>OY987256.1:4773941-5973941 GCA_963920725.1 Rhamphomyia laevipes | reverse complement strand
AATTTCCAAATAGAAATGAAATTGTGAATGTACGAGGAAAACTAAATTAATTTTAAGAGGGTGTTTCTTTATAATACTTACATCCTTCCATTTCATTATAAATTAAATTTGCCATCTTTGCTTTTTTGAAATATACAAGGAACTTAAAATCTTCATATGTAATTTTAATTTTTTTTTACATCACATTAATAAAATTTAATTAAATAAAATTAAATTATAGCTTTCTAAAAATAGCTCTTAACGAAATGTTATTAGATTTCAGTTGACAACTTTACACAATTTTATAAAAATTAATATATAAATTTAATAGTATTAATTTTATTTTATTTAAGGACTATATGTATAAAACTTTTTATGAAATTTATTACTTTACAATTCTGAAGAGTTAGTTCATCACAAAAAAATCAACAACTCAATATGAACTATTTATACGAATTATTATAATCAACAATTTACTGTAACATAAAATATCTATGGGGATTAGAAAAAACTTGTTAGTTCTAAAATCGAACTAAATCCAATCCAAACTAATATGGAATTGTCAAAGGATTTGTTCCAACTTTTTCGCTACAATCAATAATGATCTTTTTGATTTATGAACGGGGAACAATGTACGAAAATCAATAGAAATTCTTACGATCAATCACATAGCAACCCCAAAAGCTACTTAATTAAATTCAAATTGCTTGCGAACAATTTGTGTGGAATATTTGAAGACTAAGGGAAAATACCTGTTCATAACATATGTGAATGTTGAGACAGACTCGTTTTAGACTTCATTTAGGATATGTTTTTGTGCTAATCATCGAATGGGGTAAATAACTTACAGGGTTATTTCATAAAATAAGGTTCACTAGATTAACCCATCATAAGGTATTACTATAGATATGGTCTAGGTGAGTACCATATATCCCAAATCACTGCGGCCACCATGATATACCCCTAGTTTAGAATGTCCCGCCAAGACTAATACTTTCGAAGAAGTATTTAATGCTTTTGAGTGAGTTCCAGGAAGCCGTGTCCAAGGTGATTGAGTCTGGATGTGGTTAGTGCCTCGCATTCGTACATGATGTGTACGACCGACTCATCCTCGTATTCACACGATGTGCACATGTTATTTGTGGCTAACCCCATAGTTTGTACATATTTTCTCAGGTTACAGTGCCCGATGTGAATGTTTGCTAAGCTAATACTATAACTTTATACAATAATAGACAAAATGACGGGTAGTGATAACACTTATATAAGTATGATATGAATCGGCTTTCAGTTTACTAATATAGTATAAAAATACCAATACTTATTCCTTCCGAATTTAAAGATAGAATATGCAGATGTAAATATAAATTTTTAGTCGGTGGTATAACTTTAATATATTTTGTCCCAATCCATAAATTTTTCAGTTCCATATTTATGTTGTAACGTATGATAACAAAAAAAAAATTCATATGATATAAAATTATTACTATTCACATAGATATCTTATGTTTTATGCTGCAAGCAGGTGGTTATATATAAATAATATCATATAAAATATCTAAAAATATGCTCGCAATTTTTTTCTTATATTTTTTAATAAAACTAAAAAAAAAATATGAAAAAGATAAATTTGAAATAGAAAAAAAAATATATTCATTCTTTCTATAACAATTTCTATGAATATTATATATCAAAATATGAAAAATATGAAATTTGAAAACCATTTTATCTTTCTTTATGTTATATAGTAAAAAATGTTACTATATTTTTATTAAATTTTCTAGATCTAGAATATATAAAACAAATTACTTGGAAAAAATTTATAAGATTATGTAAAAAAAAAAAAATATTTAAAAATAAATAGATTTTAAAACATTTTTATGAAATATTTCTTCTGCAACATATTATTCCAATATAATAAAATGACAACTTGAAAATGTGGATTTAAAAGTATAAAGGCCCAATTCAAATTCTTGATTTTTTCATTCAACGTAAGCAAATTGAATTGTATGTTTTAAAGTAATCTCAATTCACAATTATAATTGGAAATCTTACATTAAACAGAATATAAAATCAATTAATTTCAATTAGTCAACTAATTCAATGACAATTTATATAACAAATAATAATTTATTTTAATAAAAAAAACTTTATAAAATAGTCGAAGGATCGACAAATGTATCGTATTACATGGTAGGGGAATTAATTATAGTATCGACTTTAATTTGATAATCGCTGGTAATATTACTTTATATAACTTTATTGATTAAATAGATTATTAATTATAATATAAATAAATTAACATTTTCAATTAAAATTATGGTATTCCAAAACCGTAATACATTTTACAATGTTAATGAACAATTTTATTAAATTTAATTAAAAAAATATGATTTTAAAACCTTATATTTATATAAATTTATGAATATTTTATTCAATCAATTTAATATCATTTTTATATTTAAAATTGGTATAATTTAAAAGAATTCTTGATAATTCGAACAAATTACTGAAAAAAAAAGTTCAATTAAATCAAAGTAAACTAATTTAAATTAAAAACAATAAAAATTAATTCTTTTATCAGAATTTCCTAAAGAATCCTTAACAGTTTTTATATCATGATAAATTGTGTTGATAAAAATGGCATCCTTTTAACTTAATACGATTTTAGTTTTATCTCTAAATTCATTTTCAACTTTCCTTTCCATGGCGCAGCATTTTTATTTTTGTAAAAAGTTTTAAGGAAAATTGAATTTATTTGATTTTCTGGTAAATTCTATAAAAACTTTTTAGAAAGAAATGTTAATTACATTAAACATTTTATGTTGAAACATTTGTAGTTACATTGTTCGCTAAGTTGATAATTGTAAATGAACAATGTCAAATATAAAAAACATTAAAACGTTTTAATGAAAATTGTAAATTTTTTATTTTTATAGTAACTAAAAGGCAGCCGCCAAAAACAAGGACAAACAACATTTAATGTTTCGTAGACACAAGATATTACAGATTTATTATCAATGTTACGAAAATGTATGCTTTATGTCTGTCAAGTATTAAGTATATTTTATAAGAATTTGTTTATTTCGATTAGCAAAAACCTTCGGAGTAGTTCATAATAGAAAACTTACTAGTTGTTCTTATAAAATGATATAATTTTCAAAATCCTTTCGAAATACAAATAATATTTCTATTATGTTACAAACAATTCAAACAACTAATTTAAAGTTTTCTATTAATAACGAAATTTACAAAACGCTTATCAGAATTATTTAATACTTACCAGACGTATAGTAAAATTGTTTGTAATATCCGCCTGTGCCTACGAAAAATTTAAATTTAATAATTCATTAAATGCTTTTCAATCTTCCTTATGGATCCCTTTTAGTTTTCTATAAATGGAAATAATATGCAATTTTCATAAAACATTTCAACGTTTTCAATTTGGCATTGCACATTTCACGAATCAACAATATTCAGACAAAACAGATAAAAAAATTGTACGAATTTAATTCACACACAATAATTATAATTTAATAATTAAAAAAAGAAAATTAAAGTAATTTTCTCAAATCATTAAAAAAACATATTATAAAAATCACATAAATATATAATTTAAAAAATATTTACTCTTAATAAAAATTAGGTTAATGGCACGAAAATGAAATTAAGGAAGAATAAAAATAAAAACTCATTAACTAAAGAAGTGTTTTTCTTATCAAAATATTTGATCGTTTTATAAAACTATAAAAAAAATATTTATAATGAATTGTCCTTAAAGGATATTTTCAGTAATTTTATTGCTGAAGATGATAGTGAAACCAAATATTAAAGAAAATGGTGAACGTACTTAAATATACAGTAATGGCTAAATAAAAGTTATCGCTTATATTTTTGATATTTCAATATTTTTACTATTGCGATATTAATATTCCTTACGAACGATTTGTTTATTTTATGGATTCTAATTCAAAAGTTTATTTCTTTATATTGAGTAATCTTTTCATTACGATAATTCGTTACTTTATTTGCGCTGGATTCAAATCCTTGATGTGGTAATGCACATGACTACGTTACTTTATACCATTTATTTTGACTCTTGGGTGTACCCGTAATATTGAAAACATTATTCCAATTTCAAGAAAATTGTAACACTATTACTATAAAAAAAGGGTTTTCAAATATAAATTTCATATCTTTATGTTGTTATTCACAGTATTGTAAATTTTTTTTAAAAAAAAAGCTAATTCTCTTATATTAAATTTATATTTCCCATATTTTAGTTTTATTAGAAAATTGTCGCAAGCATATGTCTTGATAATTTATGTGATATTAGATAATATCAGACAAACCACCTGCTTTGCAGCATAAAATATAAAATATCTACTATCTATTTAATATAATGTACAATGAATAATAATCTATTTTCATATTTCTGTAAAAAATTTCATATATGTTGAGAAATAATAGAAATATGTAGATGGAAAAAATAGTCATCGATAGGATCTACGGCTGTTAAACCTTGTAAATACTCGTATGGGCGGAAGATATTATGAAAAAAAAATGTTGTAAATTGAGATGTAATGCTGTATGTGATTTTTGCAAGTTTTACTAGAAACATAAAAAACTGCATTACATTTAAATAAAAATGTGTTGTAACTCAAAATTGTGTTTTAGGGTTAAAGTTAAAACACTTGGAACTGCACAATTACTAAAAATTAGAATTAAACTTAATATATTTTGCTAAAGCCATACAAAATTCAGCTTCAATAATTTAAAAAGTTACGTGGTACTGCAGCTAAAATTTGTAGTTACGAGCTATACTCAAATGGATTGAAGTTAAGTTACGAGATACTGCATTGAAATTAATATCCCAAAATTCACAAGTTTTATTTTGTCGAGTTTTTAATGCTGTTTGCAATAATTGTGGCCTAAACAGAATAAATCGTATATTTTTTATATGTATTGCAATTTTTGGACTTACGATATTATTATAAATAGATTCTTACCATCAATGTAGTTATATAATTGGTAGTAATAATTAAAATCGATTTTTCATATTACACTTCAAATACATTTTCAGAGATACAGTTTAATTTAACTATTAAATTAACCAGTAAACTTCTTATAAACTTCGGTCCAATACAACAAATTTCTATGAAAATAATTTATTATTAAATTTCCATAAAGCTACTATAACTTTTTTATTCATTTCTAAGATTTGATTGTAATACATATATAAAAGAAATATTTCGAGACGGTTTATAAACTGACCCGATTATAACAAATTACAAAAAATGTTCTCAAATTTCATAACTTTCACTATATATTTTCAATTTATTTCCTTTCGGATATCCTGAGAAATATTTAGATTTCTGCATGAAAATTTCGCTGGTGGCATTGAGAAATTTTTATTTAAAAAAAGATATTATAAAATCCTATTTTTTCTTTACCTTTTGTTAACTTATGAGGACAAGTTTCAAAAGTGACATATTGGTTGTGAAAATTAAGCTGTGTGCAGATTTGTTTTGGTCAAAATTATACCACATAAAATCAATTCGAATTCTATAAATTATTAATAAATATACAAATAAAATATTAGATCTTTTAAACTAAGTTTTTAGTAATCGAAAATTTCGGTAATCAATCTTAGGCACAACTTTCCAAGGTTTATTAAGTATACATAAATATTCAAAGTTGTGCTCGAGTTAGTATTTAAAATATATTAGGCAATCTGAAGATTAATAATCAAAATTATTAAAAATCATGTGCTCGTTCAAAGTATGCAAAACCAAAGTTTTTGAAATTCCTCGTCTGCGGTCTGCAAACTAATAACTAATTATTAAATGTTTTTATAGACGGCAATACTAGTATCAAGAAAATGGATGATTAAAGAGAATGAATTAGGGACTGCTTGCCAAAAGAAAACGAATTCTGAAATAACTGAAATAAAAACAGTACTAATCCTAAAAATTTGGAAATTTTCCAGAATTATCGTAAAAATAAAATTATCGAATTTATTTTCTGTGATTTTCTTTCTTAAAGCTATTTTGGCCTAAACTGAATTTATTACTGGTTGGATTTAATATCTTAGGTTTCCTGAAGTAAAGTTCTCAATTAAATCAATTGGCAATAGCTACAAATTATTATTATGTATGTTGAAATGGCTTTAAGTTTTAGTGATATTACTCTTGTGCCTATAATACGGTTAAATTTTTAGTTACAATTATTATAGAAGAAATGTCATATTATAAATTATTGCTTAAATTGATAGCTGAAATAGCAAATTCTCTTATAATTAAACTATGTGAAAACAAACATTCCATTAAAATTCTTATTACCAGTTATTTATATGCAATAATGTATTCCATATAAATATTTTTAGGAAGAGTAAAGAAAGTTCTATGAAATTAAATTATTTCATTTTTCCACTCATCTATTCATTTCAACATATTTCAATTTATTCCCTTTTAAGATATCCCGAATATTTTAGATTGTAATTTCACGCTTGAAGTATCTTGGAGAATTATGAACCATAATAAATAAACAACATGAGACATTTTTTTCATCAATTAACTTTTGTTGGTGTTGTTGAGAATGTCTTTTGCATTCCATATTCTATTGTATTATTTTCTTTACTACATTTGAATGCGTTTTTAATTTCATAATTTCATGCTGGCACTTGGCAGTATTGAAACTTTTACAAGTTTACGGTTTCAAATTTTTAATTTGAAATAAACTTTAACTTTTTATTGCAGTAATTTTTTTTTATAGCATCAATTTTAAAATAATTTCGCTATGAAATTAATCAATATAATAAAGTTAACTTAATTCTTAATGAACTATTATTGGCTTCTTCACTAACTTATAAAATCAATATTAAACTTATAATTAGAAAATTTATAAGATTTACGTTTAAACATAAATTTCCACCCTGGCTAATTCCCAAAAGAAATTTTCTTTTCAAAGATTGAAAGAAAATTAGTGGAAAAATGCAGAAAATATTTTTAATTAAATTAGTGGCTTAGATTTAAGAAATTTTAATATATTTACCTTAAAGCTACTGTATTTTTATCATAAAATAGACATTGAGTTCTAGCAGATCAATAACTTCTGTGTAAATGGAGAGGAGGCTAAATCTCTTTTAAACAATAATGGACTAAAATTCCGTAAATAATAGAAAAACATATCCTAGAAGTGAGAAATGAACTGGTGCAAGTAATAGGGTTATAAGTATAGTGAAGCTGTTGAATTAATTAGATCAAATATCGGTTTAGTTATAAACATCGCTTTGTCAGCATCTTTGTTTAAGTTTCGTTCATTCAATTGCACTATAATTAAATTTCATTTTTCACAAATATATTCAATTATTGAATAAAAATATCTTACCATAAAAAATATTTATATATTGGCAAATTTGTATGCACAGATGGACCAAAAATTTACATAAATATTCAATTTGATTACAATTCTTCTATCCTTTCAGTCGATGATTATTTACCTTCATTCGTATCCGAAATTCACGAAATTCATTAAAAAAATTGGAATTCGTTGAACTTTGAAAGGATATTCTAAACTAGGTTAAAAGGATATTGCAGATTTATAAAAAAAAAATATATTTTAGAAGCAAATATTATTTTAGATTAGCGTAGTTTTTCTCATATTTGAACTTTATAGTAAACCGGCAACATAAGTTAAAATCTGTAAAAAAAATATATTTGATGTTTCTGAATAATGAAATTTCATCTAAATTGGAATTTTGTGTATAGAAGATAAAATGTACCTATGTAAAAAAGAATTTAGTTAGTCATTAATGAAAAAATAATTTTGTCGAAGCAATTAAAAAACAAAAATTTTTATTATCATATTTTCTTTAATATTACAAATTAATTTAAATTTAAACAAAAAGTAACTTAAAAGCAACTCAGATTACAATTTTCTGTAAAAGAACCCCTGCAATTGTTACAAACTAAATTCTGTTATATATGAAAACTTTATTTTACGAAAATTTCTTAATTAATTTTCCTGAAAATAAGTACAAAAACAGTTTAAATAATTTAGACTTTGTCTTACTAAAAACCTACATAATAAAATTTTCTCTAGTATATAACAAAAAAAAATGAAGAAAATTTTATAAAGATTTTGCGTATAGGATTAAATATTTTGCAGAGAAAATGTCATAGTTAAACTTTCAAACTCGGAAAATAATTTATTTAGTAAATTTTTTCAATTTCAGGTAAATCATTTTTTTATAATTTTGTTTTTAAACATTATTTTTATCAATGTAAAAAAATATTTAACAGCATACTTTTAGGCAATTTTGTACTTAGTACAATTATACAACTAGAAATTTCAAATCAATGTAATTCGATTAAAAGTATCCAGATTTTGGTATCGAATGCTATTTACTTTATAAGCTCATCAGTTTCAGAATAAATTGTTTTACAGAACAATATTTGAAAGAAATACAAAAGCGCCCAGATTAAAAATAAGCGTTTAAAAAATTTTATTTTAAATTTTATGATTTGAAAGAACGAACTCTTTGTAAATCACGGTCTCATTTCATTAATTTAATTCGTTGTATTATTGTAGAAACCTACAATTTCTTCACTACACTAATGAACCGGCTGGACAACTCGCATGCCGGACCTAACCTCAAGATCGGGTACGTCTCTGAACAACTGCGTCATGCATAATAGATTTATGAAATAAGTAACAAAGCCAATTAAATCGAACAATTGTCGAAATGTGGTAGAGATGTAATAGCTTTGCTAAGTAAGATTGATTGATATTGCAGTATTACCTTTTCTGTCAGAATTTACTATAATAAAAATGATTGTAATGAGAGTTAACATTAAACGCATCAGTTTATTACTGAATGAATTGAACTGTAATGAATATTATTGTTTGAATCAGTTGTAGATATAGCAACCCATACAAAAGTTATAATAAATTTTAAATATTTTTTTGGAAAATTTTATATTTGTATTTTAAATTTTAATAAAATTATATTTATTACAATATTTTCACATTTAATTGTAACAAAAACGGAAACGTGTTTCAAATGTTGAAATTTCGTTAATAAAAACATGATATAAATCAAATTTCATGTTATATAATCAATTTTTCTATTTTAATTTTATATTTTGGTTGAAAAATTTATTTGGAATTATTATCCAATTAAGTGGCCAATTAAAATTTTAAATAAATTTAATAGAATTACAATTTTAAAAATTTTGGTTTTGAAATTATTATATACAATTTTGTTATTATTCAAAATATTTATAAAAGATAAATTAAATCATATACCAACATTTTCATAAAAATTATATTGATAAATGATATTCATAATTTTATTAGGAATTTTGATATAGTTATGCAAATTTGTTAATAAAAATATTTGTTAAAAATATTTAAATTCAATTAAATGTTAAATAAATTGATCATAAATTCGATTTATTTTAATATATAAAACCATAAAATAAAAAAATATTTTTGTACTTTGGAATAAACATTTTGAAATTACGTGGTAAATATAAAACATCCTGTTTAGGACACCTGGTTGCATTGTGTTCTTAGATTAGAAATACTTTTTTTTGGTATAAAAATGTTCAAATTCTTATCACGTTTCAAAGAAACTTTAAAGATTTTTCGAAAAATTATTGTCCATTAAGGTGGAAAATTTATAATTTTGAAAAAAAAAAAAAGATTTTATTAAGAATCAACAAAGTTTTGTAAAATATTTACAAAATCATAAAATACAAATGCTAAGATAATATTTTGATGATATATATAGTTAACGTACCAGGATTGTTAAATAACCAATATGTATTATTGAGAAAAGTCAATTCCAATATATTTTTATATAGAAAATTGATGTCGAAAATAAAGCTGCTAAGCAAGGAACCAAATAATTCGTATTTTATTTAAAAGTGATTTGTAACAAAGAATAATTTTTTAATAAATAGGGAATTGTTAAAAATTTCAGATCTATTACGACATAACGAATTTATTTTATATAATTTGAAAATTTTACCATGGACCCTCTGAAAATAGCGAAGTAAAATTAACTATAGCACTAAATTATGTGTTAAAGTTAATTCAAATTGGATGTAAGAACTACTATGAGCTACTAATTTTTTTAAAGTTACATAAGTTATAAACTAGTGGAATCAAGTTAATTGTGACACGCGAAGTATAACCAACAGAAAATTTTTGATAAAGATTGAAGTGTTTAAGAATATAGCAAACTTTCCCCAATAATGTCAACGCAACAAGTTGAAGCCAAATTTTCTCTCAGAAATATTAAGGTTTAACCAATTATCTGATAAATATAGTTATTTAGTTTGCTGGGTTCCTCATAAACACTAGGTCATTTAGGTACCCTATATCTTAATAATATTTCTTCCTTCTGTTACTCAGCCATTCCGAACTCTATACAAACCATAATTGTGTTCCCTATAACAAGTATTCCAAATCGTTGAATCCATAGACGCGGACGGTCACAGAGTATTTGACTGATATCTCCTGCTAAACACCTGAATCTTGTCATCCCAACATTAATCCAACGTGGTAAGATATATCATTTTCCTCAAGACACAATGAGTTACCAAAATACTTAAAAAAAAATTCAAAGTAATTAAATTTATGTAACGAACAATTTTAATGAAAAAAATTATTGTATAATTTAAATAAAACTAATACATTTATAATACCAACGAAAACTAAAATCACAATTTAACATGGTTTTTTGTATTATGGACGTCTTGCACTCATAATTTCATACTGCGTAATTTAACACGTATTGAAGAATTTCCGATAGGTTCATACTTCAATTTCAAAGAATTGTTTTTCAATTGATCTCTTTTCAATTCTTTTGTAATATAAAAATTTCTGTAGCATGAAACCTCTTCATGAATTGAATTGAAATTGATACATTATTATATCAGAAAATATTTCAAGGATAAATAAATTTTGAAGTTTGTACGTATAAATTAAATGAAATTGGTTAACAAAAATTTCA
Organism: Rhamphomyia laevipes; assembly: GCA_963920725.1. Classification (NCBI taxonomy): domain Eukaryota; kingdom Metazoa; phylum Arthropoda; class Insecta; order Diptera; family Empididae; genus Rhamphomyia; species Rhamphomyia laevipes. The sequence continues at coordinate 5,962,939 of OY987256.1, read as the reverse complement.
ATCGTGATAAAGTTTAATATAATAATTAATACAACAAAAAAAAAATCAATTTTCCACTGAATTAATTCAATCAAATTTTGAGTAGTCCTTAAGATTGTGCAGACAATTTTACATAGCTTGAATTTATTTTATGTTATATAATAAAATTTCATATACCATTCATGAGGAATTGAATTATCGTATAAATATTCAGTAATATGTAATATCTATTAAAAAATGGTCGATTAATTAGCAGATGAAAACCAAATGGGAAGCTCTAACTAGTTCACTTTACGTATTTCATTGCGGTGGTATTTCATAGTAATTCAAAAATTTACTGTTGACAATTCACTGTAGAAAATGCACACATATTCACTGTAGTCGTAGTGCAACTGAAACATTAGTCATGCTTCCAGTTTAAGCAAATAATGAAATAATGACTGACTAATATAATGATCTATAAATCGTTGAAAGCGTTGACAATGATACTTTTTCTACATACAATTATGTGGTCAAAAATTAATATTTGCATAAAATTTGTCCGTCAAACTTTTTGCTTTTAAAGTTTGTTATAAATACTTTCAGAAAATAAATTTTTCGTTACCATAAAATTTGATAGATTTATATTTTTTTCCTGAAATCATTATTTTAATAACTTTGTAAAACTATATATTCTTAAACTTTAAAAGTAATGTAAGTTTCTGTATTCTATTGGGAGTTACTTCTTTGATACTAAAGCATTAATGGCTCTGAATATTTCATTTTTAAGATGGTGGGTGGTTTAGAGACTAACAAAAATAGAATAAAAAGTTTCAAAAGTTTTCCTTTATTATTAATATTATATACTAGAAATAATATATTTTTTAAAAATGATGTTGAAATATACAAAAACTTTAAATATAGAAACTAGATAGTGTTAACAGTGTTTATTATAAGTTTATACAAATTATAAAGTTTTCGATATATTTTTCAACAAAGTTTATTTCTTTACTTAAAATAAAATTATGTAAATTATACAGCTTTCATTATGAGCAGAAAATATATTAGATTTGTTAGAATATTAAGACTTTTTAAGAGTTATTATAAATATTGAAAATCCTTTAAGCTATTCAAAAATTATAGATAAATTAAATAAAATTACTTAATAAATTCAATAAATATTCTTTTCATACAAATTCTCACAACTTTACGGACTTAATTGATATTGAAGTGACGGACGAATTATGTTTCATAATTATAAATTTAAGCGTTAATTGTTTAACAGGTGAACACCCTTTAAATACTATTAAGCGCAACATCTAGCTTCTCTTCCAAACCTTAGAAGACAAGGTGAATTGAACTTACTACGTTGAGAACTACAAAAAAAATGGCTCCGGCGTATACGAAAACATAATAGAAAAACTAGTAAAACTATCCTGTAGGTAGGAACATAACTAGGGCTGTACCTAGATATCCTGTATAAAAAAAGAGCCATATCTTAATGGATTTAACGAAAAAGAAACAATCGAACACTACATTTGCAAGTGCCCGGCGCTAGCCACGGTTAAGAATTCTTCTCTTGGCAACTACTAATTTGACGAATTAAACGGTGGAGCCAGTAAACGTTCTATGGATGCCGTACATTTCCTTAACGGCACGAGATGGATCTTAAATAATATGATCCATGAGTAGTTCTCAAGAATGTGCTATAGCACTAAAGTCTTTTTGCAGTTTGCCACTCAACCAAACCATTTTAAGAACGGTTCAAATATGATTCCTTTATTAATAGTATACTAGTTAATAGAGCTTATTTAACACTTACTTGATATTGGTGTTAATTTCTTGTAAATTATTATTTTAATGGAATAATTTTTTGATATTTTGCAATACTAGAGAATTTAAGTTGTTAATCTGTGAATAAAAAATAAAAATTTTATTACTTTCCTTCCGATGTTATATAAATTAAATAATAAAGAATTAATATAAAATTTTCTAAATTTCTAATTAACTAAAATCGTGTTCAAAATATAAAATGCAAAAAAAAATTTACAATTATGTTTTCAGATTTATGGGATTCATTTTTCTTGTAAAATGGAATCGTATAATTTTTTTTTTAATCCAAATTTTATATTAATTTCTAGTCACGTATTTGTCAAAGTATAACTTATTTTTCGCAAATCTTTCTATAGTAATAGATTTTTTAGTACTACCAATACAAAGTGAAAATGTTGTGATTTTTGGCTAAATTAGTACGTCAAGGATAAAGTAGCTAATTTAAAATAATTTCGGGTATTTTTGGATCAAACAAAAAAAAATTTTGTTTAGGGAGAATCTTTGAAAAAACTTATAAGCCTAGAAATATTTTAAAAAAAATTGAAATTCATTTTTATTTGAAGTATATCGATTGCAAATCAAATTATTTTTTTATGTTTTATTTATATGATTTCGTATTGAATATAAATGAAGAGTAATTCATTATAAAGTTAAGAGTTTTGGTATGATGAAATTGTAAAAAATAAATAAGATATTTATAAGATTGAATATTAAGAATTTATTTTTGAAGTGGTATCATAGAAAATGATAAATTTATATTTTCAGATTCACGTTTTTCGTATAATTTCATCATTTATGTGGAGTTTATGTGGTAATAGAAGTTGAATCGATTTTTATATAAAAGTCTTCATTTATTAGGAAGTTGCTTTATGATAAAGGATACAAATATTTAAAATTTTGTTCGATTAAATTTGTTTTAATTGAAATGTTAATTTTGTTAAGATTATAAAAGTATGACTCCAATTGCAATTAAAACTTATTAATAGGACGCCAAAATTAAGAATACAACATGTTGAAATTTGCAGTTTAATAGCGAAGAAGTGAGATTCAAGACGATGGTAACATAGAAAGATCAGTCATACTCTACAATTCTGCTAGAAATGATTATAATTTATTGTTATGTCATCAATAAAAGTGATGTTAAAGCTGCCCATACATTATACAACATGTTTATCGACGTGTTAACAACTTGGTGATATGTGGGTAAGTTTATGTGGGTGTTGTACAATGTATAGTCAGCATAAGGATTCAGTTAAAAACTATTAGGGAAGGAATTTATTAAATAATCTATAATTTTTGTTTTTAAATTCTCAAAGTAAATTTAATGTCTAAATTTAATAATTGGATTGCGCCAATTACATTCGTCTATTTTACATAGAGTTTGCAGAAAAGTTTATAAAATATAATTATTCATTATTCGTTAATTGAAATAATAAAATTTTGGAGACAAAGTTTTTTGAAAACTGAAAATATTTTGTTGAACAAAGAAATCTAAAATTATGGAAATATTTTTAAATAGAATTATTTAAATCAGCATATTATAAAATATGTTAAAATATAATAAACATTGTTTTATAAAAATGAATTTTATATGTTTAATATTACAACCGAATTTCATTAAAAATATAAAAAAAATTATATTTAAAAGTATATTTGAAAATTATTTGAAAACTTATTAATTAAATTGATTTTGTCAGTGATATGTTTAGGTAAATTTATTTAGCTTATAGTAGCAGTTGCCAGAACATTTGTTTTTGGGAATTAATTCAACAGAGGATACAAAATATAGTGAGAACCATTCTTGTCTGTTAATATTTTTGATATAGTTTTGTAAATTTTAAAAAAAATCCAGATTATTTCATTCTATTAAACTGTGATGAGCTCATGTTGTTACGTCTATTAAACTAAAGTGAACTCATATTACCCAAAAACTTTTGAAACAGCAGTATTTAAATGTGTAGTCTAAACTCTACAGTGAATAATACCTGGCCGATTTCATATTGTATATCGAATTAAAAAATATTGATTAAATTTATTCCTACTCATATTCTAACAAACTCTTAAAGTTGCTTATTTAATAACGTTCTAGGAAATTTGAATTTTTATAGAAAATAACAAAAAATTTCCATATATTTTATACTGGGTAGACTAGAATTTATTATTTATTTTTGTAAACTGATTATTATTCCAAGAGCATTTCTGATTTTTATCCGAATTTTGGGGACAAAAAAAAAAATTCTTTGACTAGACATTTTAAATTAAAATGTAATAATGTAACGCATTTTATTTGATAGGAGATTATAATTAAGTTAAATTGTTATTGAGTTGTTAGTTGTGCAAAATGTTATAATTTAGTTGAATTGTTTATTGATAATAAGAAAATATTACTTGAAAAAAAGCTAAATCGTCCTTCCGAGTAAAATTTTAAGTAAGTTTTTATTAATTTAAAATATGTTTTTCTATAATTATATTAAATTGTGTTATAAAATCTTCGTTTGACGGGTTTTGGGATATTGCTTTAGAAAAAATATATTTCACTCTAAACGTAAGGATCCTTGAATAAATTTCCTTGATTTGTCACAACTTGACAAAAGGAAATTTGTAAAATTAAAAATCTAAAAATAAAATATGAAATTTTCTACTCAATAATTGTCGACTTAATATTGGTATAATTATTTTATTGTGACAATGTGACATTCTGTGGTGCTTTAAGTCAAGATTTTAATTCCTGACAGAGAAATTTATATCATTTTTAAGTTGACTTATCAAAAGTAACAAAATTTTTAGTTCGTAATATGATTTTAAAGATATCCAGGCCATAAACATCTAATTAAAAGCTATTAGGTTTGTTAGTCGAGATCCTTAATCTCTATCAAATTAATACGTACAAAGAAAATGCATTAAAATGTTAGAAAACCTATCATTAGTAAATTAATTCCTTGGTTCATATCTGAAATATTGTAAGCATTATTAGTTTTAAAAATGTATGTAATATAAAAGTAATAAATTTTACCACCCTAAATTTTAAATATATTAGAGTGGAAACGATTTTAACTATGGGGGCTGTTATTTTGTCTGGAGTTTTTATATTTATCGCATATTTTTAAATTTATATACGCGTTTCATCCCTTTTGTAATTTAAAACTTTCATATAAACTATATAAAAACAGTTTGGTTTTCAAAATAATTGGATTACAAATTCTACAAAAAAATCATGAATTGTCTTCAGTTAAACTAAAGATACAAAATACAAACATGAATCATGAACACAAAATTGTGGCGGTTTTTGTATACTAAATAACTAAATTTGCTTAACAATTTGGTTTACAAGATATTTTATAAAAATGGAGTAAAACTAAGTACTTAAAATTTGCATATTAAAAAATATATTAAATTTTCCAAAATTGCCAAATTAATTTTTATTTCTGTAAGTGAATTTCCACGAAATTTTCAAAAATCATAAAAGAAAAATGTATTTTTTTTTATTGTTTATTTTTTATTGATTTTTTCTATTTTCCTAATTTTCATTAAATGGCGAACAGCATTTTACCCTAAAAAGAATGAAAGATTCATTGAAAAATAGGATTTTCACGATTCATATTTTCAATTTTTTGGTTATTTGAAAATAATGGAAATCGATTTTCTTTCCAAAGAATATTTGAATTAAAGTTAAATTATGTATTTTTTACAGAGTCCAAATAATTATCTACTGTTTCCTTAAATTTCACTATAGTAACTTTAGAGTTAATACTAATGTACTCTTATAACTTCATTTTTAGTTTTATGACATCGTTTTATATTCCAGTGTTCTTCATACCATTTTAAATATAGCTAGCTCATTATAATTTTTTTGTTTAAAAATTAAAATATTTCTAAGTAATGTATTATTTATTTCATACTTTCAGTACGTAAAATATGTAATTACACCTAAATAGGCCATTAGACCCTCTGCCACATAACAAGATACCAAAAAATTGCGTGTTTTGAGAAAGGCGGAAATTATTCTCATCGCGTAATTGTTTCACTATTAATTAATAGACTACATAGGTGTAAGTGCAATTTTCCTGGAAATCAAGACATTACAACAATTACGATATTATATATGCAACTGAATAAAATGTATCAGAATCAGCAGTAAAGGATTTTATCCACAAAATCTGAAATTTCATAATGGGGAAGTAAAATAGTAGAAGTGCTTAGATTCGTGAATATAGTAGCAGTTATTTTCAGTAATAATAAAACTCTTAAAGCTGAAAAGCTCTTAAAGAGAGAGATAGCTTGTATAATTTATGTATTCTGCCTTTTATAGAGTTTTGTGTTATATTCAAATATTTTTTTGTCCATCATAAATTTCTTCAACTTCCAGATAAACTGTTGAATGAAACCGAAAAACTAGGAAGTCCTTAAAAAATATATGTATAAGTAAAGTAAAATAATATTTTTTAAACATCCTTTTTTTAATAATTGTTTTTTAACAATATTTAAAAGTTCCATTTTTTTTTTATATATAGTTTTGCTATATTAAAAGTGGAAAACCATGTAAAAAATTTCAGCAAATTTGTGTGCATTATAAATCAAACAAAATATGAATAAAAAATATATGAATTTTCATTGTTCACTTAAAGTTGTGGGTTGTTTTAATTGCGATTTTCTTTAGTCCATATATATATATAAAAATGGTGGAAAATGAAATAAAATTGAATTAGGTTGAATTTTTACATAAAAACTTAAAGAGTTAATTTATAAATTTCAAATTGTTGAAATAATATTTGTATTATAACAAATAATTCACCCCAAATGAGGTGCAAGCCATAGTGGTTACTCCAGAAACGAAAAAGCCGATGAGCTAGCCAGAACAGGTACGCAACTAATGGCTGTCTCAAGCACAGTGGGAGTTGCTCTCTAATCCATATATGCGGAGCTAAAGAAATAAATTGATAATACTCAACCATCTAACAAACATGTTGGTACCTCCCGACCGGTTACAATGGACTAAGTAAATAAAAACTGGCGGTTCCCCTGATTGATTCAATCAGTCATCAGTCGTGTTTATCCGTTTTTGTTAATTATTATATTAATATTAATCAATTCACTTTCAACAAAACCACGAAAAAATGATCTTGTAACTTTCCAAAAAAAAAATATTATGCTAATAATTTATTGTGTTAATTAACATGGTGACATTATAATTAAAAAATAATTTTTCATGGCACTTTTTTTCTATTTATTTTTAAATTATGCTTTCAATTTTAATAATATAATAAACAAAATATTTAAATTGGTATAAATTATAATTAACAATGATTTCAACAAAACTGGACAATCATTATTCGTTAATATTTAAAATTGATCGCTGAGTTTTTCTGGTGGCAATTTGATATTGATTATTTTTTTTAAAAAACATCAGTATAATAAAGCTTAAACATTTTCATTTACAAAATGATTATTAATATTTTCATGAAATACATTACTTAATTTTTTAACATATATTTTTTCAGTTTTATATTTTTGTATTGCACAGATTTAAATAATAAGTTCGGGATTGACAGTAGTTCATATTTATGTTATACGAATACGATCGTTCTCTGATACAGTTCATATTTCTAGTTTCGTTTATTGAATATTTTAATTTTAAATGATATGGACCTTTATTTTTTTACTACAATGATACGAAAGATATTAAACAATTGTTATAGTGATTAATATACTTCGGTAACAGTTCAATTACTAATCGCTTATGAAACACAATCAATATTATCAAAATTACTTGGTTGGTTGTTTTTAAGGGAGTTTTTAATACTCCACATATTAGTGAACCCGATATAATCGCTAGTCGAACGCTGCATAATTATAACAGTGTTTCGACCCATCCCACTTCAATAATGAATGAAGATCGGTTTGAGTTTACCCATGTCTTTAAGATTTTTTACAAAGAAACTTAGCAAGTTTTCTAAATCAATTTATATTGAACTGAGGGGCAATGTAATAACAAATGTTTCATTGTCTACTACTCTTTTATACATCTACGACAATCGTGGTTAGAGTAAGTCCGTATCTCAAAGCATGCTTCCACGTTGTGTAACAATTCCTGAATATGATCTGGTCGCTACCTTTTTCATTTGTATAATTATCTTGAATTAGGAATATTTTGTTTAGGAATGCTTCAGAACGTTTTTGTTTATATACGTACAACCATTTGATGTAGTATCACACTAAATATAGACGATTTTTTTTAAAATTTCCTGTCTAATATCCTTTAAAATTGGGTTTCAAATATTATTAAATTTTTTCCCCAAAAAATAAATAAAAAGTAAAATCCCATGTAGAAAAATTATATTCTAATGACGTTCATAATAATCACCACCATTGGATTTCATTTCAATCCCTAAAGAGTTTATCATTATCTTTTAAATTAAATTATGATGGTCATGTGGATAATAACTCTTTTGTCGTAACGATATATATTTAATAGATATTCCTTAAATAAACAAGAATAAGAATAAGAACTAAATTGTAATTGATCACATTGAATATGTCTTCTACAACTGCTGTGCAACAGACAATATACATGTACAAGTAAAACAGCTGGTTTCATAAAAATTTCTTAGATTAAAATAGCTGAAATAAAAGAAATTTATCCAACAAACTGACAAGAAAATGAAATTATGATGTTCCCTTGTAAAATATAAATTTTCAGATAGATATTTACAATGGAAAATAATTTGTTGTAATTTAATATTACTAAATTGGCTTTCAGAGTTTTTATGAAAGATAATAAAAAAGAAAGATTTCTTTCAGAATTATTATTTCATCAGTTGGTAAAATTATTCTGTCTGAATTTATTAAAAAAATTCTTATTAAAATTTAGCTTTTAACTACGAAGCTATTAAATTACCATTATTACACCATATTAAAATGACAATAATTTATAAAAGAACAACTGTCAAAAAAAAGAAAATGCTAATTAGGTGAATTTATTAATTATATTAACTATAAAGTATATTGCAATGCACTTGAAAGTCGAAAAATTTGATTTTTCAAAAGTGCAAAAACAGTTTACGCATACCGAATAGTTCTTATTCTTATAATCCAATTTCAATGAAATTTCATACACAACATTGGCTCTTGATCTTCTTAACGCACAATTTCAAGGAAATCATGTTAAAATTACCGATTAAAATTGAATGTGTTCTAGATCAAGACTAGGGAGCAGATATACATACAATAATTGGTTATACGAAATGAATAAAATTTTGTACATAGGTTAGTTTTAGATGGTTATTATAAGATTTGGGGTCGCCGGTAGCTTTAAAATTTCTGAATTACATAAAGACGTACGATATCAAAATCAAACCATTAAAATTGGATCATGAATAGTTTTATACGAAATTACCATATGAAAACTAGATGAGTCTGTTCCAATCCAAATGGTTAAAATCTTTAGATAAAGGCGCACGCACATTAAAAAATATAAAATTTTAGATATTATTGACATGTTTTATATCTAAGCGAATAAAATATAATGCAAATTTTAATCCGATATCTCCATCAGCATAAACAACATTAAACTGGATAAATTTATATATTCTTTTTTAGCAAAACTACTAAAACGCTTATATAAATAAACTTCAATATAATCAATCTTTGGATTATTATGAACACTAATAAATAATTATTTTCTTTCAATTACTTGTGGTAATTTAATTAAATAGTACCAATGATAAGCCCAGATTAAAAGACTTGTTTGGAGATTTAAAGTGCAATCCTCAAAGATATCGAAATCGAACGACTCGATGTGATTTTTGCAAGTTTTACAGGACACATAAGAAACTATATTAGTTTTTAGTAAAAATGTTTTGCTCAAAATATTCTTTTTGCTTAAAATATTTGGGACTGCATAGGTTAAAGTACTAAAAATGAGAAATAAAGTATAAATTCATTTAATAGATTTTCCGGAAGGCATATAAAGGTCCTGTTTCAAGAATTTAAAAAATACCATAGTATAGAATCTACAATTTGTAATTACGAGATACTTAAAACAATTTTTTGTTATTAAAACTAAAGTTACGTATTACAAGTTTCATTTTGACCAACTTTGCAATAATTCTGACCTAAACAAAACAATCCACCGTATATTTCTGTATTAAACAAAATTAAGGATAACATCGTAATTATGAATTGTTTCCATCGATACGGACACTGGAGACAAATAGCTATCGATATGTTAAGACGGAATAGTTTTTTAGACTCGGCGAAGAACCAAAATGGTTTGTAACACCATTTAAATACCAGTAAAAAGTGTAATTTTATAATTTCCCTAAAACAAATATATTTAAAAATATTTGTAAAGAACTTTATTTTTAAGTTTAGTACTCGTAAGAACATTACATGATTACAACGCTATCATCACATAATAAATACAAATAGGAATATATTTTAAAAGTTTTACAAATAAAAGACAATTTTATATTATCTAAAGTAGTTCATAAGATTCCTTTGCATATAGTCTTTTTTGAAATGAATAAAAAAAATATTGCAATTTTGTGTCTTCTGCACTTTATAGAATACAATTTTCCTGTAACCTTCGAAAATAAAATGTTAGGTAATAAAATATTATATTATTTTTTTTGCAACTAACAACACATTTAGATAATTACATTGCTCTGCTCTTAAGAATTGTTTTCTTTAAATGGAAATATCCTGTTTTTTTAATATTATATAAATTTTTGGATTCAAAAAACAGTGTGTGACATGAATTAATCCCTAAGGATTTGAAAATATTTTTTAAGAAATATTTTTTATTTGAGTCATAAACATTTTCAATTATAGAAGAAATAGTGAGGCTTCCTAAGAACATTTAATGTTAAGGTGTTTTAAAGAATTTAGAAATAAATTATATTTGGAAATTTTAATTGAAAATACGATTACCAAAATTATTTTTCATTTAATTTAATATAATTTATAAACTCACTTATTTAGATAAACATGATTTTTGGCCAGCAACACAAGCAAATATTGTTGCGAATAGTCTTTTCGACAAAATAATTAAATACACAATAATTATAATTTTTGGACCTGGATCAGTTTGTTCTCTTATAGCACCCGTAAATCCAGCTCTACATTCATTTTCTATTCTATATCATCAGCATATGAAAATTTAAGAAAAACGTGGATTAATGGGTACAATTCCATGGAAACATATTTGTCCAAAAACAAATTTAATTTATAAATAAGAATAATGAAATTATTCAACTTACACAGTACTCTATTTTCATGGGTTCTGTTTAACACCAATGAAGTGAACCAGATTTCGATTATGGGAAAACCAATCTACCATGTAATTCGAGGGTTAGATGTAATCAATTGTATTCTACTCAAAATCTTATTAAATAATAATTGGTATTTCCTTGAAAATTTTTAATGACCAATTTATGAAAATAAGTGCATTTTCCAATTTTACATAATTTTTTATGATGTATATTATAAAACCACAGTAATAAATTATTCAAAAACAACAAAATAATTTTGATTTATGATCTCTTCAGTTTCTAAAAAATCATTAAACATTTTTGATTACAAATTTTGTCGTAATAAGAAACGAGTAATAAAAAATTGTGATTTAAAATATATAAATTTAAAACTTTTCATTTTCTAATAAAAATCTATATTTGACATGTGTTCAGGTCTTTTAAAAAATTATCTAAGAAAAAAGGATACAAAATCGTTAATCTTTCAAAAATAAAAACACCCCAACTTTTAAGATATATAAAAATATAATTTATTGATAATAAAATGTGATTCTATTTCTACAGCTGGCAAAATATTAAATAATGAAAAATCGTAGTCTTTTTTTTTGGCTCTAGGACGGAATTGATATTATAAAAAAGTATTAATAATTTTTATCGATTACTGCCTCTCAAACAATAATTATAGAAGAAAGAAATTAGGAAGAAATGTATTACAGAAATCTATTTCCATTCAATTATGTTCTATTGGTGTTTAAAAAAATTATTAAATTACTGCGGTCTTAGGATACTAAAGTGCATGTTAATCAATCATAATCAGAAAAGTAAAAGTTTTCTTTTTGCTGAATTTCCATTTCGTGTATTTAACTATCGTGTATTATGTAATAGAGAAAATTTTGTAAATTATAATCAATCACTAGTAAATATTTCATTTTTCAACAATGTCTGATTTAATGCTGAGATATAATCGAATAGCATTACATCACTTAAACTACTTATAAACATTTTTCATCCATATACTTTATTTTATATCGACTTTACTAAATGTTATTACAAATTTCATTGACTATAATCTTGATGGATATAACATGAGTAGGAATTGGTTATTCATATATCAGTTTACGAAGCCATATTGTTTGAAATATTGGCATCATTCACTTAATTAGTTTAATTTATGAAAACTTAATCAATTATGAAGAGTTGTTTAAGAGAAAATTAAGAGAAAATCAATGTGAGCTAATAAATAGTGTCAAAATATCTAATGATTGTAATCGGTGACTTACAATCGCTCTTAATTTGTTTTACAGATATCTGCTGGGAAACTACTAAGAGGAGATTTTGCAATGGTTAAAATTTTAAAATAATCAAACCTTTGTTCGGAATACACAATGAGCAGCCCAGATTCACAAATATTCACTCGTTTATTGCTCGAACCACAAAATTATAGAATCAATTACCACCTTATATATTAAGGAACAATGTAAAGCGTTCCCTGTTAACCCCAATCCTAAAACTCCTATTCCTCGCCGTATTCAAATCCTGTGTTCACAATTGAAGGAAATTTTTCTCAATATTTGGCTATTTAAAAGAAAGAAAAACAATCCTCAAATGAGGTTGGCATTAAAATTTGAATATCTGACTAAGGGAGGACATTGGATTGGTTTGAATTTCATTCACCATGTCTTAAATCCCATGGAATGACCATAACAACTTCCAATTCCTTAAAATACTGTCACCTTTTCTTATTTTAAATCGAATAACTTTTCAATTAAACTTTACAAATGCTTCCTAAATAATGAGACCATTATTTTAATATCGATATTCTTCTCATTTAAAAAATTCAATATCGGAAATTTGATGTTCATATAAATTTAGAATTTTAGTGTTTATCAAAATGTTAAATTCTATTTTATATAATGTTATATTTTCCACAAATGGAAATAGATTTATTATATTTCCTCGTTGATTGATAAGGGAATAATGTTTTCAGTTTTACAAGAATTACAAAAAAATTGGAATTTTATATTCTAAATGTAGTCTTATAAAATTGATAGTAATCTTTGGACAATACAAGATTGATTTGAGAATAGATAAAAATATGTTTTGGACAATTATTGTTGTAACACATAAATAACATAGGATTTATATGCTTTTAGATAAATCAATTTTATTATTTTATAAAAAGTCAAAAAAATTTTTTTTTTGGGTTTATAAAAATAGAAAAAATCGTGATTGAAATTTCAATTTTAGTTCTGATTATGTAAACTGTAAACTCATGAAATTTTTGATTTGTAATTAAAAGTATTTGTAGGATTTAAAAAATATTTTCCGATTTCAATGAAATTCGTCAAAATTGGTTTGTTTATCCATTAATGTTTTTACATCTGACATGAAATCTATTGGCAGGGCACATTCTTTTTACTTTTGTAGTTCAAAAATTCGATATAAAGAAGATGTTTTTTATAATTGCGTATTGCTTTATTTAATTGCTAATAAAAAATATTTCAAATATTTTATTACTAAGGACATGGTTACTTATTGCTGGAACGAAAATTTTATAAATTCTTAACATGATTTATCTGAAACAATAATTTCACTTTTGATATTATGTATTAATTTTTATACTCGTAAATAAAAAAAAATATGGCTTTTAAGGTGAAAACGTGATAAGAATTATTATTCCTTGAAATTACTAAATAAATATATTTGACATTTGTTAGATTTTATTTCAAATATACATAATAATTATATTATTTTTAGCAGGTTTAATCACTTTAAATACTGAAATGTTATGTTTATAAAACTATCGCTGTAAAGTTGTCTATGAACGTATTACTTAAAGTACTTAAAGTATATCCAGGCTATTCGAAAATGATTCAATAAAACTGATAAATTCTGACTTTTATACGTTTTCAATTACTAATTAGTACTTACTAAATCTATTCACCATCTTAATCTATTGATGAAATCGAAATTTAAATGAATAAAAGAGCTAAGACCATGCTCCTCCTGTTTCCTGCTCCCGTGAACAAATTGAGAATTAATGTTTTTGTTGTTGAGTAAAATTTGATTTTGTTGTTAAGTGTTAAGACGAAAAATAATTGAGTGAAATTAGAAACAAACTTTGTTACTTCAAATGTTGCGTATTTGTTAACAATATATGTTTAGCAACATATAATATTTTATTTGAGTGAAAACCAGTAAGAGTGCTCTGTAAAATTATAGAATATAATATAATGACCAAAACGAAACTTCCTTCCCTTGCGTGAATGTTGCTCATCAACTTGTTGCACTCTTTCTGAATATCACTTTCATTTTTATATAATCCGAAATATTGTTAAATTAATAAAATAACAGTAGTTTTGCGGTTATTTTACCAATTATATAATGTTTGTATTAAATCTTCTGAATCCCCTCATGCCACCAACATAATTGAAAAACTGAAATATTGAAACATAATTAGAGTAAATCTGAAAACTCAATAACTTGTAATGATTATCCTTTTTTCAAAGGACATTAGAAAATGTGTATATTTAGTAACGATAATTAAAAATTATAGAAGAAAATGTGCATGTACACAATAATCGTGAAATTCGTGAAAGAGAAACCTTATAATACGTCAAATTGGTATAATTATTTACGGATATTCTTCAAGAGAATTGCATGTGAGAAATAACATAACATTGTTAGTAACATGTTATTATATTAAATTTTTAGCTCATTATTTGTAGAAGGAAAAATGAAACCACATAAGTTCATTTAATACCCTATTCAACAATTGCTATCTTATAAATGGAATTATCCTTTTACAGTATTTATAAAAAAAATGGATTGAAATTTAATTAAAATTATGGTAAATCGACATTGAATAAGTGAAAAGTGATAGAAAAATGTATTTATACGAAATGTATTTTAAAATCTTCTTAAGTATTTGACCGTTTTGATAATGAAAAACATAAATCAAAAATATTTTTTTCTAATTACAGAAAATTTATGTATTTACCTTTGAACAGCGTAAATATTGGTAAAAGTTAATAATAAATCTTAGTTTTCTTTAGCTCCTTTCTTAGCTCTCAACTTCAATTAATTTCATATTTAAACTCTAATTAGCATATTTTCATACATCTTTCCTTTATTCCATTTATATTAATAATCATATATTTCCATTTCCATTATTGATTGCTTTATAATAATATTCTTATAATATTTAAAATTATTGATACAATTTTAAAAATAAACGTTTTCCAAGAAATTTCTTATAATGTTGGTGGCTGGTAATATTATTTATTAATATTTTGTTGAATGAAAATTGGCACGTAGCTATGTAATAAATTGTTACCAGAGAAATGGCTTGCTGTTTCTAAGGAAACTTAAAAATCTTTAATAGAATTCGTATTCGTATATTTTTCTGAATTTTGAAATTCGTTTAATAATAAAATATTAATATTAAAGGAAAATAGTTAAAAATTTAAAATTACTAAATCTACAATAAATAATATTCTAACATTTTAGTAAGCGAAAAATATTGACTACTTTCTAGCCTCCGCTTAATTTTGCTACATTGCGATGTGACATTAAATTTTTCTACTGTGCGATTAAATTTATAATGTTGTATTTTAAAAAAAGTCTTAGCCATTTTTATTTCAAAATTTACATTTGTTTGGCGAATTAAATAGACTAAATAAAAAACGACCAGAAAAAAACACAATCAGAATCAGACTGAAAATGGGGTGGCGGGGTTTCTCGCAAGTGTCAAACCTTCCCTTAATTACTTTAATTTTCCAAGAAATATTGGCGGCTTTCCAAGATATTTCTCGATTCTTCCAAAAGGATTAAATTAAAAATTTACATTCAACGTTGGCAAACACATACGCGTCCATATTCTATTTCTGATCTCAGAAAATGCAGTTTTGTCCCCCAAATCACTGATAAAAATCTTATATTTATTATTATTTATTGATTTTTTTTTATACATTTCTATTACTTTTATAATAAATCTGATTTTATTGTAAATTTATATTTAAAAAATTTCTTATTGCGACTAGGAATTATAAACATTTATAAATAATTAAGAAACTAAAATTTATTGAAACACAATTTTTTAATAAATCGTTCTTTTATAAAAAATCAATTTTTGTAGTAATGTTTAAAATTGTTTTTCAGAATTATAACTCTTTCACTAAAAACTACGCTCTGTTTCCGTTTCCGTGACTGTTTTATAAATTGAAAGTCCTTTTACTTTATAACCATGCAATAGGAAACATCAAAAAAAAACCTTTTAATGTTCGAAAACAATATACAATTCACGCGATGAAAGGTCCTTAAAGAAAATTAATTACTTTTATATTATCGTAAATAATTTTTAATCGATTAAATTTAAATTTAAAAAATTTTATTTTCCAATTATATTTTTTTCTATGACTTTGAAAACATGATTTTAATAAAACATTTCCATTAAATATAGACAAAATATATTTTTTATTATCCTACCGTTCTAGGAAAAACGATTTAAGAGAAAATCCTGAGCTACACTATACCATTGTAGTGAGCTACACTATACCATTTTATATAAAATGATAAATTCTGTATTCCTATATATATAATATTGTAGTTATGGAAGAGTATAAGTTAATCCGCTTTGATTACTAACAAAAGTGGTTACTTTTCAATTGAAATTGTTCAATATCCATTTAAGTTGCCAATCATAAATAATATTGAGATATTGGATTTATATTTTTTTTAAGGGATTTATCAATTGACTGGTTAGAATTATTATATCTTTTCAATTGATGACTGATTTGACTTATACTTGACATTTGACAGGATCATATATACATATAAAAGATGTAATATTTTCGAAGATATATTTGAAAATCGTCCCTTGAGTATTAATTTTTGATATTCGTTTCGCAGATTTTCTTATTTAATAACATGGAATGAATTTATTAACCTCTAATAAGATAATATTTTTCATATTTATATCTCCTGGTAGTTGGTAAGCGTTTGCCAATGCGAAATGTTATAAAAAATAAATAAAATATTATATCTTATAAATCTTTTTTATTGATAATATTTCCATGTTTTAATTTCACCTAAAATTATTAAATAAAATTTTTAATATTCTGATATTTTATTATCAAATTTTACCAAGAAGTGTTTCATAATCAATGACAATTGTTCATACAGTCCTGATCATTGCTGCCATATTGCTTTCTGTGATATTCCTTCTACTTATACGCTATTGAAGAAGCCTTTAATGCTACTTCAGTTGCAGCCTACATGTTTCGTAATAGACGATAATGTATCTTTCTAAGATTCTAAGTATCGAATCCATTTAGACATCAACGTCATAATAGAATATGTTCTTACATTCCGTCTTCTTATTCGCAGGTCCTTTACATATTTCTTCCGCTGATAATCAAATTGTGTGTATAGGTTCTTCTTAATGTTACAGTGACCTGTACGGAAGCTTACCATTATTTTGTTACTCGCTTTTTTATGGTCACGCATGTTCCAGAGTGTTCGTGGTTATCTTAAATTGTATTATTATATTTAAGTTTACATTTATTTCTCTGTTATAATTAATTTCAGGAATTTGGAATTTAAATCGTTTTGATACAAATGTAAACTTTGGTAAAGTCTTTTATTATATAAAAAGTTTAATACTCTCTTTTTTTTGTACTTTATATATAACATTATAACTAAATTCAAAGTGTCATAAAATTTTATCAATACTACAATTCTGTAGAGAAGTTTATTTTCTATAGAATTGTTTGGACTTTAACTAACTATATTTGAATAAATTAAAATCCTTGTATACAAAATGTTTTCAATATTGTATAGTTTTTTTTGATGATATCCCGAGCACAACTAAAACTAAAACACTTTTCTTTTTTAATAGAAAATATTATGTGAAAGAAGGACTTCTATTGAATATTATTTTATGTCCTCATTTTGTTTCATGTTTTGTATTAGAATTTAAAGTTTTTATATTAGAGAATATTAGAAAATTGTATAAAATAAATAAAATTATTATATTTTTAATAATATAAATATAATTTAAATCAGTGTTGCAAAAGCGTAAAAAAAGTATAGCATTACACATTTCGTTATATAACGAAATAATATATTGGAATATGTAAGGAAAAAATGTTTGATATCGGTATCTTTATATCGATATGATTCGTTATATTGAAAAAAATGGCCTATATTCGCATATGTATCCACAAAATCAATACGTAATCTCATTCAATTTTTAAGGTGTCCTCTTTTACTTACAGCAATTTACCCGAAAATAATATTGACACAATTATGAGTTTGACATTTACTAGTAAAATTTGAACAGTGTTACGTGTACTACAGAGTGAATTATAAAGTTTGTACAAAAGACGAAACAAATTGCTTATCGTTATTGTAACACAATTTAATTTAAAAACGTTATGTAACGTAATTTTGATAAAACTTTAATTCATTTAATTCAAACATTACGTTTTCAATAACATTTTGCAACTAGTTTTAAATAAAAAAAAAATATTAAATATAAATAATTTTATAAATATAAACAAAGTTTTCAGTTCTTTTAATATTCAGTGACCAAACCTAAAAATGGTCCTTCCTACTAACAAAACACCACAATTACAAAAATATAAATAATATGAAAATATGTTTTTTAGCGATAAATTTCACCTTTACCATTATTTTCACTCCGTATTGTAAGATTAATAATAAATTTTCTGTAAGCAATATTTTCTTTTTATTATCTTTTATATCGTGTTTTTTTTAAGTAAAATATTATGCAATAACTTTGTGCCATTCATACCGCCAGAAGGATTTGTTTCCGGATTATTTATATAATTTTGAGGGTAAAAAAATAAAAATAAATGGGTGGCTCTAGAAGCTTATTTAAGTCCAAATCGTGTTCTAAAGTTTATTTACTTTAAATATTAATTCAACTGGGAAGTAAATTTACGCACTCTAAAAGGAAAGCACGGAGCTAGCTAAAAGACACGACACAGACTTTTATAACAAAATTTATGGTCTCGCGAGGAAAGTAGATTGTATTTTTTTTTTTGTATAGAAAAAGGTGATTTTTCTTTTTTTAATTAAATCGCGTTTTTATCATTTATTTTTGTATATTTCCTTGTTACTGAAGAATTCTGAAAAGTTAAGGATAAATCGAGGGAAATGTGATATTTTATAATTAAAAAGGTGCGATAGATATGGTAGAAAAATCATGAATTTTGGGGTGATGGTTTTGGAAAATGTATAAAGGATGTTATTAAAAATTTACGGCTAATTGAAGGTATAAATAAATTGAGAAATAGAGAATAATGATATTGTAATTACGGAAGCAATGTATTAAAAAATGACTTGGAAAATTGTATTTGTTTTAAAAGAATAGAAAATATTTTATGGAAATATTACAAAAAGGGGAAAAGGATTATTTTTATTATAAAAGCTGTGAAAATTTTAGAGTTAAATTAATTTTTTATATATAGATTTATTTGTAAATTGTGTTTTTATAGAACACTTTATTTCCTAAGTAATATAATTAGCAAAGATATTAAGAAATTTTAAATTTTAATTCATTATCAATTACAGAGTAATGTATTTTTCGTAAGCTATTAAATATAATAAATAATTAGTTAATAATTAAATCACACCTAAATTATATAAAGTCTGAATTATATAAAGTCTGTTATAATACTTGAGTTAATAATTTAATTTTTGCCTGTAACTTTTAACAAAGTACATGGAATTTGTGAAGAATTTATTTTTATATCACTCTTCAATTTAAAACTATATTGCTTTCCGTATAATTGGTTTGAAAAACAATAAATAATTAATATTTGTAAGAGAAAATTTCACTTAACCCTATTTAAATTTTTATATATATTATTCAAAATTATATTCTGTTTTAAATGCTTCTACATTAATAAAAATAATATAACAAAAATTTCATTTCTATTTTCTATTTATACTTGATAAATCTAGTAATAGATAAATTTAGATAAAACTTTTGCATATGGGTTTCAAACCGCGAACCACAATTCACTGGAAAATTTAGTTAAAATATGATTAATGAGAAATATTTTAATTTTCTATTAAATATGAAAATAAATAACTTTCAAAATTATAAATTATATTAGTTTTTAGTATTATCTTAATAAATTTAAGTAGAAGGAACATTCTGCAGTACAGAATAAAGACGTCACAATCACAATAGTACATAAGTCTGAAAGAGTCAAAATGTAGATATCCGCAATTATTTAATATTTAATACATCAGACCGCATAGCAATTACAAGGAATTTGTTCCTCCATTTCTATTTGGCTAATTAACTCCGAAGGAATTGTATTTTAACGATTCGATTTTGGAAATATAAGACTTACAAATTATTATCAATTGTAATCAACTGTTCATATCCATTGCAGTGGGCAATCAAGGGCATGTCTAGAAAGGTAGTAAGAATTAAGGAAAATTGACCAATTGGCAGACCGAGATCAAGATGTCTATACGCAGTAACAGCTGACGTGACACTTCTAATTCGAACGATCAACTGTAGAGTCGTAACTAGATGTAGAGATTCATAGAGGAGGCCAAGGCTCGATTTGAGTTCTAGCGCCATTGAAAAGAAATAAGTGTTTACATTGGTTAATCAAATCAATTTTGAAATTTAAATTTTATAAATATGTAACAGCATAAATATTAACCCTTTAAATTAAGAATATCTAAATTAACTATAGAGAATCATTAAAATATACTTGAAAAAATGTTTGAAACTATTTTTTCAAGTTTGAAAAATATCAAATTTCATTAAATGCTATGATTAATTCCACATAATTAATCTAAAAAGCCCTAAATTGCTTGATTAGATGAAACCATTAAAATTAAATTTTGTATACTTCCCATTCTTTTAATTAATTATCAAATTACTACTTACGATAAAGCTAATGACCTTACAATAAAACTGATGCCTTCAATGCAGAATTAATGAAGTCAATGCACAACTTTGTTTTTGTGTAAAAGAAATAAGTTTTTTTCTAATTTCTCATTCTATTTATCCACTTCAGTTTATTTTTCAATGTAAATTTGGTAATTAATTTTGTGAAATCATTGTATAAACAATGTAAATATATAAATAATCAATGAAATGAAAACTATATAATTATTTGACGCTGAGTAAATCAATTGGAAATTCAATCTGATAAAAATTCAGTATTGAGAGGCCCAAAGTATTTACTTAAATCGGCAAATTTTCAAATTTGAATATGGAATTGTTTATGTAATTAAATTGAATTGAATTTGTATGAATTCTTTGTTAAAATACTAAAATTTCATTATTAAATTTTCATTATAAATTGTTTATACTGTTTCAGACACTAAAAATATTGGAAGAATTTAAAATAATCTGTAAATCTTAAGAAATCATAAAATCATAATAAAGAAGATTAAAATTGAATGCAATTTACTTTTGATATGACAAGAAAATTGATTCAAAATGGCCGAATATATAAAAATGTCATTATATTAACTAACTTTCAGAAACGTCTTTACACACCGGCGTTTAAATTTGTTGCGAATAATATTTAATTTATATTCCAGCCAGAACATATCATTAGTATTTAATTTGAATGAAGTTTGGTACTCAACAGGTAGGATAGGGCTATAATTCACGATTTCAATGATATTTTAAACATAGGTTAATTTTGTATTTAGTTAAGGCCTATCAAATTTGGGATTGACAGTTTCCGTGAGTTCCTATCAAAATTACGAAATATATAAAATACATTAGTTACTATTAATTAAAAACCACTGTTGGACCTATGATTTTTTGTGTACTATCTCGACAATGTTAATATTTAATATAACAACTCAATATTTAAGCTAGTGTTCGTTTTATATTTACGATTTTTTTTCTTAATTATTCATTTACTATAATAATCAGGAACCAAATCGATTTCTTTATAAGGAGATCTTTTTTCAAATTTTCCATTAAATTTACATCACAAATAAAATTTTGTAATTTTTTGTTGAAAGCCAGAGTATGAGATCAAGAAAAGCTTTTAAGAATTAACTAATTAAACTAATTATTTTAATTGGTTAGATTGTTTGAAGTTTTGGAAAGAGTTGCTTCAATTTTGTCTATACCTTAATATACTAAAATTAATTCCTTTAATATTGAAAGTATATTTAAATAGGATTAAAATTGAAATTTCGTTTTATGTTTTGTTACGAGTATTGTTCCGTAAGATTTAATTTGTAATTTCGATTTATTGTATTTATATTATAATGTAAAAAAAATATGGATTATAATCAACTAAATCACAACATTTAAAAATACTCGACAATGTGTAATTAATACACGAGAATGTAAATATGATGAGATATTTAAATGCAAATTTTGTGGAAGGATTAAAGGACAAAATTATAATTTAATTTGTCTGGGTGCAGATTATAGCCTAAATAAAATTATGAAGCAAATTTCTTAATGCTGTCAAAAAAATCCTCTTACAAATAATATAAATTGTAATTCGAAATATGAGAAAATGTTTTAATTTAAAATATAAGAAATAATTTGTATTTAAATATAAGGACTTATAGTAAATTAAATAAATAATAGAAAAATAATTGATATTTTAAATTCATACATTGATAACAGACTTCGAAAAGCAAGATTAGCATTCGGACAACTAAGATATAAATGGAGAAGTTCCCAGATTTTCAGAAACACACATGTATAATTTCGAACAACATCGTACAGACATTGCAAATATTCATCAACAAATCATTAGCAACGTGGATCTGTTAGAAAATTGGGATCCAATTAAGAGACGCAAGTGAAAATTAATTAAACATACCAACAGAAAAAAAGTATTACTATAATGATTTTAGAGTGGAATCTTCAAGAAAAAGTAATTTAGGAACTAGAAAAATACCAGCTCACTTGGAATAGTGTAAAGACAGTAACAACTAATCGGCTAAGATGAAGATCCTCTCAGGAGGACTTATAAAGGAAAAATATATAAAATTTATAATAATAAAAACATTAGAATACTCAGAATTACGGCGTCTTTTGACACTAAACTTATTATTTAAAAACGTTAATTCTTCGGAAGCATCAAAATCAAATATTTTTTTTTACATATTTTGTTAAAAAAATTTAATATACAATAAATTGAACCGATAAATCTGCTTAAATTTATACAATATCATTAATTTCCCCATCAGGTAGTTAATTATATTTGTTAGGACCACTAATACTTTCTTCCTATAATAATTGTGTACCATATCCTCTTTAAAAACCTACAAAATTAAGATTCCCTATTCAGATCGCATATAACATTTAACCTGTATTAAAATAAGATGTCAAAAAGAAAAGTTATTAGCTATTAAAATATAACCGGGTACGAAATAAAATTTGAAATATAATTTCCCCAAATAGAATTTAGGTATTTCGGGGGTGGATTCATTTAGATACGTGTGAAGGTCTAATAATATTTTAACGAAAAATTAATTGTTCAAATTTATTACATAAATACGCACATAAAAATAAATTCGTGTTGGTTGAGATAGAAATGAAAATTTTGTCTTAATTTCTAAAATTACCAAAAAATTTATTCTTCTCTAGTTTATATTTATCTTAATTAATCAAAAATAAAGAAAGAAAGGAAGCTGAAAGTTATGAAATATGAATTCCATTTATCTTAAGGGATGATATTTTAGAAAATTTATGATATTTTCGTAGTTATATATTTTGTTCAAGGACACTGTACTGTTCAAAGTTCATGTATATTATATTAACATTGAGCAGATTTAGTTAATGTACAGCTTTTGAGATGTAAGATTACATTTATTTGACAATTTTCAGGTAGCATTGACTTCAAATAATATTTTATCAATAATAATCTTTGTACTATTATTACGAATAATAATTGAATTCACCAAAATTAAATACATTTTCTTCAATTTGCAATTTTTTTCTATGATGTTCATGCTTTTATCATCCTTCATAATATTACACGTTCAAAATGAAAAACTGAATTCCATTTTTTCGTCTTAATACACTCCATAAATATAAAATTATAGTCATTAAAGCTGATCACCTATTATAGGACTAATAATACCATAAATATATTACAATTTTATATAATACTATAATTCTTATAATACAATCTCATAAGAACGAAAATGATTTTTTCACCAAAAATAATCGAAATTGAAAAAATGAAATGTACCTTGCAAAAAAAAGAAACTGAAGGACTAATAATAAACTGATGTGTATTATTGTTGTTTGCAAAAAAAAATATCAACCCCTAAGGAAATATTTTTCCTCTTGCACTATAAAAACCACATAAAAAATTGTTAGTTTTTTTTTTTTATTTGTATTTTTCCATGTTTTATTATTAATCCCCTAGAGTTTTTTAGTCAAATAAATTTTGTTATCTTCCAAAAAAAAAAAACGCATTTTCCTTTATTTCGTATTTCTACTATGTATACATAAAAAACGGACAATTTATTTGCAAAATTCTATGTATAAAATGTGAAAATGCTGATTAATATTTTACAATCCATCACATAAGAAATTTGTCAAAGAATTTATTATTTTGTGTAGGAAATAAATAATATTCAAAGGATATTTATATACAGAGGAAATTTAATTTATATTCATATCTCAGTAAAATATATAGAAAATACGACATAACTAAGTCAACTTGGAATGCAAATATGTAGTTGATCGTAGTCGGAATTATATTAAAATTGAAATAATTGTTGTGGTTACCATTTGGTTTAAGTCGAAAGTCATATTCAACACGACCCAAATAAGAACGTTATCATCGTTTTGCTATCCCTCATGTGATCACCTGACTTGCGAAACTAGTCACTTTAGATCGAACTCGGCTATATGATTCATAAAGATTTATAAACTTTGAATTAGAAAAGACTGCAGGACAAAAACCGAATACTGTTACCAAAGGAAAATGCAGGAATCTGAACTAGTAACTCAATTTAAAATAGAATGATGAATAATTTACATAATAAGAACAGATTTTGTTAGTCCTTTCAATTTTATCTTGATTTTATCTGTAATATTTTAATTTCTGGAAAGGGTAATTTATAAATATTTGTAACATACTATACTACAAATTAAAGGCATTCATATTTCATAATTTTATTATTAATGCAAAAGTCAGCGTACAAACACTTTATGACCTTACGACGTACAAATGACAATTTATCGAAGGGGGCCAAATTGAAATATTAATAAATTGAAATATTGAACAAAATAACATTTCTAAAATTTAAGTTCTCCTTCTATTATCTCAATTAAATTTTAATTAGCTTTCTTATTTACCGAATTTTTTACATATATCATTATTTTTTAAGTCACAAAAAAAAAAAACAATTTTAAATTCATCAATAATTTTGTCACGTCATAACGAATACAGCTTCGAATAAAAGAGTTGGAATTGGGGGACTAGTAAAGTTTATATATGCTCTATAAAATATATTTCTTTTGTAAAAGGGTAGTGTTTTTGATCATAAGGAAAACAATTTCAGATTCATTTCGTTATGGTTTTGAGCTACATAAACTTAAATTTTTTTTTTCATTATATAAAATGGGGTGGAAATGTTGTTATTTTTAACACCATATGAATTTTCTTTTAATTTTCTATGTGAAGGGTGGATAATAAAATTATATATATATGAGAAAAAGGCCGAAGGGCAATGTAGTCCATGAATTTTTACACTTTCTTATAAATATTTTATTTATTGTTCTTATGAGATAAAATTTATTATCGTTTTAAGATGAAATTTTCATCACCGGAACTAAGTTGATTATAAAAAAAAACCTCTGAATATATTAAAAAAGTTGTTTATGGTTTACAATTTTTTGGTTACAATTTTTTTGATTGGAAAATTAAATTAAACTTGATAATTAAATTATTTTTTCAGTTACATATTAAAAATAATTCTGCTATTTATAAGAATATGTAAAAATTCATGTTCTACGTATCTTTCCACATATTTTTGATATAAATTCACTAAACTATCCCTAATTTTTACATAAATAATTATACACCTCTAAATTAAATTGAACGTGAAATTGCAGGGAAGCATTTCGATAATATTATAGTAAATGCAATGATTTTTATGTTAGGGAAATGTTCAAAAAGCAAATTATCCGACTCAACAGTTGTTGAAACTCGTATATCGACTTTTGTCACGCATAAACATTGCGTGTTTTTCGATTTCTTGAAACTACATAAATAATATTTAATTTGAGGGTAAATTTGATTTATTTCTTTACAAATATTAAAAAAATTATATGTTTTTGGGCAATTATTCAATAAGAAGGAAAGTATTTTTATTAAATCATTTTTTAAATATCAAAATATGATACCAAAATAATATTTATATTTTGTAATATTTTCAAACACATAATAAATCACTTTTATAGAGTTACTTACTTACTTACTTAATCCGTGGCGCTACAGACCGTCATAAGCCTTTTACTTCCTTCATTAAGAGATGACGATTTATGGCAGTTTCTCTACAATTCGTTAAGTTCAATTTTCTTAAAGTTTTACGAGAATCAACTTACCATCTTCCTCTGCACCATCCTACAGTCTGTGTTCAACCATTAAACATTTTGTAAATTACTGAAAATGGCTGTTCTCATTACGTCATTCTTCTCTATTGCACCAAATATTTTTCTAAGTATTTTGGGTTCGAATGATTGTTAAGTTACAAAAAATAGAGAGTTTTTCAAGTTGGTTTTTAAGAAGTTCATTAAAACAGAATTCTTTAAGAAACAAATTTGGTAATCATTACTGTAGGACCTGCAAATGCAAACATAAAAAATTGACCAAAAAAATTGATCAATGAAATATGTCCTAACAATGTTTTATTGTCGGTTTATTCGCAGTTTTAGAACTATTTTATATAATTCATAGCTTTTGTTAATTACTTAACCTCGAAATTAAATAAAAAAACGTTAATAGAAGCAATAAAAGACTCAAACTTCCTCTTTTAAATTTCATCAATTAAAATTTTATTCCCAAGTAATTTAATTAAGATTTTTAATTAATCTTCTACAAATTTATTTAATAGTAGGTTCACTTATTAAAAGAACTTTCCAAAAACAAAGTTGTTTAAATTATCTAAATTAAGAATTGATGAATTCTTTGAGTAATTTGATATTTTATATATTGAAAAATATTGTGAATATCTAACATAATTCAGTTAATTTAGATAATATTTAAAAAAAACTTGAAATTAAAATGTTATCCCGCATAAAGAACATTTTTTTTTATGAATTAATAGCATAATTCTTTCCCACAGTTAAATTACATAAACTCAATCAGATTGTGAGATAACTAATTGGTATGTCCGTTTCGACTCGAGATTAATATAGACATTAATTATCAATATTTAAGGCATTTTTAAAAATACTTTATTAAATTTGTTGTAGAATTTCTTAAAAGACTTTCAAAACTGAGAGTTAGCTTATAGTATAGTAATTTTTGATCGTTCCAGTAGTGACTCAATATCAATATAAATAATTTGTTAATGGAAGTTACTAGTAAAAGTAAATATAATTTTAAAGTAATCCATAAATCAAAATTAAAATAGGGGTTGATTATAGTTTTTTTTTTTTTTTTGCAGTACGAATATACCATTCTATTTACCAGTACGACAGGAGTTTCTGTTATGGAGTGTCAAAATGTCAATCAATAAATTTTAATCAATCAAAAATATATATATTAAATAATGCATAAATTAATATTTGATCAATTCAAATGGTGTAATAAAATCATTATACAAGAATATCATCAAACTTTTGCAATAAAATTAATAACAGTTTGATAAAGAATTTCTTGGTTATGAAATTGTTTAAAAAATTACACATATATTGTTACAGACACACGTGGGTTTTTGCTAGTCTAGCCGCAATACTATATGTGGCAAAATGTAATACTAGCTTAAGTCTATATAAAAGAAAATTAAAATTTTTCCTTTTTACTTTTCATCTCTTTGTAAATTTTGTTTTTACTCGTCACGAAGTTAGTAGGCTTTCTATTTTTTATTTTATTCAAAAAATACATAATAGTTTATGTCATTTTTAAATAGTAAATCACTTGTAATAGTAGCGTATGTCAACAAAATTACTTATATATCTAGTTAAAATTAAAAAATCATAGTCTTGTATAACTTATAGCCTAGAGAAATGTAGAGAAGGTGATTAAAAAAAACAAAACTTAGCTCAACATAAAATTTTGTTACCAAATATTTAATTTAAATCTTTGCAATAATAGCTTCTTGAATAGCGTATTATTACATTTCGAAACATATAACTATGTTTTCAAGGTTCTCCATAATTTTGTGTATGTATATTAACAAAGTTTGTATGAATATATTTTTACAGAGATTTTTTTTTTAATTTTGTTTATTTATTCCTGAATATTTTCAATTTTCGACATAAGTTACTTTTACATGTTGCAACTAAATTAAATTCCTATAAAAATGTTAGATATTAAAAAAAAAAATAATGTTGAATACAATTACGGTAGGCAGCAGAATTACGTGCGTAGATTTTGTAATGTTATATTTATTTTTAATTTATTCTATAAATATTATTACGAATATAATAAATTGCCAATATTTTAATAAAAACATATTAAAAAATCCTGCAAATTATTTTAAAACCAAAAGCAAATCTTATCTATCAGAAAAACTAAAAAACAAACCAAGCTAAATACAAATTGGTTTCCAGCTCTGATTTTATTAATTATCACGGTTCATTAAATTTTGTTAATTAGCTAAAATTGGGCCAATATTCGTTATCTTTCTATATTTATTCACATTCTCATTTTTACCTTGTTGAATCAAATTAAAAATAATTATCAGAGAACTGATAAAAATTTAACTTTTATTATGAAAATTTATGTTTAAACATCATTAAAATATTAAGTTTTTATTTAATTTGAAGATTTTTAAAAGTAACTCTACTAAAAACAGAATTATTACTCAACCTATTTTGTTATTAAACTATATATTTCAGGTGATAAAAAAGGTTCTCAGGCTAATAAATCCCTTCTATAACTGCGTGCGAGAAGGTCGTTATATTTATTATAATTTTGTATATAAATTTCCAAATATATTACGGTTTTAAATACGATCTGTATAGTTTGAAAACTAAAATTCCTTAGAGACGATCCAGAATTAACACAGTAAATATTTTTTATTTCATTATTATAATACCATACACCCTACTAAAAATATCCTCTCTGTCAAAATGTCAACATGAAATGTGAATGCAATCAATGAAAGGAAAATTCCCGGAAAATTGGAAAATCCTGGTATATAATATTTTATTAAAATCAAACCAATCAAAATAATGGAATTTGAATAAAAAGAATTTTGATTGACATTTGTGACTGTATATCGATTTATAGTTTTAACTTTTAAATAAGGATTATTTAAAATATTTGAAAAGGAAAGGGTAGCTATCAATATTTGCAAATTGTTTACTGGCAGCTATTTATAAAGAAAACAACATGAAATTGTTGTTCGTGTTTAAAGGAAATCTTTCAATGAAATGAGAAACACGACACAAATAATTGAATACATATTTAAATTAAAGGATACCGTGGATAGCTATATATTTTAAATAAATCTTGATTTGGTAATTGTTTTTAGAATTTAAATTTTGTAATATTTACAAAATAAAAGGAAACCGAAGATCAAAATACAGATTGAATACAAAAAAATGGAAAATTCCATAAAGTTTTGAACAGAAGTTTCAATATGTGGTAAAAAGATAACTCCAACTTCACTTACGCAGAAGGATTGAACAAGAGCACAATGCGGAACAGACTAACTAGCTCTCAATCTCAAAAAAAATTATATAACTACAAGACATAATAAAATTCAGCAAAAACGACAATATTAGAATAACAGTCTTTATGATAGGACTAGGACACAGTCTTTTGAACTACCAATTTAAACAAGTAAATGCCGCCTCTGCCTAAATGACAAAGAAACGACAGAACACATTCTCTACCACTGCGTTACCAGTCTCAAAGTATAGGAGACAACATCATTTTGGAAAAGTCTTCCGCACCACGAAAGAACTGGCCAATACGACAGCCTTAATCTTCCTAGACTTTAAATTTATTAAATTGTGGTTGCAAAAGAACTTTACATACAAAATAGATCAAAAATATCGCAATGCTTTCTTGCGTTCGCTATCTAGCAAAACAAATGTCCATGTAAATTATCTCATAGTAAATTTAAGTTTCAGTAACAAAACTGAAAACTTTTGTTAAACCTTATCTCTGTGAAGTAGATTTTTTCTAACCCAGGAACGATTTAAAAATTATTTTCTCGTATCACATTCAAACTGGTTAATATTAGACTTCCTTAGAAATTCAATTAATTTTTACACGTAACATGATAATTCGGAACACGAAACAATTTTTATGGTTTCCCTTCATTCTTTAAGGTATAATCAAAATACTACAATCGCTTTGAACTAAAATCCAATATAAAATCACAGTTTTTTTATAAAATTATTTTTATTGTTGGAAGACATGTGAATATTATATCAAATTCGTATAGACATCGTGAAAAGAATCACAATAATTTTACACTTTATATATATAAATATTTTGATTGCTATTTTTAGGGGTTGTTATTATCATTAACATCCCCTAATATATAATTTTGTTGGGGTTAAAAATATCGTCTTTTATTGATGCATTGCGTACAACACGTGTGTATCATATGTCCGAAATTTATATTGTATTTGTATTGTAAACTAGATTTTTGCAATTTTCATTATATCAGAAACCTCGAAAATATTGTATTGTTAGTGACATTCAATTATAGTTTCAGTTTACTTTTGTTTTGAAATAGTATTAGATAGAAGAATATTGATATTGCAGTTTTGACCATATGACACCATCGCGTTAAATGCCATTAAAATAAATTGTATTTTTTATATCTGATCTGGGCAACAGTTGCAGTGTGAAAGACACTTTAATCAAAGTTGACAGAAAAACTTAACCTTACTCTTAACGAATTATGTTAAATACAATTTTAAACCATACCTGACAAAATTGTTTTGCTTAGCATCAATCTAATTATATTCCTGTTAAGAAGATGTAAAGTATTTTAAATTTTAAAATCTTCTTCTGATGGAATTTATCCAAAATATTTAAAAAATATAATTCTTTTTTGTGTACTAATTATTTTTTTCAATAAAATAATGTCAGTTTAAATCCCAATTTTAAATTATTTATCACGATTTACACAATTTGAAAAGAAAGATAATTTTTAAAACTGTTCCAAAAGTGAAATTATCCAAAATAAATTTTTATCTCCCCAAATCAATCTTTTCTATTGTCCTATGTTTTATCTATCTTTAGAATACAAAATTCAATTTTTTTTAAATTTTGTATGTTACAACAAAAAGTATCTACAGAACATATTTCCTAATCAATCAACCAGCGAATAATAAAAATAATACCAGCTGTAAAAACAAAACTCTATAAAAATATAGAGTGAAATATTGAACAGCACGAAAAATGCAATTAATTTTATATAAAAAAAAATATAAAGAAAATTTTTGTGGTCTGACATGAATTTTTTTTTAAAGGCCTATATCCATTAAAACTGAGACTATTTGGAATGACTTATTGTAAATGAAGAATTATTGAATCAATTAAGAAAACAAAAAGAAGCTAGAAGTTATTAATGAGAACAATAAAAATAGCTATTATAACTACATTAATTTAAATTTAGACTTTTTCGAAACCTGATTCAAAATATGAAATTAATATTTGATGGTTCTCGAAAGGCGATTACATTAAGAAGAAGATCTCATTGATAATCAACATAGACACATCAATTTAGCTATGCATTAATACTTACAAAAATGTTAATCGATTTATGCTTCAGTGTTAGAAGAAATTGAAAGTTATGTAATTCATTATAGATTATAGATAATTGTAAATAAAAGAGTTTCATTTTTTAATGCATTCAGGAATTTCTTTTCATATTGTTAAAATTAAAGTGAATTTGTAAGGTTTCATTATGATAAATTGAATAGACATTTTAATAGTTTTTTATTGAATTATTCAGTTTTTTCATTACGTAGAAAAAAATTTTTTAACCTTTAATTAATAAATAATCAAATCAATTATTACTTCAATAATTATTTGAATTAGTGATTTATATTTAAATTAGACTAATGTCAACAAAACAACTATAATTATAGCCTCACAAATTAAACTAAAATGAAGAAATTAAATAAAACGCGACTAGCATAAACAGAGACTCTTCAATATAAATTAGATAATCAAATTGTGAAAAACATAATCTAATCTAATCTAATCGTTAATTTTAAAATGTGTAAACATAAAATTACTCTTTTTTTTAGATTAAGATTTATGACCTATGCTGAATAAGCTAAGTTCTTATCATATTTCATTTTATTTGTACAATTTTGTTATTAAATTGGTACGCAAATGTTTTGTAGAGGTAAACAAACTAAATAAATATATAAAGTGTATTGATGTCACCTGTTTTTGTTTGTTTTTATAGGTCATTTTCAGTTTATTAGTTTCGAATTTTTTAAGAAATACTAGAGAAAAAACTGAAATTAGATAATTATTATATTGAGACTCTTGTGGTGGAGAATGTAGAGAGTTGTTGGCGGGATTCTCGGCCGCTAATATGCAAGAAATTGAAATTTTTTGGGTTTTTGGAAAAAAGTATGAAAATTCCGAGGTTATATGGGTCCGTCGTCCATACTGTTCTATGGGTGCAGTTTGTGGAAAGTGACTACAGAAAATTGTTTTGCAGAATATGCTACGAGATTATAATTATAGATAGCTCGATCAGGAGACGGAATGGAATCCTCTTTCTCAAATAGAAAGAAGACAGAGTAGGTAATCCTAAGTAAACTTAGTAGGTAATCAGACGATGAGGAACTCCCGAAACCTTGTAAAACCTGGAGGGATTTGTAGCACATTGCCAGAACAACGGTTATTGCTATTAGCGGGAATAAAAACAAAACCGGAAAATATTCTTTAAAGGTGTATACATAAACACTTAATAATTTTTATAAGATTTTTATTTGGTTCTATTAACCGTGGCACTATAAATTTGTAAGAATAGCTGAACAAAACTATAAAATTTAGCTAAATAAATTATATTTTTTTATAAGTATAAGTAGCTAAATATAAATATAAAAGATAAACATTTTCGAAGTCACATTTGTGTTAAGGGATACAAAATATTA
This sequence comes from Rhamphomyia laevipes, assembly GCA_963920725.1. Classification (NCBI taxonomy): domain Eukaryota; kingdom Metazoa; phylum Arthropoda; class Insecta; order Diptera; family Empididae; genus Rhamphomyia; species Rhamphomyia laevipes. The sequence continues at coordinate 5,929,591 of OY987256.1, read as the reverse complement.
TACTTTTAATTCTTGTAAATTATTTTCGGAAATGTTTTGCTATATTTTAGGCCTGTCTAGCATTATTTACATAAATATTTACAAAATATTATAATCTTTTTAACCAGACTTAATAAATAAACGGTTAAACTTTTACGAATTACTTATAAACTTTTTCGTAGACGCCTAAATGCTTATAATCTGAAAAATTGTTGTAATGTTGAAAAAGTTATTAGAAGTTTTCTTCTCACTAAATATCAAGAAAACAAAAATTTATTTAAGAATTTTTGAATGTTTACTAGACAAAATATCGTGATAAAAAAAAACTTTTTGACGGGTCGATATAATATCAAGTGTTTGAAAAAATTCAATATGAATTGATTTGGTTTATACTTAAAATCCTATGTATAAAACGTTAAATAATTATTAGTGACTTAATTTAGGGACCATTTCTATTTAATTTATATTAACCCATTCGTTGCCAATTTTTTACATATTATTCAGTTATAGCTGAAAAATAGATCATAATTAACTCTTTATAATTAACTCGAACTGATAATTACAAGTATAATACCAATCGGTCGAGAGTTGAGACTTCCATTCTATGTAATTATGTGATCAAAAATCGATTTGTTCTCGGGAAATTTAAATATTTACATTTGGCTTATTGTAATTTTATATTATTTTTTACTTTCAATTTCACAATTTATTACTTATAGCAAGTACACAAAATATTCCTCTGACTAAAATGTATTACTGACATTGGCAAACACCAGAAGTAATACAGACAAAAAGTACAAAATATATAAAATGTTTGATATTTCCTATAAAATGCAATGCAATTTTAGGCACAGCGATTTGTTGTTACAGAATAATAATAAACTCAATTTTTATTAATTTTTAAATGACAAAAATGAACCAGAAAATATTTTTTTTTGTTTACTAAGGATGCTTAGCAAGAGTCTATTACGCTTAGTAAGTGTCTATTTCTATTATATAACCAAATTTTATGTATTTTATAAATATATGGACTTACTTTTAATAATTAATGTAATTTTCGTCATTAATGAAACTTTTTTGAATATGAAGTAACCTGAATTTTAATATTTACAGCAAGAACTATAAAATTGATTGAACTCTTGCTATTAAAATATCGAAACAAAATGTGTAAAGATAGATTCAGTCAACAAACAATCTAACGAGATCCTGGAATTATGAACATTAACGATACTCTCTAGATTCTACATGGAATGCAAAAGAACAAATACTGCACATGCAATTTAAAATGAGAAAATCACTAAAAATCGACAAACAGCAACAAATCGAATTGAGATGGAAGAAATAACATAGAAGTTAACGACAGGCCTAACCAGTCCATAAAAAATGGGGGAAAAAACTTTTATATATTTATCTTTCATTAATTAAACTCACCCCCGACGACAAACATAATATCTTTTTGCAAAATTGCTATTGACAATCGTAAAACAAAACTATAGTTTTTCTAATTTATTCGATCCACTATCACTGAAGCTATATACAATCTTCGTTATTACATCCGGATTGCCTTTTGGTTTTTACTGCAGTATCATTTATAGTTTAATGCTACCCATACATTATACAACATGTTTCTGCATGTGTTGACAACTTAATCAAGTTTCAAAAACACTGTGGCTTCCATTATGTTAATTTATGTTGGTTAATGGTGTATGTAGAAGTTGTACAGCTTCTAGAAAAATAACGTTTCTTGACGTTTTATGTAAAAAATACTAGTTCTTATAGGTTTATGTTTTGAATTAATTAAAATAATATTAAATTATAATTATTTTTGACAGTCAGATTGTAAAATGTATAGGCAGCATAAAGCATAAAACTTTAATATTAAATTTTGTTTCCATATCAGAATTTTACTATAGATTCAATTTAATTGTCTTGTTAAAATCGAAGAATTATTTCTTCTTAAAACTATAAAAGCAACTTCCAAATCTTTAAGAATATTATTGTGCAAAGTTCTGTTAAGTTTGTAAATTTAAGAACCATTATTATGTAACCATTTATTGTGGGGTAGAAAATTGTCTGCTTTTAATACATAGGAAATATAAAAATTGCAGATTAATGATGTCTGGCTATGGGATTATATATTTTTCAGGGTTGCTGTAAGGATATTTTTTTTTGGTTTTTTAAATTTATGAGGTAGATGAATTTCATTTTTCCCTCCAATAAATAAATATAAATTGTATTATAATTCAAATAAATGCAAATTTTTGTTATTGAAATATTTATGTAAAAAATTTATATTATTTTCTATCGTACTCCGTTTGTGTTATGATTATTTTACACATCATTAAATAAAATTAATATTAAGTTAACAAGGAAATTTGGTAAACTAAAAGAGTAACATTTAAATGGATGCAATGATGTAAGTAATGTTACCCTTCCTACAAGTCTCATTCTATCGATGACAAAATGTATTGGTAATAAATAAAAACTCGATTGATTTATGCGTAATAATTTTCCTCATTACATTTTTATATGGCATTATCTTTAATGACATTTGTGCAATGTAGTTTTCCTAATAAAATATATTTTTTTGAACAAAAGGACCATGTCATTCATACTGAAGGAAATCATCGTGGTTCTAATTCTATTAGAATTTCTAAATTCAGTGTTTAAGATTGGTTTAAGAAATTTGTTTACTTTTGATACGTTTAATCAAATTTGGACACTGTTTAAGTTCAATAAATATTTATGTGCTTATAACTATTGCATATAGTCCTCAACTAAAATTATTTTTCCTTAATGCCTTTTAATTTAGCTTCATGGTTAATTCATCTTAGACAAAATGTAGCATAATTATATTTAGGTACTAGCATCCTGTTAATAAAAATTCATCTCTCTTGTATTAAAGTAGTCATAAAAAAGTTTTATAACTTTTTGATATGAATTAAAATTAATTATAACTTTTTGATATTAGTAACAATTTTAACTTTCTGAAAATATAATTTTAATTTAACTCTCTAATTAACCGCTTACACAGATGATTCCCAAATGGGTAACTGTACGGAAACTGACGTTTTCTGAGGAATTGTTCAGTTAATAAATGTTTAGTTTCGTAAGGAATTGTTTTTAAATTTAAAGTAAAGTAGTTTAATTATTAAAGATTGAATAATAAATTTGAATATTAAAAGGTTAAATAAAGTAAAGAATCAAAATGATAAGAACAGTGTGTTTCATTTAATAAAGTATAAAAATAATATTAAGAAAAGACAATCCAGAGTTCGAGGTAGGATAGAAAACAGAAAATCAAGGATATCCAGGTAAGATATTCGTATAATATTGGCGCAGTCGCCAGGATAAAAGCAGAGAAAAACAATAACATCAAGGATATTTATATAAAACTATCACGAGATAAGTAATAGAAACAAACTTCAATCCTAGAAATATATAAAAACTTTCCCAAATAAAATTTGCACTAGAAACTTGTTATTTCGTATTCATTCATAGCAAAGAAATAAAGAGCTCCTAGCACAAAGCTAGAATTCTAGTATCATTCCTTACAAAACTATAAACGACGTCCGAAAACTGAGCACGAACATCAGGACTACGAAAACGTATCAACAGAACATTATAATATGGAATTGGTGAACCTGGAATGAACCCAGTAATTGAGGCACTCATGGAACATGTTTCTGTAACAACTATAAAAGTTTATAACCTACACAAAATTAATCAGTAATGATTAATTAGAAAGGCTATTATAATTAAAGCCATTATGACAGTAAAACAAAATTATTATTGCTTTACACACCAACAATTTCATTATAATATTAATTTCATATTTACCTAAACTGTTTACCAATGTATAAATTAAATTGACAACATGACAAAATTGCATAATTATTATTAAATTATTGTAATATTATTGCAGATTTCCTGGATATTTATGTCCAAAATTCATAATTTATGTTACACTTCAATTCTTTGTGGTTGATTATATAAATGTACATCATGAATTCACAATGGTGTATATAAAGATAAAATTATAATTATCCTATAAATTTGAATTTTATTGTCATGTTTACCAGAGAATTTCCATTTTAACATGTTAAAGTTTTGCTTTCAGTTATTCATAAATGTTTGTCAGACTGACAGGGTGACAGGGATTTACTTTATTCTGATAATCATTTTTTTATTTATCATTTATGGTAAGTGAAGTGAATATTAATTTTTAAAATGAATAACAAAAAAAAATTATATTCTCATAAATTATTATTACAATTTTGTTTATCAATAAAAAATTAATAAATTATGTAAAATTAAATTGAAATTTTTTTGTTGAGCTATGATAATTATTATATAAATAGCCGGGAAATATAGAGATTTTCACTTCTTTCATTTATTTTCAAAATTATTTATATACAATTATTAAATAATTAATAAAAAATTTAAATTTTAAATAAATTATTTTTATCATCATTAAAAAATTTATAAAATAATCTTGTAAACATGTTTAAAATTTAAAAATATACAGAAATCAGAACTTTTCTGTTCGTTTCAAAATCGGATAGTCATCGTAAATTTCAATAACAAAAGCATATGCAAAATTAATAATATATCAATTATAAAAGGATCAATAATATGGAAATAACCAAATTTTAGTTTCAATTGTTTTAAATATTGGCTCTCCCTGGATGGTTTTTCTTATAACAATTTCATCACGTTTGAATAATTCTTGTAAATAATTAGCTCAGTATTCAAAACTTTCTTATTTTCTAGTATTTCTGTAAGAACCTATAAGATAATTCCATTCGAATAACAAATGTCCAACAAGTGAATAATTTAAAATATTCTAAGGACTCTCACGTAGCTAATTTACGATCTGCTTAATATTCTAAATAATTAAGGTATACCACAAATATTGGTTATAAATAAAAAAAATTGTAACAAACCACTTCATTAAAATGAAAAATTTCGATTAAAATCATTTTATTTAAATTCACAATTTATTTTTAATTTTAATTTTTTAGACTTATTAGTAAAGTGCTAGCAGTCCGAATACAAATTACAAAAATTTACATAATTCAAAATCATTTTTTCAATATTGTGCAATACTTTCGGTTATGTAAAGTTTTTTTTTATTAAATAAATATTTAATTTAATCAATTTTTACTAATCCCCATAAACCAAAAATTTCTGTTGCATTTTATGATGATTATTTTTTTGGTCGTCAAAATTTACAATTCAATGGAATTGAAAGGATTTGCTTGATTATAAGGATAATAGAAAATAGGATATTTTTTTAGATTGTTTATATAAAAATTTTGTTTTTTTGTGGTAACATTTAATTCTGTTTGCCATAAAATCCATTTGTACAACAGATTTATGATATTTTGTGGATTACAGAATTGTTGAAAAAATAAATATATACAAAATTAATGTGAATTACGAATATGTAGTAGAAAATATTTATAAATTAATATTTAGTATTTTTGGAGGATTATACTATTTCAATTAAAACAGTGCAATAATCTTGCTTGATTTTAAATTAGTTCCATTATATTGGGCTACGTAATCGACATAATTCATTATAATACTTGGTAAAAATAAAAAAATCTTTACTTATTTACTTGTTACAGCTTTAGTTAGCCTGTGCTGAGATAAGGAAATAAACTTCCTCTAAAACACTCTGTCCTACACATCAACAATTGTCCCGATTTCGGTTGTTAAACATTCTCATATTCGTTTCAACACCATTTTTTACCGGATATTTAGCCTGGCTCTTCTCGCCTACCCTCTGATTTAGAATCAAAACTAGTTAATCTGAAGCTGTATATTCCATTCCAGCAAGTCTCTTGATACGACACTTTTTCAATAAATCAGTCTTCTCATACATTTCATATGTTCGTGATTATTGCGAATTCTCTAAACCCCAATAACGCTGACGGGGTCTAGGTGCAACTCTCGAATGACCCTAAGAGCTGTTCATCCATATTGGATATATACGGCAGTACTGGGATGATGAGCATATAAATATTTCTGATATATATATTTTAATAACCAATTTTATAATCATACAGCGTTGCACTAGGTAAAACTACTTCTGTAGCTATAGAGAATAATCTTCTTACGAATATAAAAAAATATTTTTTTAATCGTTCAAAGAATGTTAACCGACTTTGAAATGTAGAATGAATAAAATCGACAATGTATACATCACGACATTGAGGTTCAACATTATCTGTAAAGTACCTAATAAATAAGTAGACAATAAAAAAGTCTCTGTGTAGAAGAACAATACCGAATTTTCATATATTATACAAAGAAAATCTTTCTGTGTAATTGAGCAGATTTTAAAGTACATACTTCCGTTAAACCACAAAACAAAATATTTGCTTTTAAGTTTTGAATCATTTTCCTTTAAAAGAAAATTCCGCAAAAAAAAAATATAATTCGACAAGTAGTCTTCAAATTGAAATTGATATCTGCAAAATATTATTTAACAAATTTTAGTAAAAAAGATAAAATATTTAAAGTGATTTTTTTTATATATACAAAATTGAAATTTGATTGAAAGGATAAGTTTCGATATTTGAAAATTTGAAATTGTTCAATATTATGTAAAAAAATCTTTTCTGGTATCCTGGAATCCAGTTTTATAAATAATATTAGTAAAAGGCTTATTTTATAATTTACAAAGAATTTCTGTAGAATAAACAATTTTTTTGATATAGATAATAATTATTAGGGGGTAAAATTCGTCTGCAAAACATTTTTGTATAAAAAATTTACGTTTTATATATATTTGGCAATCTATAATTTTTATGGTTTCAAAACTTTCTAGTCGGTTTTATAAATAAATGTAAAAATTTAATATTAAAATTTTAATGGAAATAAAAATGAAGCCATCTTTTAAAGTTAATATTAACGAAGATAAAATATCATAAATAAAATTTTGTATACGAAATGTCTACATTTTAAATTGAATTATTCCAGCAGCGAAAAAGTAAAGTTTAAAAGGCACAATCAAAGGCAAAAGTTTTGAAAGGGTTTGATTAACTTACTTACTCTTTGGTTCTAGTTCTTTCAATGTTTTCAATGATATATTGATGAATTTTGCTGAAACCATCATTTTTTTTTTAATCTAAAATTGAACAATTATTTATTCATTTTTATCTTTTTTTAGGTAATCAAAATATTACTTTGTGACACGAATGATACTACGAAAACTTAAATCTTCGAAATAACAATACTAATAGATATTCCCTTGGATACATTACAAAATGGAAGCCCTACAAATTGTAAGTAAATGAAATGCTAAATAAATTTCAATAAGATTATTTTGTTGGAAATTTCGATTGAAATCTATTGTTGTGCAAATCAATACAATACATTCAATATCGAAGTCGTGCTAAGTAGATTCTGCTTAAATGAGTAGCAGTAATAGAATTGTCAGTATATTAAATGTTGTTTTTCAAAATCATAAAATAGTAAATTAAAATTTTGAATATTAAAAAAAAAAATTAATTCTCTTGTAAATGTACTTTAAAGTCAAAGCTAATAAAATTTAATTTAGATTAACAACTCCTGATTTAATGAAAACTTTAAACTTTTAAAAAAAATCAACGAAATTATTCTTCATTGTTTTTCTCTTCCTTTATTACGAATTTTGTGCATAATTCATTAATATAAACATTATTAGTCAATTTTGTAATGAAAACCATCTAGCAAAAAACTGTATTTTCCCTAGAGGAAAACATTCAATGTTCAAGTAACTGTAACTGTAACTAATAGTCAGGGCCAGACATTGTTTTCTTGGTAAATACCACCTTAACGGACCAAAGCATCTGTAGTCAATAAACGTCCTAGAGAAACCATACATTTTCTTAACTGCACGAAATGGATCTTAAGTAAGCTCACGAGAATCAGTGGTAGCAGCAAAACGGTAACAAAGCGTAACTTGAAATCTTGCACAGTCTGGGGCTATCCACCCGAACCAATCAAGAAACGATATTAATATTTATATTATTTATATTGCTATCATCAATTTCACGAGCTATGATTATAATTTTTCATTAAAAAAACCTTTTTAAGGATTTTAACAGCCTGCGAAATCAAGGACAAATGGTTAACAGAAATATAATTTTCTAGAAATATTTTTTATACAAAACGAAGATGAATTTATGGTTACCATAAAATATATAAACATTTTTTATTTTATTTTTATTTTTTACAAACAATTTCCTTATCCTTCAATGATTTTATATATTTTCTTCAGACATAAAATAATTCATCTTTATCTAACTTAGATCTAGGACCCAATATGTAATTCAAATATTCAGTTATAATATTGGTAAACACAATATCCAAAATGAGGTCATAACAATTTTTTTTAAATAGTCTTTTTCAAAATTGGTAGCTATTATAAAAATTTCTGCTTGTATCCTTTTGAATAAAGGCTACATAGTTTTATAACCAAAAGTTAAATTATCCTTGATATTTAATATTTATTCATGGTCGGTTTATGGTTTAAGCAATTTATGAAAAAAAAAATGGATTATGAGGAAAAACAAATATTTTAAATTTGATTTTAATGAATCATCACTTCCGGATCATAGATTTTAGGGATTCTTTGGATTTTTTTAGTAAACCGTTTTAATATTTTTAAAAATACAATACTAAAAATATCAACTTTTGTAAATTTTGTTTAAAATTCAGTGTAATCAAGAATGATGGCTTTAAATGATCCTACGGATTTAGTGATTATGAAAATAGTTAATTTAATAAAAACTGAGAATTATTTTTAATTGTATTTAATTTTTATTGTTCAATTGCATTAAAAGTTGTAAACAAAATTAACAATTTTAAATGTTATAAATAAGAATTGGTCAATTTAATAACAAAATGGAATTCAATTATACAAAATAATAAAACACTAATTTCAAAAGATTAATTAACGTTCATTTAAATTTTGAAATTATAAATTATGATAAAAAATGTATTTACGTATGATTGGTGTCAGCCGAGTTCCTAAATATCCCATACGCCAATTTTTGTGATATGGGTCATTTCTATATGATAGAGTTAAAAATTGTTTATTTCAATATTAGAATATATTTATATAGAATTAATTTTATCTGTCATTGGAAGTTTATTATTAGTTATTTGTATATTAGGGGAAGTAGCTTTCGCATTAGAACGAAAAGTATTAGCTCTTTTGGCTACATTGTAAATTCAGCATACATTTTGAAAAATTTATGAAAATAAATTAATTTTTTATTTGTAAAAGAAATTGCGAAGTTTTTACAGAATTGAATTCTTCATTATTTTTACATTATAATTTTTACCCCATAAAATCAGAAATTATTGAAAATTGTAATTTTTTTCCTTCGTCTCGAATATTTCTATTATAATCCTTTTATATACTAATTAACTATTCATAGTTATGTCGTGTCTACGTCCATACCGAAGGGATGGGTACGGTACATATGCGTTTGACAACATATTTATTTATAACGTATGAAAATTATTTTGACTAAATATTACCTTTAGGAAACATAAAATATTGAGGACTTAAAACAACGTGCAACATCCTGTTTTTTCATATATTTGGGTATACATGTATAAACTTTAGTTAATCGAATGTAATTAACAAAAACTCAAAATCTTTCAATCAACTTACCATTAGGCACTACACTCAAATTTTATATACATCACCAAATGTGCGTTACAACGAATATTTTTTACCATCATCTGTTTTGGCATTGTAACATATCGAAACTCTAACTATAGTCTAGCCTCTAGCCGGCAAATCATTAATTATTTGTAACCAAAAAATGTATTGCCCATGTTGTTCTGATGGTTAAAAAAGTTTCATGAGAAGTGTTAATTTTCAGCATATTTAATTGGACATCAACCAAAAAATAGTGTACAAGCTTTTTTACATATATGTACAACATTGAAAATGTAAGATAAATTAGTCCTTTTCCAAAGGAAAAAATCAGTCTCTTTTTTAAATTTTACTTTAATAATTTAAATTTCATATTTTATAGAAATATAAACAGAAAACAATTTTATATTGCTCAAGCATTTTTCTAAATTGGTGGCAATAACATTAATTTAATTAATTTAATTTAATTTCTTGAATACTTAGGGCGGATTGCACAGTGCAAGCTTGAGCTTAACTAAACCGATTGTGTAACCTTAAGCCTGCAACCTGCAACTTAAGATCACTGGTTTTCTCAATCAAAATGTTAGCTTAGTTAAACCAAAAAATGTGAATTCTAATTGGAACAAATTATGTACATAAAAATGATATTGTACCGTGAATGATAATGTACCATAAAAATTAATGTGATATCTGAATTTGTGAGTTAGCGTGCGTGTTTATATAAAAACATGAATTAATAATACGGCAGAAAAGAAACGTAGCATTAATTTTTGAATTAGTCTAATAACTTTTTACTATAACAACTTTTAAATGTACAATGAATTTATATTCAATCTGGCAAATATTTAAGATTCCACTGTGAAATCAGCTCTTAAATCATATTTACAAATAATAAATAGTCCAAATTTGAATTCCCATATGAAAAAGTATAAATGTTTCAATAAATTTTATATAATCTTGTAAATGTTTAAATGAATATAAAATCAAATTATTTCCAAAATTATTTGTAAAAATGCTAGTGAAAAAAATCGTTATAAATGTTATAATTTTGATTAAATAAACAGTAAAATAAAGAAAAAGATAATTTCCCTAAAGAATGAATTTATTTAGTATAGTTAGTTGTAAGATTTTAAATATTTAATAAAAAATTTGAAATTGTAATTTCAGAAACAGTGATTTGGTCATAATGACACACATGAGCATATAAAACAATTTTCATATGTAATATTGTAATTGTAAATGTTTCTAAATATTTAATATTGGTAATAAAATTTATGTTTTATTATTATATTTAATGAATTAATCATTTTAATAATCAGTTTATCCTTTTAGATATTTGATAATCATTGTTTACAGTGTCGGCTCATAGATGATCTTGAAATCACAATTTTTTATTACTGGTAATCATTTAATACTGAGCGACCTTGATGCCTCAATCTAGACTTGAACTCGGGATTTAATACATCACAGTATTACTCTTAATATATTCAGGAATTATACAAGTAATCATAAAATAGTGTCGATATTGCAGCATCCGATCGAAACAGAGTTTTTGTTAAGTACAGACCCTGCCAAGTAGTAGTGATGTACATTGTCTTTACCGAAGCATTAATAAGATTCTATTGTTACTTTACTAAGTTATTCGATACGATACAAAAATAAATCAAGTTTACCATAAGTTTTTATTTACGTAAACTTTATGCAAAACCAAAAAAAAACTAAACTATCTTAAATAAATATTATTAATTACCACTTTTAAAAAGTTTTCAAAAACTTTACTAAGTTAAAAAGTGATCTAGAGAATTGAAAATTTTCTGGTTATTCATCTGTAAAAGAAAACTAAATTTCCATAAAGTTTTTAATATACAGCAAAGTTTTATACTTTGTGGTACAATTTTTAAACTTTATATTTTTTTGGAATATCTTACCATAATTATTTTTTGATAAAATTTTTAAAAAAACGTATCTGTAGTGTAATTTTCCATGTATAACTATAGGAAAATCGGTTTCTGGTAACAAGAAATTTTATAAAATTTTTCACAAATGTCCAAATTTAATATTTCATTTATTAAATTCATTTTGGCATTTAAATATTTTCTTAAATTTCTGTTATTCAGAAATTGTTTTTCCTTCTATTACAGACTTAAAAGTATCCTTAATCCATAAAAATGTATTAGTAATGTTTTATGAAATGTAAATTTTTTAAAAATTAATGAAATTCTGTCATTATCCAGTCGAATATTTGGTAAAAATATCAAGTTTGTAATAAAAAATTTCATGAATTGTCTATCTATACCACGAAATTCCTTAGAACTTGTCGTGAAAATGTTACAGTCCCACTCTGCCACTACCATCTCCGGAGTATTACTATTTTATAAGCTATTTCAAAATAAAAAGTTTGGGACACATATCCCGTCAGGTTTCCTATGGTACTCTACCGAGTCATCATTTACATTGCCAAAACATTAACTAAATAATACAATTTTTGAATACCCAGGAAATAAAATTGAATTTTGGATATTTTTTCTTATTAAAATATTGATATTATAATCAGCATTAAATATTATTGACCTGTGCTGTATTGAATATGCTACAATTCTATTTTATGGAAAAAAATTTTAATCATTTTTATTTTGCTTATATTTTCTTTATGAAATCCTTGAGAAAATGTGCAACATTAAATAATTTTCTAAGGGATGTTTTTTGATATGATACCAAAAAGTAATTTTTGATATTAGACAATAATTCCTTAAAATATATTTTACTTGTGACTATTAAGTAAATGATAATTTCAAGTTTAATAAAACAATTACATAAAATTTACATACAATTATAATTTCTTGTAAGCAATTACATAATTACATACCACAAAATTTTCCAAAATTCAATATTTTTATCAAGGATAAAGTTTTCTCCTTAAAAAATTACAACTTATTTTTTATAGTGTAAAAAACTATTTTGCAAATTTTCTTAATTTGCCCAACAATATTTTTGCAAGAATGCACATTTCTATACATTTTTCACCCTGATTTCCAGTATAATAAAATTTAATTGGTACAAATTCTAAACATTGCCTTATTACTTCAAAAGGCTTTCGTCGTTAATTTCGTCGTTTGTATATAACTTTTAGGTAGAAAATGAAAAGAGAAATGCTTGAATCCTTACGGAAGGAATTTTATTATATTATTTTATAACCTAAAACTCTTAATTATTTTGTTCTTTATGATCGAAATTGTTCATTGGAAATTTGGTACAAACGTTTTTTAGTATAATTTAATTATTTTTCGTCAGGAAAAACTACAGATAGTATTAAGAAAATTTATTTAATGTAATTTTCTTATTTTGTAGGAAATTATTATGCCAAAAATTCTTTTAGATTTTAGTCGTACAAAATTGGGTCGATAAAAACTTTAAAATATGTTAAATAGTTTAGAAGATTTTGTGTTATTATCCCAACGAGCATTTTGGAAATGAAATACCTACAAAACTCAGTGTTCCAAAAGCTAAATTCAGCAAAATCCTGTATTTTTTATGTTTGAATTTGTGAAATTCTGTATTGACATAATCCTGTATTTCTTTCTTACCTTTTTTAATCAAGGACCAAAACGTGAACGCTATGAGAAGATGATTATTACTATCAAGTCCAATTACGTTTCTTTCTTAGTTGTTCTCTAAATATGAAAGTGATAAGCATCAACGTGTAATTTGTCTTTATCTTTGTTCGTTGTCACAATTGAAATATTCATAATTACTTCTAGCTTTGTCCGAGGATCAGAAGCAAATGATAAAGTATATAAAAGAATTAAATAATTGAGCACTCACTCATATCTTAAATACATAATTAATTTTTTCACATACATTTTGATATACAGTCTTTTGGGATAAAGGCTTCTGAAATACAGACATATATGAGCCCATGGAAATGTATGTAACATTAATATATATGCAAGGACATTAAGTTGTCCAAATATCCTTAAATTATATATAAAACAAAATTGTGTTATGTTAATTCAAAATTACCAGAATAACAAGTTAAGTTGAACATTTTGCATAACTTTTTGAGTATAAAAATTGATTCTCTCAAAAACGTGAATCAAACTTTTTGGTTAAATATTTGCTTTGAAATATCCTGTTCATCATTTAGTTCTATGTTTTCACAATATTAATATAACTCGAACGTTCTGATTGACATCGATAAAACCTTTTATATTTAAAGATATTAACGTTACAAAAAAATTTACACATGTGTACACTGGGACCTTTCACGTTCCGTATGTAATTATGCCGGAAATACGTGCTAAGAATAAGTAATATGTATATTTTGTTAAAGAATTATTTAGAAAAATGAAAGATTAATAATAATCATCACGTTGCTGGTTATAATAAGAGAAAAAGGATAAATATAAAATAGAAGTGAACAAAATGAAAGTTTGTTGTCCCAAAAATGGAAGGAGACTTATAAATGCTTACAAAAATTCATATTATTTTTAGTACCATATTCGAAATGATTTTAATTAACTGATTCAAAATGTGTCAGAAAAAGATAAATACAAAATTATTTAATTCGAATTTGAAATATCCTGAGAAATTTTAAGGATATCGGAATTTTGTTAATTTTGATTTGTTTAATTAAATTTTTAAAAAAATGATAAAGTGTATAAACTTCAATTACAAGAAGTTTGTAAAATGATAAAGAGAAGTAAAAAATCACTGCGTAAATGGCTCACAAAAATTACGTGGCTTCATTGTTTAAAAAAAACATTAAATCAATTTTCCTTTAAATACTACACAAATTATTTAAAAAACATAATTTACTTCTAAAAATTTATTTATAAACTATACAAAATTCATTTAATTCGAGTAAAATACTGAAATAAATTAAACAAACTTCCACCATTTCTTAAGCTATTAAATTTATAAATTTTATATTAATGTTTTAATCTAGTTGTAGACAAATAATAAACAGAATTTAGTCCTTTTATTTCTCACCCTATAACTGAAAATTAAAATGAATTAAAATTATATTTGCATAATATTGCAAAGAAAATTGTTTTCCCTTGTTTGCATTATTTCGTTTAAAGCTATCAACGCTTTCCCTTCAGTTAAATTTGATTAAAAAATATATTAAGATAGAAAGAATTTATTTGATAATAAATATTATATAAAATATTTTCAAAATAATTTTTTAAAATATTTGAATACAAATAAATATTTTTAATGTAAACAGTTTAACCAAAATTTGAATTTAAAACTTATTTTAAATGTAGACTGACATAAATACAGAACGTTCAAGAAAGGGGGAAAAGTCTGTTTAAATATTATATCTTTTAACACAAATATTTAATTGCATTTAAGAAATTATTTATTTACGCTTAATAAATTTAACAAGAACTTTAACAAAACTATTAAAATTTAATTGTGCGTTATATAATTTAGAAAGGATTATTGAAAAAATCTTTCAAGTATGAGAAAATTGCTATTAAAAATTTGTGTATTTCATTCTAATCTTTAAATATTTCGTAAATCGTATCAACAATCTACTTAGTTATCCTGATTTAAATTAAATTGAGCAATAAACAAATCCCATCTTAAAATTTTGTAGTATTTTATTTTAAGAGGATTTAAATTTAAATTCAATAAATTTTGTTTCTCCTTTGTTATACCGGATAAATTGTTAATGAATTTTAGAAATTAAGTTTAAAAATTTAAATTATTTGTAAAATTATATATAAATAAATAAAAAAGGATAATTAATTTCTTTGCCTCACTTTTTAATGTATTTAAAAGACGCTGTCTCGTCTTTTAATGAAATTTTTCACAAATTTTTCGTAATTTCATAATTGACCCCAAAACTTCACCTTTAATACTAGAAATCAATTTAATTAATGAAAATTTCGTAGAATATCTAATAATTTTATTTTGATCTAACCAGACACTTTAAATAAATAAGTTTCTTTGCCAGACTTTGTCTAAATATTTTCCTTGAAAAATATCCTTTATTTACCCAGAAATAAAATTACAAATATAATAACAAGAAAAATCAAGTTTTCCACTGTGTTTTCCAATGGACGAAATCAGATTTTTGATTACACTTTTTCTTTTTAATATTTTGTGTCGTACATTGAACTTGTATAGAAGAAACTGCTTCAAAAACTTTTATTTTTACGTAATGAAAAAATGGTCCACAACAAAAATATTATAAAACAAATTCACCCTCAAAATACCGACCATATAAGATAAAAAGGATGTCATAAATTTGTAATATTTGTTGTCCTTTAATACCAAAAGATAAGAATATATCGAAGGATAAAGTTTTTGTATTATATATAAAAAAAAAATATTGTGAAAAAGGAGAAATATTAAATACACAAATAACAAACTTAACAATTTGAAATCTAAAGAAAATAAAAAGGTCCTTGATTAATGGTGATTTGATTGTTAAATTGTTTGTCCATTAAATGGTTTTCTATTTTGTCGGGATATTGAATTTAGATTTAATGTAAACTTAAATATTATAAATTATAAATTTTATTATGACTATTTATTAATAAAAGAATTCTCAAAATTTAGTTAGTTAGTCTGTGACTGCACAAATTATAGGCTAAATTCAAAAATATCGTAATTGAACTTTATGGATAGTATTCGCAATTGCCGTTCTTTCTAAATTATCGGTAAACATTGAGTCATGGTTCACAATAAATAAAATTCTGAACTGAAGTTTATAAGGAAATATGTTTTTACTTTTTACTGACTAATTAGTTTGGTTATCCAATTAATGCTTTACTTATGATGACGTTACATATTACATCTATCAACTACAAAGTTTTACTTTATTTGGTTTGAGAAAGAGGGAATGAAAGTGGCCAAACTTCGTATATTTTACTTAAAAATATTTTAAAATTAATTATCTAAAAGTATTAATATCCATATATATATTTGAAATTCGTGGTTATATCTGCCATCTGTATCCGTATCGATAATATCAAACTCATTACTTTTTGATAAAAATATTAAAAATTTAGGTCATGTCATAATTTGAACATATTTTTAAGGTTCAAGGATGTAATTAATTACATGATCTCTTGAACCCTGAAAATTAATATACAAAACGAATTTAAAACAAATATATGAAATAAATCCTATATATAATAAAGGTTCAAAAATTCAGTAAATCATCTTCCAAGGGTCAAAAATAAATATGTAAATACAGAAATTACTTTTACATGTACGATGTACCTAAAAATACGTTAAACTTTCTATAGCCATTTTAAATGTAAATTGTGTAATTTTATTTTACCTTGTCACTAAAGCATAACTTCCTGACTTTGCTAAGGGCATACAATTTTCGTGAGTTTTTTGGGATACAGACATTTTATTTGTTGTATACTTTGGTTAAACCAAAATATTTCATATATTCTAGATCTAGATCATATAGAATATATGAAATATTATCCGATTTCAATGAAATTTGGTACACATGTTAGTTTTGTAATTTTGTTAATGCCTATCAAATTTAGGGGCCTTATTTTTAGTGGATCTCTATCCAAAGTACGAATTCTATAGATCTCATAAATTATAAGTAATTTTAATAAAGTACTGTTTATTACAATAATACTGTTAATATTACAAAACAAATCACTGCTGAACATGACACGAGTGGGTCTAATTAGGAGCTTTTCTAAGATAATTTACTTTGAGTAAAAAACTTAAAAATATGGACATATATAAATTAATAATAATTATATTAATAATAAATATTATTTAAATTTTTTTAAAAAAAAGGTTTAAGGTTGAAAAATTAATTACAAATAAATACAACGTGGAACTAATTATCAAAATTTTCAACTAATACTAAAAATATGATTGTTTTCTCAGGGAAAATTAAGGAAATAAAAAAATTGACTTTGTTCATTTAAAATATATTTAAACAAATTTATTTTTTACATAATTTTCAGTAATATTTTAACGTCCAATCAGTCGTGACTGTTTTCAATAGTTATAAATTTAAATTGCAGAAAAAAAAATGTTTTACCAACCAATATCTTCAACAACTGAATTAATTTCATTGCCCTGGCAAATTAAATTATATAAATTTAATATGGGTTGGCCACTTAACTCAAACTATACAAGTAGTTACAGATTTATTTACTATTTCTATGGTATATGCCTCGCTCTATCTTATATATTAACTATAGAAGCCGAATTACATTTCTTTTTTAATAATATTCATATTCCGATTGATATATTGATGGAAAATGTTTGCACTACAATAATTGGTATGCAATTAATCGTTCGTATTTCTTATACATTTTCTATAAAACACAAAATGCGAAAATTTATAAAACATTTCTATTCAAAAATTTATATAAATCAAGAAGAAAATTCAGTAATTTGGAAATCAATTGATAATGCAATGACACCAATGTACATGATGAGTTATTTATATGTTGCTACTGCTATATTTTTTCTAGTTGTACCAATTGTTATTACAGTTTTATCAAATTTTACTGTCAAACCATTACCATATAAAATGATTTTTCATTATGAACTGGAAAATTATTTGGTATATTTCATTACATTATTATACAGTGATTATGTCGGTGTTTCAGTTGTTATGTCTGAAATATCTGAAGGATTTACATTATCTTTGTGTATGAATCATTTGACTGGTCGATTTCAAATATTGAAAAAAGATATTAAGAATTTATATGAATTAACAATAATTGAAAGTGATAATACAGCTAATAACAGAGAATACGAAGAAGAAATAAAACGAATTTTCCAGCAATATACCGAATTAAAAAAGTAAATTTTACAATTATTTTTTTAAACTAATTATATAATTTAATTAATTTGTATATTTTAAAGGTTTGCTTCAGAAATCAATAATATTTTTTCATTTCGATATTTTTTTGCACTTGCTTCAAACACAATTTTATTGTGCCTACTTGCATTTTTATTGGCTAATGTAAGTATAAAATAGTAAATTAAATTTTTGTAAATTTAGTTCACTAAATCTTCAATTTTCTTACTTTTTGTAGATTGGTTTCAAATTTGAATGTTTAAGGTTTATTTTTTGGGGATCTGGTGTCATACTATATTTATTAATAATAGGAAATGCTGGTTCAAATCTAACAGAAATTGTAAAATTTTTAAATTAAAATTTAATATTTCTTATAATTTTGATATTGTATAGTCGGAAGGTATTTGCACAGATTTTTATTCATCCGATTGGGAAAAGATTTTGTTCAATTCAAAACAAAATTCCAAGGATATTATTAAATTAATGAAAAATATTTATACAGCAATGATGTTAAGTCAGACACCAGTCGCCATTTCGGGATTAAGTTTCTTTGATATATCAAGAAAAGTATCTGGTGATGTAAGTTTAGTTAATTTAAAAAAAAAATACAATTAATTTATTAAGAATATTTTCTTACTTAATTGGAAAAGTCGATACAAGCAGCAATTTCTTACTACATGTTCCTTAGTACAATGAAGTAACTTGAAAGGAATTTGTTTGAGTTAAAAAATTAAAATTTTACAGAATTATATAAATGTGTTTGTGTATTGTGTATATGTATTAAATGCATTAATTAATGTATTGTTTGAAATAAAATTATATTTAAATTATATAATATTTTACTTAAATTATGGTCTCTTCCATATAATAGTTAATCTCAAATTTACGAAATTGAATTGATGAAGCTTTTTATAGACATTATTTTAGATTACTTTTTATGTTTTCAGTTTGTTTCTTTCGTTGGTCAAAAAAAGCAATCATGCATTACAAATTACATATTAAAATTGTTTCAAAAATTTTGTTGACAGAACTATTTTAATATTAGGGCAAATTAAAAGTACCCCCAAAGACAAATGTAAATGCACAATTTGATGAAGAGTAACAGGAAATTAATTTGCAAACAATTAATTTACAATTTCAGCAATTAAAACTAATTTTGGAGCTCAAAGGACTGATAAAAATATAATCATATTTCCATTTTCAAATCACTTTCACATTTATAATTTACAATAAAACTGTTGGATACAAATCACTGCTGAACATGACACGTGTGGGTCTAATTAGGAGCTTTTCTAAGATAATTTACTTGGAATAATAAACTTAATAAAAGTAATAAAAGGAGTACCCCAGAAAGTAATTCGAATCATCAGAGCTATGTACGAGAATGCAGAACTCTCAGTTCTTCACAACGGAAACGTCAGTGATCCATTCCATACCAACGCTGGAGTAAAACAAGGATGCCCTCTATCACCCGAACTATTCACAATCGTCCTGGATGACATCATGAGCTAAGTCTGTTCGAAGAGACGAGGAATAACATGGAGTCTCTCACGCCAACTCGAGGATTTGGATTATGCCGATGATTTTTGTCTACTCTCGCACAAGATTTCCAACATGCAAGCAAAAGTAGACGACCTGGAAAGATCAGCACGCAAAATTAAACTTGAGATAAATATAAAGAAAACGAAAGCCATGAGAATTAACAACGTTAACACAGAGAACATCATGCTACAAGGCCAACCAGTCGAATACGTAGATAGTTTCTGCTATCTAGGCAGTACAATGACAACAGATGGCGGCGCAGAAACAGACGCAAACGACAGGCTCAACAAGGCGAGATCGGCATTCGGACGACTGCAACCAGTAAGAAGAAATTCACAGATATCCAGACGAACCAAGCTTAGAATATTCAACGCATGTGTAAAGTCAATTCTGTTGTACGGCAGTGAAACATGGCTTATATCGAACATCATTACACAGAAGCTACAAATTTTCATCAACAAGTGCCTCAGAATCATATTTATGCAGAATATTCTGGCCCAACACCATCAGCAACACGGATCTCTGGAACTTAACCAACGAAGAACCTATACTGAAGCAGATAAGACGTAGAAAATGGAGATGGATCGGCCATACCATCAGGAAAAAACCCGATAGTATTACAAGAATGTCGCTAGAGTGGAATCCTCAAGGATCAAGAAGCAGTGGTCGCCCAAAGAACACCTGGCGACGCACGATACTCCAAGACCTAGGAAGATGTAACCTTACATTGGAAAGCGTAAAAGCAACAGCAGCAAACCGAGTAAGATGGTGATGCTTTGTGGAAGTCATATGCTCCCAAGAGGGATCATAGAAAAAAAAAAAAATATGGACATATATAAATTAATAATAATTATATTAATAATAAATATTATTTAAATTTTTTTAAAAAAAGGTTTAAGGTTGGAAAATTAATTACAAATAATTACAACGTGGAACTAATTATCAAAATTTTCAACTAATACTAAAAATATGATTGTTTTCTCAGGGAAAATTAAAGAAATAAAAAAATTGACTTTGTTCATTTAAAAGTTATTTTAACAAATTCATTTTTTAAAATATTTTTCAGTAATATTTTAACGTCCAATCAGTCGTGACTGTTTTCAATAGTTATAAATTTAAATTGCAGAAAAAAAAATGTTTTACCAACCAATATCTTCAACAACTGAATTAATTTCATTGCCCTGGCAAATTAAATTATATAAATTTAATATGGGTTGGCCACTTAACTCAAACTATACAAGTAGTTACAGATTTATTTACTATTTCTATGGTATATGCCTCGCTCTATCTTATATATTAACTATAGAAGCCGAATTCAATTTCTTTGCTAATAATATTCATATTCCGATTCATATATTGATGGAAAATGTTTGCACTACAACAATTGGTGTGCAATTAATCGTTCGTCTTTCTTATACATTTTCTATAAAACACAAAATGCGAAAATTTATAAAGTATTTTTATTCAAAAATTTATATAAATCAAGAAGAAAATTCAGTAATTTGGAAATCAATTGATAATGCAATGAAACCAATGTACATGATGAGTTATTTATATGTTGCTACTGCTATATTTTATCTAGTTGTACCAATTGCTATTACAGTTTTATCAAATTTTACTGTCAAACCATTACCATTTAAAATGACTTTTCATTATGAAATGGAAAATTATGCAACATATTTTATTACATTATTATACACTGATTATGTTGGTGTTTCAGCTGTTATGTCTGAAATATCTGAAGGATTTACATTATCTTTGTGTATAAATCATTTGACTGGTCGATTTCAAATATTGAAACAAGATATTGAAAATTTATATGAATTAACAATAACTGAAAGTAATAATACAGCTAATTACAGAGAATATGAAGAAGAAATAAAACGAATTTTCCAGCAATATACCGAATTAAAAAAGTAAATTTTACAATTATTTTTTTAAACTAATTATATAATTTAATTAATTTGTATATTTTAAAGGTTTGCTTCAGAAATCAATAATATTTTTTCATTTCGATATTTTTTTGCACTTGCTTCAAACACAATTTTATTGTGCCTACTTGCATTTTTATTGGCTAATGTAAGTATAAAATAGTAAATTAAATTTTTGTAAATTTAGTTCACTAAATCTTCAATTTTCTTACTTTTCGTAGATTGGTTTCAAATTTGAATGTTTAAGGTTTATTTTTTGGGGATCTGGTGTCATACTATATTTATTAATAATAGGAAATGCTGGTTCAAATCTAACAGAAATTGTAAAAAAATTTAAATTTAAATTTAATATTTCTTATAATTTTGATATTGTATAGTCGGAAAGTATTTGCACCGAGTTTTATGCATCTGATTGGGAAAAGATTTTGTTCAATTCAAAACAAAATTCCAAGGATATTATTAAATTAATGAAAAATATTTATACAGCAATGATGTTAAGTCAGACACCAGTCGCCATTTCGGGATTAAGTTTCTTTGATATATCAAGAAAAGTATCTGGTGATGTAAGTTTAGTTAATTTAAAAAAAAAAATACAATTAATTTATTAAGAATATTTTCTTACTTAATTGGAAAAGTCGATACAAGCAGCATATTCTTACTACATGTTCCTTAATACAATGAAGTAACTTGAAAGGAATTTGATTGAGTTAAAAAATTAAAATTTTACAAAATTATATAAATGTGTTTGTGTATATGTATTAAATGTATTGATTATTGTATTGTTTGAAATAAAGTTATATTTAAATTAATTAAAAAAATTTCAATAATAATTATTAGTAATATAATATTTTAACTAAATTATGGACTCTTTCTTCTATAAATAATAATTGATCTGAACTTTTCGAAATTGAAGAAGCTTTTTATAGAAATTATTTTAGATTACCTTTTATATTTTCAGTTTGTTTCTCTCGTTGAAACAATCAAATGAAAATCCTGCATTACAAATTATTAAAATTATTTCAAAAAATTTATTGAACAACCTATTCTAAAATTAGGACAAATTAAAAGTACATCCAGAAATAAATTTAATGGAAAATATGATGAACAGAAACAAGAAATTAATTTGCAAACAATTTGTAATGCTTAAAGAACTTATAAAAATATAATTATTTCCAATTTCAAATCTCTTTCCGATTTATAAGTCTATCAACAAAACTGTTTCAAAACTAAACCGAATGATTCAATATTTCCAATCTTAAAGCAAAGTGGATGGACTTATGGACGAATATACATATTTAAAATGTGGAATTTTATGAAAATAATCATCCCTATTATAAAAATAGAAGTATTCTTGTAAAGGATTTTTTAATAAGTGATTTGCAGCCATGTTTCATTATTCTCAATATGTTATTTGTATCCAATATCATTTTTTAGCATTTCATTATGGAAAATGGAATATTGCAACAATGTCTACAAATAATTAAAATTTAGGTTTGCTGATTGATGTGCTCTTGAAAAACAATAGAAATTGATAAATTTGGATCGAAAATGAATAATTAGTGGAATACATAAAGTGAATATTTAAAAATGCAATGACATACTCCTCATGGAATAATACTGATTTATTGAAATTGAAACCAAACTTGAATAATTAAATCTGTCATTCGGATTTCAAAACTGCCCAATTTGAGTTCTTTACATTATTTTCTATGGATTTGATTTCATGGAAAATAATGCGAAGGACTCAAATTGCACGATCTTGAAAACCAACTGACAGATTAAATTATTACTTCAATTGTTGTATGAGGAATAAGAAGTATGACAGCATAAATTCATATACACTTTATGAATTTCACTTTAAACCATTCACTGTCGAAACATTAAAAAAACGTATGAATCACAATTGAATTGATCTTATGTCGAATATTAATGGCAAAGAATGATTAAGTATAGTATATAAATATCTACCCGTAATGTATTTGTAAACTTTCTTGAGCTTCATATACATAACCAAAATATTTCCGATGAAAATCTGAAGCCACATAAAAAACAAACAATCCCAAAACTTTCACAATCTTGTTTGACAAACGAATACTACATGATTATTCAATTAGGAAAACTTTTCTGAATAATGTAAATTTGGACATATTTATTTTGAAAATTTGCATATAATTAAATGTTTTAAAATAATTTGAACATTTTGGAAAATAAACATCGAAAAATACTGCAAATTCCACTAAATATAAATTCTTAAAAAGGATTATTAGGTGGATAATTTGAAATGATTCAAATAGGAAATTTTTTGAGGATTCAATGAAAATTTCGAATGTAATTTTAGAACTAAATAAATAGTTACTTTTATCCATAATTAAATAATAAAACTTTTACACAATTCAACTCTACCAAAACGCAGATGATATAAAATGTTGATTTTATGGGTGAACTTCAATAATTTACCACATTTGTCCATTTTGGCTTTAATATATTTAATAAAATGCTCGGTTTGTTTGTACGTGTTTTGTTAAACTTGAGGGTGAAATATAAAAAATTAGAAATTTTACTACAAATAATTATTTTCTGTATCAAATTGATAAGCAAGCTAATAATATAAAGTTATAAGTTTTGGAAAGAATGTAAGTTATAAAAACCAGAAAACTATTTATAAGAAAAATTAAAACTTTTTCATTTAGCATTGACAGTGGAAAATACTAGTAAACATAATCCATCTGGCCCTACGAACCTTAAACAAATGGTATCCTTGAAGAAGTAATTTAGAGTATTGGATAATATTAAAACTAGAAAAATTAATTAATTTATTATATAATTGGAATTTATAGAATTAATTTAGTTAAATTGTAAATATCGAGAAGAATTCGGATTTCCTTCATAGATATTAATTATTTATTTAAAATTGTAATTGAGTTCGATAAACAACTTGGTGGCTTGGCTTTGGAAGCAAATTCGATTTATTCAGTTTTTGTAATTAAAATTATGAGAAATTTCCATGTGGATCTTTTAATTTTACTATCTTAAAAGTATGAAATTTACAATCAATTTCTTTTTTCTTTGTAAATTTCAAAAACTTAAATTCAACTACGTAAAATTAAAATTTAATTTTTATGTAGTGTACAGCAAAACTTAAAAACGCATAGAAAAAACCTAATTTAATTTATTAAACATTAAATATAAATATTTTATTTAATATCAAATTATTGATTTTCGAAGGATTCACATACTCAGTACAAAACTATATTAATTTTGTATTAGAAAGCCATTTAATGTGATTTCGTTCGTGGCTCCAAAATAATCATAATTATTACAGGAGACACCAAAAAATGCAAGGTTACATTAAGTCATACAAAAATTTAATTCATAGAGTTCCGGATTAGAAGTGAATTTAAACAATATTTTTAATTATTAATACAAAATAATTATGAAAATTCAATTTATATATAAATTATTTAATGAAAACATCCTTTTGAGATTGATTTAACAAAAATATTAAATTATTTTTTTAAATTAATTAACAAATCTCATTTAAATTTTGAATTTATATTTGAGAAACTTATAAAATGGATTTCTATTTAAGTACACAATTAATTTCCATTTTATATCTCAGAAATTTATAATAAGAAAAATCGACTTTCAAGGATATTTTTCTAAAATAAATTTAACTTTTGAAGACAAAGTTTATATTTTTATTATTTTAATTGTTGTTATCCTTGTTCTGATTTGATTTTATCACAATATTTTTAGTAGTCATAGCTCCATAATGAGAAAATTGGAAATTTTTTATATATAAGTTCGTTGCGCGACTTATTTATATACAATTCTAATTTTGATACAAAGCATAAGAGTTCGAAATCAATTCCATTTTATATAGAACACTTCTTCTATTTGCTCTTTGAAATACTACCTCATTCAGAAAAATAAGTAAATATGGAAGGATATTTTCATATATCCTTGATTCTGATAAAGTGTTTAATTTTCTGTCTAAGTTGAAATCGACAAATGCAGGTGTAAATCTAATTGTATATCTACTTAATAAAGTTAAAATAAACTAATGAATATTTTAATATTATTTCACCAATGCTTTTATAACTAGTGCTTTCACTCTTCACGCTATCAAATATTCATTGATGTATGCTCAGGTATTGAACTAAAATATCATTTTACAATATTTGAATATATCTTGCAGTCAAAGTCAAAGAGTTTATTTGAAATATTTGTTAATTTCGAATTCGACCAGTTATGCATTCGACAAAATCGGTCGATTTGCCGAATTTATTCTAACTAATTAGCATGATACCAAAAATATTGATGAATCTGTTAATATCTTTGATATATTTTGCAGTATATAGAAAATTATAATTAATTTTCTACAAAAATTCAGTTCTTAAATTGAAATATGTGAAATATGTAAACACTTTAAAACAATCTTAAATTATTATTAAAAATATTATTTCATAGAAATGAAAATCTTCTGATGTATGCAACTACTAACAATTGGTTTCCGACTTACACAAAATTGAAAATATTAATATGTAATTTATGTAGTATTGGGAAATTAAACGCTTATCCCTAAAATAAAATGAAGTAGTGTAAATACATTTTACAAGGATATGATAATTGTCTGTTTTCGAAAATAAAATCGTGGTTGGCAACCTAAAATGCATTTAGCAACCATAAATTAAATGAAACATGAAATTAATTTAAATTGAAAATTCTATGTCTCTCTTACGAAATTAATGAGTTGGAACCATTTTGTTCAAAATAATTCTAATACAGTTAGCACCAAAACATTTAAACAAGGACACAGCTTCCTGTAGGTCTTTCCAGTTTTATTAATTTCAAATTAGTTAAAACTTAAATATGTTTTAAATGTATTTGTCGATAGTATGGTGATATGTATTTGAATTTCTTTCAGTCACTCATTCACGATTCACCAATTCTGCATTTAATAAAATATATTTAGTTTTAAATTGAATAGATTTGTCATTAAATCCTAATAATCCTTATTTTTCTTTTTGAACTAATATGTCTTTTTCAAATGTCATTTGTGTTTATAGCATTCTTTATATTTTGAAAAGTTTATTCAAGTGCATAAAAAAATACTGTACTGAAATATTTCTTTATCCTTTGAATTGAATCTTTCACATTCATTTTTTTCTCTGTTTGATGCAACCACAATTGATACAGAAACTAATATTATAGAAATAGCAATAAATTTTAATTTGGTCACTTTGAAAAATTCTGTTTTTTTGCAATGTAGAATTCATATTGGTACAAATTTTCCAATATTTAGAAATTTAATCATTGAAATGTAAATCAAATTTTTGTTTTTGAATTTAATTGGAATCATTCACGTCACACATATTTCCGATGTATGCCCGAATTTATAAATCAAATGAAGATTCATATTTATAAATAACAGTTATGATTATCTAAATGAGTTGCTGTGATGCATTAGGTTCTAGGTACAATTCCAGATCGAAGCTAAGCAGACTTAGCTTTAAATTAGTACCAGTAAATAAAATTTTGCATAATATTTAATTGTTATTTTAAAAAAACGAAAAACTGGAAAAAATTAATTACAATTAAAAGTTTCTTCAATATAAATGAACTTGTGGTTTGGAATTCATATAAAATTAGTAGAATCCAAACTTCACTAAAACTGTAACGAAACTTCTAATTGGGGTCCTATTGTGAAAAGTGATACTTAAGTATACATAAACCTAACCTTAAAAAATTACGATGTAATATCATCCAAATTTGCCGATGGCAACCCAATTTATTTTAGAACAATAAACATGACCTGGCACACATAACCTTAATTCAGTAGTGCTATATCAATAATGCTACCAACAAAACTAATATAATTTAAGTTTGGTTCATAAATTCGAAAATAATTCGAACAATTTGCTAAATTTTAAGTTTAGACCCATATCAAAATTTAAATTTAATTTTATATTTTATAAATTTTTAACTTTTAAAAATAATGACAAATAATTTATGTAAATTATTTGTCTTTAAAGAATTATTATATTAAAATTATTGTAATCTTTTAATATCATCTTAAATTTAAATAAATTATAAATTATTTAACCTTTATTTAACCTTTGATATAAATATTGTGTTTTTAATCAGATAACAATTTCCATTTATACTATAATTATTGTTGCCATCTAAATCTTCATTTTACATATATTTTTATTACCATTTTCCTGGAAAACCAGAAATAAAGATCAATAATATTAAATGTTTTTACCTCTTTAATAATCTGAAAAATAAATTTTATATTTCTATTTTCTCCCTTTTATCTAGATATCCTGAAAATTTTTAGATTGTAATTTCACGCTTGAATTATCATCCTTGGGGAATCATGAGTCATAAATAAATATTGACTTCATAATTTAAGTTTTGGGTATTTTTTTGGTGATATCGTACTTTTTTATATAAAATATTATTTTGATAGAACTGGAATTAAATATTTTTAATATCATAATTTTTGTTTTATGAAATTTTTCAATATTTTTAACTTTAACTTTTAAGGAAATTACAAATGCCATAAAATTAATTGTTACCAAACTTTACGAAAACTTCTGAATATAAAGCTAAAGTAAATTGTCCATAACTATCAATAAATTTATTTATAGTTTCTACATAATTAATCATATTTTTCCGAAATCCTTAACTTGAATACTACTTGCTAAACGAATGTTGCCCATACATTGTGCAACCTTGTAGTCAACGTGTTGTCAATCGCGTTGTAAGTTTTCACTGAAGTTGGTTTACAAATCACATTACAACCGAAAAAAATCTAAGTTCTTTGAAGTGTTAAATGTCAAAAAAAAACTCTAATTTGATTAACATATAAAAAAAGTTCTTAATGGACATAAAATGTCAAAGAAACGTCATTTTGGTTGTACAACTTCGTCATAGGCTGTATACAATTTACAATTATCAATATTTAATTATTGACTACAACTGATTAGTCAACCGTCAAAATTGTTGTAAGCGTGTTGTTAACTTGTTCACAACGTCAAGTTGTCAAGACGTTTATAAAAAAGTTGTTTGAGAGCAGTAGTGCATGATTGCGCCGTGGTTTCGTATATTTTATTCATTTAGTTTCATTGATATTTAAAAAAAATCTTCTAAATTGTATAACAATTCATTAAAGACTCATCTTTGAAGACTCTATTAAGTAGTCTCCTAAAGACTACAATATCATAAAAATAAGAATATTATGGTCTATCCAATCCGCACTCAATCATTTTTATTTTATTTCCTCTTTCAACAAAATCCATTTATATTTTGGTAAGCAACGACGACTCCATCTATATTTTTTATGTTACCATTTATGAGTTTAACGAGAAAATTATATGATAAGAATTTGAAAAAAAATGAGTCCTTAAAATAAGGAAAATATGTTACCAAAAAAAAAATTATTATAAATGCTGTTTTTATGTAAGTGTTAAAAAGCTTTACAGGCGAATAATGTATTTGAAAGCAACAAATTGTATAAAAATATCAGTTGGGGGTTAGTTAAAATACATAATGCTCTGATGTTGTTATTGACGCATATGTGGATAATAATTATTATGATTATACTTAACGCCATTAAAGTTAATGTTAATAATATTTATTTTATTATATAGAATTGTTGCTATTAAAATTATATTAGTGAAAAGTAAATATTGTTAAAATTAAAAATAAAAATTGTTTAGTAGTATAATTAAAATTAGAGTGTAAAATGAAAAATTTAATATTTTTAATGCTCAGTTTCACACCACGAGCTTAAGCTCAATCAAAATTTGCTATAACCATAGTTAAAACCAAAAAATGTGAATTATTGTGAATGACAAATAGAAATAAATATTAATGTGAATGAAACAGTTGATTATAAAAAAATATTGTAATTCATTTGTGTGTACATTTTACTTCATTTGTGTGTGTTTCTATATTACTAGCAGTTAAAATTACTAAGATTGTTCTGCAGTTCGCGGAGTCCAAAAAATTATATAAAAAAGTATACAATTTGAGTTTATCTCATAAAATTTAGGGTCGGTAGTTTCCCTGTTGGACATAAATCACTGTTGAACCTAACTATGAGCTACTTTTGTAATGTTTATAAATTTTTACTAATAACTTTTAAAATTTATATATATCAAAATTTGTCAATAGTAAAGCTTAAGCTCTAGCCATCTACGCCTTAAGTTAAACCTCGCTTTAAGTGAAATTTATATCGTAAATCTTGCACTGAAAAACAAGAAAATAAATTTTAATCGAAAAGTTTAAACTCTGACTAATGATTAAGCTCGCTCTGTGATTCCGGGCTTAAGAATTATATGACAACGACAACTGATACAAGGAAAACTGAATTTAGGTGCTGGGCAATTATATTGTCAACTTTCTGATAAATGTTATCAGCAGTAAGGGATCAGTAATAATAATTAATAATAATACGAAATTCTTTTTCTTTGATATTAAATTATGAAAAGCTTTTTTTGGAATAAAAATAATTAAAATACAATTCCATTTTTCATAAAATGTATCTTTAATACAGTATTAATAAATATCTCACTACATAAAATCAAAATTGTTGCAATCAAAACAAATTTTTGAAATTCAAATTCAATATTTTAATAAATCAAATTATCTATGGAACATTATGTTTCTTCATAGTATGCAAAAACATGAAATATGAAAGTGATGTTCTTATAACCTAAAAATAGATCAAAAATTTGTATAAACATTTAAATTAGCGAAATACTAACGTGTGCCGAAGTTTTTAGCGATATACTGAAGAAACTTAATCCAGATAAAACTGCTGGACGTTGACTTAGCATCATTGCTATATAAATTATCTTCAACATTTTAATATTTTTGTTAGATTTATCTTTGGTATCATAAATCATATTTTCCCAATTGGACATATAAAAACCAGTACTAATATTACCACTCTAAATATACAATATTATTTTTATTAAAAAAATTATATTATAAATAATTTACAATATCTGTTAACTTTGATCCTAAGTTTCCTATAATCAATACATCAGTAATAGCACCACATCCCCACGCAATATATTTTATGTTATCCCAACCAAATCCAAACTGAAATCATATGATTAAAAGTTTCATTATTTATCATATTAATTTGAATAAAATATCATAAACTTACATTAGATAATTGAAATGTAATTAGACATAGCAAAAGTGCTGTAAATATAATTTTTATAAAATACCGAAATGAAAAAATATCTGTAACATTGACAGAAAATCTGAAATAGTATTTTAAAATTTACAATATTTATGAATTAAAATTAAATTTTATAACTCTTTCAATTCGGAATATTTTTTACAAATCCGATTTAGTTCTGATAATTTTTCTTTTCCATTAAAATTATTAATCTGTTGAATATCCTGATTTAATATATAAAAACGTGTAGTTAAATGTGTAATACAGAAACTTAAAAAATATCCTTCACATAATTCAGATAATGCTACAATAATACCACCCCAAGTCGTATAAGTAAATGCAATTAAATAATTTCTAAAAATTTCCACATTAAAATGAAATTTCAATTGATATGGAAATGTTTGAATAGAAAATCCAGAAAATATTAATAATAATATTGGTACAATGAAAAATAAAAATATTCCCGATATATAGGAAAATGTAATTAATTTCACTGGTTTCATTGATTCATTTATAATTTCTTGAATATTTTTCGTATTTTCTTCGGGTGTAATGAAAATTGTTGAAAAAAATTCTATTAGAAATTTACGTAATTTCATTTGATTCAATATTATATAGAAAATTCGAATTAAAACTTGACATCCAATCAGTATTGTGGCCAGACTTTGCATTACAATAACAATTCCTTGTTCAAAATTTGATAGAAAAAAATTACATTGAGCTTCAATGCATGCAATAAATAATATAAAATAAAGAAATCCAAAAATATTGTAGATTATTTTATGAAACCATTTTGAGTCTGGATTATTTGGCCAACACATAAACATTTTAAAAGCATGAATTTGCCATGGTAATTTAATTGGTTGTTTTGTCACTGTTGATTTTGGTACATAAAACATAATAAAATTATGATTTCTTTTATTTAACACAAAACACTATAAAACTGAAGCAAAATTTTAAATAAAACTAAACTTTTGAATTCTTGAAAAATATTGGAAAGTTATAAAAAAACGAAATGAACTGCCCGAAATACTTGCTGAACATTATATTTATATGTGGGTAAAAATGGATACAAAAAAATAATAAGGCTAAACCATAATGAAATTTATTGTTCTATATCCTAAAACTTAATTTTGAGAAAATTGAATTTCAGTATTTCATTTTTTATATAATTTTACATAATAAATTATACTTCATGTAAAGTCATTAAGACTTATAATTGATATTGCAGAATAATTGTATTGATTTGAATTACGAACAGTAATGTACATACAGCAATATTTTGATATTGTATTTTGAACTAATAAACATAACTTTTTTATAAAATTGTGAACAAATAAGTTTAATCTTAAAACCAATGTTTAACAAAAATTGAAAAATTTAAATAATTACACAAATAAAAATTAAAATTTACTTTAAAAGTATTTTCATGACGTTTAATATGTCAAAAATGGTTAATAGAACGAAATGTTTTGCTCTAACAGAAAAATCGTGGTGATTGATTCTTTTGCATATATATAACTCAATTTGTCAATGAATTTTACATTGAAAACATATAAACTGCGATGACGATTTATAATAACAAAAAATAACTTATTCAAAATTTTCTTGCAGATAGAGCCATCGCTAATCGGTTTTGTCATAAGTTAATTACGAAAAAAAAAACATATTTACGAAACAGAGGCATAATTCCTATTATGGTTTGCACCACAGAATATGAAACCTATGATTTCTTTAAGGTTTCCTATAGGTTCATTATAATTGGACCTTAAAATAATTAGTCCGTTTTTTTAAGTAATTAAAGACAACCTTTTCAATTATGAATTATAAATTCTGGATATTAAATAAAGGTTTCGATCGTTTATATATGAAAATATTAATTAAGGTCATACAGTTTAAAAATTAATTACGCTCTTAAAATTTATTTATTTATTATTAATATTTTATGATTTTAAAAACTTATTACATATTAATGATTAATAAAATCTAACAATGATTACAAATCCCTACAAACTCCAGCAAAATGCTGGTATAAGAGTGAAAATATAATCGTATTAAATCATCATCTTCACGTTTTTATTAACTATGTCCAGTTAGCACACACAATATATCAACAGGATTATAACTGATATCAAATCTTATTTTATAAAACTAAATTATAGAAACCTTGCTGGTAATTTCTAGCATTTGAATACTTCTGATAACTACTTTTTAAAACAATAATTGTGAGGGGTAATTATCACTAAAACGACGAAATGATCTTAGGATTCATTTTGCCATATTCGTAAAAATATATATTTTGTACAACCATCTATTTAATTCGCACACTGAATAATTAATATACTAACCAAGAGTAAAAATTAGTCTAAACTCATTATTAGAAATGAGTTAACTACTTCAATTTAATTTCCACTGTAACCAGGCGATGCAAAAAGAAATCTACTGTTTTGTGGGATTTGGTAACATTAGACACGAAAAATCATGAAAATGATCGGAAATTATATGTTAATATTGCAGTAGCTATGTAATAAAGATGAAATAAAGCCATAATGGCTATCTGCGAAAGTAGTAGGAATTTTCAAAAGTCTACCAGTAATTTGATAAATTAAAATTATCGTTACAAGTCTTATTTTGTTTATAATATTGATTTACATTAATATTAAATAATGTTCAAAACGAATCTATTCTCTCAAATTTCTTACATTTTTGTCACATTATTATTAAGTTTAAGTTTCATGTGGTACGCTTCTACTACAGTAAACTTATCTGTATAATAAAAGCCTGACTGAAATCATTTTTTCTTAGAAACGAAGCTAGGAGTACTTACTTAATATAAATTATATTTATTGTTTCACAATACTTTTTTCGAATAGTAACGTAGAAGGATATGAATGTGGTAGGATATTTTTGTATTTTAAGGATTATTTTGGTGATTGTAAGAAAAGCTGCGAATAAAAATAGATTTTTGTGTTTATTATCACAAACCCAAAATGTTTGAAGCTGCACAAAGCTATAAATTGACAAATAATGTCAAGGATATTATTATAAATCTTAATATTTCTTTGTTATATGCATATATATTAAAACGTTTTAAGGGTCCTTATAAAATATGTAAAAATTACTAATAAATACTTTTAATAAATATCAATCATTTAATTTACACAATTTAACAAAACAGTCAAGTCAGTCCAATCAGTAAACTCTGGCTGACGCCTTATACTTGACTACTGTACAACTGTAATTCAACAGAATTTTTATAATTAAATAATTTTTTACAATTTGGGATAATTGAGCTAGAAGAGTTCATAATTTAGCTAATTAATAATTAATACAACTAAGTTTATATTATTGCAACTAAATTCAACTATCTTTGTTAAAAGTACAATAAATTTTGTTAACACTTTCTTTTAATTTAAACAATAATTTATACAATAAAAATAATTCCACAATTCATTGAGTTGCTTGAAGTTTCTTCATTGTATTCAGAAACATGTAGTACGAAATTGATGCCCTTATAGCCTTTAAATTTTATTAAAATTACTACATATTTATAAAATAATTTATATTTAAAATAATATTTAAATTTACTTCAGCTGATGCTTGTTTTGATATTTTGTAATAATTTAATCCGGACAGGATAATTGGTTCCTGACTTAACATCATTGCTGTAAAAATAGTTTTCATAAATTTAATATTATCTTTGGAGTTTTCTTTTGAATAGAATAATGTAGTCTCCCAATCCGATGCATAAAAATCTGTGAAAATACTTTCAGTCTAAAATATATAAAAATCATAAGCAAATTTTAAATTCGAATCATTAAAAATTTTTTGTTTAATTTTACAATTTCTGTTAAATTTGAACCAGCATTTCCTACTATTAATAAATATATTATGACACCAGAACCCCAACAAATATACCTTAAACATTCAAATTTGAGACCAATCTAAAAAAAATTAAATAAATATATTAATATAGGACCAAATTATAGGATGAATATTAACCGGCTGAACGCGATTAGAACTGAAAGCTGATCAATATAAGAAAGCTTCTGAATTTGTACATATATTTTCATAATAATTTATTTAAAGTGTTGTATAGGCTAATTAACCCTTTAAGGGTTTTATCACATTATTAATTTTATTTATACAAATGCCTTTCATTACCACAATTCAAAAACACATTTCCTCTTGAAATATATTGTCGTAATGCTTCTAACATTTATAAAATCCTCTTTCAATTCTGTTCAGATTCTCACAGCCAATATTACATTTTTCAATAATGAAATTTATAAAAAATATTTTACTTACATTAGCCAATACAAATGCAAGTAGGCACAGTAACAAAGTATTTGAAGCAAGATCAACAAAATATCGAAATGAAAATATTTCGTTCATCTTTACTGAAAACCTATAAATATACAAATTTATTAATAATTATTATTCGATATTAGTATAAAAATTATTTTACTTTTTTAATTCGGTATATTGCTGGAAAATTCGTTTAATTTCTTCTTCATATTCTCTGCCAGCTTTATTACCACTGTCAGTTATTGTTAATTTATATAAATTTTTAATATCTTGTTTCAATATTTGAAATCGACCAGTCAAATGATTAATACATAAACATAAGAAATATCCTTCAGATATTTCAGACATAACAACTGAAACACCAACATAATCAGTGTATAATAATGTAATGAAATATACCAAATAATTTTCCAGTTCATAATGAAAAATCATTTTATATGGTAATGGTTTGACAGTAAAATTTGATAAAATTGTCAATATCATTGGTACAACTAGAAAAAATATACCAGCACCAACATATGAATAACTCATCATATGCATCGGTTTCATTGCATTATTAATTGACCTTACAATTATTAAATTCTCATCTGAAGCTATATAAATTTTAAAATAAAATTCACTTACAAATTTTTCAATTTTATGTTGTATAGAAATTGCATAACAAATACGAATTAATATTTGTATGCCAATTAATGTTGTGCAAGCATTTTCCATAAGAATATCAATTGGAATATGAAAATTAGTTAGGAAATAATGTAATTCTGCTTCTATAGTTAATATATAAGACAGAGCGAGGCATATACCATAGAAGTAGTAAATAAATCTTGAACTATTTGTATAGTTTGAGTTAAGTGGCCAAATCATATTTAATTTGTATAATTGCATTTGCCATGGTAATGAAATTAATTCATTTTTTGATGATTTTGGATTATAAAACATTTTAATTGTCAAATTATTAAAAACAACTTGATTTGTGGAAAGGTTAAAGAATACTGAAAAATATTTGTACCGAATCAATTCTATTGGTGGTCCGAATCAATTAATAGAACTTACAGGTTAAAAATAAATTAAAGGAAGTATTTTTATTGACGAAACTCATATATTTAGTATCAATTAAAAAATTTTAATAATTACTTCCACCGAATTCAGTCCCATTTTCATTTAAACCTTTTAAAACCACCTTCTTTAATTAATAATAAAAATTAAATGGTATGATATTTATTATTAATGTAATTATGACATAACTCCATATGTCTTTAAGTAAATCATTTCCACAAACAGTTTTATTAAATATTTCTAGGGTGTTAAGTACTATCCCAAATTCAAAATGCTCGAATGTATTTGGTTACCAATCCAAGTATAATGAGCATAAGATAAAAATGTGATTTTAAATATGAAAATTAAATTTTTGAAACGAAAATTTTGATTATGAATTGAAATGTTATCAAGATTATTGTGAATAAAAAAAAAAATAAAGATTTTCTTATCCTATATTTAAAATCATATTGTCATAATATCAACATAGTAAGAACTTTATTGGCAAGTCGCATATAAAACGATGCGGACATCAATTACATCAATTAGCACAGTTTTAACACGTAGCCATCTTACTTGGTTAAGATAGTGTATTTACATTCAACTCGTAGCAATTCAGAAATCATACTATGTCTGTAGGTCACTATATCACTAAGGTTTTGTTGAATTCGTACCATTCGTACTTGCCTAGTATATTCCTTGTGGTGCTTAACAGATCTGAGCACTTGTTGGTTAAATGTATTATGGTTTCTTTTTCATTCTGTTTACCGCAGCTACTGCAGGTGTAATGCCTAGTCTTGCCGTATGTACCGCGATTCACCAGTGTTCCATGTATACAGTTACTGATCTGGTTATGCTTAAATAAAATAGGGTTACCTATTTTATTTAAGCATAAAAATTATCGACAATAACTTTGATATTATTATCAACAAAAAATTGATTATCCTGAAACCATATTCGATGAACGATGTACGGTGACCACAAGTATTATAAATTTGATGACACAACATTATAAATTGTATCTGTATATCGATGTGGATATAATTATAATATCGCGGATTATATATTTAATACCAATTACAATTAAAGCAATTATTCTGATAAAAAAAATTGAATTTTCATGATTTTTGAATGGATAACAATGATATAAAATTGGTTTTATTTAAATTATATTTCCATACCAATTATTTAAAATTTCATTAATATGTAGAAAGAAGAAATTGAAAATTATCTGACCTATAATAATAATTTAATATCCGGAAACTATATTTACACTTCTACCAATGAATATGTAATTATTTTAATGAAAATGTGAATTTAATTTGTAATATAATATTAACAATTAAATATCAAAATATTCAATATAAGTAAAATTATTTTATAAATTCAAATTGATACTATAATAATTACACATACCAAATTATGAATTACATTTTAAATACATATACCAAAATTTATTCAAATTTAATAATAATTTTCCATTTGCCATATAAAAGCAAAATAATGACGTAATAATATATATTTAGTTTATAATTCACATCCGTATCCTTGTCAGTGTCTGGTTTGAATGCAATTTCCCATACATTTGTTTCATAATTTAGTTTATATCATAGTAAGTATGATAATAATTTTTATGTGTCGTTAATTAAGTCGAATGGGTCTAAAAGATCTGATACCCTTAGACCTAGAGCTAAACATTTCAAATTTTGTATATATCTCTATACTATATACTATCAGAAAAATAAGTAAGTTAAGTGAGTTTTAAAGTAAAACTAGTGATTTTTAAAGTTAACTACTCTGAGTTTTAAAGAAAGAGGGCTCATAAGCATAAGGGATTCCATACAAAATCTAAAATATTAAGTGATAGTTATAGGGAAATTATTATTTTATTTTATATCTATCATCCTTTAATATTGGCTCCTCCATTCACCATATTCTCCAGTTTCTGTCACTTCTGACTTTAACCTGTTTTCAAATATGAGAAAGATTCGGACCAAATTCAGTATTATTCGGAAGGATTTATTATTTATGCATTAAATACCATACAAAAATTAGTCGTGATCAATTTAATTTCGAAGAAATTTTGGTGGACTGGTTGGTTTCATTGAGTGCGAAGAAATTTTGGTAGACTGGTTGGTTTCATTGAGTGGCTACACAGGTAGAATAAAGTAGCTTCAATGAACTTATGCTACAATTTTCGATTAATATTTCATATGTTTTATAGGGTATACTAATAATTATCTAATGTGAATTAAATTTGTCACACATGATAGTAAAATTTGAAATCGGTCCATGTTAAAATTGCCAATTATATTTCATAAGTTTTGTTACTCGATAATTGTTAGCCGATAGGTTGATTTTGTCATCTAGCTATAGTCTATAGTGTTCTTAAATTTTGAAGACGCGTTGGTTGATGGGAAACTAATATTTATGCAGCTTTACATGTGAAATTTAAATTGGAAATTTTATCATGGACTTACTCAAGGTATAAATACAATCACAAACCAAACTTGTGTACCAGGTTTCATTCAAAACGGATAATTGCATTATTATACGGAAACAATCAAAAAACTTGAAAACCATTTGACAAGGTGCATTAATCAAAACTGAGAGATTATTTACATTAAATGCTACAAAATAATTCGTGATGAATTTAAATTCGGTCAATATTAATTTAAATACTTCTCAATGATTTTTAATTTATGTTTTATTATATAATATTGAAAAGTGAGTATTTGGTCAATTTGATGGTAAATTGCAATTCAATGATTATTTGATGTTGACACTAATTGCAGCATAAAAGTTTAAACAATAAATTTTCATTTCATATAAAAATAATTTTAAATTTTAAAATTAATCTAAAATTCATGTTATTATTGCAAAGTTGAATTCAATTTAATATCTGATTTCTAGTAAATATTAATAGAAAATCATTTAAATATTCAATTTATTTAATTTTAATTTAAATTTATTATTTTATAAAAATGTTTATTTTACAATTCAACATAAATGATAATATGTTTACATACAAGTTCAGTATAGTTCAATAAAACAGTCAATTTTTTGCAATTTGTTCTGGATATATGAAATATATATTTTATTTACATAATATATTACTGATATTGATTGAATTTTTTAATGTTATCTCGAAATATAATTAAATATTTAATTTGGGTGCAATTTTGCAATAATGTTTTTATAATGAAAAATATATTTATATGGTAATCGAATGGAAAATTACATTCGGAGTTGGAATTTTATTAAATAATTCGAAATTTTTATTTTAGCATTCCACTTAGTATTCAAATCTGGATGTTTTTTTCTATTTATAACCAAAATAACAAAAAAAAATTTTGTATCCCGTGAAATGAAATGATTTTCTAAATTGACGACAAAGTAGATTACATTAGATTCGATTTTGCAGGAAGGACCACTACTAGCCCATTCCCGGTAACACAAAAAGCCATTCCCGGTAACTTTCTTCTACTTAAATAACGTATATAATAAAAATATTATGATATATTGAAGACTTAGTCTAGTAGATTTCACTATGTGAACTGAATACATAATTAACTCCATTTATAATGATGCCACAAAGATTTCGTTGGTTAAAAATAGAGAAATCGTTATGTTAAAAGTTTGTTGCTTGATGCTTGCAGGGATTATATATGTGCACTACTGATACATTTTAATATACAGAAAATATTCTACCGCGATGAAAGTAAAAGTTATTACATATTTTTTTTATGTTTCGTTTAACGTTTTACATATGTCAAATGAATTTTGACAATCATTTTTATGGGATTTCTTTTGTTTTGTTTTTTTTAATAATCTAAAAGTATTTGTTTTATTTTCAGATAAAAATTTTATTCAGCCATTAGAAAACCTTGTACACAGAATTTACAGAAGTTTTACAGAACATCCTAAAAAAAATCCTTAAAAAGATAATATAAAATCCCTTTAGAGAAAAAAAAGTCCAGACAAAAAAATATCAAATTTTTTGAAAGTTAATTAAAAATAGGGTTTTTTCCACTCTGAATACAAAAACCTTTAATTACTCATTCCGTTAAAGGTGGGTCCTTTTATGCTTTCCCAAAATCTATTGTTGTCATTTAACCCTAAAAAAACCAATTTTAATTACATAAATAAAGGAAAAAATGATTTATAAAACTAAAAATTAAAAATCAGATTACATGATTTTCGGTAGAGTTTTCTGCTTGGGACGATGGAAATCATTTCTTTTTTTGATGCTATATACTGGCGGTTATATAGGATTTTTATGGTATATAATTATTGGGAAAATTTGAACTTTTCAAACCTAAACATATAACCAAATTTTAAATATATTTGATTTTCTTCTATGTGACATTTTAATATCACTGAATATTTACCTAAATCTGTTTCTATACAGTGTCATTTTTCGTAATTCCGAGTAAGTAACGAAATAACTACATAAATTACCTACTTATATTGGGACTCATAATAATAGATAAAAGTATCTACAATATCTAAACCTTCGATTTTCTACTAGATGCTTCAATGTCTTTAAAGACCATTGAACAAAAATTTAAAATGAAATTTTATAATCATTTTAATTGAAAAACTCGAATTTATTACAGAAAAATTAAAAATTTATAATGTGTTTTTGTTACAGTAATAAAATTAAGTTGATGGAATTGGTAATAAAATAGTATTTATAAAAGATACATAAAATCTCTTTAGATAAAATACGTGACTAGATTTATTTCTAAGTATACAAAGAAATTAAAATTAAATATCGATTGCAACTAAAATATTAATTTCAAAGTTTTCTTTTTGGATAAATAAGAATTTACTTATAAATACTTTTGGCCTATATACAAAAGCTTGTAATAAAAAAAATGTTTAAGAAGCAATTCTTGAACACTAAATACTCTAACAATAAATTGTAATTCATTAGTAATAAAATCCATTCCGAAAAAAAAGTTTAATACAAAATTACGAAGAATTTAACTAAATTATTTGTACATGAAATAAATAGAACCAAATAAATTTTTGAGAATGGCTTCGACATTCAAATAAATTTAGTGCTTTCAGACATACTCAAAATTGACTTGTTAAACTTTATGATTTTATTTGAATATTTTATTAATCGGAATTATCGAAATGTTGACATTTATCGTAATATATTATCGTAAGCTAAGCTTAATTTTACGTGGTAATTGGTAAGCAGCGAATGGGACTTTAATCTAAATAACCTGAATGGATGTAAACAGATTATCATGTTCATATATCCCGTAACTTAATGTTAATTTGATATAATTTCATTATTTAAAAATCATTATTATAATTGAATTAACTAAAATTTAGGTTTGTTACATTAATTTTGAATTGTTACATTAATTTACATTAATTTTTTTTTCATTTCCGAAAATATAATGGTTAGGTATAAATAAATACAGAAAAGTTTTGTTGTACAGAAACCTCGCACGTTTTTGCAGCCTAATTATGTATGGAACGTGATAGACATGCTATATAACTTCTGTTCATACCGTATTAAAAATATCAAAAACGTTATATTTAAGTCAATTACAATTTCGATTTGAATTTATACTATCTGGAATATAAAGAAAATAATCAGTCACTAAGTACAATTTTCGTCATCAAAATAATATTCTAAAACAACAACATAAAAAAAGACTAATTACAAAACATTAATTCCATTTTCGGTAAACACACTTAAAGGTAAAAACAACTTTTATCCATTGATAATAATTTTCTTTTAACATTTTTATAAAAAGAAAAAATATGTCTCCAACTTGTCATCCTGTCAATTTCAATTATTAACGCATGATACACTTTTATATCCTTTTAGGATTTGATTATTTTACTATGGCGCCGTCTAGATAGAAAAATATATAAAATTATCTGAAATAAATTTAAGGGAGAATTTATATTGTGGGTTGGAAAATTGATTGAACAAACTTTACAATGTCCCCTTATATATTTTACCATCGGTATAACAATATATATATAGATAATTTTGTATATATGAATACTAATTATTGGTTACCAATTTAAACTTTTCAAATATAACTTTGCAGAATACTTTTATAAAATAAATATAATAAATAAAATTATTTATTTCGATTTCGATAAATATTACTTAAATAGATTAATTTTCTTAAATCTCGTTGGACCTAAACTGTAATGTTGGACTTAAGAAAATCAGTTATAAATTTTAATTTGAAAACTTTCTGATTGAATCCTACACAGTTAAATATATAGACAGGAGCGTGCCGATTCTTGTTATTAAAATATGTTTTCTAAATTTTTGGTATCCATATTTTTGGTGTACAATTTTTGGCATCATTTAATCAATTCGTTGTACCAGATATTCGAACCATATATAATTATGCCTAGCACGCACTGGTTCAACTTCAAGGCGCGCCTCTGTAAATTAATACATTATCGATAATTGTATTTCTGAAATCATACAAAAACTTTGTCCTTTTTTATGATATTTTCCAAATATCAAATGAATTGCCGACTGGTATGAGCTATTTTGAAATTTAACAAAAATATTCTCAATCGGATGAGTAAACTTAATTTGATTTGACATATTATCTATAAACTCAAGTTTGATTGGATTTGTTGTGTAACCAGAAAACTTAAACAAAATTATTTTGGATAATCAAAGTTTAAATAATTTGTTATTTAATTTGTTATTAATTATAATAATTTTTATAAAAAAAGGACACTTTAATTTCATTTTTATATTAATTTTAATATTTATTACAATATCTTTAAATAAATCAAACATTTTCAGTCAGTAATTTCGATATAACATAAAATAAAATGGAATTAATTTAAGAGGTTGTAGAGATGACATCAATAAAATTTCATTGTTGTTTAATATTTATTATCAAACTCAAATTTACTCTTAGGGTTTGATTTTATTTATTTAACACTGCCTATATGAATTATACAAAATAACCTCAAGGGTAACTGAAGATGAATTCACATTGACAACAAGTCAAAGGGCATGACTCAATGAAATAACAAAAGTTTTTCCTTAGAAATATTTTATCTTTTAATATAAATTTGATTATGTTTAAAAACTATCCGATTGTAATAAAAACTCGGTACGCATTTGAATATTTCAGTGTGTGTTATGCGTTGCACTCGGATTGACTGTACGAGCTTAATCCCAAGCTTAACTAAACTGTTAATTTAATCACAAGCTTAATT
Source organism: Rhamphomyia laevipes (assembly GCA_963920725.1). Taxonomy (NCBI): domain Eukaryota; kingdom Metazoa; phylum Arthropoda; class Insecta; order Diptera; family Empididae; genus Rhamphomyia; species Rhamphomyia laevipes. Next base: position 5,885,897 of record OY987256.1, on the reverse strand, counting down.
TAAGCTGTTTGCAACTTAAGATTACTTTGTTTCTCAATTAAAATTTGCCATAAAAAAATTAACTGAAGCTGTAGCCATCTGCAGCTTAAGATAATCTTCATTTAAGTAAGTCTTATCTTTAAGCTTGCACTAAGAAACCATAAAATTAGGAAACCGAAGTTTAAACTCTTGTTTAGGCTGTGAATTAGTATTTAATTTTAAAATGTTTGATATAATATGGTCCACAAAAGCATTACAGCTCAAACTATTCTCTGAAACAAACTAACGAACTATCGAACAAAGAAAGCATAGTAAAAATAAGAACAACCAAAATTAATAGTATTTAAGCGCTTTGTTAATATTGTGAATTAGAGGTTTAAAGATTGTTTAGATAATTATTAGACGCATGAGTTAATTTACCATTTCTGACCTTATAATAATTATTTCTTTTTTTACTAAAGTTATGTAAATTTCGAGTCAATAGAAAATTTAAATACAAATTGAAAAATTAATTTTCATTAAACGTAATTAAAATACATCATTTCTGACAAATATGACCTGGAATTTAGTAATTCAAAATATTCCTACTATTACAGCAAATTTCTAATAAATTGAAAATAATTGCCTTAATGTAGAATCCTTTAAAGAGTAAATTTGTATATAAATATTTACAATAACTTAATCTCAACTTCTGCATATTTTATAATCTTTATTGACCCAATATTACATTTACAAAATCTAAAAGCATTTTTGAATTTATAATCCTTAACAATAATTTTTCCTTTTATACTTCAAAATTAGAAAATTATGTTAAAAACATCAGTTTTTCTTGGAAAATTCTGATTTTTTTTAGGAAATTGTTGTATGTTAAAAACTTTTACAGCTCAGACTTATATAGAACCAATTATTAAAGTTTTATGACATGAAATATTTTATAAAATTTCTTGTTATTCAAAAATTATACAACACGACTTGTAGAAATATTATAAGTTCTCGGAAATTTAATTTCTCTGAATTTGAAATGGAAAACTTGATAATTATTGGTTAATATTAATTGGAAATACAAATAAAATTTTAATATTTAATATATCATCGCATTGACAAACCAGGAAAACAAATAATTTTCGATGCTCAAAAACACAATCAAATTTAAACCCCCATCCTAGTACTTAGAACTCTACCATATAATTCAATATTGAAACCACAAAGTCAGAGACATCAAAGCCCAAAAACTAAGAAATTTTGAAATAAATTCCATTCCAATGAATAAAGCAAACCAAAAATAATGTATTGATACTCTGGATTATAATCAAATTTTCCAGTCAATAATTTCATTACAAAAGATGAAAGGACTATTAAAATAACCATGTTTTATGTTATTTTTGAAGAGGACAAATCCTAGAAAATTTACTCCCTAAGGATATATTTACAATAATCTAAGAAAATAAATTTGAAATGGATTTTACTATATATTTCCTTTCAGTTTGGGGGTGAAATTTTCGTTACCTTGATAATTTTCTAAATAACTTCATAAATAATTAGTCAACACACTGCAGAATGTGGAGAATGTAGTGATATAAAAGCATCAGTAATATAAATAAATATATATATTTATATATCAGAGAAATTGTTTCTGTTTTAATTAGCTAATTTTATTGCACAAATTATTTGATACGATTTATTTTCATATTTTAATATTTAATATATCTCGTATTAGCTAATTATACTAAACCATATTAAATATATATGTCGAAATGTATGTAAATTGAGGTAATTAAGTAATGGATATTCTATATAGGGAACTATCTTACACTTTATAACCAAATTCAGTCCTGATATAGCTTATTTTGATAACCCTTCTAATTATAAGTCATTGACCAAGCCTACACTACTGATAAAACAGTCTTCATGCTTACAGAACCTACACATTTGTTTCGCTGATAGTCATATTGTGTATACGTCCATTTTAGAGTGAACCACTGTTCATTTGAATTAGCTTTTTTGACGGTCCATGTATGAATAGCGCATTTTCCAATGTTTATATGACAATCTTTGTAGCAACTTTGAAGTACCAGCGTGATACACAACAGAATGGCTCTGGTCAATTGATGTTATTGAAAATAAGACAAGAAATAAAAGTTTTACGGATTATCAAAGTTGTAAGAAAAAAAAGTAATTTAATTAAATTTCGAAATTTTTCATATTATTTGCAAAATAGTATTTGTGACCCGAAACCATTCTAAAAGTAAATTCATTAATTAGTTGTACAGGAAGCATTCATCATTGAAGATCTCATTGAAATTGATTCAAGAATTATACATTCTATAAATACTTTTTAGTATATGTTCTCCAACAAACTTTCTCAATATTTATCTTGAATTTCTATCGATTTGATTTTGTAAATTAATCAAAGTGTCAATACTGTGACTAAATCAAATAAAACAAGATAATGTTAATGCTAAAGGATATTAAATAATTCGAGTATTAACATAATTTTATCACAATTTTTGTAATTTATAATTAAAATTTCAATTTTACTTGTAAGAATTCGATAAAACTTTGGTTAAATTCAACTAATTTTCCAACAAAATTTTCTGAATTTTCTTTAAGTATTAAACATTTTTCTTACTCATCTAAAAAAAATTTAATCCTTGAAAGATTTTTACATTATTTTTCCATTTTACACAATATTTTCTCATCGTTTCTCACAGAACAAATAAATATCATTAAGGTGACATTTTCTATGTAATTTATATCATTTTTAACTAAAAGTATCTCCTTTTTTTAGTTCGCGAAAAAAATATCATGGAATTTCTACTATAGAAATTTAATGATTTAACATTGAAAGTAATTTTTCACATTTTACAGGATGTTTTTTTTTTAATCTTCGAAAAATCTTTTGTAGAAGATTATAAATTTACAAAGAAAGGATGAATATTTTAGAGGTAAGGATAATTTTTTTTTTGTAAAAGATTATAATATTTGTGGAGAATGATGCAAATAATTATTTAATATTTCTAAAGAGAAAAATATTTTGCAGTTTTTCTAGATAATTCAATAAAATTAAACAATTTTAAATATAAAACTACGAAATATCAATGAAAATTAAAATAGAAGGTACAGTGAGTTAACTTATAATGGTGCTGGAAAATATAAAAATTAGACTTTAGTAGACGGTGATGAAAAACATATAAAAATCTATACTAACAAAAACAATTTAATTTTATATTTTTCACTTTTTTTAATAAAATTGATAGTTTATGTAGGAAAATTAATGAAAATTGATGTATTAGAAACATCGGTACAATCTATAGAAATATTCAAATATTTACTACTATTCTATATCCCAATATCACTTACCCCTTATTTTATGTATAATATTGACTTTTAAAATGATTACGAATTATTGGCTTTTATTTTTAGTCCATTTGCTTGGATAGTTAACTGATGTGAAAAGTGAAAATGAATTTTGATAGCGGCATTAATAATAATTATGTAGACTTTATTTTTCTCGTCATAATTTTTAACATTTTATTGGAATAAGCATGTGAAGTGAATTTCATCCCAAGTATCAATTGTTTTACCGAATTATTATCTACGGTTTGTTTAAATGATTATAGTCCTAATTTTTGTCTTAGATTATAATTGTTTTAGGAGTGTTCCTTTATGACCTGTTTAAGTGAAGCAGAAGAAATAAAACTGGATAAATTGATGGCCTTCATGAAAACCGTTTGATGGGCAGACGTTTTCTGAACAAGTGGGCAAATGTCGTCGAGAGTGTATAAAGGGTTTTGTAGCCTAGAAACGTTCAGTTCCATGACGTGTTTCTCCATTCAAACTTGCCAACCAACCATAATGATATTTTTAACATTAATTTTTAATAATTCTTCATATTTATGCTAGTGAACATTCTTTTTAGCTAAATTTTAAATAAATTCAGTATTTAAATATTAAAAAGCGTGTCTAAATATAAATATACGTATCGAAAATCGAATACATAATTCACTAAAAATGGAAATTCTATAAATTTTACATGATCAACATTTTTCCAACAATTTTCATATAAAATTCATTAAAGTTAATGGAAAGAGTTGCGTGTTTGACACACTTCAATTTAATTTTATGTTAATTTTTCTTTTTTTAATTTATCGCATGTTCTAAATAACAAATTAAATATTTATATTGGAAGTGTGATTTTCGAAAACGCTCAGCAAATAATTAGTTTTAAAGAAAGATTTCAACTACCAAATTGACATTTTCTTTTAAATTCTTAAATCTATGGTAATTAATTCAGAATTAAATCTTTATTTTCATATAAAAACAGAAAAATATAATTTTTAATATTCTTTTCCATTAAATTTTTATTATTTTCTTCTTATCAAATATTTCATTTAGTACCTTTTTAAAAAATGAAGACTTTTATATCACCATTAAGAAACTATTTATATAGAAAGTGAAAGATTTATTATGCTAGCTTAGATTAAAGTTTCTTTCAGTTCTCAAGAGATTAACTATTTTATAGATGAAAATCATCAACTAAAAAGTTTTTCTTAAAAATTTTAGGTAAAGTTTCTTTTTAAAAAACTTAACAAAAACTTTTTTTTTACTTAAAAAAGAAAATTAGCAATATTAAATTTTCAGTTTTCTTTTCAGGGATAAGTTTATTTAATATTTATATAAGTTTTATGTTTAGATAGATTTAAACACTATTGAAATTTATTGAAATAATAATTTTTTTTTAATGGAATTATTTGATAACGTGAAATGTTTTTTCAATTAATTTCCTGCCAAAAACATAATTATTAATGAAATATTTAGTAATTTTGATATCACTAATCTAATATATGATTTTCATAAATTTTATATTAATTATGTAATTATGTAAACTGAAATAACTATTAGGTAAAAATATTATAATTAAGATTAGAAAAATGTCAAAATATATTTGATAAATTATTATGTCCTCTGGTTATAATTTAATTCTTAGTTAAAATTTGATTATCTCAGAATAAATTTGTTTAATTAATTGATATATACATAAACAATTTAATAATTGATATAAGGAAATTGATCCTTTCTTCATTTTCATTAAATTAATGTATTTCTGTATAAATCTTTAATTATCTTGTAACTAACGAAAGTAAATCCATTTACAAATCAATTATTAAACAACTAGTAGAGAGTATTTAATTACATACGAAGCGTGTTCCAAGTATCAGCTAAACCTTTGATATCTTCCTATTAATTTTAACCACAATATGTTAAAGGGCCTTAAATTTTATATAAGGTTTTAATTTTCAACATTTTAGGTTTGAAGGTTTGATAAATATTATGTAATTTTAGAATTATATAATTAAATTTGGTTTTGTGTGTTATTTTGTGGTTGAAAAATTATACTTTTTAGTTAATTAAGTTTGTTGAAAACTAAAATTTTAATTAATATCTAATAGAAACTAAATATGCTAATGAGTTCTAATATTATGGTCTGAATAGATAAGAAATTTGAGTTTTGATTAAAAATTATTAAAACCAATACATTTTCCACACTATACTACTTTTAATGGGAGCTCTAAGTACATTTTACTAAAATAAAATGTAATTTAACTTTGATAAAAGAAATTATTTAATATACGGAATTTTACTGTCGTGCATTTCGTCTGGCGAAAAAAAATCGTTTTATGACTTTTAACATACTTTTACTTAGAGCCCCCTTTAAATACTTTATTGTATGTCTTTTCAAATCATTGCTGATTTTAACGAAGTTGAAAAAAAATATCAATTTAAAATTCTCAACTGAATGGCTGCTGTCAGGACATTACTCAAATAAATTTTATATAAATTTTAAATTTTGATACTCATTTAGGCTATATATATTTGGTATTTGGAATTTTGTGTAAATTGGCACTGGAACTAAAGAAAACCTCAACTTAAAACACTTTCGCCGCAGAAGCAGAACTGAAGACATTCTCACGTGTTCAGTTGTCTCACTCTACATATATTCACCTCTTATTCCCGTATTATAGAAGCATGATCCCTCGGCATTGAGTGTTCTGTTAAGAGGGACAATTCAAGTCAATAAAAAAATGGCCCAGCAATAATTTCTAATACATTATATTAAAACATCTGTTACAGAAATTAGATCAAATCTAATTTAACTTTTATAAAAAAAAAATATATTATTTAATCTTGTGATTAATGGTTTTACAAATTTCCCGAAAAATAAAAACGATTTAAATCAAATATTTTCCTTTAGGATCATTTTCTAAATTATATATACAAAATAAAAATGAGGAAAATCTTTCTTTGTTATCAAAATAACGATATCTGGAACATTTTAATATGGTACCCACCTCTAAGTTTTTGATTAATGATTGTAATTATTTTCCTAATACTTTGTTAATTTTTGCTTTTTATATAAAGAAAATCGACCAATATTTTTAACAATCTTTTAAAAACATTTCAATTCACCAAAGTGACAGTGAACAATTACCAAACAAATTTTCTGTGTTTAATTGGGGATGAAAATTTCCTGGTGCTTTTTTTTCCTTTTTTCGTTTTACAGATCAAAAATCAATTCGATTTATTGGGCTTTTAATTAAAAAATAAATAAATAAAATACGAAAACATAAAAAGAATTAATGTAAAAGAAATTTGTTTTGATAACAAAAATTTTTTTTAGGTATAATACTAAAAATCAGGATAAAATGACAGGATAATTAATGTTTAAAAAAGCGGTTTTAGGCTATTAATTATAATTATTTTGTAATTTAACTAATTTGAAGTTTTTTAAATAGACTTTTTTTATGGCACAAACATTTATAATTAAAACAAATTGCTGTTATTTTTCTTGTAAATAAAATATATTTTATTTGGAAAAATAGAACTTTTTAGACAAAGCTTTTATTCAGTCTTCTGTAACTTCCTCAGGGGTTTATCCTTGACATCTTTTTAGGTTAAAAAATACCTTACATAAATAAAGCAGTGTTTTCTAGTCAAAATATATTTACTAGTCAGAATATTCTACGTCAGTCTATTCATCATCCGAGTAAAATCTGTAGAAAATATTTTCTAATTTTCCAATTTTGATCAGGTGATATCATTTTAGTAGTGGCATGTGTAAAGATGTTTCTCTAGCTCGAGTAATCTCACCCCAATTCCACAAATTCATAATCTTAAGAAAGTGTTCTTAATAAAGAACTTTAATAAGTCAAATGGTTCGGATTCCCTAATGTGTTTAACTCTCATGTTTAAACAAGGAATAAAAATTAGGACATATACAAATAATTCAACAACAATTTTAAATTTTCCATCACTAGAAAATAGCAATTTTTAATCATATTTATGGTTTTCTAATGAATTTAGTATGCAGTGAAGTCCTGATTATTGATAATTAATTTAGTAATGCAGTCCTTATGCCATCATGGTTTTTCCAGTAATTATATCTATGAATATTTAGTTATAATACTAGAAATTCATAAATGCAAATGTTGAAATTTTGATTTTGTAAAATGTAATTCTTTTTAAAGCAATATGTGCTCTTGTCATGACGCAGTTCTACAGTTTCGTGCTACTGTGGAAAAGTTGAAATAGAATGAAATCTCTTCCATTTGTATATTTCCACTTTTTTACATTGTGGTATAGCAAGAGCAGATCCATTGACAATATAAATTAAATATAGTATTTATAAATAAAATAATTATTTAAATAGTTTATTAAAAGTTTTAGCTGCAATTTAATTTCAGCACTGTCCGTATTTCTTCTTCAATATTAACGTATTTTAATCCCCTTCAATATTTACTTAAGGCGACGATGACACAACGTCAATATAAATATTGAATTTGTACAATTGCCTAATTTCTAAACTATAATTGTTGCACAAACAAAATATTTATGGAGGGAAAATATTATTGGATATTAGGAACGTGTGTCAAAGTTAAACAGTTCAGTTATAATGAGGGTAGGATAACTATAAATTGGATATCCTTGTTTTATGATAGTATTTTAGTGAGATATGTCTCAAATATTATTTATACAAAATATATAATATTTATAAAATAAATATGAGGTTAAAAGTTTTGACAATTTTTGGTATATAAAAATGTTATACATTGAAAGTTTTTATTGCTGCCTCGTAAAATCATTGATATTCGAATATGAGGAAATAAATATATTTTTTTGTATGAGTCATACCTAATATAATAACTGTTCTGCTGTACTATGAATTGTCTATGATTACGAATTAATTTAATTTATTAAAATCACATATTTTTTTAATGTTCAACTAAAATTTTTTTGTTTTAATTTTTAATATTTTAAAAATTATATCAAAACACGATAGTTTGAACTGACAATGACTACAAATAGTAGAAAAATTAAAACTAAATATAAAATATATAAATTTTAACAAAATTTCATGTATTTTGAAGATTGTAAATAAATAAATTATACAGAAAATTAAATCTACTATGAAAACAAATGAAAAGTTGTTAAAAACAAGAAGCACAAAAAATTCATTTAAAAATATATAATTAAAATTTTTGTTCTACATTTATTAAACTATTATTTTCATTATCCTTCTTGTGATTAGTTTCAAGAAGCATTACATTTTCAAAACTAAATATAATTATCCTATATATAAGTAAAGCAATATTAAATTCATGATTAAGGATAGTAAAATTTTCATTTTAACAAATTCATGTAAGACTGAAAGGATAAAAAATATCTTGTGGTAGATAAATATATTTAAAGATATAAAAGAAATTGTTGAATGTATAAAAGTTACAATAATTTAATTGCAATTAAATTTTTCTCATTATTATTATAAATTCATATTAGTTTACAAAAGAATTTACTAAAATTTCTTTAGTTAGTAATTGAGTATCTGTAATCCTCATCAATTTCGAATGAAAGCTCCATCTCTCAGTTGGCTATGTTAAAAATATATTAAGAAAGAAAATATCTTACATCCTTTAGCATGATTTACCTGCAAGAGATTAAATAACGGTTCACAATTTACATAGGGGTTCACAATTCTGAAAAGAACGCCTCCATTGTCATACTGTGTAATTTAATAACAATTTTTTCAAAACTAAATTAATTTTAAAGATTTTACCAGCGGTCGGTTGTCAGCGGATAACTAACTATATTATCGAAATGTCACTTCAGTCACTTCCACATAATATTCATAAGTCACAATTAGCTGTAACTCTTGGTACAATTGTGCCGGTTAGATAATAATGACGAGGTGGAAGGCAACTCCGTTTACAGGAAAACGTAATAAATAGATTGGCATTTGTTATCATCTTGAGCTCTTATGACATCAAATTGATTTAAAAATTATTTAAATCATCCTGCATTCATTTTGATATTATCGAAGCTAAGGAAGAAAATTAATTTAGAAACTTTCATTTCTGCATAAATATTAGACAAGTCGTAAAAGAATCGCAAGGTACACTATCCTGTATTGACGATTTCTTAAATAAGAATTCTCCTTTTTGGAATCTCTTTAAAAAACATATAAAATCTATTTTTCTATTTACGTTTTTCACAAATATATAAATACACGTTCAAATTTACAATTTAATTTATGTATTTATTACTAAACTGTAATCCAATTAATTTGTCTACCGTCCGTTCTATTAATTTGATTAATTATCGTCGCTAAATGAATAATAAAAAGATTTTTCATGTATACATTTCATATAAATGATTGAGATGAATATTCTGCAGTTTGATTTATAATATTTCAGCGCTAGAAATTATAATTTCAATGATTGCCCCTTTTGTCTTTTTCAGTATTAATTGACATTTTTGTATAAAAAATTTGTTTAGCACATTGAGTTTGGTGGACATTGTCTGTCTCCATAATTAAGTATAATGATTTTGGTATTATAAATTATAAGGATGACAGTTTTATGTATGGAATTTAAATTCATGGAGTGGAATGAAATTTGTAATGGTAGACATCAGAGATTACATTATAATTCATATTTGGAAAAAAATTCAATTTGTAAGTATTCGTAAAGTCGTTGTTATTATTATTTAATTAGTAAAAGGATGGACACTAAATTTAAATGGAAAATATTACAGACGTGGATGAAAACAAAATATTGATATTATCGAATTCTTCAGTTTAATGCAGAAACTACGTTTTTAAGCAAAATACCAGAAGGTTTTGTTAATGGATTCCTTCTTAAATAATGTTTGGTTTGAAGAAAAATTATTAAAGAAGTTTGGGTTTTACATGAGTCAAAGTAAAGCCAACAAATATTTTTTTTAAGAATAAATTTTGTGGTTGTTGTAATACCTAGCCGTAGCGTTTGAACTACTTGTTGAAAAAAATGTACTGATTACATAAAAAAATCGAAATGGTTTTTTTATGATGAAAATTTATTATTATATTTATAATCTAAATTTATTATGAAATACTTTATAAAGTTTAGAATTTTATTAAAAAATCTTTCAGAGTTTTAATGAATATAAATAAATATAAACTTTATTGAGTGTTAAAATAACATTAATATAAATATAGAAATATGTAAAAAAATGTTCTATTTACCATCATTTTATTTGTTGTTGTATTTTTTTAGATTATCTTCAGACAACCTGTGGGTTTTTTATGTAATTTATATAAACCAATATAAAATTCTTCTCGCATATGTGATAACTGTTAAAAATTTATGTAAACTTTATTATATATACGCAAACTTTTACAACAATAAAAATAAAGGGATGAATTTATGAAATAAATTTTTTATTAAAACATATAAATTTATGTTTGCGTTGAAAAAATATGTTATACTCGTATAGATTCCATTTTCCAAAAAGTAAAAAAAAAAGAAAAATGTTTGAAGAATTTTATAATATTAAATAATAAATATTTAAGGGTTATAAAAACAACCCCTTTAGACAAAATAATCATATTAATGTTTTTCTTGCAACCTTTTTTGTAAATAGATAATTTTCCTTGCCTAATATAAACTTCTGCACAACGATTTCATTACCTCATGTGGTGTTGAAATGTATGTTAACAAAAACGTTTTTTTATAAGCTTTTCAGTCCAACGTATAGTTATTTGAGAAAATTTGTGCTACTCACAACTGTTAGGTTCCATCAAACACTAGTCCATTCAATTTACCTTTAATCCTCCATTTATAAAATTTCATTGGCGCATTTAAGGTTTTTCATTACTTCGATATTCACCTAGTGTTTTAAACTATTTAATTAATGGTTATCTAATATACTTCTAAATTGATATATATTATACTTCCTACTACTAAGAATATGCGTTACTACACCAAGGTTCTGACTATAGTCATTTTCTCAGTTACATCATCTGATGTTAATTATTTTTCATTTAAAAAAAAAAATCACAATCCTTTTAAAAAATACCTTAATTAAAATATGCAAACATTTGAAAAATGCATCAAGTTTACGAATATGTAAATCAACTGCCAACAATAATAGAATTTTCCATTGATTCTTTAAAAATATATTGCCCACAAATTTTATTTTTCCATTCATTTTTTTTATTAAAAAATAATTGCTTTTTCATATATCAATAGACAATTTCCATTATTTTTATTGATAGTTGTTTGTGGAGGGTTTTCAAGTTGACAGAGTAATCGTAAATTGGCTACTACTTCGGCCTTAATTTAAATTTTACCAGTTTCTATAGCAATTTTATTATAAAATACTCTGAAATATTGGCAATAAAAACAACATTTCTATTGTAAATATATGATAAATGTATGCCAATGATTTAATAATGTAATCATTTATTTGTATCCTATAATGTCAAAACAGTGCCGGCCGAAAATTATTTTGCTATATAATTTACAGATAACTCATAAATATGTTTAATTACAATAAAAAAATTGAAAAAAAGTACAATTTTTAGTGTACGTTGAAAACTCATATCATTTTCTGATCATTTTGAACCTACGCGCTTAATTTCAAATTCTCAATCACGGATAGAGATCCATTTAAAATATAGATTATTCAATGTATTTTGTTTTGGCATTGGCGCTACAACGAATATGATAGAGGTATGGTGATATTTTATTGCACCTGCAAATTTCTAATTTCGAACCATAAGTTTCTTTACAGTGAAGAAACTTTTAATTGCTATAATCCAAAGCTTTTTAATAGTGAAACTTTTGTTGTCAGCAAATGGTTTCAACGTTAGTATTATTTACAGTATCAAAATCACAATTACATATTGCAAAGTTTCATTACTAATACTGAGTCAATTTAGAGCAACATCGTTGCCCCACTAATCACTAATTGCCTTTATCATATTAAACAAATAAATGGAAAATGAGTCATTTTCGTATTTCCAAAATATTTTGGTAATTTTTATAAAGGGGACCAACTTAACTCCCAAAAACATTCTTCAGCCGAAACATAAAATGGGAGGGTAAAATATTAAATTACAAAATGTTCGTAACAAATTTTAGTACAAACTATATATAATAAATAAAATAAGGACTTATATTAAACTTTGGAATTTTGCACATAAAAATATATTTAATTAGAAAAAATTATATTCTTTTCATATAAATTTGCCCTTTTCATTTCTAATTTGATGTTACTATAATTATATAAACTTTATCCTTATAAAAACAAATAAACCAAACTATTTTTTTTATTATAATCTCAATAACTTAACTGCAGGACATTCCTGCATTTAAGATAATCAAAATAATATAAGTTTTAGTTTCAATTTAATTAGCTCATTCATTTATTGATAAGTTCATTTGATATATATACAAAATCAAATATTAGAAATATATTTCGGTATTCTGAAATATTTTGTCAATATAATTTGCAAGATGAACATTAAAATAAATTAATAGTGTCCTAAAATTATGCATGTAATGCTTTTTTGCACCATAACGAATTTAATTCAACGCCCCCTCTAATAACTTCAATGATTTTCCAACATTACAATTAACTTTTGTTATGCTCCAGCAAAGTATCAACTTTAGATTCATACATTTTTCGTACAAAGTGAACACAATATCAAAAATTAAATATTTTAAAATTAATATTACAACTTCAAACAAATATTTTAGAGTCTTACAATAGAGCCATTATGAATATAAGCAAAATAGTATTCACTCTGCGATTTTCGATATTTGACAAAAAATGTATTCAATAATTGACGAATATTATCGATTAAATTTAATCACTTCATTTGTTACTTACAGCGTTACAGGCCAATACGTTTGTTTAGATTACCCAAAATTATAATTTAAAATTTAGCTTAGCTTATGATAATATTACGATAAATTTCAAAATGTTGCCTGCAGTTGTACGATGCTAAAAAATTAGTGTTTCTGTGCTTTTTCATAAAATTTCTACAATAAACTTAAAATATTTGACATTTAATGAGATTTTCGATTGTTCTGTGTAGTTTGGTTTAGGTTCTATGCTTTTTAAGTAGAAAAATTAATTATATATAAAAGAAAATTATAAATTTCTATATTTCCAATTTTTCACAGCGATTACGATGCACACTTTTATGCTGAAAATCTAATCTTTAGTAGCAAATGGTCAGTAACACGATTATACCATTCGAAAATTTCAAATATTTTGTATTTTAATTCTATTTTATGATTAAAATACCACTAAAAATAATTACCACATTTAATTATCCTGTCGAAATATCAATTTTTAAATAATAGGTAAAAATATGATAATTTTAATAAATTTTAGAAATAATTGTTGTTAAAATTAAACTAAATGAATCAAAATTTATAAATATTATTACATAAATATATCCTTATTAATTATACACAGTTCAATTGTAGTTTTAATTGTCATAATTTATGTCAACGACATGAAAAGGATACTAACTATTTGATAAAAATATGAGTTTAGTTTAGTAAATATTTTAAGTTATTATTTTAATGCTTTTATAAATTGATTATTGATTGAATAATATAAAAGAATCGATTCATTTTGTAAGCAATTGGATTTACTTAGAAAGATGCAATAAGTTTATAGGTAATTGGTTTTCCTAGAGATGATATATTTGTAGGTAAAGAAATGAATAATATATATGAATAGGTAACTGAACATACTTCTTTACCAAATGCGGTTCAAAACAGTTCACCAGAAAAACAAAAATTCTACATTAAAAAACATGTAGAATTTCGGAAGTGAAGCATGGACTCATGCTGAACACAAAATTGGAAGCATGCTCTACACATTTCAAAGAACAATACTTTGTGGAATAATTATTCCATACAATAAATTGGTAAAGAATATGGGAACATTTCCTTAAAAAAAATGTATTCCAGTTGATTGTAAATATATTTGTATATTTTTAACATTTTACTATATATAATAATTAAATTTAAGTCACGATATTCAATTAAAAAATTATATTTAAAGTATCATTCAAAAAACATTTTCATGTCTAAAAATTAATTTTATAAATTATTATTTTGATACTTTATGATTTTAATCTTGTTTTGTACATTTCGAACCAAACAAATTAATTAAATATTTATTGATGTTTAGACATGTGAAAATTCAAATATCACAATTTTTTTAAAACCAATTAAATATTAATATACTAACCAAAATTATATACAGAAATGAAATAATTGCTAACAGGTGCTATGAATTAGCATAAATAATAATATGAAATATGAAATATTATGGGCATTAACTATGTAGTAAAAGCTGTATCAAAAAATATTTAAATTAAATAGGTTTATGTTTAAATGTGGATTATATTAAAATTCAATATTATTAGATGAACTTATTAATAAATAAATGAATTCCTGATTATCCATTTTAATTGGTTCAAAATATTATATAAATATAATTAAATTTGAATTACAATTTATTGAATATATTTTAGAATATTTATGATACTCTAATATCCTTTAATATATTTTACTAATGAAATATATTAAAAATTCTGTATTAGATAGAAATTTCCTTTATTAGCAATGCAAATAAGAATTGTGAAATTTGAAATTCAGACCCAGTTATTATCAAAAACTCTGATCTCTATTACTGAGAAGAGGAGATTGTCATCATATTTTATAAGTCCCCAAAAGTAAAATAAGCGCTTGCAAGCTTGGGTGTTTTATTTTATTTTAAATGAGGGAGCATATTTTTGTTAGTCATACCTTACAGTTTTCGTTTATGTTTTAATATAATTTGAATATGGAATTGAGTTTCGAAAGTAATTAAAATGAATTTGTATTAATACGTTATTAAAATTTCGTTATTAAATTTTTATTATAATTTTTGTATACTGTTTCAGACACTAAAAATATTGAAATAATTTAAAATAATCTAAAAATATTAAAAAATCATAAGAACATAAATAAAGAAGAATAAAATTTAATGTAATTTAGTTTTGATATGATAAGAAAATTGATTCAAAATGGCTGAATATGTAAAAATGTCATGTAATTAACTTTCACAACCGAATTAAAAAACTATGTTTATTTTGTTGTCATATGAAAGGTAAATTATATTAAATATTTAACCTATCATTTTATGTTGGTAATTTATATTTTATTTAATGATAATTATATTTTCATTTACTATTAAAATATTTGAAATTTCAATTAGTTTTTGTTATGTTAATAGTTTTGCTGTCAATATAACATCAAAGTGGATTTCATTACAATTATACAATACTCCAATATAATTACATACTTGAAATATTTGAAATTCATAATGAGAAAAGCAAAGCAAAGCAAAGTCATCGTAAAGCAAAGTTGAAAGTTAAACTATATGAAAATAGTGTTTCCTTTCTCAATGAGATTGACGCAAAGCAAAGCGGAGCAAAAGTTTCCCAACTTTTAACATTTACGAATATTAAAGTTTTGAAATGTCACAATTATTTAAAAATAAATTTTTCACTGTAAAATTTGTCAAATATTTATTATGAAAATTATATTTTCAAATAAAAACATATGTAAAGTAATGTTATTTAAAGATTAAAGCCTACTAAAACATAATTCATTATGAATTGAAATTTTTTTATATCATCATGGCAACTTCGCTTTGCTTTGCTTTACGTTGCGGCAATCACATTATGAATCCAGTATAAAACTACTACAATATTAAATAAAATTTAATTATCAAAAATTTATATTGTATTTATTTGTACACTAAAATTGTACATATTAAATAAATTAAATTAATGAAATTTAAATAATAAATGTAAAAAAATTCAAAGGATTTTTAGAATCTCTTCTATTTTCTGTACAGTGATTAATCACAGTTTTCCTACCGACATTATGATCATATTTTATTGTTGAATATTTAAATTTAGACGTTTACATTTTATGGGTAACAATATTTAAATTTATGTAATCTTCATTCTTGTAATAAATAATTGTGAGTACAATTACATAATTCCCAGTAATATCAATCAAGAAATATTAATAATATTTGATACATTAAAAAGACAGATTGCTCAACTACAATATGAAAGTTTCCTAAAGGATGTTTTTTCCTGCAATTCTTCTGGAAATAAATTTCTTCAAAACAAAATTTCATTCCACAGAGAAACCTACAATTACAAAATTCATTAATTTCGAAAAATTTGTGGTGTAAATTTTCTTTTAGTTTCAGAATATACTGAGAAATTGTTTCATTTTAAATTTCTACAATTTAGTAAATGATCGAGGATTAAGTTTCCACTGAAATTTTCACATTGTTATTTCAATAAATTTTCTATATTATAAGCTTCGTTATTTTGATATAGATACATGTTTTGTACAAATGTTCCCAATTTAGTTTGAAATAATTTTAGATATTTTGTAATTAAATTATATACACTTCAAAAATGTTGTATAAACAAAAGAAAATAGAATTTTGTTCTACATAATATTGCACTTAAATGAAATAAAAAGTTTCAGAAAATTATGTCAAAATTGAATTATTCAAAAATTTATATGGAAATAAATTATTTCGAACTTATTATATTTGATTGTAACAAAGAAACATTTAGTTAATAATCATATTTGGAAATATAATTTAATATTCATACTTTAATTAAATTTTCATTCAAAAATAACATAACTTGAATGGAAAAACTATAGAATAAGTTTAAGGTAAATTTTGAAATTAGGTTAAATACATCGGAAACTTTCAGTAAAATTATTAAGTTTCGTAAATTTTTGGAAAATTTTGAGGTTTTTTTTATTATTATTTACAATTTGCATTTTCAGAATCTTAAATTTACGTTAGCAATATCTGACAAATTGGTAACATTATTATTTACTCAGCAAATTTCATTCAAATCAAGGAATTCATAGACTCAGTTTATATTATTAGTTACCTTACATTTCAAAACCATACTATCGAACTACTTCGAGTGAGTGCTGAAAAGGGAGTTATCTCTACTCTATGATATGCTAAACCTTTTCATTACGAGTGCTTCCATTACTTGTAGTTCTTAGCAGACACTTGTTAGCTTCTTAAACTCCGTTTCAGTTGAAATTATTTCTTCATCTTGGTACTGACCAATTCTTGGAATTCCATTAATTAATTTCTGTCAAATGATTTTGTTGAAAATTTATTAAAAAAACTAAAAATTTGGTCTGTTAATGGGAAATTTTTACAAATGTACAATAAATAATTTTCTTGCAATGCGGGACACTCTATAATCTTATGATAGTAGTCCTTTTAAAATTCTTTTTAACCAAATATTATAGAGATTATTAAACCCAAAGTCCAAAACAAATATTCAAATCTTGTTGATCGCCAAGCAAGTCCAGTTTCGACAATTAACCAGTGACTAATATATATGAAAAAATAATTACATTTTTTATATTGTTATACTGTTTCGTATCAATATGATTCTGTATATAAAATCCTAATATTATTAGTCATATTTTTATTGATGAAAACAGGTAATGATATTTTTATATACCAATTTCGCAAGCTCTCTTCTTTGAAGTAAACTAAACTCTAAATTATAAAAAGCTTTCATTGCCTTACCGATGGTATGATTAAATTTTAAATTAAATTATTTCTTTAGAAAGTTATTTATTTTTCTAAAAAAAAATCATATATCTTACTACCCTTTTAGTAAATATTTCATTGTACGTGACAGCTGGGGTTGTTATTTATTTTTTGAATATATAAAATTAAATGTTAAATGAAATGTTTTAAAAAAATAAAAAACCTAGACTATTGTTCAACTCAACACCATCTTTAAATATGATGTACACTGTAATAAATAATTTACTTGCTAAATCCATTTCTACGGTTTGTAAAAGTCTTTGTATCTATTTTATATATAAAGATGTATTGAAAAGGGAAAACATTTTTATGTTGGTTTAAGAAAGCATATATAAAATAACCCAAAAATGCGACCAATACTATGTACCTTAAAGGCAAAATTATAGTACGACCAATAAAGCTACAAACTGAAAATTGAGGATATCAAAATATATTTCATAACATTTTAGTCATTTTATTTTTCTATAGTAATTTACACACCCAATAAAGAATATTTTTATCTTCACAAACTGTTAGAGAACCCTACAAAATTATTATGCCTCTGAAATATTTCATAAATATAAAAAAAAAAAAATAAAGGATAAAAATATATCCATAAATTTCCGTATGAAAAAATATATTAAATTTTCTATAAATCGTAAAAAATGCAATTTATTTCGTGAAACTTTACAACGTTCTTATACAACCCCTAATATTTAGGGGTTTTTTTTTATTTATTACATTTAATTTTTTGTTTTTCATTTTTTTCAAATTTTGAAGTCAATTCTCATTAAATCACTTGTGTCATATTACATTGTACGATGTTCACTAGCATTCTAAAAATTTAATGTCAATTAGATATTTTTAAGCGTTTTTTGTTGTTAATTAATTGAATTAGAAATATTAAATTAATTCTTTTTTAAAAAGACAATGTAAAAATGGATATTTTGTACAAGCTCAGGTAATAAGGTTAAATTTGATCATATATTAAATTAATTAGTAATCGATTATCTACTCGTCATCAATGGAGAACACAAGCTCCATCTTTCTGTTACCAAAAAAATTGCTACTTTAGAAAGTGACTGATAATTTTTTGGGAACAGCGAATTGACACGTCCTGTCTATTCTATTGATTTTTTTAAATTCAAGTATTTTGTTCAAAATTTATTAACAAACTAATAATTTGGTCTGTTAATGTGGAATTTTTACAAATTTACAATAACAAATATGGGACACTCTATAATCTTATGATAGTAGACCTTTTAAAATTCTTTTTAACCAAATATTATAGCGATTATTAAACCTAGTTATTTTTGGCTCTATTCCAAACTCCAAAACAAATATTCAAATCTAACAGAATTGTCCTATCCATTTTTTACAACGAAATCTTATATTTGTTATAATAGACTCTAAGATAAAATAAAGGCACCAAAGTTTTCTTGTCGACTGTATAACTTAAAAACTATATGACATCCTTAAAAAAATTTAGTAATATTCAAAGTTTCTATTAATATAGGACAAAAAGTAAGAGCTTTAAAAGTAGTATAAAAGTATAATAGTAGTTTAAAATTTTGTTTAGTAAATGTACAAAATAGATGGAAACTCGCCACAATTTATTTAAAACTTAGATAGGGTGACTTCCATTTTTTATTATTGTAAGAACTTTTATAAAACATTTTATTCCAATAAAGAATAAAATATTATTCAAATTAAAAAAATCAAACTAAACTACACAAATTAAATTAAATTTACCACCAAATGTCAATAATTTCACATGTGATAATGTTCATCGTAAAATTTAATTTGCAATTTTCGTAGCGTACCACTTGACCTAAATTTTATCATATATCATAAGCAAACCTAAATTTTTTATGGTACATTCATGACCAATCTGAACAAGCATATAATCACCAATCTGAAGAAGGTATCGTATACAAATATTTTCAGGATTTGGAGCCATTGCATTCTAATAAAATTAGTAAATATTATCTAATAATGACTTTAAAATTACAAATTATATTTTAGATTAAATTCCTGATTTTATATCTAAAGTTTTCACTATTTTTTTAAAATAAATATTTGCTAACCAAAAAGGTACCTTTAGGTAATAAAATACATTCAACCTTCCTGATTTCACTTCACCTTTTTATTATGTGATTAAATTGATTGAAATATCAACAATTCGAATTTATAACAGGAAAAGTGAAAATATATTTTGTAATAGATTATCAACAAAATCAAAATCCATAAACAAAATAAACCGCAGGCGATTTCAAAGTCAAAATATCATTAGGGAATTCAGTATTTTTGATCACTGATTATGTATAGGATATTTAATAAGTTAACAAATAAATTGATTTGTGTTTAATTCAATCATACATAAAAATTAGATGAATTTTTCGTAATTTTCTCTTGTAATTTTTCAATATTTTCCTTTATGCACATACTGAAAACTAGAGAAAGTTAAAATTCAATAAAAATTAATAATGTCACATAATGTAGTAATAGTAAAAAGGAGAAGTAGGAAGTAAACTATGAAATTAAAATGGTACGAATACTAAAAATAACGTAAACAATCTTTAATTTGCTGTTCTTGCAAAAAGAAGGAAACTATTTTAGTGAAAACTGAACGACGCAGCGGCGGACTATTATGATGTGACTGAAGTTTAGTTTTATACTTCACCTTATTACAAGAGAAGGCTTCGCCGAAGATCGCTCTTTTCTGCCAATTTGTCGGTAACTTCATCTGCGTACAAATTCATAAGAATTTCGTTTTTCAGTTGACATTCTCTTGACATCAACATAAGCGCTTCTAAGATAAATCTAAGACGAAAAGCTTCTCTCATTAGCTATTACGTGAATCAGTCATAAAATTAAAATTTTGTACAATTAAATAGCAACAAATTCTACAATTTTTGCAAATGGAACATGATTTATTAATTATTTGACACAATCATTTTCATCTACTTCTTCTTTTTCAAAGCTAACATAAATTGCGTACTCTTCTAAGGGTGAGCTTTTCAACCAGACAAGAAATTTCATATAGTTCCATTGTATCATCTAGCGTTCATGATAATATTTAACAGAAGACGAAAACACAGAAAATACGTATTTCATAACTTCTTGACTCGATATCAATAGAGTGGAATCAGATGCGGAATTTTTCACTTTAAAATTACAAACTTCCAAATTTCAAATAATCATCATAATAGCCCTTAATTTTAATATCGGAACTAGTATAAAATTGTAAGCATTCGTAGTCTTTATATTAATGTTTCTTTTATGATTATTTTTATGTGGACATAATCATCATCAGAATTTGATTATTACTTTAATGAGAAAACCTCATTCCATTAATAACTTATAAAACGTCGTCTGTTGAATATTCTATGAATATTTTCATATAAATAATATATAATTTTTATAGGAGGAAATTCCATAAAAAGAAAATATTTTCACTCGAGAGCATAAACATAAGTGACATTTGATTTGATATGTTTCAAAAAAAAAGATTAATCAAAAATTCATAAATATACAATAATAATTTTTTTTGTATACAGTGTCAATTCAAGTGAAATGGAATTTTTGTTGTGTAAACAGGAAAAAAATTTATTTGCCGGAAATTCGTACGAATTTCAATAAAGATTGATTGACAAAAATTGAAAAATAAGATAAATCAACTTCAATAGGCTTCAAATTTTTATATGGTATTCACTATTTCGTCATGCTGCATATTGGCTGTTGTTATTGTACATAACAAAAACACTATCTTGTACATAATGAAAACACTATCGCGGTAATTTTGACATTAAGAATATGAGGTGTTAATATTACGATTTCGGACTGTAGTGATTGTGAACGATTTAATTGTTATAGAACCCAATCAAACTCTTAATAAATCACGATTTAATTTAATGTGCAATGAACTGTCGGCAACTCATTTTCCTTCAAGATTAATTTGAACTTATTTAGTAATAACTAAACTGTTCTACCCAACAGCATGACGTGCTATGCACACGGTTGCCTAATATTAAAGGTGGCCAACAGAAAATTAAACGAGTTAAATATTATGTTCAATTTAACACAAATTTTATTATGAAAATTTATGTTTTTCTGAATTATTTCTATACTGAAAGCTACTATAAGTTAATGCTAACAAATACTTCTTTTATTTTTTTGAAATTTTTGTATTGCATGCTTAAATTTAAATGATAACATAAATTTTATAATACCTAACAAAATGAAATCACTTGTTGAATTGAAGTACAAAACTAAATTGAATTTTGTTAATTACTGTTCATGTATTACACATTTTTGAGTATTGAAGTATTTTACATATTTATTGGTAAATCAATTTAAGAATTCATACAAAGATATTCAAAGTAATACTAAAATATTTCTATATTATGTCAAATATTTGAAATCATTTATATAAACTTGAAATATTTGTAAAATATATTTTTGCTAAATTTTAAAACGACCCTAAGTTTTCTTTGAATAACTTTTATGAAACAATATCAAGTTGAGTTATTGGTTTCATAACAAAAGTCCTTACACATGAACTAAACCTAATTTGAGAATGAAGTGAATAAAACACTGAATATTTGTAATAGTTACATTTCTATTGTATACCTTGAACCTTCTGCAATTTATATAATTTATTACTGAATATTTGTATATTGAATTAATTTAATTTATTAAATTTCTTCGATATTTCACATCGAATATAATTGTAATTGAATCCTCATTTCTATATTCAAAGAAATAATTTAAACGTTACAATGTAATGCATTATTATTTGATGCATTTTGTGATTTGATGCATTGAATTATTTTATTGCTGACATTGTTAGAAGGTAATCTTAGGTTACCTGGAGCTTTAAGAAAGAAATTAACTCTGAATTTTATTGCGAGAAACGATGAACAAAGTGACAATTTTTAAATTCTACATAACATTTTCAAAGATAATATTTTGCGGGTCAAACCAAATTTTAAATATGAATTTTGTTGAAATTTTTTTATATTTAAGTTTACATATAACATAAATATTAGCCAGAAGTTCATTTTGGTTTTGATAACGTTGTAGTTCAAAAATTACGTAGCCACAAAACCTATAAACTTGAAAAACTCTTAACCATGACCAGAAACCACACAGACACATTAAATATAATAGGCTATTCTGTATAACATAAAATTTCTGAAATTCGAAAATATTTGGATTATTATTATCAGAATGTTTTTGAATTACCACCGGAAAGGATATAAAACTTAAACGGATAATAAATATTATTCTTGAAGTGACCATGACTTCTAAATTGACTAGTTTTTAGGAAGTTTAACAATTGTTAATTTGGTAAAGTTGTTAGTAGTTTATTAGTTTTTATTTATACATTATTTAAAATTTTAACTTCGGAATGAATATTTATGTAAATACTTGCGCAAAATTAATATAAGTATATTTTATATAGTACAAATGAATCACAGTGATGATTCAGTAACAACGGTTTTACAAACTATATAAGGATATTTCTGAATTTTTGAATATATTTCTTTCGGTTTGAATATCAAATATTATAACATTGTCTAAATTTAGCTATTACAGGACTCTTATTTTTTGTTTCTGGAAAATCCTAATTGTTAGGATGTTACAATGACACAGAAAAAATCATCATATATAAAATATATTTTTATTAATTTTGGGCAATTTTAAAATGCCTATTTGATATATATTGTCTTGAAACCATAAATAATTAGTAAATTGGAAATTTTGAACCTTTCTGCTATGGTTTGATTTACAACTTGACTGTTAATAGTATTAATACATTGTAAAAAGTTAATAGTAAAATCACTCACGTTATAATCACAAGCCATTTTCGATTGCAGCTTTATGGTAGAAACAAATTCATTAAAATTTATTTCTACTCTTGATTTTATCTCTGCAGATGAAATGATGAGTTTATCAATGACAATTATTATTAATTTTTGATATTGTATAGTTGTTTTATAAGATCCTTTCTTTATAACAGGCTCGGCTCAATGTATAATTCTGAAACTTTTATTTAATATTTTATATTCTAACCACATTTTTGTGTGCAAATGTTAAAATCTGTTTGAATATTTGATTTTATATAACATTACATGATTGGTGCCTTGATATACAGCCCTACGAGATAAGGCCATAATGTCTTATGTCTCACTCGAATCAGTCAATTCATTTTCTATTTGTAGAAGTTCGAAATTTGTTTTGATTAGATATCGTAATTAGATATCTAAGGCTCTATAGTTTTTTCCTTTTTGATTTTAGCTCGTATTGTTTCACTTTTCCTCTGACATTAATCCACTCGAAGAGAGAACGGCATTAACGAGATAATTTATGTCACAGCATCGTTTTATTACATGCATTTTAGTTTTTTATATTTTTACCAATTAAAGCATTTGTAAATAAGTTTCAACCATTATTACATTACAGAGTTATAAAAAATTCTTATTAAATTTTTGGTATCTAGAAACTACTTGTTTATGATTAAATCTTCATAAAAATGCTAATCACAATTTTTCTTAACAACTATATATACATAATTTTATAATTTGATTAAAAAATCTATCTGAATTTATTATAAGAAATTTTAGAATTTCTATCACAAAATTCAAATTGTAAATATATATATTCCAAAAATTAACAAGAATATCATAAAAACAATGTTGACTTTTAGCTAATATAATAAAATATTATGAATTCATGAACATATAAAAAGGACATATAAAAATCTTGTTTACTGAATAAACAAACAAAATTTTAAACATAAATATTTTTAGTAAAATATTTTGTTGAAAATATGTTTACTAAGCAAAAATAACATGAAAAAAAATATATTTCACATTAGAAAATATTATGCTAAGAATACTAAATTTTTAGTAAATATGAATAAATAAATTATATATTCATGAAATATATTTATATATACAATATTTAAATCTATCTATAGTTAGAATTTATAAAAGGAAAATATTCATAGAATTCATTTTACAAAGTTAAATTTAAAAAAAAAAATATGTTTTCATTAACTAAAGTGTTTTTATATTCTATTTTATAATCCACAGATGAAAAATGAATATGGATGAAGATGAAGGAATCATCTTACAAGAAAACAATATGTAAGTCAAATAATTGTTTGTATAATATATAATTTAATTATCTTAAATACAATTTTATTAAATTTTATAAAGGAACATTTAATTTTAAATAAATTAATGTATTCCAAATTATAAAATCTAGAATCATTAAATATTTTAAATTATTATATCACCCAAGTAGTTTAAAGGCTATTTCTTTCTCAATGGTCTTCAAGCATCTAATACAATACCAAAAACCTAAAAAGTTAGTGTTATGCGATTACATATAAATAGAAAAGTAAAGATTGTTACGGCACAAGTTTACTTCTCAATACAACGATATTTAGTATTATACCTACAGTGACCAATAGTCCCTTTATTCAAGTAAAGCATCTCTAAAATTTAAAATTTTATAAGGGGACGCAATATGTTCTTTTTTGTGGTTCTATTTTCCTTAATGTCGAATTTTTCTGTTCCGTACAGTTCAAAATTATAAAAACATTCTCTTGCATATCTGAACTTTAAATCACATATTTATACATTGCAACATCAAATTCACTATATTTGCTATATGTACAAGGCAATATTACTAAAGTGAAAAGAATTTGGCTCTGATTGAAGGTGTCTAAGCATATCACACAATAATTAATTTGCTCCACTGATTTTACGTTAAACTTATTTAATAAATGTTTCAATATTATAAATTCCCTTGTACCAGAACAAAATCAACCTTGGAAAATTTTAAGATTTGTGTCTCTGGCCTAGTGAAGTAGTTACAAATTAATTTCCAAAGTATTAATAAATTGGTTCCTCATTTGTATAGAAGTCGACAGCCATTAATTTATGAGTTTTGTTAATTCGTAAATATGTTTTTGTAATGAACATAATGGTGAGTTAAAAGACTTGGTTATTGCACGAAGTTCAGACCTGCTATAAGTGAGAATGAATTATTATTCTCTTGTGAAGTTGATTCATTATCTATAGTTATATCATTATTTCTTAATTTACTCCATTAAATAGTTATTTGCTGTTCCAAATAGAATATCAGATTCGATAAAAGACAAATTGGTAACAGTTCAAACTAGTTCAATGATAAGAAGATATGATTTTAACCCACTTCCACATATCAATCTCAATTTTTAGATACAAAATAATTGAATTTTTACTCAATTTCCCATTAATGGAAGAAATTTAATAAAAATAATATTACAAAATGAAATTAAAAGTTCAATTTCAATTTTTGTATGATACCAGACACTTTCCAATTATTTCATTTTTTTTTTTTACAGTGTTCTTTTTAGATATTGTACTTGTTAAATTTTCTTTTATTTCAAAATATAAAATATTTTCGTAAATATTTGTTTTATCCTTTTGAGCTGTTTTCTTGACCATAGACATACATGATGAATCTATTTTTTTTTATATATATTATTATTTTTCAAGATAGAGTCCACCACAATTTGAAAATAAACAATAAAAGAGCCAGCTATAAACAATAGCAATAAATATTCGTTTGTTAAATTGTGGAAAATTCTTTTTGTGTGTACAATACTTTAGAATTTAATTCAGAATAATTTTCCAATTTTTAGGAAGTATTAAAAATTTCTATAAATCACTGACCATGTATTGTTTTTAAACATAAAAATCTCAAACAATTTATACAGAATTACAGAAACAATCCACGTACTATGGGTAAAAGAATGAAAATAAATGATGGTGGCTAAAAATGTTGTGAAACAAAATATAATGATGCTCTTGAAAAAAATGGTAGGATGAATATAAAATATTATAAATTTATTAGAACGAAATTACTTAATAAGTAAACTGATTTGTCAAAGTTCAATGATTTAAAAGAATTTCCAAAAAAATATAATATTTATGAATTATGAAGTATTGTAATGAAAAGTTAGTTGAAAAAGTGGAAATTGATTCAATAAAATTTTACTTTAAACTTTCATATCAGAAGAAATATCTTTTTAATGATAGTGATCCAATTTCATTGAAATTCGCTATGCATACAGTCTTATGCAGATACATTCTTGAAACCTTCAACTTTTGTACATATTATGAAGTTTTTCACAATGCACTGTTTTAACAAACTCCTCAAGCACTGGGCCATCATAAATAAGTTATCAGCTTTTTTTTATATTTCTACAATATTTTTTGTTAAACATTATTTTCTGCTTATAGCTATCGATTTTATTTTACAGTAGATTTGAGATTTTAATTAAAATTTATTTGGTATAACAGATTTTTTTTATAATATTAAGTATTTAACTTTTCAGTTTTTCAATTATCGTTAATTTAATTAAACATGAAACAGAAATGGATTTTTTTTTTAAACTAAAGGAATATTTTTGTTTTGTAAATGAATATAATTTATGATCTGTTAATTTATGTTACAAATAATATTCCCCTTATAAATCGTTGAATTTGAAAATATCCACTGCTATAAAAATCAATATAATGATGGAGAATGTTGAAATGTTGAATATAAGGTGGCCCAGAGGAGTCGAATCTTTTGTAAATATTGTAATTTCATAACAATATAACTGCAGTTGGCAAAATTTATCCATTTAGTAATCATGGAATAGATTTTGGTAACTTTAGACAATTACAAGTTGTTATCTAAACAAACCAACAGACGGCAGGATATCGCATGGATACGAAAATGCTAAGATATGTAATTACTATAATGTTAAGATATGTAAATGAGCAAGTGTTTTTTTTATTAATAAAACAATATTTATGAAATTTTTGATAGGAATACAAAATGCTTATAAAAATTTAATTTCCAATTTCGAAAAACATCGTGAAGGTTTTGGTTATGATAATGAATGACATATATCTCGTATCTATAAAACACTTGTACATACAAAAAAAAAACGGCCTATAAGTCAACATTTGAAAATCAAATGACATGATAAATAACAGTTGAAGCTACAGGCAACTAAAAAATGGAGATATTAACATCAGAAAATGGAAAAAGCGTTATAGCAACCGAATGAGATAAAGTTAACATTATTTCTATAATAAACAACGCCAACTCTGGAAGATATGTAATTCAACCTATAATTAAAAAATATAATTTTCAATTTCAATATCGAATCTGTCTTGTTATCTGCCTACTGGTTTGTTACGTTACGGGTTTACTAACAAAGATAATTTAAAATTTCATACAATGCTTACGACGAATTTTAAAGATCTGGGTTACCGAATACCATCTCCAAAGTTGAACTGTATAACAGATATTACCAAGAACCAGTTATCACTGAAATAATTCAGAGAAAATGGGAATGCATAGGACAAGAATCGTAATCCATCTTAAGAAATATGAGGCTAAGCTTTGAAATGGAAACTACACGGAAACAGATCAAGGGTAATTCAAATATGACGTGGAACCGAACACTTGATAAAGAAATTTGTGAATCAGGCAAAGCATGGCATTAAATTAATAGCAAGAAATCAAACTAGGTAGAAATGTCCCACGAAAGAAGGAAAATATTTAGTAATAAAATTGCCAAAATTATGAATAAAAATATTTAGTGAAAATATAACTTTTATTATATATACGATTTCCATTACAGGATAATCAATTTTTTGTTACTTAGTTATGTTTTTTGTATTCCCCCGGCAACTAAAACCATTAAAATAATCGAAATGGCGGCAGTGTTATAAATTTGATTATATAGTATAAACACCATTTACCGAATTCCATTCTTATTTATTATAAAGTTGAAGTTGAATAGACTTAAAAGTTATGTTTTGGTTTTATGTTTTGAAAGATTTTCGTGATGTAGTTAATAAAATTGAAAACATTAAAGAAAATTGAATTATTTACTAATGGAACATAATATAGTTTACTATAAGAAAAATTGGTGATAATAGATATATTACGAAAAATCAGTTATAAAAAGTTGTCAAAAAAATTTACTCTTATTGTTATTTAATATTTAATCAAAGGATGTGATTTGTGATTAAAGGATCTAAATGTGCGATAGATTTGTACGACTTTTGAAATTTAGTAAAACTTTTTTAAGCATCCAATTTCCGGAAAACAGTAGTAGACTCTGAAAAATAGGCGTCAATGCATGTCGCTGTATCCTTGTAGCTATCACCTTTTTTTGGTAGTTATTATTTTTGTTATGATAACTTTCTTGTCTAAAACATTGTATAAAAAAATTCAAATACTCAAAAAATGACTAATGGACAGAGCACTCTTTACTAACCTTTAATAATGTTAGATGATTTATATCATTTTTTAAGTATCCAATTTTAATTTTTCATGATGTTTTTATAACTTTTCTGATATTTCAACCAATTTTACTTAAAAAAATGAAATGACATTTTACAAATTTTATGATTTTGTACTACATTTACAAAAAATCGTGAATATTAGAAGAGTTTGTATCAAAAATTCTACACTATTAATTTATAAAATACATGGTAGTAACAATAACAAATTTAGAACATCCAAAAGTAATGTAAAATCAACAATGTTGAAAATTACTAAAAGAAAAATAATGTTCAATAAATTAAAATACATATTTGTTTACGATTACCACATTATAAAAGGTCCTGTGAGAGTAGACAAACGCCTTATATAAACACCTTATACAGACGCAGGACTGTCTGCCAATTAGTCTTCCTTTTATAGTCTATATCCTAAATATGCTGAATTTAAATACTATTTTATTGATTGTTAGATTTTTGAAATTTCTTAATGATTTTTCTTAACTTACTGCCAACTTTTACTTACCTTTAAATATGGTAAGTAAAGATCTTAAATATATTCACTTATATTACGCAATATAAATTATGATATGATATTCTTCCGACATAAACAATTCTAGAAATTATGGTGCAATAATTCTATTCATAAAATTGTATTATATAAAATTATAAATTCTCATCATATTTTACCCATAACTCATAGCGATGGACGTATAATAATCCTTGTAGAAAAAAAACCCTTGAATATTACAACTTATTTATTAAGTATTATTATAGTTTTTTGACCCTTCTTTTGGTCGCATTTTTAATATTTGTCTAAAATTACGAATTGAATTGTTAGTGTTAAACAATGTAAACAAATTTTGAACGGATTAAGTTTTGTAATAATTATTTTTTTAAATTTACTATAATATCCTTGAAAATACTATGAATTTTGTCAACCATCAGATGACTTATGATCTAAGAAATATTATTTATATAAAAACTTTGGAATTATAGATAATTCTTAAGTAATTATTTGTAATTGTTACATTTTTCGAGAATATATTTTCTGATAGTAAAAATTTGTAACCAGAAAATAGTCAAAAACCAGAAAACTTGTATGAAACTTTTAAAGCTGATGGAACTAACAATAATTGAAAAACACGATTTCCACAAGTCGAAAAACCAAAAAAACTGAATTTCTAGTGGTGGAATAACAAAGAAACTGGTTTTGGGTTCTGTTATAGCTAATCGTACAAAATTAAACACGGTAACTGAAATATTTTATGGTTAGACGCTTACAGCATTCAGAAAACTGTTTTAGTAAATTTAGTTGAAAACAAATCTAAATTAAAATTATTTAAAATTGGAAATTTGACAGATCGAATATGAATAAAAAATTCAATCACTGTTCGATATAAGACTACACTCCCAGCAAAAATAAATTTGTTGAATTTACTGAAAAATCTTTTCCATTTTTACTGACCTCTGACTTTATGCTTAGTGGTTTAATGGGATAATAAAATTATTACAATAGTTAACATTATTTAATGCATTTATAAACTTAAGTAATTTAATTTGTTGAATAGTTTTTACTCATTTAGTGACTTGAAGTTGCTTCATGGTATTCAAAAACATGTAGGACGAAATTGCTGCTCTTATTGCCTGAAAATTTAATAAAATTATTATTATTATTAAAATCATACAAAATTCTTAAATTATTTTAACTTACGGCAGCGGATACTTCTTTTGATATATCGAAAAAAGTTAATCCAGAGAGGACAATTGGCTCCTGGCTTAATATCATTGCTGTATAAATATTTTTCATTACTTTTATATTATCCTTGGAAAATTCTTTAGAATAGAATAAGATTTTTTCCCAGTCGGATGCATAAAATTCAGTAGAAATACTTTCAGTCTACAATATCGAAATTATTAAGTATTATAAATTTTTTTTTAAAAAAAATCACTTACAATTTCTGTCAGGTTTGATCCAATATTGCCTATAATCAGTAAATATATTATGACTCCAGTTCCCCAAAACATAAATCTTAAACTTTCAAATTTAAAACCAATCTAAAAAAAAATAAACAATTTAACAGAAATTTAAGTAACTTTTATAGATTTAATTATATTTAACTTACACTAGAAAAGACAAATGCAAGTAGACATAGTAATATTGTGTTTGATGCCAGATTGAGAAAATATCGAAATGAAAATATTTCGTTCAGTTTTAATGCAAACCTATATAAGAAAAATATTTAAAATTAAGATTTAAAAATGTCCTCAGTACCTTTTCAAATCGGTATATTGCTGGAAAATCCTTTTCATTTCTTCTTCATATTCTTTGCCAGCTTTATGGCCATCTTCAATTATTGTAAATTTATATATGTTTTCAATATCTTGTTTCAATATTTGAAATCGACCAGTTAAATGATTAATACTTAAAGATAATAAATATGCTTCAGATATTTCAGACATAACAACTGAAACACCAATATAGTCAGTATATAACAATGTAAAGAAATATATCGCATAATTTTCCATACTATAATGGAAAATCATTTTATATGGTAATGGCTTTTCAGTAAAGTTTGATAAAATTGTTAAAATAATAGGCACAACCACAAATAACAAACCAGTAAAAATGTACATATAAGACATAAAGTAAATTGGTTTCATTGAATTATTAATTGATTTCCAAATTACTGAATTTTCTTCTGAACTTATGTAAATTTTAGAATAAAATTCACTAATATATTTTCGATTTTTTTGCTGTATCGAAAATGTATAACAAAGTCGTAAGATTATTTGTATGGCGATTATATAAGTAATAACATTTTCCATAAGTATATCAATTGGAATATGAATATTAGCAACAAAGAAATGTAATTCTGCTTCTAAAGTAAATATATAAAACATAGCCATGCACATTGCATAGAAAAAGTAAATAATTTTTTGGGCTTTTGAACAGTTTGAGTTAATTGGCCAACCCATATTAAATTTGTATAATTGAATTTGCCACGGTAATGAAATTAATTCATTTTTTGAAGATTTTGGATTGTAAAACATTTTTTTACAAATAAAATTAAAAACAATTTCAATTCCTTCACTTGCCGAAAGTTAAAATATAACTGAAGAAGTTACAGCAAAAATTTGTTAATAAAACCTTTTAGTTGTCCAAAATTAAGAAGTTCCTATTATAATTGGTAACCAATAAGATAATTGGCTAAAGGTTGAAATTAAAAATAGTTTATATTCATGAGCAAGGTAACTTAAATATTTTAATAATTTATTCCACGTGTGTTTATTCCTTAATTAATTACATTTGTATCCTTTACCTTTTATAATTTAAATTAAAATGTTGTTGGTATTTCTAAATGATATTAAATTAAATATTAATTTATAATTAATTATTGTGCAGAAGTTGCCAAACTTAAAAAATTTTAAACGTAGGTAACATATTTTGAATTCTTATTCTATATATTTTAACTTTTTTCTGCGTGTTAGGAAAAAATATGAAATTTTCTTTTATTTACATAAAATTATAGTGATTTTAAGGACGATTACGGGACATAATTCATTAGAGATCCTTTTAAACAAGACATTTGGTTTGAATAAGTGGTGAATATTTAATACAGAAAGGCTATCGGAAACTCGAGCAAATAAGTTTGGCCCAAATTGAATTGTAATACCAATCTAAAAAAAAAAAATAAGAAATTCGGATCAAAAGTTTTTCAACTGGAAATCTTATATATTTGCGAAATTAAGTCCACAATTTTTTTTAAATTTCTTTTTCGTTTTTAACCAAAATTTCCAAAAACAAAAGGAAATTTGGCCCAACATAAAATTATTCAGTATCGCTGAATTACAGAATTTTATAAAACCAAAGGATTTAATACGTTTTATCGATTTTCCCGTCATCCATTTTCGATTTATATGTGATCGGCTCATATTTTACAGAAAGATGAATTCGTCTAAATTTTATTTTTGTAATTTTCTGTTAAAACGTGTACATTAATTGATTAAATAATTGACTGATACTATAAAAAGCAATGAAACATACCACAATATAGAAAATCTCAGGAATACTAATTAAGCTTATTATTTATCTAAAAGTTTATTTGGTTCAAAAATTAGATAAATTATTAAATTATAACCAAATGCCAATTCAAAACTTACAACTCTTACCAATCAAATTTCACTTACAACTCTTTCAAATCGAATAAATATACAGGATATTTAAAAAAATATAAATTGTCCTTCGATAAAAATTAAATTTATGTATCTAAAATTACATTTTAATGAACCAAAAATTTATTTGAACCCTTTAGTACTAACAGTAACTAACAAAAAATGATTAAAATTTAAAAAATTATGTTTGTTTTTTTTACAGATAAAACGTTATAAATATTAGTTTTTAACGAAAATATTTATAAAGTCTTCGGACAAATATGTTTATTTGAATTTAATGGAAAATCAATAAAAATTCCAAAATAAAATAAAATTCTTATAAATGAAATAATTTCTATTAAAATTAAATGGATTCAACGAAAGGTTTTCTTATCTTCACAAAAACATTCTATTAGTTTCTATAGAATATTTTAATGTATAAATGAAAACTATATTTAAAAATGATAAGGAAAAATAATTGTAGAGAATTTCAAAAATATTTAATTGAAAATTCAATTTTAGAGACTTTTATAAATAAATTTTCTTAAAATATTCTTTGGAGCTGGAAAGTATAAGAATTTTAATGACACCAATAAATTATAATTCAAAATTTTTATAAAACCAAATTTTACAAATATAAAGTATATTTACTATCCAATATCAAATTGATGATAATTTCACGATATAGAATATATAATCATATATAATTAATAATTAGGAAACTAAAATTGCCTACGAATCCACTTAAGGTTCACTTCACACTCAAAATTTTATGATATTCAAATAGATCACAAAATTAACCTGTGTATAAAATGTTATTGAATCATATGTGAACCCGTGCGCAGACGTTTTTTAAATGAATTTTTAGACCATCCTACATCGAAAACGCACAAAAAACAAGTTTTGCCCAAATCCAGTTTTATGACAATCAAGTCTTATACAACACTCATAGTTCTTCTAACTACTCGTTATATATAAACATATAAAAAAAAAATGGAGTAAAAAAGTTAGAGAGCATTATATATTATAAAAATAATAGTAACGAATGCCTGCCTCAGCAAAAATGTGAACTAGAGTTAAAATGAATTTTGATATACTAAATTAATTCTGTCCCATATATTTTCAAAGGATGCAAAAATTCTATTAAGGAAGAAGTCTAATCGATTTTAAATGCATTATACTGAAATTAACATTATTCGAATATCATTAAAGCATATTTTTCTGTATCAAAAAATTACTTGAAGAAATTTATCAAGTAATCTACTACAAAATCTACTATATAATTGAGATATACTTGTATATTTTGGGTTTATTAAAATTCAGCAATGAAATTTGTTTGGTTATCTTTATGCAGCTCTGTCGAAATTCAGATTTTCAAGATTCATATATTATTCATCTCCATAGCTTTAAATCCATTATAGAAACTGGAACAATATTGTAGTAATAATAACATATAAAAAGAAATTTACATGAAAAGAAAAACATAGAAAAACTGTGTACTTTAACGATTTGTTATTATATGTTTTTTTGTAAGCTGTTATTTGTACAAAAGATTGAACTTGATATAAATATTTGTAAATGTTAAAGATTATTCTCTTGCTTGTATATGAAGCTTATTTTTATTATAATGATAGATACAAGAGTCAGTGACGTGAAGTAAATGACAAATGCAAAAAGATTCCAATTGATATTTCTAGGATTATATTGTTGAAATATTTCGTATAATGAAAATTTATTTGAATAAACAATTATCCTTTCTATTAATTCAATTACTCCTTCGGAAAATTTATTAATACCTACAAAAAAACAAGTTAACGAATACACATATGAAAATTAAAAGTACATTTATTTATTCAAATATTTGTGCAGTATGAAATATTTACATCCATACATAAAATATCTTTATTTTAAAAGTATTAATCAAAGATTAATCTTTACTTTTATATAATTTAAATGAAAATTTACATTCGAAATTAAAGCTTATCTTCTTCAGTTAATTTTGTGGCTTCTTAAAAACTTTGGGAAATTTTAATATAATTAATTCTTGTACATAAAACTTATTAAATTTCAATATTTTTATTTCATATCTGCTAAATTTTTTATTATCTCTATGCTATATTTAATATATTGCTAATAAATATTTTCAAATCCACTAGGAATTATAGACGTCACATTTCACATTACTTTCAATCCAAAAAAAAACCAGAGGAAATTTCCATTAAAATAATACATAAAATGGAAAATAGTTTTTAATATGTTGAATACAAATGAAAGTTATTTTATGAAAGTTCCTTTTTTGTATATAATTAATATAGTTTGTTACCGAAATTGAAGAATTATATATTTTGTCAACTACTTAAAATAAAAGCATTTCTTTTGTATAGAACTATGAATATTTCTATAAATAAAGTATTAAAATTGTAACATTTCGTGTATGTTTTAAGGATATTAATATAATTGTTGTTAAATAAAAATTCAGTCTTTTAATTTAAAATACTTGGATAGAATTTTTTTTTAATTCACTATTCTATTTTGTAACATTATTTAATTGTCCCCATCTATTTCCCATCTGTAACCATTTTTCACAATTTGAATTTAACTTAGTCTTTTTGTCATTTTTTATCTCATGATATAAAAGATTATATCAAACAAATTAAGTTCAAATATAGATAATAACAAAACAAACTCTCTAATTAAAAGTGTTAAAAAACACAACCCACTAACTACACTAATTATCTTTTGCACATGTCTTTAGTATTTATATTTGCATGTAGCATACATTTTCAGTGGTTCTACTTTTGTGAAATGTTATGGTGAATATCATATTTCAAATTACAATTATGTTAAATCTACTTTTAGAGAACTTATCACTGTTACAAGCAAATATTTTGTTTTGAAAAACTTCTTAAAGTACTTTATTTTGTAGTGTTGGCTGAGGTGTCATAATTCAAAATTATCTAACAATTTCTGGGTTCCTGATATGAAAATATTTATTATTAATATCATTTGGATATAGTGCTTTACATAAAGGATGTTTATTTCTCATTGGTTTTAATTTACATTTTTAAGTTTAAATGAAGAATGTCAAGAATTGTTTGGACGTAGCAGATGTTAATGTTTAGTTTTGATAGAGTTTTTCAAATTTTAGTATCAGTAATCTACAAATTCAATTTATTTTGTAAAATTATAAATTACTATTTAGCAATTCTTCTATCGCCTTTAGACTGACTAAAATTGATCAAGTATTAATTAAATTGAATCATTTGTTATGATCTTGAAACTAGTAATTTAATTTTTTTATATGATCCGTTTGTCATATGTTAAATAAAGTATAAATAAAGATTAAAACTATGCCAACATAAAACCAAATATTTTATTTGATATTGCAGATATGACAATGTGTTACCTGTAAAACCTAATTTAATTTAATTATTTTTAGCTATGCGATTAAATACCTAAGAATAAATCCTTTTAAATTTGAATTTCGTCTATATACTTTAACTAAAAATAACACGGTTTTGTCATGTAAATTCAGTTAGCTCAGCTATAATCTTAAATGCCATATTAATATAAATATATATACAATCATTTATAACCTCCTCTTTATATAAAAATTTAGTTCATATCCTGGTCACGTTGCTATCCAAGGATCTATTGTTGTCTATTAAAATGATTTTTTTTGTTTTTATGAACTACGCATACAGGATACAGCTAACTATAAAAGCATAAACACAAAACAAAAGTTCTAATTGACATCCCCTAATTTCATTAAAGATTCAAAAACAAAAACCTTTTAACCGATAATTTTGTTATATATATTTATAATGGGAAATTTTTGGTTGACTATGCAAAAAATAAAGTGAACAAAAGAAACGTATTGCTTACATAAATTTCATATATACAGAAATTGTCTATTGTCCTGATAGAGAGTATCTAAAAGGATATTTTTTTATAAAGGATAAAATATATAATCAAATTTAGTTTTTTTTTTAATTATGTTGTAAAAAATCAACATTAAAATTGATCCTGTATAAAATTTTAGTTATATCTTCAATAATAGACGTAATTAAATAAACGTATGAATTAAAAGAGGTGAATCGGGAGTAGATTTACGCATTGATATCTTTAAATTTAAGTATGTATTGTACATCTTCATAATCAGTTCTGAACATTGATGATGATGATAATACAGTGAGGCAACAGTACTTCAGGTTCTTATCCTTAAAGTTCAGAATTATTAAATTCCTGAATATTATATTGAAATTTCTATTCAATTGACCTGAATTTTTAAATAATTTATAAATAATCATTTACAAAATTCGTAATTATATTAGTTGCTATTATTATTGTTACTGTTATACTGGAATTGGAACTGTTATACTCTTTTTCGTGTTCTGTTATATATTGTCATATTGCTTCTGTTTAATATTTCTGACCTACTGATCATATAATCAAAAACCCCATAAAATTTTATAATTAAATTCAATAATTATCATATAATTAGAAAAGAGTTTAAATTAATTTAAATTATTTTTATATTTTGCAAATTTTCTTATTATAACTTTCGCCAGACTAGACTCCACAAAGTCGCGACAGTAATTTCTTTTTATTTTTATAATGTTTTATATATTTTTATCGTAACAACCAACAATTTTATTAGAATATTTATAAAAAATTTAATATAAATTATTTTCTTAGCACAATATTCTACAAAATTCTGAATACTTGGACATAATTCTTTGTAATCTTGCCTGAATTCATTGATCTGCTAAATTTTTCCTATTAAAAATTCTTAATTTTTTAATAATAACATTATAAAAAATTACATTTTTTATAATATATTTTCTAAAGAAATTTAATTATTGCAATTTATTTAAATTTTAGTTAAAAAAATTTCATAAATTGAATTTTCTATCTTGCAATTAATTTTATATTCTCCACTTAAATTTTTCTCATTTTCATAATATATAAATCCGTTTTTTTGCATTTAACAATACTGTTTACGTGACTTTTATCGTCCTTTTATTATTATTTCTACTATGTTTTTTTTTATTTTTCGTAAAGGAAATAGTAGCAAAAAGGTTTCTAAGAATATTTATTTGAAAACAATTTACTTGTGCCACGCAATGAATTATAAATAATTTATTTTTTTACTTAGACTCATAAATAATTTACTATCCAGTGGATTTTCATTTTTTAAAAAAATGTAATATTTTTTTCCATTATTTTTATCCTTTGAAAACATGGATTTTAACATATTTTATTTATTAACATAAAAATAACTAAAAAAAAACGAATATTTCTAATAATGTAAAATTTAAAAGAAAAAGAAATTAAAAGAAATTCCATTTTTTAATAATTGTAGCTTTGACAGCTAAACATAAAAGATATGAAGAATGAAATTATAATAAGTGAAAATTATAAGTCAATTATAAATTCGTGATAAATTGAATTGTTTCAAAGTGATTTATTGTTAATTGTTATACTTTCCCTTTAGAATCATATTATTTTATGTAATTATTGACTGATTTATTACAAGGATACAAGGATATTTTATATATATTTCGTGATCGTGAAATATTTACAAAAAACCTAATATATATATATCCATCTTTTTGAATAAATTATAAACTTTCAGTTTTATAGAGCTTGCTAAATATGAAAAATCTGCTAACCAAAGTAATTTATAATTTGAGTAACATGTGAATTACATTCGAAATGTTTAATATGAAATCTTATTGAATTAGTATAACAATTACTTTTTTATGATATTGCTACTAAAGTAGCAAAACTAAAGTTAAAGTACGCTCACATATTTGGACTAGCATGCAGAAATAAATTATTTTTGTTTGCATTTTTTGAAGTTTCTATGGAATCAAAGAAAGTTTGATTAATTTTCATTTTTTGAACATTTCAATCCATCACAATACTTTGTAGTTATCCATATATATCTCATTGTAAAAAGAAAATTGTTAATTTTATTAAAATTCGTACGGAAATCCCTTTTTTTAATGGTTTTTTTTGGTATTATTATTTTGTGTTGGTTTATTCATTTCATACAAAACATCATATTTTTAAATGAAATTGACTCTTCTTTTCAGTGACAGAGTATTTACTGAGTTAAACTATACGAAGCAAAAATTGTAATGCATAAAATATAAACATATGTCATCTTTACATTTATATGTAAAATATGCATTTTCCATTATCATATTTTGCTGAAAATGAAAATATGAAAATTATTTTTTTAGAAAAATTTTCATATAAAAGTATGACACTTTAAGTAATTTATTTGTGTCATAAAATATGTAAGTAAAAATGTCCATCAAAACTAACAAAATAATAATAATGTTTTTTTAGATAAAGGACATTTAATTTCAAATTTTAATGTTTTTTTGTTGGAATTTTATGTTAAGTACTTTTCAAGGATGAAAATGACCAAGAAACAATCATAAAAATATTCAGTAGTAATAGTTGTTTTGTGAACAAGTACAGTATCGCATTAGGGATGACTGTTTCCATACATACTTCAAAGATGAACTGCATGAAATTAATTTTAAACCAGGGTCAACGATTACTATTGACGGAGCATTAAGACATCTGAGTATTAACATGGAATTTTCGTATAAAATTTATAAATATTTGTAGTTTAGTATACAGCAAATCAAACCGCAAATTTCACAATCCTTCAATGCCAGTCGTTATAAATTCTAAAACATTATTTAAAACCGACTAAAATGCTTATCAAAAAAAAGAACTCAAGTTATGCTATTTAATCTTCAGAAACATTTGTTGCATAGTTCCAGAAACATTATGTAGAAAACTACGTGAAAACTTGCTCTATGTAATGGTGATAAAAATAATTAGGTAAAATTTTTGTTGTAAAACAAACAATTTTTATTTTATTTAATTAAATTTAAGACAGTAAAGGATTCTGTAAAGGATATAGCGACGTAAAATTAATATCTGTCTAGAATTTGATATATTTTAAGATAATATAAATCAAATTAGTTAGATATATTAAAAATTGTAGATATAAATAAACGAAAAAATCATATTTTAATTGGGAAATATAAAAGGGTACATCCTTGCAATTTACTTATGGACTCCCTTAAGTTGTCGAAATCTTTCAATTATGTTTCGAATTTCGCTTTTTAAGTATAGTGGTTTTTATTAGAAATTATTTTTCATAAAATTTATTAATATATCAACAAAAATGTAAGGCTATAATAAATTTGATTAATGTTTCAAATTAATAAAAAATTCTTACATAATCTTGAAGCTATATAAACTTCTTGATTTAGAAAACTGAAAGAAAATTTAATGACAAGATTTTGCGATAATAATTTCACGAAAATTTATAATTTTTACTTAACTTTATTTATTTTAATGACAGTATTTTAGAAACTTTAATTTAATGATATCTGAACTGTATGGAGAAATCCGTTTTAAAAGTATATCTCCTAAAAGTATCTGAATAGAAAGTTTTTACACAGTAATTGGAAATTAGATTTTTATAAAAGATTTAATTACAGAGCGTTGTCAAACAAATTGTTGAAACAATTTCTACGATTAATCCAAAATTTAACATTTTTTAGGGCGAATAATTAACTTAGCATATAATTTTTTATTGTAGTTTCTTCTACTATGACAAACACTTCTAAAAGCATAATAATTTGTATAAAGTTTTAAATTTATTATGATCACTAAATTAAAATATATTAAAAAATTACATTATTTAATATAAATTACATAGCAATTCATAATTGTAAATTTGGTATTAATAAAAATAAATATTCTCTATTTTCCTCATAAAATATTTAACATTTTTCGTTACTATCTTCTATTTTTCGAAGAAAATTTAATATTAATTGTTGAATATGTCAAGTAATCGATCAATTTAAATACCAAAATTTAAATTAGTAACTTTACAGATGGTGTCTTATTACTCGTACTACGAAGCACTTAAAATATTACTGGTAAATAATTTCATTTCTGATTGATGAGAAACATTATTTTTATGTTAAACTACATAAATGGAAATGATATAATAATTTTAAAATTATAAATAAACAAGAAAATGAAAAATAATATTATAATAATTATTATTCTGGAAATTGTGAATTGTTTTTCTGTGAAATGACTGTAAAATGACGTTTTTCAGCAATATAAATGAAATATAATAAAATTAAAATATGTATTTTATATTAAAGCATAGAAATTTACCATGGTATTCATTGGCTTGTAAAATATTGAAAAGTTCCATAAAAATCGATTTTAGTTAGACCAGAAAACGCTAATTTAATAGGTTAAATTAATTAAATTTTATCGAGTTCATCACTCTGATTCACAAACATTCATTCAATTATAATTATTTAAATATAAAAGGAAAATCAAA
This sequence comes from Rhamphomyia laevipes, assembly GCA_963920725.1. Classification (NCBI taxonomy): domain Eukaryota; kingdom Metazoa; phylum Arthropoda; class Insecta; order Diptera; family Empididae; genus Rhamphomyia; species Rhamphomyia laevipes. Next base: position 5,844,035 of record OY987256.1, on the reverse strand, counting down.
AATATTGGCAAAAATATTAAAGAAACCACTTTAATTAAATCTTCCTTACCACTGATTTTAAATAATTATCACATTACCAACTTCTGAAGATGTTGTACCCAAAAAGTATATGTTACCAAAATTAATAGCCTCAGAAAAAAAAATCATTGAGTTAATGCATAATATATAAAGTCTCGATTAATTTCAGTGTAAAAGATATTAGTCTAATTTTGTAAACAGGTAAAGTTTGTTAAGGTGAATTAACCAAATTTTCATTGATACTACAAAATTAATAGATATAAATATTTTTGGATAAACATAGAAATTACATTATAAATTCTTCAGATTAACAGAAATTAAACCAACAACATAAAACAAATACTAAAATCAACAACCATTGCAAATTAATTAAATTCCCTAGCTTCAATTTACGAATTTTCGTTTGAATCTCCACAAAAAAAAAACATAATTTATGAACAAAAATATTTCCTAACCAATTTTTCTATTAAAATCTAGCCATAACCAAAAAAAGATAGCTTCAGAATAAAGATTATTTACGTTGAAAAATGAATAAGTCATTTGGGATTTTAGGACGACCTTCTACAACAGTTGAAAGAATTTCTTTAGAAAAACTAACCAGGATTAGGGGATGTATAAATTTATATTAGGATACATAAAATTGAATCTTTTATTCGTGAAAGTACATTATTTTTAATTATTCAAGCTTTCTGAAGAGTCATTTTGTGAATTAGGTCAGTTTTTATGGTTTTATGGTAGTATATTTTTGTGGTGAATAATCATAGATGATAATTGTTATTAATATAACCGAAGGTATAATAAAATTTTGTAAGGAATAAATTTTCTTGGTCGGTAAATAAATGTTATTTAGGATATAGGGACCGGCCAAACCGATTATAGTTCATCAAAGAAGTACTATGTATGAATGTAGAAAAAAAACTAGTGTTGATATCAATGTATAACATGCCTCTTCAAATCGCGGTCATTTGAGAATTTGGATAAACTCCAATCTTTACAAACCAATAAATTAATTAGGAAGGTCTTACGTTCGAAAGAGGAAAGTTATTAAGTAAAAATAAAATCATAAAATTGAAGAAAAAAAAATTGAAGTATTATCACAAAATTTATATCACTCTTTTATAATTACAAGGACTTCATTTGTAGTTATGCGAATCGGAATTATATAATTAGATTGGATTGATTACATAAATATGGAGTCGGTAAGGAAGAAGTAAGGACCTCGCCTTCCCTGCACTGCAACCTAAAGAGATTTTAGTTGTAGAAGCCCAGGGTCAAACCAATTATTTCATGTGGAATCAAAATTCCTTAATCAGATGTGTTAGATTTTTTTTTAATATAATCTCACAACCGCAGTTTCTTCATCATCCGAACAGAACCACCGATCACAATTTTCAGAATTTCCAAAATTATTCAAATTATACCTAAGCGAGCAGTGACATAAGAATTATTATACGATATAGTTTCAATAAAATGCAAAAAGTAAATTTTCATTGGATTAAGTATATTTTCATAGCAGTGTAATCACTTCCTCCTCAGTCCTAATCTAGTCTAATGTAAATTTTTCATAAAAACCTCATTCAACTCAATTAAAAAATAAAATCGATATTCCTTTTAAATATCCCTGGACATTTATACTTAGCCTTCAGTATAAAAAAATTCCCATTTGCGGTGTAAATTACATCCCCAAAGATAACAAGACTTTCATTACATTGAATAACAAAAAAAAAACCTCATGAAATATTCGAGGATATTCCAGGATATTTAATGCTGCTTAAAACGAATTTATATCACAAAAAAAAAAATATCTTCTGGTATATTTTTCAAAATAAATAAAGAACCGACACAAAAACCTAAGGATTTAGATTTTCTCTTCAAAAATATTATAAAATGATTTTTTATTTTTCGGTAAATTTAACTTATTTAAATAAAAAAGAAAAAATATTTTCCCCAAAATAACGAACAATAAACGATAAATTTAAAGTCAAAAGGAAAATATATAAAAATAATATGATTTTCCTAACAAGTTTCCTAAGGACTTCTGATATTTATACAAGAAATTTGTATTTGTAGACCAAAATTTTAAATATTACATTATATAAAATTAATAATAGACGTCGCTGAAATGACTTTATGACTGTATGGACTATGGAGTCATATTAGTTGAGCATAATACAAATGTTTAATGGAATCATAATTTCTTTAGAATTTCAAATGGGCTGATTATTATGTAAACAGTAGATTTGTAAAGATGAAAATTATGTTATTTATCTTAAATTTCTTTCATGAAATTTAAGTAAATTAAATATGAAGCATATAAACATTCTTGTCAAAAAAAAAATTTATTGGATCAGATCATGTTTATTATTGATGAAAATCTTAAAATTGATAAAGTAAATCGATTAGCTGAAAAACGTGCTTCAAAAATTATTGGACGCCAGGAAATATTTTTGTCATTTTTGGAAAAGTGAAATAATTTATTAAAATTTTTATAAAGAGTTTTAAAAAAATAAATAAAAATAAAAATAAATTAAAAATAAATAAAAATTATAATAATTAATGCATGATCTTTTAACAAACCTTGACTTTACGGAGATTGAATTTGTGGGAAAGATGAACTTGCAATAATTGTTTAATGTTGTTTAAAAGAAAAACTAATAACAAATTGAAATGAGTAATTGGAAAGATTTTGCTGTTGAAACTTTTTTCTGTGCGTTTTCAATGTTCCGGAGTTCAAATTTAGTTTCCGAAGAATATTTTATTTATGTTCTAAAGCATGTAATTATTATGCCATTTCAATGATTTTTTATATAGATGTTCGTTTTGTAATCAATTGGTCACGAGTTACAAATGTAGCAGATATTATTAATTACAAATCATTCTAGGCTATAACTCCGAGTTATCTACTCCGTACTGTTAGTAACTGTTTTTTTGAATGAGAGCCAACCTATTTTAGGCATTAATTTAACCTATAACTTTCTATAATTTACAAAAAATTTGTGAATATCCACTTCATCATTAATGAAATAGTTTATGACTTTCATAAAAACCGAATTTTCTATTAAAAGTAGTACCACCATTGATTCAGTTTATTCAAAAGATGATATTTAAATAAAAAAAAATCTGGATATCTTCCTATACAAACAGAAACAATACATTCTGGCTTCCTCTTTGTAATTTTAAGTGGTATCAAATTCACTTTATGCAGTAAAATTGACCATTTTAGCATATGAAAAGAAAATTACAATAGAAAATTTTTAATTTTGTAAACGAATCTTTAAAATAAAAATGAAATGAAAATATTTTTTCTAAGAATTATTAATTTATTTTATTTCTGCTGTAATGTTAACTGAGTGCAACTTTAGGTTCACTTTTTCATTGTAGTTTTTTCTCATTCAACAAAAAATAAAGGTTTTGTAAAATATCAAGAAGTATTCAAATATTTTAATTGAAGTAATACAAACAATAAAATCTGCATTAAAAAAGTAAACTTCGAAATTTGCATTTTTAAATAGTGAAATCCAATTTTCAATAGTGCATTTTTAACAGTGGAATAGTGCATCCAATTAACCGAATTATAATAAATTTTAAATTTTAAAAAATATCTTAATGGAATTTAAAAGCTTCTAGAATAAATAGTCCGTTGTTAACTTAGCTTGGTCATGCAGCGTGAGGAAGATTCTTCAGGCTTCATAAGCACGAAACTTGTTTTTGTTGCCCAAAGTCCTAATAAGACCGGATTTATATATAATATCATTAAAGCTGATAGCATATTTTACTGAGGAAGCATGTTACCCATCTCGTGTTGCAGTTGACGAGTCATTTTTTATTATTGTCAATTTGTACGAAAAAGAAGATTTCAGCATATCGTAGGATAACATAAATGAAAGTGTACAGAGGAACTCTTAGATCTCCGAACATGAATAAACAAGAATTCTTCCCCCAGAAGATTTAATCATATATAAATTATTACTTGTATCACTTAATGGATGTTCAATGGGTTCTTACGTCTCTGTACATGTAAGAAACAATAATTCCTCATTCTTATAAACCAAACCAATATTTTAGATAACGAAATTGATTGCAAATATGTCTAAAATCTTGATTAGGATCACTTCGTTTAGTGATTGAAATGATTTGTTCAAAACTTTATTAAATAAATCAAGATTGCCAGTTTCATATATCCAAATTTTTCGAACATTAAATTTGTAGTAACTATTAAAAACCACTTCTATATAGTCCGAATAAAACTAAAATAAACAATTTTCAACCATTTATGTTTTTGGAACAGAATAAATATTTAGTATACTTAAAAATAAAAATAAAGGCCTTTGAAAATTATTGATCCCAATTTTTAAAATTTAAAAAATATAGGATCATATAAAAACATTAGCAAACAGAAAAACCATTAGTATTTCAATTAGGATTAAGAAAGATTAAATTTGAAACAGTTTACTATATTGAATTTATTTATTTAATTGGATTAAGTATTATTGTAAAAGGACATAGATATTTTCAATAGCAAGTCTACAGGCAGTACAGCCTTTATAAGTACACTTATAAAAAAATTATTAAATATAAATAAATATAATTAAGGAAATGCTAGGAAATGAAATTACGATACAAATAACAAAATTTATTAAAATCATCAACTAAAAATAATGAAAAAAAACTTTTACCATAAATATTAGATCGACAGGATAGTAATTATAATAAAATTAGAGCGGCAGGATGGTAATTGTACTTTGGCAAAAAGTCCTTTTAATCAGAATTTTCCCCTTGTAATTATTTGAAAGTTCTTTTTTGGAATATTTTCATATAGGAAAAATGAAAAATTATTGATATTTTTACCATTTTTTTTTTCTTCTGGTTAGTTTCTTCTAGAGAATGTTTTTAATCATAAACTTATTGTTACTATAAAAACTAATAAATACATTACATGTGCAGTATAGTTACTAGTTACATATGCCATCCATTATCCGAAATTTTATATCCTTATCATACACTGTAAATAATTTTATAAAATAATTCTAAATATTGCTGAATAAAAATAACAAAGATTTGCTAAAATGGTTAGTTCAAGATTTTTTGACATGGAGACATTTGACTTTACAGCCATTTTCATTTGAATTTTAGTACCTTCCAAACCAAAAAGAAGTATATTTTTTTGGTTAATTACTTACCATTTTAAATCGTTAATTTCGAACCTCCCCAAAATCTATTAAACGTTAAGCGTTGTTTTCATTAGATCAAAAGATTTCAAAGAAAATTATTTGGGTTTAATGATTTAGCGAATGTTTGATACAAAGGCCAAGTTAATTGTGGAAACTTTAATTGCATTTAATACCACAGTTTCGTGAAGAGTTCTTTTCCAATGGAAATTATAACTTGTTGTAATTATGTTTATTTCGACTATAAAAAGTAAACCTTCTTGTGTCATAACAAATATGACATTAATGATGTTCATTTTTACGTCAAGTTTTTTCGCATTTGCAGATAAAAATGCCTTTAATTAGATTTTCTTTTTCATACCAATTTTCTCATGTTTATGCAGATGTTACTAAGTCAAAGTTTGTCCTTTTTGTTATATGAATGTTTAGAATTGTTTTTTTTTTTTTTTCAAAAAACTTTAGAAAAACATAATATGATGACGGATGGCATGCATAATGCAATTAGGATAATGAAAAAAAAAATATATGAAAAGTTTTACAATATAAAAAGGATGTGTTTGTATGATAAGGAATGAGCTAGGCATACAGAAAAAGTTTTTAATAGTTTTTCAGAGGATTTTTATTGCACTTTTTCATCCTCAATACAAAAACACCTAATATTTTCTGAATTTAATTTTCAGAACGTCTATAAAAATGATGAAAGTTTTCTAATTGCAGGGAAACTTTGCAACTAAAATTATTATTTCGGATTAATTGTGAAACATAAAATAAACAAACTTTAATTAAAAGCTAATACATTTTAAAGGACAATTTCCATTTACGCAATCTACCAGGTAATCAAAATGGAAATGGGTAATTATAATTTAATAGATTAAGTAAAATTCTACTTATAGGTTAATTAAATATTTCCAAGAAATTAGAAGGCATTCAGTTGAGATAGTTGTCAAATTATTTCATTAAAACAAAATTCATTTATTAACTTTTAGGAAATCGGAGTCAGCCAGGCTGTTATTCTGACCGCGTTGACTGAATTCTTTAAATAAGCTTCGTCGGGAACAGACAATATAATACTACAAATCAAAGCTCTGTAATTGTTGACTCATTGAACTCGTGGGTCATAATTTCAAAATTTGATTGTAATTAAAACTAGTATTTATAAAGTCACAATTCCACAATTATATAAACTTACTTGGGCACTGCTTGATCATTAATTTTGCGATTAGTCTTATTTCTATTGCAAGTATTATCAATGCCAGAAACTGTATCTATCCAGGGCAAGCTAAAATTCAATTCTAATTCTTGGAGAACCTTACCACCCTGCTCAAAAAGAAGTCTCGTATTACAAATACTAGAAAACTGCTGAAATTTGTTGCATTTACAAAATCCTTCTCATTACTGGAAAGCACCTCAAAACTTTAGTTTAGTTAATCATAAAAGTGGTACCATGATGGAGCTAGTGTGCTCCATATGTGAAGCCTCTATAACCTAACCTACTCTATGGTATCTGAAATATTTTTATATATTACATAATTACTTCATTAATTAAAAATATTTTATGTTGGATGAAAAATTTCTTTGTGCAAAAAAAATTTGTAAAGAAAAATTCCATTTTTTATGCGTTTTATGTGAAATTACACTATAAATATTTTTTTATGATTATCAATATAATAATTTTATTAAAAATGAAATTCCGCGTGAAGATATTTTATATTTTATGGAAGTATAAAGGACAACCAACTATGGTACTATAAAAAAATTGAAATTTCATAAAAATATGTAACATTTTTTTGAATGGTAACATTCTTATTTTTATTGACAGACAGTTGTAAAAAAAATGTAATAAAATTGTTATGGAATTGTAATAAAAATATAAATTATTACCGAGAAATCTATATAAAAATAAATATTTTTAGTGATAGATGGAAAACCACAATATCTTTTATCATTTCTTAAAGTATGCTCCGTCTATGTCGAATTTAAAAAGTATTTCGTTATCAAGTTTAGTTTCTTTAATAGAAAATTATTTTAAAATATAGGGAATTTATTTGTAAGTCAAAATTATATTGAAAATTATCATGTTTTATTCAAATTTAAGGTGTACTGTCAAAATATTTTCATGTAACTACTATTCATTCAAATTTAATCTAATTACATACAAATTATTTAACTGTGACAGATGAAACATAATATTATTTTGTAAGGGGTTTCAAATTGGATCAAATACTATGACAAATTAACACTAATTATACCTCAAACTCTATTAATAATTAATTTAATATTATATATCAGCAATTTTCAGCAAATATTAAATTTTAACTTTTGTGTAACTTAGAGTCATAATTATTTGTATAGATACAAAACATAATACATAATTTCTTTCTCACTATGTATTGGAATTTAATTTACTTATTGACATAAACAGAAATTTAAACATATTGACAGTATTATTTTTGAATTATTTATTATTGATTTTTGATCGTTAATATTAAATACAACATGAAATTATTATCAATTATTTCCATCATTATTTTGATTATTTATTTATATATTTGAGATAAAAGTTAACTTTGAACATAGAAAATTATATGAACATGAATTATTTTATATTTAACCAACTAAATATTTATAAATATTTTTTTTTTAATTAAAAAGCAAAAATAAAAAGCAAAATTTAAACTAATGTCATAATTACATAATTATGCTTTTAATTCTCCAATATCCTTAACTAAATCTTTCAGGTCTAAATGATCAGCAATTTCTTTTTCTATGGAAATCGTTGCTAGACATCGCCTACTCTTAAAACCGGGCTTTTAGGTAACATTAAATACAAGGTCGTTGAGATACATATACGAAGTTTCGCCTAATTATACACTAAAGAGATTTATTATTTTTACTCTACTAGTATTTAGCTATGCCGAGACTTCCGTCAGATTTCCTGAAATCTATAATTTCGTGAAAACGTAGAATTCCCTTATTCAGGTGTGTTAGCCTTTTCTGGGCTACAGCATCCCAATCGCTAAAAATGTGTTTCATATGTTCTTTATCATATAAATAAAACAAATTGTCACTATTTTAAATGATACCACGAAATGACCACTATCAGAAAATAAGATAACCTATTATGTGACTTTTTCCCATACCATAGAATAATTGTATCCGATGGAGGGCCGTTTAAATCAACTTCTTGCTAGTTTATCGATGATCTTATTGCCGTTTATAGTAAATCATAAACTTTATTTGTTACTGTATCGATGGAATTTACTTTAGGTTATATAAAGTTTTTCAAAACTTCTGCCAAACTGTTGTCAAATGTAGAGAACTTGCGGCACCTTATAAAGACATTTAGGAACTTGTAAATATAATATTCTATAGTAGAATTCCTTTTAAAAATATGACAGATATGAGAAAATTTAAATATTGTAATAAAACTGAAATTCTTCGAATTAAAATCAATAAAATTTATTACAAATTTTCAGGATATTTTCAGGATACATAAAATTACAATATTGCCAATATAAAAATATCCTGTATTTCTAAATTCTAAATTATTCTTTTGTAGCTGTGAAATCAATATTAATTTTATTCAAATTTCTACAAATCCTATATAATTTTCTGTTGCAATATTGATTATTCGATTATTTGTTGATCGTTAATATTGAAAAATTCAATGGATACAAAAGGATTTGTGCTACTGGAATTAAAAATTTCAATTTTGTAGAGAAATAAATATTTTAAGATTAAATATTGTGATACACCAGAAAATATAATTGGATTCGAAGAATTTTGTTTGTGATAAAATTGAAAATTTATTGGCATAAGGACATTGTTGAAATATGACAATTTTAGTTTATATTACTAAGTTATAGTAAATAATTTTTATCGGATTTTTCTGAAATATATTTTCATGAATTATTGATTTAATGAAAAGTATTAATATAACCATTTGAATAGTAATAGTAGCCAATTTATTAGGAATTGTAGGAAATATTGCAGTGATAAATTTTAGTCCTTATTTTAATCATTTTTATATTAACTTATTATACTTTCGCATAAATTTATAATAACTACATGTTTATTAGCTATATGTTTCTATATTTTAAATACCATTACCGAAATATTAAATAATTTTGAATACGTAAAACCACAAAATATTTACTGGCTTTCCTTTAAATATTAAAATTCATTCATGGTGATTTCTATTATGTATAATTTTTTGAACTTCCAACTATAAAATAAAAATATCTTTAAAAATCAGGATAAAATATATGAAATTATGTAAACACATAATATTTTATTACTACAATGTTACACCTGTGAACTGTGATCATCATTATATAAAAAATATAAGTACAATTGCAAACAGAAACATCAGAAAAAAAGATTTTACTAAAATATTTATTTAGGCTAAGAAATTGCCTTATTTTTTATACATTATTTTTTTGTAAACCAAAGAAGTGGTAGCAATAATCCTTTTCTTACACTGTCAAATACATTTATAATTGAAATCCTACAGCAAAATTTTTGATGGGAAATTTTGTAATAAACTTTTTGGTAGCCAGTAAGAGTGAATCCAATACAAATGTGAGCAGTTGGTCAATCGATTATTGAAACCATATAATTTGATGTACTCCCTAATGATTTAGCTAAAAAGTTATCAAATATGGAACCAACACTATAAGCCATTTAATAATCGACAAAAAAAAACAGAAGCTTCAAAAGCAACATCAAAAATTGAATATTTAATGAGTTACACTGTATCGAAAGGATTTCTGTTACGTAACTCTACCATTTCCATAAGAAAACAAAATCGTACCGCGATGATTCTCCTCAATGATGAAAAATAGAAAATTGCAATTTTTTATTTCAAAAATATTTTTTTGTGATTGTATCTTGTACGAGATTTTCATAAAATTTTGATACAAATGAAATTGCAACTTTCTTTAATAATAAATACAAATATTAATTAAAATACTTTAGTAATAAATGTTGTGATTTAGTTGCTTATAATCCACAATTTTTTTACATTATAATATAAATACAATAAATCGAAATTACAAATTAAATTTTACAGAACAATACTCGTAACAAAACATGAAACGAAATTTCAATTTTAATCCTATTTAAATATACTTTCAATATTAAATAAGGAATTAATAGCAATTTAAGGTATAGACAAGATTGTAGCAACTCTTTCCAAAACTTCAAGCAATCTAACCAATTAAAATAATTAGTTTAATTAGATAATTCTTAAAAGCGTTTCTTGTTCTCATACTCTAGCTATCAGCAATAAATTACAAAATTTTATTTGTGATGCCAATTTAATGGAAAATTTGAATAAAGATCTCCATTTGAATCAGTTTTGTTTGTCGTAGCAAAGGTAAATTACATTAAATTTTAATCTTCTTTATTATGTTCTTATGATTTCTTCAGATTTACAGATTTATTTAAATTCTTCCAATATTTTTAGTATCTGAAACAGTATAAAAAATTTATAGTGATAATTTAATAACGAAATTTGAGTATTTTAATAACGAATTTATACAAATTCAATTTAATTACTTCCATAAACAATTCCATATTCATACATAAATGTTGCAGCATTGAATAACCTTTCACTATTTTCTCTTCGATTAATTGGATGCATATATTTTGTGTCTCTGAGATATGAATTCCAACAAATTCCTTTTAAAACTATTTATTAAAGAATTTACATAACTAATATAATTAAATTTTCGATTTTAATAAATGTTTTTATCATCGAACTATTAGCAAAATTATCATAAATTTAATTAAAATTGTCTGAATTTAATGGAAACTTTTTACTCGAAATTTATATATACTAAAATTAAATAATTTCAATAAATAAAATTTAATTAAAATTATTCATTTATAAGTTTATTAAACTTACCAGCAGGCGACAAATTCTATATTTAGTTGGTATTATTTAAGGCATAAAATAATTTTGTACTTCACAGGCAGACATTTTTTACTATTGGCGACAATTTGGTGCTACTGAAAGTATTTATGTATATGTAGATGCCAATGACTAATATCCTGTGGTTAATTAAATTATATAGAATTATTAATCATCAAGGATATGTTGTTGATGTTATCAAATCAGGATGAAAGTTATTTTTAGTTTTATGAATAAAGGATTTTTAATTGATCATAAAATATTGTACATTTTAAGTGAGGAATTTTCCTTATATTTTGTATTTTATTAATATTATAAATTCTGTAAACTAAATTTAATTATTTTGTTATAAATCTATTGGTAAAATAATCTTTAATTATATTAATTCTAGATTAAATTATATTAGATTTGATTTTACAGCGAAAACTCACTATTAGTCCTAAATATTGTAGTCATTGCGAGATTTTCCTCTTCTAATTATGAGACACGGCACAAACCTGTACAATCGATAAAACTTGAGTGATATGGACCACGATGCTGAAGGTGCATTTATGTAACAATCGAAGAGTAATTAACATTTTCTCGGTAGTGCCTTGCATTCACACTTATCTTCGCCTTCACAAAATCTTCACAATTGGTCTTACAATAGTCCAAGTCTGTGTATGTATTTCTTAACTTTCCAGTGACCTGTAACAAAGACTACAAGTGTTCTAACTTTCTTCCTATTCATTCCAAGTATTTCAGTACCTCATTTTTTGGATGGATCTAGTATGAATATCTTCAATTTTGTTGAGATCGCTCAATTCTAAAATATTTAAATAATTAATATAAGAAAATTGAAATTGACAGCACCAATTCAATATTTTCTAAATTATATATTCAATAAATTATATATATATTCAATATTTTCTAAATTAATATTTGAATTGCAACATTTTTAGCCTATATTTTATTGATAAATTCAATTTTATTTAGTATACCAAAAACCAGAATTCTAACCATTATTATTTTTATATAACTAATTTAGAAAATGACTATAAAGACTTTCAGTAAATTTCAATAAAATGGAACACATTTTTCTTTTATTTAGTGATGTCCTTTCTACATTAATAGAATAGAAGTAGTAATTTGTCCTAATTTACTTATACTCCACATTAAATCTATAGCCATTAAGCTGATAATCTGTTGACTAAAAATACATAATAAATTTTAATATATAAAAGTAGAAATTTTATTTTCTTGGTACCATAATTTAATTTGTTAGTAGTGTGTAAGAATATAAATTTGTATTAATAAGAAAAATTGATTAACTTGAGTACATCAAGTAAAATTTGCTTTAACTTTTAAAGATATGCCAAAATTCAACACTTTTTTACTAAGAATTGTAATTATTTAAACTATTATTTTATAAATAATAGTATTTTTAATCATTATTTTAATAAAATTCAATTTAAAATACAACAGCCTTCAAGAGATTCTATTAAAATCATTTTTTATTACTTATTTTGTATAAGCAACCTAGTAATGACACTACTCTCATCTATTCGAATTTGTTCAATCGTACATTGGCAGCGATTGCCGCCATTGGGAAATGACAATCCACTTATTATTATTCAAATTTATAATTTGATTTGTATATTTTCAAATCAAATTTTCAAAATTACAATTTTTAATTCAAACCATTCAAAATAACGTGGCAATTTATATATTAATAATGGAGGGAATTCAATTTTTTTTTAATTTAAAAGTTTCAAATGACATTTAAAAGTTTCACTCAAATTCAATTGCTATATTTATCAGTTTTTAATGAATTCATAATAATATTTTCAATAATTAAATAGTTAATTTAAACCAATAAGTTCCATGATATAACGAGTAAATGAACAGACATTTTTAATTTACAATTATTTATAAAACTTAAGACTAATTATTATATTAATTCCGTTTTACGAAATCATTACAGCAAAATAATTTCTACCCACAAAAATGTCCAACTTGTCATTTCAAATTATCTACGGATGATATACTTCCTTCGCATCCTATACGGAATTAATTATTTTAATGGCATCGTCTAGGTAGGAAATATATCAAATAAATAATCTCAGTTGGTTAGGTTATTTTTAGTATCAAATAAAGGTAAATTAAAGAAGGGTGAAAAATGGGTAGTTAAAAAGGTTGAATAAACTTGATGACTTTTTGGCTTTCTACCTTCTAAAAACTGATTAATTCGGACAAAATATTAAAATAAGTTTTTACAACAAAAATTATAATAAAAAAGAAAATTAATTATTTAACAATTAAATCAAACCCAAACTAAAAGTTTACGAAAATATTTATAAAAAAAAAGGATATAATAACGCAACGAAGACAGTTATTTCAAAAGAAATTATGTTAATTAATTTTGAATATTTTAAGTATCGACCATCAAAAATGCTATCTATAATTTTACTATCAACTGAAAGCTAGAGAAAACCATCATGAGGAAACTAAAAAAAATTGTTTCCGTCAAAACTGGATATTTATTGACTCGAGTAATACGCTCAGAATAATAATTGAACAGATCATCTAGTGGCGTACTATTCTGCCTATTCTATTTGTTGATTAGAGCACTGCTTTTGATAGCATTTCCCGTGAAATTATCTGGGGTAGAATGTGGTTAAGCATAAGCGTATTCCCGCTAAATGAATCAAAGTTATAAGGGTCTGAGTACATCGGCCAGCTATCAACATATTTCGCAGCCACCTCTGGAGTGTAGAACAACAATGCTTAATAATCACTATTTCATATCGTCTTAGATGCCATCCTCAGTAATTCTGGAACTCTTCATCTATATATAATTTAAAACTATGCCACTGTATGGTTACGCAACTTGGCTAACATCCGAACTGTTTATCCAGAAGTTTCCAATTAATTCAACAATTTCCACAATATTTGTAAAAAATTTCGTTATTTTTTAATAAAATTTATTTTTGCAATGTTTATTTGATTATGACATTTATGAGAAAATCTCATTTTGATTTCCATTACCATAAAATTGCCTGTAGGATTTGTTATGAATTATTTTCATATGAAGGAAAATATTGAAAAATATACAATATTATTTCCACTCGACAGAGTAAACACAAAGTGACATTTGATTTGATATGTTAGAAAAAGTCTAATCAAAAATTCATAAAAATATTATTTTTCATTACATATAACGAATATGGAAATCAATTCAAGTGTGAAAGGATTTGTTATGTAAACAGAATTTTTTTTTATTTATTTATTATTGATATTTTATAAATAAGGATAAAAAAATTTGATTTGACATATTTTGAAGACAATTTGTTAGAAAACTAAATTTAAAAATAAATCTTAACGTTACAGATTTAGGTATGGACTGCTTAAATTTTCTTTATTTTACCGAAAATTTTAACCAAAATCGATACGTAAAATTGGAATTGTGATAGTAGAAACGAGTACATATAAATACTCTGGTAGAACTCTACAAAAAGCTCTGTAGTGTAGAGGAATTTGATTTTTAGCCATAATTTTAAATATTTTTGTCAATAACGAACTTTTAATCAAAAATCAATTTAAAGAAAATTTTAAATTAATTATTTTACAACTTTAATATATTTAAAAGATTTTGAAAATAATAAAAACAATAATTTTGGATTTTATTCGTAAAGGATATAAAAACAGTTGTTTTAGTGGTTACACCATATCCTTAATAAAATTTTCTTTGTGGTTAACAAATTCTGATTCATTTTATGATTTGTGAACTCAACTTTATGGTTTTGATTTTTACACAATTAGCACCACATGAATAATGTATAATAACCTCAAAGATATTTGTAAATTTACAAATATTAAAATTTCTCATCCTTGTTACATTATCCTTGAAAGTAATTTACATACTTCTGTTTATAGAAATAAAATCTCGATTTTTGTAGTGTGTAAATTTTCAGTTTATAATTTTATTTTTGATTTACAGTACACAAGGGATTCAACTTGTTGAGTTCAAAATATGATAAACAAAATTTTTAAATATATGGTGTTTGATTATCAGATTCCATAAATGAGTTTTTCAGTCTTTGGTATTTGAATTGATAATGTAATTTTAGGGTTTCACACAAAAACATGTAAAAAATTAAATGATTTTGAAATTTTCAAGTTTATATTTAAATTATTATCATTTAATGTGGTATTAAAAATGTTATCAGTTTACTGTTCAAGCTCAAATAAAGATATCACGTGGAGGCAAAATTATTTTATGAAATTTTTAAAGAGAAAGTAATCACTAGAATCATAGAAAAAGTACCAAATATATTAGATATTTGCATAATATCGAAAGTTATTGTGGAAGTTATAGTACAATATTTTATATTTTAAATTTTTTGTAGGTTATATTTGATTTGTTCTAGAATGGTATGTATTCAATTTTGTCAGTGGTGCGGCCTTAGCTATCGATTGTGCCTTTATAGGCACAATCGATACGTGCTAGTGAAAGGACGTATCGATTGTGCCTTTTAGATTGTTAGTGCGTGTGCTCTGTTCCAGTGGTCCTGTTCAATCCTTCCACATAAGATAAGATTGGAGTGCCCTCTCAGTCTCAGTTTACAACTCGATTTTGCTATTTATGTTTTCAACAAAAATGTTTTTACAAGTAAAATCCAAAAAATTGTATTAAAAGTAATAAAATAATTTTGTAAAATGGAATTTTGTGAAGTGATGCTTAGCAGAAATAAAACAAGAAATTTTATTCAATCATGGAGTTAAAATAACTTTTAATCCCACAGCCAGTAAAAAGTGGCACTGTACTCTCTCAACGAGGCAGCTAAAAAAAAATATTATCCTTACCAAAATATCGATTTATAAATATTATTATTAAAATGAATATATTTAAAGTACCTACTAATACCAGAAGAAACTTCGAAATATTTATATACAAAATTCACATTAAAATAATTTTGTTATTTAATTACAATTTCCGTCATGAACAAATTTATTAAAAGAACAAAATGATAAAAATGTGTTTGTCATGGTCGAGATAGTAAGTTCAACTAAATTTTTTTTTTTTATTTAATTAATAATGAAAACCTGCAAACATTTTCATTTCAAAAGAAAACTTGTTAAAATTAGTTTTTTAGTAGTTAATTTTGTATTAACACTTTTTGTAAATGAAATAAAAAATATAATGTTAAAACTATGTTCCGAACAAAAAAAAAAGTACTCAAAGACTTCATTATTTCAATTTGAATATTAGCCTCAGGTCAAAAGATGTGATTAACAGAGAAATTATATAGTTAGTTTGAAAATATGAATTTATATATTTATATAAAATATGGTTTCAGATTAAAAGAAAATTGAATTTACTTGTTTTAAAAGTAAATTTAATATTTATTTATTTTTCATTTTCTATATAATAAAATATTTATAAATAATTTCTTATGCAAATTATATTAGAAATCGTAGGATAAAATAAAAAAATAAATTCATTGAGAAAATCTTATATTCTAATACCAAATGGCACCTAATACTAAGCCATTATTAACAGCAAAAACAATCAGGCCACATTGTATCGACGTTACATTAAATTTCCTTATTGAATTTATCAAAAGAATATTATTAACATTGAACCAGAATAGTCATTAAAAACAACTTCCCCAAGGATTTACTGATAATTAGTTGAAAAAATGTTAATGAAAGGAGACTTTTATTAAGTTAATTTCAATGGGAATGAATTTTTGTTGTTTAGCAATTTTTCTATAGAGTAACACGTACATTAAATATTTGGAAGAGACGGCAAGTTGTTATATAGAAGCAATTAATCAAATCCAAAATAATTGCTTTAAATTAAAGAAAAATGTTGGAGAAAATCGTTTAATTATTTATTTCTTCAATATATTCTAATACTCTTGTTCATCTTCATCATGTAACAAATAATTTCAGGGATTAATATCAGTAAAGGGAGGGCCTATTTAAATATTATAAAGAAATACTGGTCGTAATTGTTGGTTTTCATTCTGCAATTATGAAATGGAATTACCCAGGCATGACCATTTCAATTCATATTTAGCATTGTAAACGAATTCATAAGTAAATCAACAAGGACATTTTAATTTACAATTAAAATATAGAATTTCCATCGAAAAATTTTATATAATTGATGACTAATTAAAATTGATTTAAAAAATATAGAAAACAAAATAATTTCAAAAAAATTGGATCTTTTCCGGTATTTCAAATATGAAAAATTAATGATTTTTAAAAAAATAATTACATAAACCTTCATTTTAATTAAATTTATAATTACATAAATAAGAATATTTCTTTCTTATACCATGGAAATTCCACAATTCCCTATTTTCGGAATTCCCATTAAAAATTTTCAAAATTTTAAGAAATCCTAGTAAAAAAATTTTAAATTTAAGTATTAGTAATTTGCCACCTTGTAAATATCGTGAATTTCCTTCTTCAAGGATATATCTAGTGTTTTCTTTCATTTGTATAAAAAATATGAAAATTTAATCGCCAGGAAATTTTACAATATAAAGTTAAAAATATTTTCATTTTATGAAATTACTTTTTCATTTTTTGTATGTATATATAAAAATATCAATAAGGTTACATCATTTTCTATATAAAATTTATACCCTATCCTTTTTAATTTTTTTGGTTGGAGTAAACAAAAAACATCATGGAATTTACATTGTAATTTAATGGTTGAATTATCCTTAGAGAAAAAAAAGAATCATTGTAACATAAATAAACACTTAAAATGTTGACAGTATTTTTTTATACATATTGTAAATAAATCAGGGTAAATTTTTGTTTTTGTAAAATGTATAAATACGAATTAAGGAATTTTTTTTTGTATTTAAAGTTCTGTCTAAAAGTTGTGTCTAAATTTAGATTTAGAAAGGGGGAATTAAACTGAAAATTAAATAATTTTTAAATAAACTTTTTATAAAATAACTAACAAAAAATTATGTTATAAAAATTTGAATTTGTATGTGTTAATGTGAACAATAAATTAATTATATTTCTTGTAGTTTGTTGTAACTAATCATAACGATCTGATTTATATAAATATCATAAACATTGAAGAAATTCCTTTACTGCTACGATATATTACATAATACCAAACTTCAAAATTTTCGAATTTCCTTCCTCACATATCGAAATTCAAATTAATTTTAGTCATTGCATTTTCATGAAGTTCCTTTGAAAGGATATTAAAACTTTTGGTCAGTAAAGTTATCCACTTATAATAGCAATAAAGTCAATATTTTATTTGCACTCTTTTCCGTTTATTGATTATCTTGAAAAGAATTGTTAAAGTGTCTTTCGGCAGGATAATCAAAAAGTTTATATCACCTTAAATTCAAAATGTATTCTTGAATTATCAATTCAAAATAATTTCTATTGTCGGTAATGTTATAATATTCGATCATTTATTACAATTGTAAAAAATTTTAACTTAGACATTTCAGTATTTTATAAATAATTATAGATAAAATATTATATGGGAAACTTCAAATAACTTGAAGTAAAAAGGATTTAACTTGAATAGTAATAATGTTTATAAACAGAATAATCAAAAATGAACTAAATAGCATAAAATAATTGGAACGTTTCCAAACCAGAATACATTTTTTTTTGCTTATGTTTAGGAAATTCAAACCACGAAAATATGAACGATTTTAGTTTCCATATAAATATCGTAACTAAAGTCAAAAAATTTATCAAGAGAAGGTCTTTTGTAAAACCGGGTCAATGCCGAGCAGAATCTTGGACTGTAATGGCAAGTTACGATGAAAATATCTTCGGTATCTTCGACAGAAAGCTTTATAGGAAAAATTTTGGTTGGTGTTTGCATTATTCTGGTATATGGCTACAAAAATACAACGATGAACTGTACGAGCTGTTTGTCGAAGTGGACATAGTACGAAAAGTTAAGATCCAAAGACTACGATGGCTCGACCACGTTGCTAGAAAGGATGTAACTGACCCGGCATAAAATTTCTTTGAATAAAACCCTGATTATAACCGCAGTAGAGGCAAACTGAATAAATCTATTTAGAGGTTGTATGAATGAATATTAGACTTTATGTCATATAATTTGGTAATATTTTGGTTCTTACATACTCCTCAACGAATTGGAAACCAATGCTAATCTTCAGTGAGTAGAAAATAGTCGACCGCTGGGACATGTCTAAATGGTTTTGAGAGGTTACAATTGTATTAATAAAATTGATGTTGTAATTGATATTGGTATTTCTATTTAAGAGTTGTTTTTAATAAATATCGCCCAAAATCATCAAAAAGTTTTAAATTTCCATAGCGTTCTAAATATAATTTCAATTTCCTCTTCATATTTCTACTGAAACACTGCAGCTTTAATATAAAAATTCGATTTGATTACATTTTTTTTTCGCTTTTTCATCCATTATAAAATATTTCTTTTTTTAGTTCAGAAGATGGAAGAAAATATTTATGAAATTTTGCTTTTATATGTTTTAGAAAATTTATATAAAAAAAAATACTGCCATTAAAAGTTATTAAATATAATGAAAATTAATGTTTTATAAAAGTTTTATTACAATTTGATGGGACCATTATTATATCCGAATATCGAATATTCACTTTCCTCTTGATGATGGCTGGATTATTGGTTAATAAAATTATAATAAAAATAACATTTTATGAGTTTTTTTTAGTTAAAGAATTTTTGAAATGAAACTGCGTTATGAAAACAGAAGAAAAATTTAATTTTATAGAAAGTTTTTATCTTAATAATTATTTTAGTGATATTTAATAATTTTTTTATAAATAGTTTAAATGTTTTGCAGAAATTAGTAAAAATTAAATCGAAATTGATTTAGAAGAAATATAAAGTTTTATTCAATTGAAAATTCTTTAAGAATTTATTTATTTATTTATTATGTATTTAACGCTGGAATCACATTACCACCGTCACCGTTACCGTCAACGAGTGTTGACGTGACGCTGGCCTTACATTTTAAATTACATCTTATTTCACCGTCAATGTTGATCATTGGAATTGCTTAGGTATAAATATGTGCAGTCGACGCGAAGATGTCCATTGTTTCACATTAATTCACAAATTGCAAAAGTATAAAAAGTGAGGTTTAGCTCTAGCCATTTACGGCTTAGACCACACAAGTCAAATTTCAATATGAAAAATTATAATTATGTAACTTAAATCACAAATGTTTTACTTATTTAATAAAATTGAAATTCCTATAAAATTAAATGTAGAAATCTAAACACCTAATTATTATTGTTGTTAACTTTATTTATTTAATTCTGTTTTAACAATCTAAAAATATATCTACAATTCATCCATTTAAGTTCATTACTTTTTGTTTAAAAGTTATGAAAATCTCCATAACTTTTAATTGCAAAACTTTAATGAAAAAAAAAATTTGATATAAAAAAATATGTTTTTTATTTAATTGTCTATTTTATCATAAAAATATACCTTCAATGCTTCAATATTTCAACAGTAAGTTAAATTTTGATGGGAAATAATTCATTTTTATTTTTTTATATTTTTAATAAAAATAGTGCATAAGGCTGTGCATTTTTATGAATCAGATAAAGTAATATGAAATTATTCGACAACACCAGATTTAATAAAGTCGGGAATATACAATTTTTAATTTGATTCATACTTTCGAGTCTCTTGTTTGTTATATATAATAAATATATTGATATACAGTACAGAGGATACTTCACAGGAAATTTACTTTATATATAACCAGAATTAGGTTCATGTAATAAATAATTCTAATAAATAATTCACTTTTAAATATACGGTAATATAAATAATTTTCTATATCATACAGGAGACGACATTTATTTTATACTCATTTGAACTGCCGAATAATGAAAGCCTTCCTCTACTTAACTAGCCAACTTGAGATTAAGATAACCATCAATAGTGCATTTTAACTATTTATTTAGTATCTAAATATATTCAAAAAGGAAATCAATCTCGCTGGTCTTTTAATCTAGATCTGGATAATCTCTTTCTATAAATAATTTATTTTTTCCAGGGTGCTGCCGTAAAGTTTTCCGATAATTAAGAAATATATTATTTGCAGTATTGAATAACCACTTTTACCAAAATTGGCTCTAATAATACAGACGGACGCAGCATTAATGATACATTAATGATTCTTTTTTCCCAAACAAGAACCACAAAATGTTCAATTTTATGAAAATTATTCACATAATTTGTCTCGGAATCATTAGATGAAATTGATTCTAAATTGTACTAAGGTTTATAATGTGCTCTTTTTATGTATACAATTCGTCCTTAATGATATAGAACCTACAAAATCCTATTTAAAATTATAAGAATATTTTTTAAAGCGTAACAAAATTAACAAATTCTATAAAGTGAAATGTACGAATCCATTTTAGTCTGCTTATCATTCGTTAGCACCCAACGGAAATAGTTTAATTTCAACATGCCTGATTTTCGTGACATTTTAATCATGTGGATTCCATTACAAAATATTTTTGTTCTTCTAAATCTTCTTGGTTCTTCTTTATTAAAAGTTTTTTAGTAATTTTAAATTTACATAAAGTTTTTAATGGTTTTGTATTTGACATTTATATTTTAAAGAATATCATGACAAAATATAATAAAACTACTAAAAAGTCAACTTTAAAGAATGTAATCTAAAAGTTAAAAGTCAATGTTAATTTTCAATTAATATTTTATACAATGGAAAACGGAGTCAATGACAATGAAATAGAAAGTACGGAAAATGAATTCAAGAAAGATTAAATGAAAACACATTTGATCTTTTATAGAAAGCTCGTAAATTCATTTAGAGAAAAGGATTTTTTTGTAACTACTTTTTTATTTTAATGAAATTTTAGTATAGTTTTAAGGCTTTTTCCTTTAGTAGCTAAAAAAAACTATAGATTTCAACAATATCTAAAAAAAAATATTAACACATAAGATTATTCAGTTAACAGAAAAAGTAATTTTTATCATTTTTACTATACCTAATTAATATAAATTTTATAATTCTACATATAAAATTTAGTAAAGAAATTACAAAAAAATATTTTTATTTTCTGGAAAATTCAATTTATAAACCAGAAAACAAATTAGTCTACTAAAGATAATCAAATTTCCTTCCATATATTAAAACAATGATTCTAATCAAATTATAATGTTGGCTCCATAAAATAAGTTTTTCTAGAAAACCGAAATATAAAAGATATTTTTAAATAATATATTTTTGTAAGAAATCTAATAAAATTTTATTTAGAAGAACCAATTTTGTCAAAGATGCCATAAATTAGTTAAAAATATAAATTTTAATTATAGTATTTTTATAGTAATATTTTCTCTTCATTTCCATTCTAGATCTTACTAATCAAATTTCTATTTTTACAGCCAATTAAACAAGTCCTTCTTAGTGTCTAATTATTTTGGCTTTAACTCTTTTAAATTAGTCCTATTCTAATTAATTTTATAATTTTTATTTTAAAAAATGTGTGTCACCGACCGGCTACAATAAATGCGGTTTCTAGCTTATACACTGACCCTTCTTTTATGTAACAGATTACTCATTTCTTAGTCAAAGCCAGCCTTAGTTGTTTATCTAATTTAAAAGTCTATAGAATTTTTATTAGAAATAAATTTTGATTTTCGTTTGATTTTCTATTTAATTTTAATAATAATAATTAACTAAATTTCCAAAGGTTTTCTATAATATTTACCTCAATTAGTTTACCGAAGGCCGGTTCTGTAATAAAATATCATATCACAAATAAATATATTACAAAATATTATAAATTTTTACTTTTCTAGAACAAAAATACAATTTTATAGAAACTTTCATAATTTGGAAATTTGTGTTCTACTGTCCACAAAATATTTATCAAAGGATGATGAATATTTCCTAGAGAAAATTACATTGTCTAATATTATACAAATTTTAGTTATGAATTTTAAGTTACTGATATGTTAATAAATTATATTCAATTCTTATACAATCCTTAGTTAAAGATTTCAAAAATTTATCAAAAACAAACCATAATTTCAGATCATATTTTCACAATTTACATACTATTTTCTATATGTTTAAAATTTAGTTTTATTTACTATATACTTATCTAGACTAAATTTTCAAATAAACAAACAAGAAAAACAAAAATTTCCATTTTCATATCTAACGTAAATAAAATTTTATTCAAATAAAATAATTGGTATAATAACAAACATGAAAATTCAGTTTATAATAATAAAAATATTGTAGAAAATAATTAAAATTTCTAATACTGGAGCTAATCTCAATATACACAGCAACAACGTCATAAAACGCAACATTTATAATGGCGTTAAAGGCACTATCAAAGTTGTATTAAGGCGTTAATGACATAAAACAGATGATATTAATCATTATTTGTCAATTATTTGTAATTAGAATGAATTGTAGTTGTCGAATTTTAAACAACTAAAATTGTTTACGTTCAATTTTTCAATCTTTCTTACTTCCTACGTTGTGAAGGTATGGATTGATTTTATGTACTATTATTCTATACATTTTATAATGACCTGATTTTTTTTGTAGTGTATATTGCAGTGCTTTGCCATTGCATATGTAACTGAGGACTACGCCTTAGAAAATGAAAATATCTTAAATTATATTTTCATTTCTCTATTTAAAATTAAAATATAATATTTCAATATAATTTACAAAATAAAATATTTCCGTATTTCAATTATAAAATAATGAACTATAGAAGATAACAAAGTTTTAATTAAATTAGATTCAATTATGTTTCATCCCAGGCGATGTCACGTGTCATAATCTACTACTATAAAACCCAAAAAAATATAAACATAATTGGTAAATTAAATCCACCCTCTAAAAGTCTAACCCAACCACTAACAATAAAAAGATTTCTATCGCAACTTTTTATAGTTTGTTTGGCATTACTGTAACTTAATTAAAGTTGATATAAAATTATGTTAGAAACAGCATAAACACAATATATTAAGGATTAGGACAGAATGTTTGATGTAAAATCACAATACGAAAATGATTCGTAATTCAAAATATCATACAGGAGGAAGGAATTTCATTTTATTGTAAAATAATTTTATATAACAAAAAACTTTATTATTAAAGGAAAATCAAAATTTGATTATAACCTATCACGGTTCACCGCACCATAAAAAATCCTTCAAAACAAAACATATTCAACATATAAATAGATTGTAAGATATTCGAATATATTGAATCCAAAACCCAAAGGTAAACCTAATTTAATTTTACTTTGACTTGGTTGCTTACTAAATTTATAAAGGTCAATTCAATTATTTACAGTGCCATTTTCAAAATCATAATTTAATTAATTTACATATTTTAGTTATACAATTTAAAATTTGTGTTCATTTTAAAAGGATGGGATGATAAATATTTTAGATTTATAGATGTAAAATTAAATTTAGATTAATGAAAATTAATTATATTACATTTTAAATTAAAGAGAAGATTTTATATTTTATTGTTGGAGTTTGTTGTCATTTCAGTTACAGAAATAAATTTAAAATTATATTTTTAAGAATTATTTTATTATTTATTATAAGAATTTGTATCTAAAAACCTTTCAAAAAAATTCTTTCAAAAAAGTATTTTTTTTTTTGTTCAATTTTATAATAGCTAAAGAGCTAGCAACTTTCGCAGTTATAGAAATTAGTATATATGCAAACTCTTATCAACTCTCTACATATGAAATTAAAGGTATGGAAACCATGCGTCATTGCCTTTTAAAAACCGTAAATTTCATGGTAGTAAAATCATTGGAAAAATTTGTTAAACATATAATACTGCGCGGTCAATATATACAATTTATTTCCATGGTTATTCTTCTTCCACTTACGAGGAATCTTGTGCAGAATGTTACCATGAAGATAGTCCCACCGTTGAAGAATTCCGTTGAAGTTGAAGATTTGGAATATCCGAAAAATGTTGAAATGTATGGAAATATATGAAAGCAGACAAAATGGCCGACATCATAAAGCTGGCGACGTCCGTCATTTTATGGATCTATGGATTTATGGATCTTTTGACTAAGATTTTCAAAAAAAAAAAAATTGAATAAACTGCAATGATTTTCAAAATCTTTACTTAAATAAACCGAAATGAAGATAATTTTTATTTAACATTAAATATTTAACCAAAAATTTATGTTTTCATTTAATATAATTACAAGAATTCGTCTTATTCAATCAATTATAATTATTTATTTTACTATTTAAGGAGTAAAATCTGTTATGTCTTGAAAGACCTTCGGATAAAATGAACTGAAAATATTAAAATTAATTTTTTTATTATCCTCTTAGTAAGTATAATGTTATGGTGTCAATTTTGTTACACAAACAATAAATGGTAAATGAAGAAGGGTTCTTTTAATGAGTCAAATATGTTACCAAAAGTTTTTTTTCTGAATTCGTTTTTATGTATATATGTAACAAAAAAAAATTACTGACAAATGAAGGATATTAAAGAAGCAACAATTTCTTATAAGACCATCTGCAGTAAATGATGTGTATATATTGAGAGAGATGGGGGCTTGCTAAATACTTCGCATATGTGATACTAATATTATGTCTAGTCTAATTATCGCCATTAAAGATAATGTATAAACACATATTCATTCAGAATTTGTTGGTATAGTATTTAGACTATATTAAAGGAATAATAAAATTCAAAATGTTATTATAAAAATTATATTTAAGGATATAAAAATTACGATGAAAATTAAATTAAAAGAATCTAATTTAAAATTGTTTGCAAAAAAAAATGGAAAAAAACTTTTTAATGGTCATATACTATGCAAAAATATCTCGTCATTATAACTCGTCAATGGATATTAAATATACTAGTTTCCAATGACGAGTTATGACGACTTGCCTTACAAGAACATTGAGTTATCATATCCTCAAAACCGTAATAATAATTATCCTTTAAATCAAGGAAGCAGCGCATTACTAGACTTGTCATACTTATAACTAGACCTGCCACTTGACAAAAAATCTAAAATTATTTATAATATTTTTTTTATGCTTTTATATTTCATAATAAATTTAATAAAAACATACTTAATGAACCGATAATGATTAATTAAATGTAATAATTTTTAAATTAAACCTAAAAAAAAGTCATTAATTTATAATAAATTTTCATACATTTACTATAATCAGAGAAAATTAAATTTTTACACTTTATTAGATAATTGTATTAATAAAATAAAATACAATTTCCCAAATGTTGTGATAATAAAATTTTCATTTATTTTCAATTTTAATCCAATTATAGGTTAACAACTAAATGGATAACAACATCAATAACGAATTAAATTTTAATTTCGATTTAATTTTACCAATCAGCAATGAATATATCGATGATGAAATTCATTTAATGTGATTAATAAATAAATAAAAAATTTCTCTATTTTTTATATTGTATACCAAAACATTAAATATACTGAATTTTTAAAAAAAAATATGTTATATGTATATCATAATTTACAATATTGAAACGATTTGAATTATCCATAGCAAATCATAAAATAAACTTTAAGTAAATTTACAAAATATTTTAATGTTATCTACTATCTTACTAAATAATTTTTTAAATAATTACAAAAACTTCACTTTTTAAGTTTAATTTACACTTAAATAGTGTGAACATGATAATTAATTTAATTCCAAATATTGGTTACATTAAGAATTTTCTTGAAGTTTCTAAAGCAGACTGTGCATTAGTCCTTTTTTAATCTATGTTATTGAGGAGTAAACGCGAGGTTAAAGAAGAAAACAAGGCTAAAAATATAACGTACCATTTCGAAAATTTTATTGGAATCGATTATTATTTTTAAATATTACATTAATTTTGAAAAAAATTTCATTTTTGGTATCAATACCATAAAAAATATGATAGATGTCAATTTTTTTGAAGTCCTTTTCTCGAAGTAAAGAAATTTTTCCGGAAATCATATATTAAAAACAATGTTTCTAAATTTTAAAGTTCATAAATCCATATCTTTATCATACGTATACGCATTTTTCGTATTTTGCATTTCGTCTGGCGGAAAAAAGATAATGGGGAACCCCTTTAAGAAAATTTAAAGGGGAAAATTAATTTGCAAAAATTCAGTTTTCCTATTTATAACAATTTTTATTATAATTTTCAAGAATACATTGCAATTAATTACATAATGTCAACAATAAATATGTTTTAGTTACTCTTCTTATATGTGATTTTCTTAATTAATTTTCTTTTCTAATAGAAAAACACTATATTTTCAGCATATATATCAAGATGAAATACAAGTGCAATAAAAATTTTATTTATAATGCTACCCATACATTTTACAACATGCTTATCATGTCGATAACCATTTGACAGTTGACAAATCGGTTATAAAAATATGAAAATAGGTTGATGGTTGTAAGTTGTATAAGGTATGAGGGAGTTGTAATCATATGTCTTGAGGTTTTATATAAAATTTCATTGTTTTTTATGTTTTTGTACCAAAAATAAAACAAAAACAGATTTTTGCCGATTACCAAATTTAATTGGGTGTATAAATGGAAATGTACCTATTGACAACACTGTGACAACCAGGTTGTTTTATGTATGGGTAGCATACTAAATTTTGTTTTAGTTGAAAATTATTATATAATATAAGAAATACAGATATAACAAATTTAATGTAAAGCATTAAAATTTAATTTAAAACTTTTCTGAATTTTGTAATATTTCATATTTATATGTCTATTTTAAATAAGTTTTGTTGCAGTGCAGCTGAAGTAAATATTTAAAGTTATTTCGATATGAATTGTGAAAAGAATTGTATATAAATGTTGGTTTTTTAACATCAAAACAGTCAAAAATTTAACTTCGAAAAAATTAAAAACTTTTTAATTAAGATTTGCTTTTATTTTTTGAAAATTAATATTTCGATGTGTTACCTTTTTATTATGTTGGTTTCTATTAAACTTTAATTTAACATATTGTGTAGTGAAAGTGGAGCTGCAAAGCAGATAATAATATCAATAATGTAAAATACACTACAAAACTAAAATAAATTGGTGGATTTTATTTCTAATGTTTCCAATTTTAACACAATTCCAACCGAAATAATTGGAGTTTATTTACTGGGAAGAATTGTATAATTATGATTATTAAAAAATAGTAGCATCAAATTTATTCAAAACAAAGTGAACTTTTAATAGTCATTCTATCAGATGTACATACCAACCTTGAAAATACAAGTTTTGGAGGAATTTCAGTACTTTTCATTTCGATGCTATCGTGTTCACAAATATATACGTGAGTACTGATTGCATATCTCCTTCCAAAATGGCTTAAGAATGAATATATCAGAAAAATTATGTTAATCAACTTCAACTTAGCATTTTAAATAAAAAAACTATTAAAGTTAACATTCTATCATTGTGTATAATAAATGTTTGATAGCGGATATAAAATTTCAAATCATTATCATACATAGGCCATGGGGAATAAATCTGACAGATAAATAAAGTAGTCACATTTTACTTTAGAACAAAAATACTTTTGGAAATCGGAAATTAACAATGTATATATAACTAAAGTTATTTTCAAGAAATGAGGAATGTACAGAGTTTTTATTATGCTTCTATTAAAAAACAAAAAAACATAATAAAGCTGCAGGTGAATTTCAAATAACTTTGAAATATTTACAAAGAAATATGTCATAAAATATAAACAATTAAAAAATATGTCATTTAATTTTTAAACATAACCTATTAACAAATTCCTATTATGTTAGGAGCAAAATTGAAACATGCAAGTTTATTTTATTTTAAATAGTTCGCAAGTATTTCATAAATTTACAAAAGTTTCTTGAAAATTTTGAAAAGTTTTATTACAGAAATAAAATAATTTTTCAAAAATATTTTATTCATAAATAAAATCTTTGTAAACTATTAACAAACATGTATTACATATAGAAATTATAATAATATTTTGACAAGTTTTGTTCAAACTTCAAACTTCTGATATTTTGAATAATTGAAAACTTTCTGAATTTTTATTTATATTACAATTTGTAAAATTAAACAATTGAAATTTATATGTAATATAATAATATTGTAAAAATAATATATAACATTTTATATAAATATGAATAAGTAATCAAAAATAAATGGTAATTACTTCAAAATTGTAGCTATAATAGTATAATATCATTTAGGGTTTAAAATAACAGTATAATAAATACCGGGTATATAAATTGATTCCGAAATATCGTTACATATTCAAAAAGGGTTTCATTTATTTTACACTCAATTTTAATTTTCACTTTAAATATCGTTTAGATAAACCGCACGGTTTAATATAAATCAGAGTAGCGTGGCGTGTAGGTAATATGCTAAAATTTTAAACTCTTCATAATTATCGATATGATACTTTTCGTAATTTCCTCGGAGTCTGAAGAGGATATGTTTCGTATGAATTGTAACATTATTTTCGCAACTCACAATAAATTGCCAAACTGTTGTACAGATAATGCTGCAGTGTTTCTGTAAAGTGTAAAATTTAGTTTAAAAAAAAAAAAATGAGTCTAACAAATTTTCGAATATAACCAGTGGCACGAAAAGTAGCTATAATATTTCATTATTATAGAAGTTTGATGAAAGTATAATGTGCTTTTAAAGTAAATGTGTTCGCCAAATCACTTAGTTATGTAGAAAGTTTCAAAGTTTTATAAATTTCCGTATACTTTTTGTATTTACTTCCTTAGAACTTGAAATTAAATGGCTAAAAAAAATTAATTATTAGAAAACAAAGTGTTAATATTTTGTAATTTTGTAAGTTTTGTAAGTTTTTTGTGTTTCAGTAAAAGTTTCTGCTTTAATTACTTCAAAAAATTTGAATCAATAGAAATTTTTATATTTTCAATATATACAAGTAAAATTATTATTCAAAATCCTTTAAGTCACTTCGGAATGAAAGAAAATTATCCTAAAATTAACTATTTTTGTACATACAAATATCAGCAATTATATTTAAATTATTCGATTCATATCTGTATAACCTGGACATTATCATCATATTATTTCTTAATAATTTATAAAGAGAGGCTATCCGTAACCCTACATAATAGCCTTGAATAAGTGTCGTCATCCTCCATAATATCATTAGATATGCTTTCTATTTAAAAATCGCATGCCCTAAGAATCGCAATGATGTATCTTGCCTTCAAGATACAAAACCCTCTGGTGACCAGAGAAACTATACATTACATATTATCGTTTGCTATTAGGTTAAGATGAATTTTACATATATTTAACCTAATAATTAGTAATAATAAATCAAATCAAATACATTTTTTCATCGAATTTAAAATATATAAACTAAACTTCAGAGACTAGAAAAAACCTTATTTTTAATTCTGAATTATTTCTCATACTTAATTTATTAACGTACAGAATAATTTAATGGAACTCGTAACAAATTTTTGAAAGAAAATTTACAATTTGTGAATAATAAATTATTTTATAAAAAAAATGTATTTCCTATATTACAAGATTTTGTGAAATAAGTAAAAAAAATTAAAGTAAAATTATAGCTAACTTCGTAATTAACTAAAATCGTGCTGAAAATATGAATTTTCTTGAAAATCAGCAATTAATTTGAAAGATTTATAATTTAATGTAAATATTTAGTAAAATTTAAAAAAAAAAATTACATATTTAAATTGTGTACATTTAACCCTTTCTATCCTGAAGGCAGTACGCAGTAATTATTGAAACTTTTAAATTTGCAAAATATTCTTGTACTGGAATGTAGAATGATCAAATAAAGACGAATTGATGTTTCTATAGATCTTCCAGATTCAGAGAATTAACAAATAAGACGCTGGTGAAGAGACTGATAATGTGATACTTTAAAGCATTTTGTCCTAGTACTCGTACAGCAGACCTTATGTAACATGTCAACACTGTCTAATGAGCAGAATATCTTTTTCATTTAAAAAGGTGTACATAGCAAAAATGGTATAAAATTATTCAAATGTATCAACTTTATGAATTCTAGACGTGTCAGTGTTTTCGAAAAAAAAATTCTTATCACGAATTTTATAAAATTATTGCATTAAATCTTTGCTCAAATTTATATATTTCGATAAATATATTTCCTGTTTCTGTTCAAAATTTAGGATAATTATTGTGATTTTTATAAATTATTATAAAAGTTAAGAATTTCTTTATCCTTTATTTAAATTAAAATGATTACAAGGATGTAAAATTTCCTCTTTCATTTAAAACTAGGCAAAACATTAAAACTATAATGAGATATTTATTATGTTCAGATGTTAAATATATTTTTGACAATTTAGACAAATTTATAAACATTGTAGTTTAAGAAGTGATCAAATAAAAAATAAATCTAAAAAATTTAGTTAATATAATTTTATGTACTTAATTTTCATTTTAATTAATTTTAAATTGAATTGTTTTATGAACTGATAATCAGTGAAATTCTGAAATTCCTAATTAATTCAGAACAAAATTTCTATGTTAAAATTTTCAATTAAATGTAAATTTCTTGATTGATGTATTATAGAAATAGTTTTGGAGGTGGAAATTAAATAACAATCAAATTAGCATTTAATTTGTTAGCACCTGCATATTATAAAATATCTTCAATAAGGATTTCATTAACAATTATCGATTTTTCATGAGGATTTACTTATTGAACACATTTTTATTTTACCATCAAAATTTTTATAAAATTATTAAAATGTTGGCTACAATTTTTTGATTATATTCTTTTAGTAAGTCTATTCGAAATTGAGTTTCTAATCCACAATTAATCAAAAACAGAAGGTTTTTATCATCGAAAACGGTCAAATAAGAGCTTCTTAATGAACCAATTTACTGCATGGATTATATATGATTAAGAGGATATCCATTTAGCTCCCTCTAAACCCATTTTCTCCATATGCTGCGGAAATTGTTCATTATGCGCTATGCATTATGCTCAGTATGCAATGCATACATATTAATTAATGATTAGCAGCAAGTACAAGCAGCAGTACACATTTTAAGAAACAGCATGAAGGTAATTGCTAATTGCGTAATTTTTCATTATTTCTTTTGATAATTTAAATTTTCTATCCTATTTTAGTATACTATAAGCTTGTCAGCTTGTCACTTGTCTCGGTTATGATACAGTATTGAAAAGTGGAGAACATCCTTCTACATAAACCTTTCGAATATTTTCAAAGGTCTATTTCAAAAATATGCTTTATTTTCTCTCGGTTATTGGTTTATTATACACTTTTTGAATATTGTATACTTTACTTTCTGCAAAATAAATAAAATATCTATATGAGACTTGTCAAACTGTCAATCTATTAATTCGATCAATCATTTGAAAATATTGCTTTAATAAAAAAAATTGTGTAGTTACAAAAAGTTAATATATTCATTATCATTATTATATCATAGTAAAATATTATAAAAATACATATTTTGATATAATAAGTTTGTCCTAACACATTTTACATATAAGTGATACAAATTTTTTCCCAACCAACATTGAATTTATGTCTTTACTGAATAATTTACTGCTTATTTGATTGAAATGACAATGTACATAATGCCATTTCTGTTGTGATGATATTTTGCTATTAAAACGAATATTTCCTATCTAAAAATATAGAAATTGATGTTAAACACAGTATAGAGTATACATAAAATTCACTGGCCTGATAGTTCCGAATGATCCATATTATGTTTATAATACATAAATCCAATACATGATGTGTTGATGAACATTTTATGTATATACGTGTTGTGAATATCTAAATTTTATATTAGATTTGTATATATTTTCAAAGGCAGAAATATTAACATTTTTGCAGTATACAAAATAAATTACGGATAGTCTGTGGTTCGAATCAATATGACAAACATATAGTAACGTGTTAAGATATCGGATGGTTCGATTTGATATTTTCTGATTAAGAGTTGAAATTGTAATGATGGATAAATATTCCAGACGGAGAATATGAAATGGACTGTTTTTTTTGTTTTTTTTTTTTGGTAATGGCAGAAAAATTTCGTTAAATTGTTGAATACCGGATGTTCTTTTTGATATGTTACTAAATGGAAGAGGAATACATTAATAGTTTGTCTTTATAAGTTATAGAGAACAGAATAATTGATAAATTTAATGTTGTTTGATAACTCGGTTTATTACTTCTTGCAAAAGATAATGAAGTAGACATCTTGCCTATTTATTTGGTTTGCTACTATTATTTTTGCATTTTTCCATGTAATAAATATTATTGTGCTATTTTAATCACACTCAAGTTTTGAACCTTGAAGATTCTATAGCATTAAGAAATTTCTGTTTTCTTTTGAAACGCATTAGGCCAGAATATTGTAAGACTAATTTCACACATATTGAACATTCTTTAGTATTTCTTAGTCTGTCTTCATATTTGTGAATATGCCCTAGACTTATTTATTGATCCCGATGTTAGCGTTTCTTTCTGCACCGCTAGCCATTTTCATCAAGAACTGATATTGACGTTAAATTTTACTAAATATATATATACTATCAAAATAGACAACTATCAAAATATGACGATAAATTTACTAAATATTTTCATTTTCATATATGAAAATTGTAAAATAGTTTACCTCAAAAATTTTGATATAGAAAACACAATTTTCATTGTGTTTTCAATAATATATTTTAATTCTCAAAAATAAATAAATTTAACAAATTTTATTCTAAAAAGAATTTTCTAAATAAGTTCGAATTAATTTGGATAATTACCAAAAATTTAGTTATTTCATTATATGCACTTAACAAATGGAAAATTCATATTCGTGTTTAATAAAATATTTCACAATTTAAGTGTAACAAAAAGACTTCTCAAGAAAATTATAATAAATTATAATTATATTAAATAAATAGAATTAATTAATTTTAAATATTTCCATAAAATTTTAAATATTCTAATTTTTATATAGAACACAGAAATAAAAAAAAGTGGCATGCGGAAACTTTTAAATTGGAATTTGATGAAATTTTATTAACGCTTAAGAAGGCTATCCCATTTAGACTTCTCTAAGACATCTGAAACTATTGAGAAACTAATAATAGAGCTCCACTAAACATGATGACTTTAAATTATACATGGATAATTTAGATTTCAAATTTTAAATCTTGATTTTTATTTAACATATTTATTTTCTAATGGTTAGAGTTTGGTAAGTACAATTAGCATAATAGACCGCACGCTACTGATATATTAAGTGAGGTTTGTGCAAATAAATATATTTTAATGTAATGAATATTAATTAAAATTAGTGTAGCCAGTTTAAAAAAAAAATTAAACTTTATACAATCAAAGTTAAAATATAAGAATGAATAAATTTCAGTAAATCGTATTAAAAAGAATTATTGGTCCTTGCTGGTTACATTAAGTACATTCAATCTTTCTAAATGTTTTTTTTAATATAACCTATATACAGAGTTTTATATATTATAAAAAACTTTCTCCTATTTCAATTTCGGGTGCAAAATGTATATAAATAGATCCTTCAAAGTAACTACAGAAACCCTAAATACATAAAAATCTGTCATAAAAGTATTGGATAATATGCTTCCTGATGTGTTTTATAAACTAAAAATAGAAAATATCAAACAAAACTGGAAAATTATATCATAACTTGTATAGTACTTCCTTCTAAATATACTTTTTCAATAATCCAGTAATCTAAAAATATGTTTTTTTTAAACTATTTTTTTCACTAAATTCGTTATATCCTTACATCCTTAGATATTATTCTTATACTATAGTTAAGTGGGATTTGAAAAAATTTCAATTTTATATTTCTTACATCAAATCTATACGTTTTATCTTTTTATAATGTTATGAAAAGATTTCCTTGGAATAGACAATTTTATCATTTACCAATAATTTTCTATGTTTATATAAATCGATTTTAACGTAAGTTCAAGGAAGAATATGAATTGCATTTTTCTACTTTGTTACTTTATTAAATTCATTTTATATACACTCAAAATATTTATATCCGGCAGTGTTTTATGTTACGAAACTTATTGTGGTTTTGTAATTTAAGAATTATCGATTCTGTTGGAAACTAGATATTACCATATTTTCTTTGAATGATTTTTCAGTGAATTTTCAATTATATTGTGTTTTTTTTTAAAGTTTCACTTTAATTTCATTTGTTCACCCATTAGTCATAAAATTGATGCATATAATGGAGGCATATAAAGATTATGAATAATAAGGAGAAAATAATATTTTGTCAAAGCTTATATAAATTTTTCGTATAGAGTTAACTAATAACTTCAATTAGGATTGGTATATAATATTTTTCATACGTCTGTAATCAAATATTATTGCGACTTCTACAATGATCGCAAATAGCTAAAACTTGATCCACTAAGAATTACTTAAGTCCGGTTTCAATCCCTGTTCACAAAGAATGTTTGTGAACAGTCATCTTAGATGCTTCTAATCACATTCTAGCTTGAATATTATTAAAGCTTGTACTAACCAAAAGTTTAAGTATCACCTGCTTAAACCAAAATTTAAAAGCCTATACTGATTAGGCTATACAAGTAAATATGAAATGGAAGTTATAATAAAAATAATCCTACGAAAAAAACTGTTTTCTTGATTTATTAAAAAATATTCCATTCTTTAGTTTAGAAATTTGTTTTTAAAATTATTTTCCATCTAAAATGAAATTTTCTTTTTTATCTGAAATATGTAAAGTTTTTCGAATTCTCCCTAACTAAAGGCATACATAAATTTATATGTTTTAAATGTATTTCATAAAGCCAGCCCTTTTTTTGCTGTTTAAAAGATTTTGATAAACTAAGCAGAAACATAATTTATTCTTAGTCCCATAACATCATCACATATGCAAAAAGATATAAAATTATATTCTTTTACAAATTACATAACCCACAGGTTGTCTTAAATTAAACTTACCATAAAACATGAACTCGAAAAGTGTATTTTTTTAAAAAAAAAGATACCAAAAATAAATATCACACCCTTAACAAATATTTCAGCTTTTTTATGGTAAAGTAATTTTCACATGGTAAAGATAAAGTATATTTTATTTATCTTCACCAAAAAAAAAACGTAAGAAAAAAAAAAGTAAAAAAATCGTAAATCTTTGAGAGTAATTTATAAAACTATGTAAAAAATGTATAATAAATTTTAATATATGCAAAACATGCTATTAAATTGTCCATTAATCAAAATAATAAAAAATTGAGATTTATTGATTCGTTAATTTTGATTAAATTGGAATAGTCTAGTTCTCTGAAATGGTTTCTTTACCAACAATTCTTCAATTTTATTTTAATAAATCAATATTTTAAGCTTTACATATTTGAAAGATTTCTTTTTAACTTGCATTGATATTTCTATTGGTAAGTATTTGAATATAAATTATTATTACTAAAATTCATGCTGTTTGATGATATAAATATTACTGGAACAGCAATGATTAACTGAGTAATCCTTCAACTATTACCATGGCTTCCATTTTCCATTCTTCCATTTTTAATTTCTTCCATTTATATAATAACTTTTTAAAAAACCAAATTTTTAAAAATTGAAATAGGTAATACTCAAACCTCGAAATTATTTATATAAATCCTTATACAAACGTTAATCCATTCATGGTTAAATATTTTTGTTTAGTACAAATAAAATGCTTTAACTAAAAATATGTTTTAAAATCAGTTCAGTTTGGATCATGTCCAAACCATTTCTTTCAATGCATTAAAATAATTTATGAATAAAAACTTATCCGATAATACTCTTAAATATTTTGGTTCATACAACGAATCCTTTCATTTCTGAAATAACAAACTCTCTGATACAATTCTATTACAAAACTTACAACAAATAAGGACAAACAAGCTTAAGGTTTTGAAACAAATATTTGCGAAAAAATGGCTTTAACAATATGGAACTATACTAGCTATTTTTGAAAAAATATAAATTTCAATGCAAATTTTTTTCAATTTCTACTTCGAGGAGTTATGGAATAACTATAAAGTTGTTGTGTGATAGAAATAGAAATTGAATAATCCTTTTTCGAAAAGGAGGTTCCAAAAATATTGTTCTGTGCTTTCAATTTAATTTCTTAAGGTATGGTCCTAATTCAATAAGTTCTAATTCGATTCCAAATTATACAAAATATATTACACTTTCTTAAACACTTTCAAATATATTACACTTTCTTAAAACTAAATTTCTGTTTTAACAAACTTCGATTTTTGACTGCACCTATGTTACAAGCTCTTTTTTGTTACTATAAAAAATGTGAATTTATGTAAATTTTGAGGACATTTTATATGAATATAAATCACACAAATGAAATCCAGTAAAAAATATTAAATGCTATCCACTCACAACTTTACGTTAAGCAATGAAAGTTGTGTGGGTGATTTTTAAGGACCATAGTTTTAGATTAAAATATGTAATTTGACAAAAAAAATAAACAACATATTTCAACCACATAAGAGCATAATTTGTGAATATAGAAAATATGTTTTAAGGGTTGAATTTTTTATCTTCTAAGTTAATTTAACTTTTAAATTTTTTTGTAATGTTTAATATTTTGTCTTGTATATCTAACAATTTACTATATCAATTTTTTGAAAAAATAAAAAAAAATATATCATCATCAAAAATATTTGTCTTCAAATATTTGTTCATAAAAAATCTTTTTTAAAATATTTTTCTCATACTTATCCTTAATAGAATTTATTCAAAAATTTGATTCCTAGAAAATGGACTTAACAATATTTTATAACGAGATTATTATATAGAAATTCTTGTTATAGAATTTAATGTACTCTTGTATTTCATAATTCTTAAATTTTTTAAGTTATTGTCACCAAATTTTGAAAATAATTTTGATAAAAATAAAAGTGCTCAAAATTATGTATAAGTGCTCAAAATTAGCTCAGTGTGAATTAGCTCAGTGTGAAAATTATAAAATCTTTGTAAATTTCTCAAAACTATTATGTAAACACTAAACTTCTTTAAAACAATTAAGTGCACGCAAACCCTATTTTCATCGTATATTCTCTTCATTTTAATATGACCTTTAAATAATTTATTTTCAGCGTGATAATAACGCAAATAACTTCAAAGGATACAAGTTCTTTGAATTTGTTCTATTTTTGCAAATTGCAGCAAAATCGATTACAGATTACAAAGAACTATTTACATTAAAATCTTACGATGATAGCATAGCATAATTTCTTACTCAAGGACAAAATTATTATTAATTACAAAATTGTTTCTATATACAAAGAATAAATTACTGTTTCCATAATCAAGGACATTACAAAAATAAAAAGGATTATAGAATTTTTCGAGAAAAAAATCAATATTTTTGCAGTAATTTTTTATTAGAAAATAATTATTTAATTGGTATTAGTTCATCTTTTACCTAAAATTTAGCTTTACATTTAGTTTAAATTAATTCATTTTTGCCAATTTATTTCCTTAGTTAAATTAATAACTCATCATTTACAAAAAAAAAGGATCATTTCGTTCTTAGTGATTTGTCATTTCAATTCAGTGTTTCTATATTTTAAAGAATTTAGACCAAATTGAAAATAGATTTATTGTATTGCTTGGTTTGATTGATTAAGAAATGTTCTGACATTTTTATTTTCCGATATTTATTTTACCAGAATTATTAAATAGAAGAATATTGACATATGAAAATTATTGAAACTATCAGAACAGTTTGAAACATATTACATTTTCTGAGATTATTTACAGGAACTTTTTAAACAAAAGTTGTAAGATTTACGAAAAGTAAAATTATGTTTTACACATTATAATTCTATTCTAAAATTTATTAATTATTAGACTCTATTATCCTGCTTTAAAATTCGTATTAAATTTTGAGATCCTTCAAAACTAACGACATTCCCAACCCAGATGAATTGAAAATATAAACTAAAAATATTTGTTGACAGCATATAACAACTGTCGAGAATTGATTGGTAAAGATTGAACCAACAATTATGAACTAACCAGCAATAATGGAATTAATGTAACATGTATAAATTTGAATTATTGAGTGAAATAATAATTTGTGGTGAATATTTAAGAGTAAAAAAATTGTTGAGAGAATAAAATGAAAAATATTTGAGTGAAAATCGAAAATTGTGATGACTAAAAATGTTACATTTCACCGTTTCACATTCGCATCGCAATTCGCATACGATTATGTTGCTCGAGATGATTTAGAGAGTAAATTAAATGATGTTACTTACACTTCCATACATTAATACACAATAATGTTGCTAATTTATTCAATGTTACTGTAAATATCACTTTCATTTTTTCAACTATTTTGTTGCCTGGAATATTAAATGTTTATGAACATGATTTCAGAAACCAAAATTATTTATCAGGATATAATCGAAAGTTGAATGAGTTTTATTGCTTAACAGTGTTATGAGAAATTGATACATATATTGGTTACTTTTTTAGACTAATGGGGTAAGAAAGGACATGAAATTGTATTTTAATATTTCTTGATACAGAGACACAATTTTCTTGTTCTTATTACTCATATAAATGATTAATAACAATAATTAAATAATATAAAAAATATTGTTGTTCAATTCAATTGTAAATAAACTATAAGAAACCTTAATGTCCTTATATGACCACAAAATGCAATCACATATGAAATTAATATTATTTATTTACGAGTATTCTATACATGAATTCAGTGCATGGGAAATAATGTAGCAATTACATAACACGCAATCTTTTATTACTTTTTCAAAGGATTTCTATAATTTTCTGTTATATTTTGAATTATTATTTGCAGACAATATGAAACCTTATAAAGATAATATCTTTTCTCCATGAACTATCCTCTTTTAAGGTGGTGATAATAGTAGGTTTTGCGTATAATGTTTACTTGCCAATAATTTAATGATTTAAGTGAAAAATAAGGAACTTTTATGAAGGATCTTTATATCATTTCAACAATAACAAGTGTAAATCTTCAAATGTAGATTCTTTTGTATTTTTGAAATGGAAATACGTATATTAATTTTCCTGCATAGAGCCTTTTGCATACAACATTTACAATTTTTTTTCCATAGTTTTAATCATACTTAGTAATTTTGCCCTTTTTATATTACTCAAAAGTACGATGTGTTGGTTACTAAGCTCCTGGTCACATAAATTGAAATGTACAAAGGAATAAAATAAGAAAAATGTCATTTCCACTTTTAATGTGAAGTGACAAAAGTCGAAACTACTAAGTATAGTTTTTGATCCTTGCAATTTTACTTTAGTGTACATTTCAACGTTTCTACTTTGTAAAATTTTTGAAGTGAATATCCTATTTCCTAAAAGCATTAAATTTATATCTTCTTTTCAGAATTTAGCAAATTTCTTGTTATGAAAAGTTGTTATATTACCTGGTTTTATGATGATTATTAAAATCATCTGATAATTTTTAGTTTTGAGAAATAATGTTTATTTCTCATCGCTTTTTGAATAATATTTAAATTAAAAACAACAAATTCGAGCAAATTCGAATTGATTTTGAGTAAATATATATGACCAAATGATGAAATAGTAGTGTCCTGTATAATCATAATGCTTAATTTGGCATTCAGTTTACATTTCAGAAAAAAATACTTAAATCAAAGTTTATATTAAATCTATGACCTTGTTTTTTTTATCAGGTAAAATTATACTAACTTACCATTGTAGTCGAAACACATCCTCTTATATCGTATCAATAAAAATAGATTTAATCCTATAATGACAATTTAATGTAAATTATATGAAAATGACATAAAAAATAACTATAATATTATTTTATATCCTTATCACGTTTCCATCTAAAATAAAATATATAACTATATATTTTCTGAATCAATTTTTGTAATTTAGTATTAAATTGAAGATTTTCTTTCCGTAATTGTGACCTTTATAAAGAAAACTATAAAAAAAATCTAAATTAAACTTTTCAACATCAAGCAAATAATCCTTATTGACATATACATACAATGATTTCATTAAAAATTCTAAAAGGAAATTTTTTTAACCTTTATTATTATGTACTATGAAAAAAATTTGCTGATTTTGCGAATAAGATACGAATAAAAAGAAACGTTTACATAAATTCAATGTATACCTACATTTATTTAACATGAAAAAATTACCTACTGTGTTGATGACAACATAGCCTAAAAAATTATTTTAAAAGAAATCGAATTTATAAAATTCATTGTATTTCGAATTATCCTTTACTATGATGAAAATCAATGTCAATGATGAAAAAGAATCAATGTAACAGTAATGGATAAAAGTGAGCTGAATTATTTGATTTCACAATTAAGCTTATTATATAAATTTTTTTTCTTATTTTAGACGTCATTTTTGAATTATTTAACTGATTACAATATTTATAAATCATCATAAATAAATTAATTAAATTTAGTAAGGATTAGATTATAATAACTTACCATACTGTACTAAATACATGCTCGAATTTACGATGGAGACGAAAGTTTTAGTTATTGGATAACTAATAGCACCAGTCTATAGTACAAAAATCACTATCCAGTTGTCATGAAAGTATAGATGTTCCAGTATGGGAAAATTTGATTTCATTATTCCGAATTTGATGTTTATTATTTCGAAATTAAACCTGAAAATACTGATGTACTATATCACCAAAATCTATGGCACAATAAATCCAAACTATGTCTAAGAAAATTGGGTTACTAGCTGAGCAGTGAGCATTAATTATTGTTCCAGGATACAAAATTCCACCATTCAACTCTGATTGAATAAAGTAAAAAGCAAAATTATATAATTAAAATCGCCATCATTATAAAACTCCACAAAAACTGATTATTCATAAATGAATTTTCATTAATTGACCATAGCCTATAGCAAAATATTATTCAAGATTATTTTAAAGATTCTTATTAAAACTGGAAAAATTATTCATTTTATTTTGAACGAACCAAATTTCTTTTATATGATAAATAATTTTATTATCATTTCATATTTTGAATATTAAATTGTTTATGTGAAGACTTTCTCTAGACATAAGACTCCAGAAAGTCGCGACAGACACACTCTACAAGTGGTTATTTTGTACATTATGTCTATGTTAGAGATGACAGTGGAAATATTATGTACGACAACTTTTAAAACATATTAAAAGTTAACTTTTACATTCACAAATATTATAACAAAATTTTGTGTCCTTTGAATTTTTGTATAGGTTATGTTTTTTAATGAATTTTGAATTTTAATTTCTTTACTGTTGGTTATATTTATTTTACAAGTTTGCCTATATAAATATACATAAATTCATTATTATCATATATTTATGTAAAATTCTTTTGGAAGTTATAAAAGATATTATATTTACATGTATAACATAATTTGAGTACCTACTTATAAATAACTTTTTGGTGTACAACACAGGGTTTATTATCCTTTTACTATCGATTTTTATATGATAAATTTAAGTTTTAATTAAAAAGATACACTAATAAAGAAGAGCTTGGCTTGATGTCCCGTATAAAAATCATGTCATAGTTGTACGTAATCTAACGAAAAAGAAACAATTGAGCACTGTCTGGAGCAGTCATTGCTCTCTTAGTAACTACTTACTGCCTTCATGTACTAAAAATATAGCTAATAAATATCCTACGGAAACCGTACATTTCCTCAAAGGCACGAGACCAATCTAAAATAACCTCATCCATGCTAGAATTCACAAGAATATGTGGTGGCAAATCGTACTACTTGAAGTCTTAAAAAGTCTATCTGGGATTCAGCACTTAAACCAACCAATATAAACTGGGCCTAAATTAAATCTCCTTTTTAACTAATTCAATCTCTTTTTTATAGTGTTTCCTTCTTCACTCAGTTTGGGACCAATTTAAACCTACTAATTTAATATGGATTTCAAACCTTAATTTTGTTTATAGCGAAGAAACTTTTAATTGCAACAAATTAATAGGTTTTAATCTTTTAATAGTAAGCTATTGATTCCCAGAAAAAGGTTTCTCAGCCTTAAAATCGCTTAGATCTTAGAGCGACATCGATGCCTCGATACCTTATTATAAGAAATCAAAATTATGACAAATTACAGATAAATTGTGTATGAAATCTTACATTTTAATAGCAGCCTTTTTGAAAATTGTCGATATATATTAACTCTATAAATATAAATTATATACCGCGTTGTTCATTAACTGTTCATATACTTTTCTATTGTATTTACAGGAAAGGATTACAAAATATTTCGCCATTTTACGTTTTTGCGATGTAAAACTCCTTACATTAGAATTTTTCATAAAATTATAGTATGTATTTTAATGAATAGCATTCATTATCTAGTAAATATAATAATCATTAAACCAACAAAATATTAAATTAAATTTTATGATATTCATATCCATTTTCATTGAAACCTAAACATGGATTATGTTGTTAAACTATAAATAACCATCTCCCCTATTTCGATAATATTTTTGACCTATATATTAAATCAATCTCGATGAAATATTTATTTACTGATGAAAATTTAACAAAATATACCCAAAATATTAATATAATTATTTGCTGAACTAAGCAATTTCTGTTCATTTAAACTATAATTTTTAGATAAGCTAATTTGGAATATCTCATAAATTTTATCATATTACCAGTTTATTCTGTCTGCATTAGTTTATAAATTAAATATACCATAAAATTTTATAATAAACTTTGTGTTTGCCAAGCAAAATTATTGAAAAATTATAAATTTATTATTTATAGA
This sequence comes from Rhamphomyia laevipes, assembly GCA_963920725.1. Taxonomy (NCBI): domain Eukaryota; kingdom Metazoa; phylum Arthropoda; class Insecta; order Diptera; family Empididae; genus Rhamphomyia; species Rhamphomyia laevipes. Next base: position 5,799,985 of record OY987256.1, on the reverse strand, counting down.
TTATTTACCAATTTATTATTTGCAAAGTTATGAATATAAAATTTAATCTTTTTTTATAGAAATTGTTTTAATAATCAAAATAAAGGGAATTATCATTAAGTGATCTAATAAATTTTGTTAAATTCGATTAAAGAATATTGCAAATTCTTAAGGCCTGTTTCACAGTAAAAGCTTAAGTTTGTGCTGGAACGTAAACTTCGATTTAACTTATTTTCTAGTTTCTCGTGCAATGTTAAAGATAAAACTTCCTTAAAGTAAGTGTAAACCTCACTTTTGACACTTTTTATTATTAGTTTATAAACACAAATTGAAAATAAATTCATAAGCTAATTATTAGTAAAGAGTTATAACAAAAAACTAAAATTACTTACGTTTTTATTTGTACATTTCCAGAATGTGTTATAAGTTTCTATTTTTTGTATAGAATATAAACGCATACTGACTCACAAATTCCAATGTCATATGAATCTTTATGAATCATTTTCATTCACAATAATATTATTTGTAATTATCATTCACAATAATTTACATTATTAGCTAAGATTAGCGCAATTGATTGAGAAACCAAGTAATAAAATTGTATTACATGTTTAAGCTATAAACAATCGGTTTAGTTAAGTTTAAGCTCAAGCTCTTACTGTGAAATCGTGCATAAATATATGTCATATTATTATATTTTAAAATCCTTTTTAGAAACCCAAATAGTTTTAATTAGGTAAGAAATCATTTCCAAGAAAAAAACTTCTTAAATTATCAACCATTTTCTCTTATTTAAAAAATTTACTTCCTTATTGCCAGTACTTAAAGTTCTACAAAAAATTTGATACCATGTTATATTACGTATTTTATTCATCAATACGTGTATATCTGAGTTACCTTCAACAATACAGTATAATTGAAAATGAACCTGTCAATTTATCCCCACAAAAATTAGAAATACAAAAAAAAACGAACCTTTGCGAATTATATCCTTAAAGATTCCTGTTATTGTTAACCAAATGTTTGGGAATAGAAATTGACAGGTTCATTTTTATGAAACTCTTTTGTTATTATTTATATGTCACGTATTTCCAATTGTAATTACATGATGAACGTGATGACTAGTATTGAAGTAATTTAACTATATAATTTGCTAATTTATTTGAAATGAAATAATTTGGTATTGGGGGGACATCTCGTGAAGTACAATTTAAATACTACCATCACGAACTCGTGTTTACTTAAATTTGTAATCAAAATATAGTTTACAATTTAATTTTGTTAAATAGTTTAATTAATATTATTTTATCGAAATTATTTTAATTCAATTATCATGTTTCAATTAGCTTGACATAACTTGACATTGATTAAAATTTGTATTAGTAATTTCGTTGGTTTAAAATGTGGTAACTAAAACAATAATTGATGATTTATCTGTCATAATGGTAGGTGGCTCTATGAACTGTCACTTCTGTCAAATAAGTAAACCACTAAGAAAATAAAAAAAAATATGTGGTTATTATCGCTACTTAGGAATAGTCTATGGTTTGTAATTGGACTTCTGCTAAAGTTTTAAATTGCCGATAGAGTGAGACTCACATCAGTTTATCTCTGCTGAAAATGTCATAAGTAGAGCTGAAATTCTATCATTAAATATCCAGCTATACCTTGTGTAATGTAGGGAAAGAAGAAAATACAATACACTTTTTAATGAAATGTCCAATAGTCAAGGAAATAATATTAGGCTATACTGAAAAATTGAATTTATTACTAGTGTCTTTTACATATTCAAATTATACCAAATAAGAACCTAATAATCATAACTAACAAACTGCAATTTCGAAGTTTCTTTTTATATTGGTACTTTAGAGAAGTTATTATATCCTTGTTGAAAACTTCCATAATCAAATTTTCATAGTGAATTTTTAATTATATTTTTTTATTTTATTTTTTAAAGTGCTCATAAAATTCTCTTTGTACTTTATTACCCTGATAGTGTAAAGGATTTCAATTAATATTAAATGTGGTAATAGCTATATCGTGTATATTCAAAAGTGTTTAACTATTTTTAACTTTTTTTGTAAATTAAATATACTACAACGTTAAACCACTAGAGTAAAAATTTCATTACTCCATATAAAAGTTTAATAATATTCAGAAATGTGTGTTTCTACGGTGGTAATTTTTATCGTATGCTAACAGAATTTTTTATATGTTAATTTCTTTCGTGTTCGTAATTTTAAATTTTATTATAAACTTTAATCGTAAAAAAAAACTATCCACTAAAAAAAAGGATAATTTTAATAATGTAGTGGTTAGTTTTTTTAAGCGTTTTTTTAGCAATTACTGAACATAACGTTTGATGTGAACCAGAGATTAAAAGTTTCTTTTTTTTTAATTTCTTTTATATAATTTAATATGCTTTAGTAAATTGAAAATAAAGTAAAATTTTTGAAAGTATATACAAATTGAATGTCCTTTACATTCTAATGCAATGTAATTTAATATAAATTTAATTTGTTACAAGCTCACAAGTTACAATCATAAACTTTAAAACTTCATTAACATTTCTATTATTTTTTTTTAAATGCAACATAATTTACATAATTTATGCAATTTCCTTATTGTTTTTTAATAAATCTTTTATAAAATTCAATTTTCTATCATGCATTTTAATTTCGATCGTCCTTAAATATGTTTTTTTTTTATATAGGATTTGTACGTGGAACAACGATATTTTACGTGACTCTTTTATATTCAATTTTGTATCGATATTTTATTCAAACACAATTTACTATTCACGCGATAAAGGCAGGATTCTTATAGAAAATTAATCAGATTGTTCACCTTTAAATAATTTAAATAAATTTCAATAAGCATTTTATATAATCCTTCTACGGCATTATTTTCTGCAATGAATTTTGTTGGTGTATTTATAATGTAATACTAGGTATAAAATTATCTGCGTACATGTAATATTTCTTCAGTAACATTTTGCAGCAAAAATTAACAAAGAGACATCCAAATTATTCATTGGAAATGAATAATTTAATGAATAAGCACAATCCTCAGGGGAAGATTAAGATTGACCACCGCAACTTGCAGTGGTTGGGGGAGGAGTCAGTGTAGCATCTAATGTTTCACTATCCCTCGATCCAACAAAAAAGACTCAGTATTCTAGAAAATTTCTTCCTAACTTGGACAAACCACGGGGGATAAGTCCGGGTAAAGTAATTAAGTTCATTAGAGAAGCAGGATGGTTCGACACACTAAAAATGTGGTCGTCTGGAGAGTACAGCAAACCTTTTAAAAAAGATTCAGTTTGTGGTGGAAAATATCAAACTATCCAATGAAATAACCAACAAACCAACATTTTTAAGGGTTTCATCCATTTTGAAGGGGTTCTTACCAAACCAAAAATAATTTTTATTTCTAGTTTAAGGATTTGTATTTAAATTAATATTAAATTTCAACTATAAGAATATGGAAGGATTTAGTCATTTAATATTTTAACTAAAATTTACGAAAAAAAGAAATATTTTATTGAACAACTTTATGCCATCCGTTACATTTTATTACGTCAAAGGATCCAAGTAAAATACACATTATCTTAAATCATTTTTTAATAAAATCACTGGAAAATATTTCACGATTTCAAATATATTATTACCGACACGGGGAAACATTTTTATCTAATACATTTCTTTACACCATTTTTAAATATTCATGTATTTTAAGCGTGTAAAAGATCCATTAGAAAGAGAAAAACGATAAATTTAAATTGTTTTAGTTTTATGAAAATCTTTTTTTTAGTCCCTTTATGTTAAGATTTTATTTTGTATACGAAATGTATGATATTTTCGGGTTTATAGATCATTTTATTAGTGCGAGCAATAAAAATGGTTGTCAAATTTTGTATTTTGTCCAGAACATAAAATATAATATAAATTTATAATAAGAATTTCTTGGAAATCTTGTACTCTAGAGCTTTATATATATAATAATTTATTTTTATAGAACTTATATTTTAGTTCTTATACTTGAATAATATTCATTTTACTGATATAATTTAAGCCTTTAAGTCTCTGTACTACACAAAAGTTAAGTTTTTAGATTAACCCACAGAACTGAACAGAATCAAAAATACAACGCTGGACTTTAACGCCTGCCAATTTGAAAATATTTATGTAAATCTTATGTCATGCTCTTAGAAACATAGCTTTTTTGTATTTTTAAAGCTATTAAAAAAACTTTTACATTCAAACAAGCTAAATGCGATGTACGCAATGGAGACTGATTCACATATTAAGCAAAACAGGAATATTAAAATGAACGCGACGTAGACGACGGACGCAACACACAAAAGTTCAATTAGAAAGTATTTTTATAAACTGACATCGACATCCATTTTGTCTGATCGAAAATTCTTCTACGTTTCTTGTCCGTCCGTTGCGTCCGTCATCAGTCGAGCTTGTTTGAACTATTAGTTTTTTATGGTAATATCATTAATCTACAAGTGGTTTTTGACAATTGTCGCTCGGTCTGATTCTGTGTAGAGCTTAAGTAATTAAGATTATTATGTTGTTTTCTAAAATAAAAAGGTCTACATAACAAAAAATTTTGTAATTTGCATTTAAATTGTTTTGAAAAAACATCAAGTAAACTTAGGGTAAATGTCAGTGATCCGTATACATATTTTTAACTTCACATATAACATAATATTTAAATTTTATGATATACGGAATAATAATTTTATCTAATATTTAAGGAAGTTATAAATATTGTAATTTTGTACAACTAAAGATGAAATTGAGTTTTTCTTCTTTCTTTTTTTAATACAAGGATGAAAATTTTATTACGACTTTTTCCTGAAATAAAGATTATGAAATAATTTAAAATTCCTGTATACGTCAAAAAAAAATACTTTTCGTAATGGTTTTTTTTTCTCCTGGAATTATTAAGGATAACAGAAACACTAGAAATTTTATTTTATAAATGTAAAATGTTTAAAAAAAAATTTTGAGTAGCACTCATAGTTTTCTGGGCAACAACAAAATAATATTAATAGAGACAGAAAATATGTCATCTATGTAAAAAATAATACATTTTCCATTATCACATACTGTCACAAAATGTTTTTTTGTTAAAGGATTCAAAAAGTTTTGATATAAAATGCAAATAAATTTTTAAGTAAATATATTTACCAAAAAATGTGACACTTTAAGTAATTTTTTTTGTGTCAGAGATAATTTAAGTAAATATGTAGAAATCTAAATTAAATTTTATTATGAATTATCTTACATCCTGTAAATTTAATGTAAATTTAATTTCATGTTTCTTTGTTGAATTATTTCGAATACAAAATACAAAACGTCAACAACCGGAAAGTAACTCAACTCAATGTCGAAATAACATAATAATGCTTCGTAGCAGCAAATTTCTACTTTGAATATCAGTTGCAAACAGTTTTGAGACTTCAACGATTTAGACTTTAGAGCTTTTAAAATTGATAATTGACTAACTTCTGGTCTGCTTTGTGTTAGCTATTATTGAATTAGCTATTATTTTCATATATTTTTAATTTATATATATGAATTACCATTAAAAGATGAATTTTTTAAATGCTTTTAGTTTTGATGGCTAACTGAACAAGTTACCCAAAATAAACCTTCACTCTATATAAATTATGAAAATAACCAAAAAAAATTAAGCGATAAAATTCTGTGTACCTTTAATACTATTTTCACCCTAGCAGTTCAAATTAATAATATATTTTATTTAAGCAAATATTATTATTTGCCTTATCTAATATCCTTTCCAAGAGAGAAAACAAAAAATGGAATTATAATGCGCCATTAACACCGCCGGAAGCATTTGTTTCGGATTATTTGTCAAATTATAATTTGGGGTGCAAAATTTACACAATATAAACATGTAAATTATTATACTTAGAAAATGGTTGATTCAGAAAACTTATTTAAAACCTAAATCTCTTATACAAACTTTATATATATTAATTAACATAAGAAGAAAATTTTAGTACAATTTCATGGCAATTTGAACAACACAGAATTTTGTAATGATGGAATTTCAAAACTTATTGCTTTTTTTTAATTACTTATGCTTTTAGCACTTAGTTGTAGATTTAATGTACTTATAGAAACTAAGCTCATACAAAGAAACTAAGTACAATTGATATGCAGTAGTGGACAAATAAATGTTATCACATGCAAATTAATAAAAAAATTATGAAAAAAATGCTTTAATATTTTTTTTTACCTGATTTACCATATAATTTGAGTGACAGATGTCTAATAAGATATTATTAATAATATTAGTTCCCCAAAGTTTTTGAAATTGAAGGACTGTTGGCAGGATATTGTTCGGTACAATATTGATGTACTTTTAATGAGTACACTTCAATATAATAATAATTGCACTTTTTTATTTTCGTATGATGAAAATTGTGTCTACTTTATCTAATTTATCAATATCAACAAACTAGAACTATTTAACTTGTATCAATGAAAGAAACTATTGTTTCAAACTTAATAATTATTGGTTTATGTATAGAAATTATTGATAGTTTTAGGAAAACTATAATTTTCGAGAATTTTACATGAGCTAATTTTTATTTTTCCATTACTGTAGAAATAAATGTTATGGTTGAATAGGAAGAACTTATTAATGATAAATATTGCGAAAAATGTAATAAAGGATGTTATTAGAATATTGTACGGGTAATTGAAGGTATGAAACATTGAGACATTAAAATGATATTGTTAATTGCTGAAGAAACTTAGAAATTATGAATTGATATTTTATTTTAAAAAAGAAAATAATAAACAAAAAATTTGACATGGAATAGAGTATTCAATAATAATTTGAAGCTGTTTTTATATCAAAATCAATTTATTCAGACTTAATTGCAAATAATTATTATATTGTTTTAAAAAAAAAAACTTTTTCGAATCTATTTAATCCAATAAAAAATTCCCAACACACTTTTTTTTGCGGAATGTTACTCAATTGTAAGTTTTTACCTTTTACATCTGGCAAGTACCAAATAATCAAATTTAACACTCATTTATTACAAGTTACCATGAAAATTTTCCATTGCATTTTCTTCTTTTCAACTCCTATAAAAATAATATTTGTGAAAAATTTTATTTTCCATTTTATTTAAATTTCTGCCAATTTTTTTTTTTCAGAAAAAAATAAAGTTTTAATATCCAAAAACAATAATTTACAATGCCATGAAAATTAAAGTAAGTATGTAAAATGTAAGGTGCCATAGGTATATAAACACATATATATATATATAAAAAAGAATTTAACAACAGCGATAATTTTCCGGTACAAACTTCGCATAGGCTATAGAAATCAGAAAGAAGTACTAAAAATGTTCGTTCTTCAAATAATGTGTCTGGGTAAAGTACAATGAAATTTATACTGTACGTACTTATCTACAGAATAAATATATATATTTTTTTTGTTATTATGTATTATTATAAATCCTTACAATACGAACAAAAAATATCCTAACTTAAAATTTAGGATAAAAGTTTGCCGACTTTTGAATTTATTATTATATAAATAAACGAAAACTGTTTATTTTTATGTTTTGGTATTGTTTATTTATGATTATATGATTTCTTGTAAAATGAATTCAACCATGAAATTACAGAAAATAAAATATTGAAATGAATAAATATTTCCTTCATATGAATAGAGGGTGCCGAAATATATTGTTAAATAAAAGAAATTGGGAAATCGATAAAAGTATGATTTTCTAATTTCATAAAAGTTTGAAAAAAAACTTACTTAATTTTACATATTAATGAACAGCGATTCATGATAATACAAGTTATAACGATTTATAATCTATTTTAAGAAATTATAATCTTTGTTTTTCATTATTTTGAAAGCTATCGGCTAATTGCTTTAAAATTTCACATGTAAAGTTATTAAAAACTACATTAATACTGAATTCATCATTTCGACGGATGTATGCGAACGAATCTGCTAGCAGAGTCTCACTCATTTTTCAATCATTTTCGTTCAATTTTTATGTATTTTCGAAGAAGTTTGATTCAACTCCAAATTATAAAATCTGTCAAAACGAAAAATTTGCTATACATGGGTCAAAAACATCAAACAATTATAAAAAAAAAAATTATAAAAAAAAAATCTTTCGAAAATTAGCTCCATGAAAATCGGACGAAACAATGAATCCAGAATGATTGCTAATTAAAACAAAATTCGAAATTATTTAGCGTAAAGGACTTCATGCTTAATTTTTAAAATTTTTTGTATTATATTATAAATATAAACCCCAAACCTCCAGTTCACAAATTATTTAAATAAATTATAGATTACTAAAAGCAAAACAAAAACTTTTCAGTCCTCCAGTAATATTTGATTTATAAATAATGAACTATGCGTTTATTTAAATTCATCCTTTAGGATATTATTATTATACGTTGAATAATTATACTGTCCCTTGTGACAACTATGAACTTAAACAACTTTTCATTTGAAAAATGAATATTGCTCAAAGGCATAAGAATATTTTCATAACAAAAAAATAAACCAAAATTAGAAGAATTTTAAATATTTTCACAAAGGAAAAACAAATAAAATTATATTTTCTTCGTTAATTTATTTATCGGGATGAAAGGATAATAAAAATAAAATGTCACAAGCTCACAAGAAGAGAGTTATTAACAGAAAATATGAATAAAAATAATTAAAAAAATATATATTTAGAAAGTATTCTTAAGGCATAGAAGGATAAAGTGTTGATCCTTTTCGTAAAATATTTATTTTGTGTTAATTTTATATTTGGTTGGTACGTGATGGAAATATTTTTGAAGAAAATAATTTTCATATTATAATTTAACTTAAGTTAAAATTAAAATTACAAATTTTTAATTTGCAGTAAATAGTAAAATGCTTCTATAAAATATGATTTTTTGGAGATTTAGGTCAAATAATATTACTCTTGTTAATTTTACTAAAGTGTGTACAGGATAAATTCTATAATCAAGAATAATATGATTTAGAAAATTGTGGATTTTTATTAGGCTAATTTATTTAAAAAGTTTCTAAATATAAATTTAACTACAAATCCTATTTTTGTCAAATCTACTTTAATTTTTCGGACGGAAATAGAATATCATTATCCAGATGTTTACGTGAACTATTGGTTCAGCTCAATCTTTTCAGCATTTATCAGACTTAACTACCAAATATTAATGAATTAACGAAAGCTATATAACCAAATAACATTTAAAGTATTGTGATAACACGAAATCGTTAGACTTAAATGAAAACCACTTCGTCCAACATCTGCTTTGATAAATAATCTCAGTATTAGTTCGTTACATTACTCATAGTGATATTGGTATCATTGTAAAGAATATACACTTAACCAATTACACTCGAATTTTTATAATCCAATAATCATTTAAATGAAATTATGCGAACCAACCAACATAGCAATTGAATGAAGCCAATGGAAAGAAAACCAACTTTGTTATTAGCCATAACTAGGAATATAAGTATCCTTGCAGACCCGAGATATTTAGTTTATATCTAAAATGGAAACCTAATTATGAATCCCAAGCTTTACCACTTATTGAAAATGTAAATCAATTGATAACTTCTATTACCATTTTTCTAAAATAAATCCTTTCCTACGATTCTATCAATTATTTTCATTTATAAAACTATTCAAATTTATGAAATATTTTCACGAAACATTGAAATATAATTGAAATAACAATGATTCGACCAGCAAAGGAAATTGAAAAAAGAAAATTGAAATAAAAACATAAAAATCGAATTTCCAAAACACAAATAAATTCCAGGCAATTTCAAATTGTTTTTTTTTCTGCTTTTCCTATCCGTATACGTTGCAAAACGAAAAATTGATTTCCGCATTTTCCTTAAATCACGCCCAATAAATAAATCTATATAACCATTTTAATACTAACGATTTGGGGGGCTCCAGACTACAATACAAAATAATGAATATGGCAATTTATATTAATTTTGTGTAATGTAGTATAATTCAAAGGACTAAAAGGACTACTCATATTAATATATATAAAAAAAAACTAAATAAACCTTGATATTATTATTATTTGACTAAAAGTCAAACCCCGACAGGAATTTTTTCATTGCTGCCCATAAAAACCACATAAAATTTTATTATTTTTTTTCTTTATGTTTTTCTATTTTTTATTATTAATCCCCTTGAGTATGTAAGTGAAACAATTTTTTTTTAAATTCATAAAATTGCATTTTCCCTTATAAAAATATTCTAAAAAAAAAAAAGGAAAATAGAAAATTTTCATTGGAAATTTACGAGAAATGTCAAATGTAAAAATGAATATTTTAATAAATATTTCATTCCATTACAACGGATTCGTTGATCGTTATTAAGGTACAAATAGCTTTTCAAAATTAAAAATTTTGCTTCCGAAATCTTTAAAATTACATGTAAATTTGCGCTGGAACTTCTATTGGTCATGTACTCGTAAAATGTATGGTGCGGTGCAGTGAAGATGAAGAATGTGGATATATTAAAATTTGTCAATTTGCAAAAACTGAGATGGTCTGGCCTCGTTAGCAGAAAGTGATAATGTAAATAAATAAACATGAAGTATAGTGGCCTGAGTGTACGTAATACGCTTTTGCGGTTGTCAATCCATAAATCCAAAATAAAATTTTCATAATACTTCAGGCTTTTAGAAATTAAATATGTTGCCAATTTGTTAAAATTATCTAAAAATAAAAACACACAAAATATTTAAATTACCAACTTATTTTTAGATTTCCAATAAAAAAAAAGAATTTAACAAAAAATGAAATTTAAAAAATTAATTTTATAATAATTATTTCTCTTAAACCATTTTTAGTTTTAAAATCAAATTTATAAATGTCAAAATTGATTTGGAAGTATATTAAATTAGCTAAAACAACCTAAATCAAATTTAATTTTACATGATTAATTTTGAAGTTGAATGACTGAAATTGATTTGAATAGAATTTTTGATGTTATTTAACAAAATTGTGAAATATTGACTACTTAAAAAGTTTGATTTCATTGATTAAAATACAACTAAAAGAAAAACTACTAGAAACTAATGGTAATTTATTAAAAAGGATTTGAATTAGTAATTATTTAAATTTGATTTGTTAAGTCAATTTTGCACAATTAATGATACTAAAGTGATTTATTAGAAGTGATTTATTTTCCAAGTAAAAGGATTTTATTTTAATAATAATAGTTTTTTTAGTAGATATAATTATCCTGTAAAATTTGGGAAAATTATTCAAAAAATTTAAAGAAATTTTCATTAAAGTGAAATTTAGCAAAATAAATTCATTTTTTTTTTGGATACAACTATTGTTATCCTGTTTTTATAATAGTAGATAATATCCTGTTTTATTGAGGCAACATAAAATGTTGCTTCAATAAAAATCAATATTTAAAATTTGTTTTTATTTTATTGTGCATTCAATTCAAAAAAAAAATTAAAATGTTTCCACTAAAAGTTACTGAAGTATAAAATCAGGGAAATAATCGTTTTATTGCAATAAATATAATTACAAATGAATGCATCACATTATCTTTATTGTAGATTGGTTTCTGTTTTTACATATCATTTAATAATTCTCTTTGACATAGTATTTTAGTATTAAAGTTTGAAAATATTCTTTTAAAGTGTTCAATTTAATAAAAGTGGTAATTATTGATAATTCTTTAAAGTAGATTAACTTTAAGGAAAATTCTTTAGATTAATTGAATTTGTAATGATTTTTACTGCATTTTATGGATTCTCTTAGATTGTTATTTTTTATCTTACAACTTAACTAACTGAATATACGGTAAGCGTTAAGATATGCTGTTAATAAGTAAGATTTCAGAAAATGCACTGTGAATTTTAGAAGAAAAAAAAATATAGCTCATTTATCCATCACAAGTTTAATCCCAGGGTAATCGCCAACTCATTATTCATCACAATATTAAGTATACAGGTATAAACTAATGAGCTTACTATGACAAATTTAAACCACCGATTAAATTTGGAAATTATATACGATATTGCGATTAATCGCTTGGCGAATAATCGGATTGTTTTCACAGGATATTCCGCTCTCTTTTTGTGAATAACATGAAAGTCTTTCTTTATCCAGCATAGAAAGAACATTAGTTTCTATTAATTGTAATATTGCCATATTTTCCAACAAATTGCTGTAGATGGTTTCAATGAATTTATAAAACTTTAAGACTATAATATGAGAGTGTCGCATTTATGGTAGTACATATAAAAATTGTTGCTGCAAGTCGATTAATTATATACTTTTGCATTGAAATATAAGTTTAATTCCAGAACACAAATTGTAACTTTAATTCTGTGAAAGATTTGCCAACTGATTTTCATATTAAGTTTAATAAATATTAGTTTAAAATTTTATTTTCTTAAAATTTTTATTATATGTATGTAGTCTCAATATATACATTCAAAATTACATAGACATATCTTCATTGTACTGAAATTGGAATTTTCCAACTTGTAATCAACTTAGTTCCGGTAAAGAAAATTTCATCGTAAAAGAAATGTGAATAATAAATGTTATCTTTAAAGAAAAAAATCTACTAAAGTATGTACAAGAAATTGCGTTGAATTCATGCGTATCCTTTTTATATTACATCCCTATGGCTTTTATACTGATTTTTATTTGTATTTCCCTTCAGTTTTAATAATTTAAAAAAAAAATATTCATGTGGTGTTAAGTAAACAGAAATCCACCAAATTTAGAAATTTAGTTTACATAGTTCAAAACCGCATTAAAAAACAAATATTCTTTTACTGTGATGTATAACATTATGGCATCACAAGTAAATAAATGTCATAAAGTTTAATATTCACCCTCATATCAACTGTAAACTGAATACTGATATCGTAAAGTTACGAGTATATTTGAAATTGTAAATTTCCTGTCAAAATCAAATTTATTTTATATGATAGCTTGCAACAAACTTTCTTCTACTGTTTCAAAAAGGGTGTAATTTTTCCGAGAAATCTTTAGAAACTTCCGTATATGTTAACTCAGCAATCAGCATCAGCCACAAAAAAAAACAATAAAAATCATTGTAATAAAAAGTCAGAATTTTTGGTATATTCAATTTAAAAAATACTTAAATAAATAAAACTATGTAGCAATACCGAATAACTAATAACTCTAAAACTAAAACTAGTAGTTATAAAAAATTTCTTAACTGACAATTCTGCGCATACAATTTTTTAAACCAACATTGACCTATTTAAATTTTACTATTTGACACTGTCGACAAATTGCATTCAATTAAATGAAAAATTACTACAATTTTGTTAAATGGCATTTGCTTAAGAGTTTCATATAAAAATTGCAATTGGAATTAATATTAAGTGTTTTACTGGGTCGATAATAGGACACAAAATAAAGCGATTACTTGTCCTAAGAGATTTATTTTTATATTCAAGTAAAATATTATCTTGTTAAGGATTCAAATATATTAGTTACAAAGAATATGCAATGATAAATCAAAAGTTAAATCAAGAATGCCACAAAATTCTCCTCTTCATTGTTCCTAAATTGAATTCTGAAAAAAACTGAAAAATCGAATTTAAGTACATCAGAATTAGTTAAAGAAAAAAAATTGACTTCAAAAATTTATTTCAAAATAAATAAATAAAATTTCCTATTTTTCATTTACACGTTTTCTATACAAAATCGTATTAAGTTGGTAAAATTTGAATTTGATTTTTTCCAAAACTAAAAATAATCAAATCTTAAATGTTTAATTTACTAAAAACAAGTCGCTTGGGAAGCCTTTCTACAGATTTTTTAGAACAAATTATCAACAAAACCACTCAACAATCTTTATTATTTTATGTTTTGTTAAGGATACAATATTTTTTCATATGAATAACGTACATTATTTTTAATTATTCAAACTCTCTGAAGAGTCCTTTTGTGAATTAGGTCAGTTTTTTATGGTTTTGTTTCGTATTTATGGGATAATCATTAATGATAATTGTTATTAATGTAATCATCAACAGAATAATAAAAAAAATTATACTAAATTATAAAGAATGTTTTCTCTGAAAAGTAAATTTGCTGTTACAAAAAGTTCTTCTTTGTAATGGTGATATAGTCCAAATCGAGCGTTAGCCTCAGAAAAGAGAGTTCGTGATATTTTATTGCAATTTAGACTTACAAATATTATATGGATTCCGAACTATAAGTTTCTTTATAATAAAATAACATTTAATTGCAACAAACTAATGGTTTTTAATAGTGAGGCATTTGTTGTCAGCAAATGAATGGTCTGAACCGTTCGTTTCCCAGTCTTAAAAACTTAATCACATATTGCAATTTTTTTATTACTGGTACTCATTTTAAAGATGAGTCAACTTAGAGTGACATTTCGATCAAAATTTTATAATTATATCTAATATATACAGATCAATATACAGGCTTAAAATGTTCTTTTACATTTTCCACCTGTGCTTTTAATTTCTAATGAAAATTCAACTGTCACGCTAATTCTATATATCAAGCATAAAACAATATATTTCAAAATTAGAAAATTTTCATTTGATTTGTTAAAATAAATGGAAAAATCTTCACTAAGATAAAATAATATATTTGCTAAAATACAAATCTTATTAAAATTATAAGGATTATGCTCAGGATTATTATGTACCATTCCTTGCATTTCCAGCTCTGGATATATTTTTACTTATTTTCGTGATAGAGAATGTTTTTTGTGGTACATATTACCACAAGAGATTAGTTAGTTTGAACTCATGCGATTTTCAAAGATATTTAATCATAAAATAGAAAATCTTATAATCAGTTTACTTCTATTTATATAATTTAATATCCGTCGACAGTTTAGATTATTTCGATTTCTTTAGGTAATGGTAATAGAGTCAGCGGTTTGATTAACATTATTTAATAGTTTGTTTTAATGTTGCTGTTCTCTATTAATCTTTAGATGGAGCCACAAATTTAATGACTGAAATATTATAATTTTGTGATAGTTAAAAAATTAACTATCCAATCTTCAAGGTTATCGTTATATAGAGAAATGATAACTAGTATTAATATTAAATGCTAAGGATAATTAAAAGGACAACATTTTAGACTAAGTATTTTAAACAAACTTTTTCTTATGAAAAATCATATTAGATTAACACATTTAACAGTCATTAAGATATTGTTACAATTATTAGATTGTTCAAAAGTAATTAAAAGTTACTTTCTTAACTTTTAATTGCAGAACTTCTCATTATTATCATTATTAAAAATTTGAAAATAATTCCCAACTTTATTATTTATTTTTTGTATATTTAATTAAAAATATATTTCATAAACGTTTTTGAAAATGAGATAAAATTTACAAAAAAAAATAACTTTTACAAATATTTTATTTATTATTATTTCTAAAAATTCAACTAAAGATTTATGTTAATTATAATTATTTAACTGAATAATTTCAGTATTCCAATATTAAGTAATTCAAAGCATTATTTGTCAAAGCATAATTTCTATGATTTTTGAACTATTTAGGGGTATAGACCTGACATTTATATTCATTGTTGCAATTTCCTCTGGTAAAGTGGAATCAGATTTGACTTTCTTTCCTTCAGGATGTTGTATTTTTGTAAAAATATTCTTTTCAGTTTATGACGATACGAATTGAGATATTGAATATTTTGATAATTATTATTGTATAAGTCCTTAAATTAGTTAAAAGTTAAAATCATTAATTTAATTTTAGACTAAATATTGATTCTAGAAAACAAAATCATTAAATTTACGTATTTTAAATTAATATAAATTATGATTTCTATATAATTTTTATAGTTTACGGAATGAAAATTTAATTATTATAATAAATTACAAATGTTCATTGAATTTCAGAGATTATAGATATTTATAACTGTTATTTATGTTTCTTTGTAATGAATATTGTATTTAGCATTTATTATTATCTCATAAATTATTCATAAAATTAATTTGATGTAAATTTTAAATTCTTCATTTAGTAATAATAATTATATAATCAAAATATACAATAAATTTTGACTGTTTAAAATATAAAATTACTGAATTTGAAATTTATGTATAATGAGATTAACTTACTTACATACTTTCTTAACGTACAGACCGTTACGACCCTTAGCCAATTTTAAAATGGTTCTCTACCAAAAAAATGGTGTCCAGGAAAGTATTACTATTTAAAATATATTTACAACTAGTAATAAGAAAATTATTTTAATAAAATGCAAAGAAATATCTAAATAGTAATTTATTTATTCACTAAATTATAATAAAGTTATTTTATGATTATAAATCCTTCAATTCCAAAGTTTTATTCAATTTGTACACTATCAATCTAAAAAAAAATAGTTCATGTTGTCAAAAGTCCTTTAACTATTTCGATGAAAAATGAATTCCAAATTAATTTCAACATATTGAATTAATATTTTCTAATTTTATTGGCTTCTGACGAAATTTTTTTTATCGCAACTAATTTCATTTATTATGTTGCAATTGCAACATTAATGTCAGTATAATGTTGACGATTTAAATCAGTATAATGTTGACGATTTTAAACTAATTTAAATCATATTGAATAAGTGCTGAAAATCGTGCACAAAGTAATCAATTTAATATATTTTTTTAGTTTACAAATTGGGAACTAAGTTTTGAATTACAATCACGACTATTACAAATATATAGCAAAAATATGTGAATGATTTGTGAATAATTTAAATATATGTGAAGGTCTTATATGCTATGAATAACTGGATAGTGAATTTGATAATTTGGTCAGATTCTAAAATAAACTATTACCTTATGCCGGAGTTAGTCTAATCACTGATGGCAGTTCTGTGAACTATCACCCAAAAAAAATTAATTTTATGAATTTTTGTGGAAATTAGTTATAATGTAAAAGTTTTGGATTGATTTCTAATTTGATGGCAGTTATTTCGACGTAACAGCGATTAGACTATCTACAGGTTTAAATATGGATTGAAAAAGTTGAAATCAATTGCCAATCAAACTTTATCTACTTAAAAGTTTACCCACATTATTGATGTTACTTGTGGGCACAATTATAAACCTTCTGAAAATATAAATTTTTATTTAAAAATAAAATATTTATTTTAAATTATTTAAGCCGTTTTATTGACAAAAATTTATTTATATAATTTAATATCCTTTATGTTTATGGAAAAGAGCAAATTATGCTCGAAGCTAAAAATAAGAAACAAAAACCCACAATTCAAAAAAAAAGATTTTCCAAAAACTAATTTTAGATCATTATTTTCAATTATATTTTCTATTTAATGGAAAATGAAATTTTTATTTCTGTAAATATGAGAATATCCTTTTTGATAGGGTACCCATTTTTTCAGAATATTCTACTTAGTACAATTACATTTAAGCCAAAAACTTATCATAAATTTAATGACTTATAACTTAAATAAGATTAAGTATTAGGATAATAAGATTAAGTATTTAATATAATAATTAATATAATGGTTCCTGACATACGTCAAGCGAAGCGATTCTTAAATTTCTCGAAAAAAAAGTGCTTAATATATCTTAGCAAAACTGACCTACCTATAATAATTGTCTTCTTCATATGTCAATGCCCGCTTACATATCATTTAAACAAAATCGAAAAGTTTGCTATTTCGAGGTTGTATCCCAGAAAAAGGTAATCCATCTAGATATGAGATTTCTGAATCCTCACGAAATCAGTGGTCTAGCAGTCAGGAAAACTCTAGGCTTCTAAGCATTGGTATCAACACTGACCAAATTCTAGTAGAGTAAGCATAATAATTTCCATTTATTTAATTAAAAATTGCAAATTTAACATTTTATTTTTCGTAATAAAAGAAATTAAAATAGGAATTTTTAAAGTGGACCTTAATGAATGAATTTTCAGTACTGCGATAAAAATGTTTTGTGTAATGATTTTATTTAAAATTCTGTTTATTTATTAAATAAATTTGAGTACTGTGTAAATAATTCCTTTTAAAAAGTATTGCGACATTTTTTAAACTATTTATAATTATTTGATTGATTTATTTAAATTTTTTATTGAAAACTATTAAACTTTTATAAAATTTTCCTTCTATATTTTAATTGAATTTTATCTGCATTAACTTTGTTCAGACAAATATACAAGCAAACAAATAAACAATTTTTTTAATATTTTAATTTTGTTTTTTAAAGTTTATTTAGTTTTTAATGTTAAAAAATTACTTAAAATATTATAAAATATCTCATTTAATTGAAAGAAGAAAATCGTTATTGTTAAAATATGAAAATTTATCTGAGTTTACCCAATGCGGGAACCGGATCATTTCCCTAAAACAACTTCCTCAATAACAGTTTTTCTAGTGCGGGAAATGAACAATTTTTTAATTGTAATTTTATAATAAAATTTTAAATACTTGCGCACTTATCAGAGTCAGAAACACAACGCCAAGACAAAACTTATGTCAAATTAACAAACTCATAAGTACTGATCACAAAAATAGTATTATTTTCGGCAACCTCGCTGTTATAACTCTGTTTATAACTTTATGATTGTAAATATTCGATATATTCGATAAGTTTTTCTTTCTCATTTATTATGACATTTCAGCCAAAGAATCCTTTCCTCCAATTTCCTCGGTTTATTATATGTTTAAATAAACTGTATTTCAAATAAAATATTATTCAGAAATTTGTAATGTTTTGATGATAGTATTTTGAATTATAATTATTTCTAAAAGGATAATAATAATAAAAAAAAACCCTTAAAAAATCCAGACTAAAGTTTTTTTACACAAAATAAAATTAAATTTGTGAAACCTTAAAAAAAAGGGATATTTTTTTACATATTACAATTAAGTTTAATTACTCATTCCTTGAAAGGGTTTCCTATCCCAATTATTAGTTGTCAAAATTAAAACCGCAAAACCACAAAGTGTCCTTTTTCATTCCTTTAATATAATAATATGTATAATACAAAAAAAAATAGTAAAAAAAAATAATATTAAAAATTGGATTACATGCCAGAAAAAACCACATCCTTTTAACTAATTTTTTTTTTTCAATTTTTTTGGTACTATACTTTAAATTTCCTGGTTTGGTTGAATAAATTTTACTTTGATATATTAAATAGAAATAGAAATTTTCTGTATATTATAAAGTGAAGAAAATTAAAATATTAATTTATTTCGTTTTTGGTACTATCGACTCTTTAATTATTTTTTTTTAAATTTAAATTAATACATTAATATTAAAACTAAGTATATGAAAAGATATAAGTTAAATTTATCAATAAAAACCGTAGAAACAAAATTTCACCTAATGGATTGAAAATCTGGCGATGACAACAGAAATTTATTGATAATTGATTGAACCTGTGAGTGGAACTGATTGGGTTAATTCACTTAGACCAGAATTTGGCCCTTTACACCTTAATGGTTCGATCATTAAGATTAAATTTACCGCGGCGGCCAACTGAACCAACGACTTATTCGAACGAAACAGAGAGTTGGTTTCCAAGCCAAACGCTTGCTTCATACAGTTCGTTCATATGGTAAAAATCGAAACTTCTGCTTTGCAGGAGCATGAGACAGAGACAGTATCAATCATTTCGTGTTCGTCTCCTAATCTTCTATAGATATTTACTTCGGATTGTAGTATCTTATAGGCATGCTTCCTTATCATGGAATGTACTGCCGATATTTTGTTTTTTTGGAAGATTAATTAATAATTAGTTTGCTATTGGGGACTATTCGTTCTTTCGTTACATTTATATAAGATATAAAATATCCTTTCTATATTCAACAATATATATATTATAATCCCAACTTTATTTTACTATAATATAAAATTATTTATTTATAAACAAAAAAGTGCGACGGTCCCTATACGGTGTGGCTGCAATTTTCGTGGCTATAATGTTTAAATATATTACAAAAAAACTAACTAGTAAAATTTATAAATATTTTCATAGTTTATTACTTTATCATGGTTTTGCCAAAATGTTTTGGTTTTATTATGTTTCAGTTTCCAATAACCCGCCTCACGATCACCATGGCAATCTACATTTAATAATTCAGATATAACTGGCTTAAATTACAACTATGTAATTAAGAATGAAAAGTATGTTATGTTCCATAGCAATAAATATCAGATTTTTTGAAAAATTCGAAAGTTTTAAATGTAATTTACAATTTTCATTTCATTCAACTAGCCATAAAATATTTTTGTTGGACAATCTAAAATATATTTAATTTAATTCACTTATTAACTGCTGGACAACTTTAATGATTTTTAATCTATATTCGGAATTCGCATATTTTTTTAATTGAAATTCGTAGTAAATGAATTTCATTGGAAATGTAACACAAAATGATGAAAGTTATTTTAGTAAAAAAAATTATTTTAGTTTATCCAAAAATTAATTCTGATAAAAATTCCATATTAATGTTAACTTTTAAGTTTCGTAAGTTCAATACAACTTAATTGAAGAGGATAAAGAGTTGGTAAAACTTATAAATACGTTACACCTGATTTTTATATTAATATTTAAATCAAGTCCTTTATTAAATGTACCCCTTTAAAATTATATTATTTCATAAATGCTAAAAATTATTTACGTTTCCAAGAAGTAAAAACTTCTTTAATAGAAAATAAAAATACTTTTCAGAATAAATATACGAAAATGTGAAAATTACTTCCTTTATTCAAGCACTCATTATTTTGTTGACTGAATCAACAAATCCTTTGAATAACATTTTTTTCCTTGTAAAGATTATTCACAAGTTGTTGTAATTTCTCGTCTGAATAATCCTTTGGTGTCATTCCACTTTGCGTACGAAAAAAGTCTGAAATTTTTAAGGAACTTTGTATAATGGAATACTTTTCTTTTGACAGGATATTCTATTTTCCGGCATTCAAATTGTTGAAAGTAATTTTTTAGGTGAATAAACTCATCACTAAAAGTTTAATATTTAAGCTTTAAAAACTAAAATATGAAAATTTAAAAGAAGTTCAAAGTATAACCATCTAGTATGCGGTATTCCCTAAGAACTAGCTGGCTCTTACGCTTATTAATTGAATTTCGCTAATTAATTGAAAAAAAACAGAGATTTATGTGGTTATACTATCTCTTACCTTGGAAGAATACCAGAAACGAGAGCTGTTAAGAGAATTTACGAAAGAAAACTAGAAGAAAATACAAGAAGAGATTAATACAGAAATGAATCCAAAACCCCTTTTATATACTTCTCAGGTTTGAGGATAATTTGCTGTGAACAGGATATAATGTAGATGATAATTGTAGAAAGCCAAGAGAATGTATTGCTATAGATATGAACCTGATGATTAATCTAATCTTTAAAATTTAATGTAAATTTTAACCGCATTTTTTAATTTTTGAACTGTTAACATAAGTCTTCAATAAATCAAATTAAATTTGGATATTCTTACATTATAAAATTTAGTTCCTCTTTTAATAATACCCTACAGTGTCGTTATTTAACAAAAATATATAATATTACTACGCTTGTACTGGTAGCTCATTAAAATTAGAAACTTTCTGGTAATTAAAATTCTAAATTCTAATAACAAGCCAAAACTTACGACAGGTACAAATTTATTATTTCATTTCCTGTACCAGAAATAAATCATAAAATATTATCATCAAAAAATCCCATAGGGAAAATAGAATATTTGATTTTTGGCTCATTGCAGTATTATATAATATTCAATTATTCATAAAAAATAAACCAAATCAGTTACGACAAAAATTTTAGTTATAATTATACATGGAAAATGGTTCACATTTAATTGTTATATATTAAATTAATATCAGTAATTCAGCTGTTTTTGAAAAGCCTTCAATTATGGATATTAAATCATTCTTGTAATATTATATATCTCAAAATATTTATAAAAAAACTGTAATGTTACCTAGCACACAGTGTACGTAATGTTGAATTACGTTGTCCCCTATTTTCATTTTACTCTTTATACTCAGTTTCTCCACCATTTTAGACTTGAACTTATCACAAGTGATTAAATAGTGATAAAATCCGAAATTGCAAGTATCTTTCTTATAATTAAACACCTCGTTTTATGCCACTTGGTTAGACCTTGATGTCTCACTCTTAATGTCTATGTGAAGCCACTATAAATTAACCTAACTCACAGTATCCTAGTCAGTCCGTAAAGTGATATCGCTAAGAACTTTATATGGGCTATCTACCTATGCGTAACAAGCTTCTTCATACCAACGGATTTGAAATTTCAAATGTTTTGTTATATTGGATAGTGTAGATTAGATACACATTCGGCACTTGCTATATTATCTTGTTGCTAAACATTTTATACTGAATTATATTCTGCAACTAATAAATTATGTCCTGAGTTCGAAAAAAGTTTACAAATTAATATAAAAGTCGATATTTTTCCGTAATGATAATTTTTTGTATTATAATTTATTTGATTAATAGTAAAACCAAATTCCGGATTGACAAATCACTTTTTTTGGATTAAATTTAATGTGAACAATTTGTTAAACCCTCACAAATTATTAAAATATATCATAAATTCATCAATTTTATCACAAGCATTTTGTCATTATATCATTTCGTTGTTAGAATAATGTCGTTCGTTCAGGGAATTATGAATATTTTAAATTCATATTTCTGTTATTCAATTATTTATATATAATAATAAATTTAAAATTGAAATCTAAGCTGAAAAATGATTACTTTTAAATTGTAATATAAGTTTCATTTTCAGTTTACTTATCGTCTTACAAAGATGTTTGTACTTAAAAGATAAAAAATCATTCCTTTTTTATATATTTTATATGTGAAAACTCTGTTTCTCTAAATCTTATATAACAGAACAGATAATTTTAATAGACAATTTAGTCATATTTAGCAGCAAACCATACGAATCAATTTATATATAATCCTATTATAGCAATTCTAAAAAGAGATTTGTTAATCGCCCCATTAACTTAAGGTTAAAATGAGCTGTTAAAATTGTATTAGAAAGTTTGAAAGCTTAACAAATTTTATACATAACATTAAAATTCAATTTAATTGAAATTTTCTCAGATTATAAACATTTTCGAATACAACTTTTATATAACCAACGTCGTACATTTCAATTTCATTATTTTTATATTTTTAATTCCTATTCTAATACATTTCATATTTATGGAGTATTAATAAATAATTCCTAAAAAAATCATTAAATTATGTGTAAAAGGATAAATAATATAAGCTCATTTTGTCCTTGAAACTGTACAATTTTAAGGATCAGTTTCCTTTATGTTAAAATTTTATCCCTTTTAATATATGTCTCAAATAAAACTGATGGAAAAGATTTAAAAGCTTATGCAATTTAATGATATTTGTATATAGATATAACCCAAAAAGTAAAGGGTCGCACCTTTTATTTTAGGATTTATGCAAATATTATTGTGTCCTTTTTTCACATTCGTAACGATACCAAAGAATTGGACTTCAAATTGAATTATAATAATAATTCAAATGATGAATTTAACATTTTTCAAAAAAAAAATATTTATTTCCAAAAATATGAAGATTAGTTAAATGTTGCTGGATTAATTTGAAAATATTTTTTTTTTAACTAGGACTTAACTTTTCATGAAAATATTATAGCAAAAAATGATGAAATGGAAATTTTTAAAAGTATATTTTTGAATTCAATACTAAAATTTAATTGAACAAAACTAAAATAAAAATTTATATGACGATACTAAAATGTTCATTAAAATGTTTGTGGTTATTTATTGTGGTCTCAGATAAAGACCAATAACATTTTTTTTATATTTTCCGGAATAACAAAAACTAAATAGAAAAATCCTTCCTCTGGACAATATTTAACCACACATAAAGCTTTTAAATAACAATTTCCATCTACTATATTCTAGGTTATTTCCAACAAACCATCATTAAAAATATTTTCTGACCATTATTTATGGTTTTATGGTACATAAATGGTTTTTATGCAGAATTTAATTTCAAGAAAATTTAATTTTAAGTCAAAATGTAATATTTAGTTTTTCAGAAAATGAAAATTTCAATCAATTTTTTTGTTAATATCATATGAAAATAAGTTTTCTCTTGATTTTATATAAATAATTCAATGAAAATAGCATTAAAAATTAAAACTAATTCAAACTTCGCACGCGTTTTAATTGGTACCAATGCATCTTGGTAATACAAAGTCGCTACCTTTGCCATACACTATTTATTTATATTTAGTATCCTATTATTTAAGTTCTACATTGCTACGTGATGTTTGGGCACCAATAAACATATGTGCAACATTTCGAGACTGTTTCCTTATAAATTCATTTCGTATTCTATTATTCTGATTGAACTACAAACAAATTTTACAATTATACATATTGAAATTATACTAACAAAACTATCTCTAGGGCAAAACTTTCACTCTTTTGCTAGGATAATTTGATTCGTTTTTGTTATTGTTGTTAAGATTGCATTAAAGTCGTTTCACTTCTCGTATAATTTTGTATAAAAATATTTATATACCCAAAGGAAAAACTTCAATATTTTATATTTATTTTATTGATTTTCTTTTAAGGAAATTTTCAGTAGTCGAAATCAATGAGTATAAAATGAAAAATTATTCATTTCAATATTTTTTGGTATATGCCATATAAAAGCAATAAATCAAATCTTTTTTCACAATTTTATTTGATTACCGGAAAAATTGCAGATTGTTATTTATTATAATTTTTGTACCATCAAGTCCCAATGAAATCAATTTTACTTTATTGAATCTGTTCAAATATTAAACTTGGTACAACGTTTTTTAAAATTTAGAATACGTCAAAGAATTTTTTATATTTAAATCAAGATTTTTGAATTAATATTTGGTATAATTCAAATATAATTATTATTATTTCGTAGTTTTAATTGTTTAAAGTTTAAATAAACAAGTTCTGTGGACCCGTAAATTGTTGTTCTAGATCAGTGGATTTAAACCTGTTAAAGACTTCGACTAAAATAATTTTATGGAAACCAATATTTAAAAAATCTTATCAAAAAATCTTATGTGTATAAAATATAAATCCCTCAAAATCCATTTATTAAACATTGTGACTTCCGTGAGATTCTCAATAGCTAGCCTTAAATGTGAACCCAATATCCCGAAAAATTAATAAGGATTGTAATTGGACATCTAATACTATTTGTTACGATTTATATGTGTGAGAGATAGGTCTTTACAAAATCAATTTGTGGAAATATATAGAGACTAGATGTAGAATGTGACAAGCGGTGGCAAATTACCATGAAAAGTTGAATTCTACTTCTACTAATTCTACTAAGTTAAAAATGAAATTGTTTTTTTCCCAAAAAGTAGTTGAACAAAAATTACACTTTTCTTGAATTAACTTTATGTCCATACCATTCAAATTTCTGTACTATTTCTAGCTTCCGTTTTATGAATTATTCAAATATTCAATTTTATAAATTACAAATAGTTTTCTAGATATTGATAAAAATTATTAATTGATATCAATTCAATTTTTCTTTATTTAATTAATATTTATATGTAAAAAAAATTAAGAAATTCATTTTTTATATTCATATATTTAAAAAATTCAATTAATCATTCTCGTAAGAAAACCGTTTTTCATTCTGAAAGTCTTTATGTGGCATCTTCACACCAGGGAAATATAAAAAGAAAATCTTTCTAATTTAGTTCACAGATGTTTTTTTAGTTCAAAATAATAGTTTCATTTATATAGCCTCAAGTTAACGCACAGTACGATGAATTAACATATGCTGTCTTAGAAGTTATCATCAATTTAATATTTTATAAATTGGCTAAGATTATTTTGCGAACATTTATTAAATCATTAAGAGTTTTGGTACCCAATATTTCGTTAAGAAATACGATTCGAAGATTATGGCCATTTTGAATTACCGAAAATATCAGTGAAATTTATTTAACTTATTGTTAGGATATTGAATTGTAACTAAGTTTAATATTAATTATATTTTAATGATTAAATAATTTCAAAAAGTTACTAAATTAATTTGATATAATTCTAAGAAATTGATTTTTTTTCCTATTCAAATTATTGAACCTTATAATTGACTTTATGAATTTCGATTGATTAGTTGTGATAGTAAAGAGCATTTGCTTCTAAAATTCTGGAAGTTATATACGACCGAAAATGTAATAATTACTTGTAACATTGCAACTCGAATCTTGTTGTAGAACTCTTATTTAGAACTACAAATTTTGAAAAACATGGAAAATTAAACCCCGTAAATTTTCCATGAAAGCTTACATTTAAATAATATCTCAATAACAAGGGATCATTTCAAGTAATTAAATGTGAATCACATGAAACAAGATGTCACAATATGTGCAGGCTAAAGTACTGCATGTTAATGGGTTAAAATATACTATCGAAATAGGCGAAATTGTAATATTACAGAAAGGCATAAATTTTGAAATTTAATTTGATATGTTAAACCAATTCAAGAGAAATACTTATAAAATTATTAATGCTTTTCAACAAAAATTCGATTTATTATAAATATAATAAGTGTAATTATAATTTAGTGGTTTAATTGAGTGCAACTTTAAGTAATTTTATATGAAATTATGAGATGATTAAAATAGATTGATTAAATAAACATAAAATTTCATATAATAAATCGTATTTAATAAACAAATCCTACAATTAATTTTGTTGTACAAAATAATACCAATTTAATGACATTTAATTAAAAAATATCCCTGCAATATATCTCAAAATTGAACCCAATAAAGTACTTACTTGATTATCAAAAAAATACCCTTTTATATTCTGTCTATAATTACTACATATTTTACCTCTACAAAAAGGACATACTAAAATGAGTTAAAAAATATAATTTTCTATTGTATATTCATAAAAAATTAAGTCTTCATAAAAAAAAAAGATAAAATATCAAAAACCATGAAAATTCTTTGAAAATATATTATACCTTAGAGAGAATACATAAAATATTGGTGGCTTAACTATGTTCAACATCCTGTGAAGTTGAAAATTTATTAATAGACGACAATAGCTTAACTTATATGTATATAGTGTAACCAATGATGAAATTGTCTGAAAATCGCAATTTTTTCAACAAAACTCACGAACCAATGTTTTTAGTGGATATTAGTCTAGATGGTTACTATTTACGTGGCATGTAGAAAGTTAAATAACTCTGCACAACATAAATTATATGTAAACTGAAAATTTATATATTTTCGATTTGTTGTTAAGCCTTTTTGGAAAGAACAAAACAAAAAACTTTACAATATTATTTTTACCAGACACTAACAGGATGTTACTAAAAATGTATTTTACAGGATGATCTTAAAAATGTATATTAGTAAAATAGTTAAACCTTTTGTTATTAGTAATATTATTTTTAAATTTCTATTTAGAAAATACTTAGAGAAAGTGTCCTTACAGAGAATAATTCTATATTTATTAACAAAATCCTTCCATTACTGGAACAGGATATTACGTAAAAATACGTTAAATTCAATCTGTACCAAATCATTAATATTTCACATTTGTAGTTCTCTTATACTTATCAAAATTCGAATTATGTTTCTAGTCTCTAATGACAATTTTATTATTGATTTTTCCAATATATATTTTCTTTACAAGGATATTGAAAATTTGGATCTGTAAATTACTTTTCTTCAATTATCCAGTAAAATCAATTTCACAATAGACAATCAAAAGTTTACATTACTTTAAATTCTGTAGAAGTTTTAAAATTATATATTTTTAATACAGTTTAAAAGAATTGTTATCAGAACTCGGAAACGACTATATTAAAAAAATTTAATATCAATATTATAAAAATTATATTAGATAAATAACTGGTTTTCAAGCCATAATTACAAACCTCCACATCCCTACACTACGACGTAAAATAATCTATTGTGCCTACTAATATTTAATCAGTTGATAGACCGGTTTATAATAGGCGCCTCGAAGTTGTAGTTCCTAACCAGTATCGTTCTGACTTCATTGCTACGGAGGTTGTCATCTGTTAACGTTCGTTGCCACCATATATTCGGTCTTCTTCTCTGCAATAACGAAATATGATAGAATTAATGAAAATTTACTAAAAACTACAAATTTTTAAAAACGAAGAAATTTTCAATAAATATATTTAAATTTTTTTGTAAAATAAATTGAAATATTTCTTTTAAGAAGAAATTATGGTAATAATTTCGATTAAAAATATGAATATTTTAAGTAATATTTTTTAACTTATTATATTTAAAAAATTTCCTGAATATATTAATAAATAATTCCGATAATTTTCAATTTTCTCTCGTCTGAAACAAAACATTATAAAAAAAGAAATCAATTTTTCATATTTAATTAAATATTTTTCGCACAGTTATTTCAATCAAAATTATGATATAAAATTTTCTTCGACAAATTGGAATGGGAGAAAATATTTTTTTTAATAATTTCACATTTTTATATATTTTTATATACAATTTTTATGCTGTTAAAAATTATGAAATACTATAATGAAAATTGATGTTCAATAAATTCCCCATTACCAGAATTATTATATCGGAATAACAATTTTATCCTTACTGACAAATGGACTATAAGTTAATAATAACAAAAATTATTTTTAAAAGGAAATTCATGTGAACAGAGACAGAGGGAATTAAGCTATGAAATAATAATAATAATTTAATAACTTGCACAATTTTATAGCAAGTTAATTCTTTTCTGTCATGCAATACTTTATTGTGTATAACGAATTTATTGTCAATAAAATTATTTGTTAAAGTAAAGAATTATTTGATTTAAAATTTTTATGATTGATTGATTCTGTTACACTAAAAACTAAATTTAATTTTATAGAAAATCACACAATTTCAGGATATTTAATAATTTAGTTATACATATGGAATCAGGATGAGTTTTAAAAATAAAATTATTTACCTTCAATTTATGAAACAATCAAGTACAATTTCGAAAAGTGCAATGATTTAGAAAACTTTAAAATAAGCTATAAATATAAGATTTGTGTATGTAACTCAGAAAATGATTGCTTTTCCACTGATTTATACAAAATTGCTTTTTCACTTTTGGTGAAAAGTGACACCCAGGCCACATTATAGTTAGCCTGTTGTACGTACTTTCCAGTGGAACGCATCATCACCTCGTTTAAATTAAATCATCTTGGTCTGCATCAGTTTACCCATCTCTTCAAGATTTTCTGAATTAATTTTTTCCTTAATTGTTTATGTTACACGAAATGTTTCATTGGTTCTTCCTCGATAAACAAATTCTGTATTTCCACATTAGTAAAACTAAATAAATTTTATATTGATAAAGATTGTTTTTGGCAATATTGAATTTTAACACTTTTTAATAAAAACAAAACTTTTAATGCTCTCAAAAAGACTAGTAAATGAAAGATTTTTATGCTATTAAGAATATTAAAGTTTATAATCTAATTCTCAAGGGTTTTGTCTTTATCCAGATGAAATATAAACTTAAAAATTTTCTCAAAAAATAACTTTTAGATAAAGTTTCTTAAAAGTTTAACTAAGTTTCTACTTAATAAAAAAAAGAGCAATTTTCCAATAAGATTTATAGTTTTCATTTAAGAGAAAAGTTTATTTATTATTAGTTTATGTATATTTTAATAGAAAATCCTTAAATAATATTTAATTTGTTAAAATTTTGTATACACTTAGTATATAAATAAAATTAATTTGTAGTTTTTTTTTAAAACTCAGATCCAAGGGCAGGTTTTGGCCGTCATTTTGCCTCGGCAGTAATTGAAATATATTTTTTTATTTACAAAAATATTTTTACATTTTTAATTATTTTTTATGCAATAAGCCTTATATATTTTCATTGACCCCTGACCTGTTCAAGAACATTAAAATAACCATTTAAATTATTTACATAAAATTTGAATAATTTTCAAGGATATATGCTAAGGAAAAATTAAAGCTAGTCTTATATTTTTCGATAATTTTGTTATTTTATGGTCTCGTTTTATTTAGAATAAGTTTATAAAATAAAAAAATTAAATATTTATCTTAAATTAATTTACACTGTTAAAAATATCAACAACAACAAAAAAGTTATCAAAGTTTTAAAAGAAATATTTATATAATAATTATTCATCTGTGAAAGAAATTG
The DNA here is from genome assembly GCA_963920725.1 of Rhamphomyia laevipes. Classification (NCBI taxonomy): domain Eukaryota; kingdom Metazoa; phylum Arthropoda; class Insecta; order Diptera; family Empididae; genus Rhamphomyia; species Rhamphomyia laevipes. The sequence goes on along the minus strand of OY987256.1, from coordinate 5,769,666 downwards.
AAATTTATTTAAAGTTTGTGGTAAAAATGTTTTAAAACAAATATTTTTATTCAAAATGTTGCCATAAATATCATGAAATAAATCAATTTCCTTCAATTAAATTAAAATAAAATTCTACTAACTGTTGGTAATTTGTTATTTCCGATTATAAAATATTGAAAAAGTTTTCTAGTAAACAGGAAACTTTTATTTAAAGTTGCAAAAAGCGGAAAATATGCAAAAAGAAAATTAATCATTTAGAAATTTTTAAATTAAGAAGTTATTTTATTTGATTATGAAAATTGACTATATTTAAATTCCCTCTACGAAAACTAAATTATTAACACAATTTCATCCCATTAGGTTTTGACCATAGTCCTCTAATTTTTAATGATGACCATCCTCTAAATTTCAGATTCTGAACTATAACCAACTTTAATTGTAATACAAGTTAATGAATTTTTAAATACATTCGTTCAGAAACTAATGTGATTAAGTCCACTTTTTGAAAATATCACAAGTTACCATGATAACCTTCCTTAAAGTTATGTTTAATCGAAATTTCAGATTTGAAATTAAGTTCTCATTGTAAATTTGTTTATTAGTATTATTAATAGTTCATAGATCCATGCACCAGTTTCAATAAAATTAGCATCACTAAAATATACATAAAAAAATATTGAAATACAATCGATAATCATATTAAAATGAAAAATTTCAATAAAAGCTAATAACATTTATTACAAAAAATATTTCCATCTTCTTCCCTAAAAACAAATTTATTTAAAGTACATATTAAAAATATTGAAATGAAAAATATTTCATTTTTATTTATTGATTTTGCATAAAATGTTGTTCAATAAAATCAACGTAAAAAATAAAATCATTTTCAGTGAAAGTCTTTCTAAGGACGTGAAAGACCATAATCAATAGAACCGAAAGTTATTGTAAATTCAAATTCTGGCAATAAACTTTAAATTAGAATTTAAAATTTAAAATTGCTGCCAAAATAATTAAATCAAAATCACAAAAAAACTTATATAATCAAAACTATAAATTCGATCAATTTATCTTAATTTTATTTAAATTTTTTAAATCCTTAATAACCAAATATATAAATGTTAACTCGTATATAGAGATTCAACAAAACTGTCAAAGTTCAACAAAACTAAATTACCCAAATTAAATTCATTTAATATCCGTAATGAAATAATCTCAGTAGTTATCCACAAAATTTTGGTTAGTTGCCCAGAATAATTTTATAATCGACAGCAATTAAAAAGTTTACCCCATTAATATGGTAAAAAAATAAAAACCAAATTACTATTTCCAAGGATTATTATATAGTTGGACGAAGTTTCTATACTTTAATTATCTAATTTTCATAATAATCTAAAAACAAAATTTAATTGGCAAAGGTCACACCGTATATTAACCACCACAGAACCAAGAAAATGTTGTTAGTTCTTTGAAAATTCTTAAGTTAGAATAGAAAATGAATTTTATTTTATTTAGACTGCACTATATAAAGAACTACTACGCTGATCTTTGAACTAGTATTTCGAATATTTGATATTAGATATTTCACGAATTACAAAATAATGAGAGTTCCATTTACAAACTACTTCAGAGTACTCCACTAGTTGATTTTTAGAAATAGCTTAGATTAAGCAGATATTTTTTCTGGGAATTAATTAATTATTTCCCTAAGTATACGAATTATAGCATGACTGAATTGAGGTTAGGTTTACGACTCAGGTTATGTATATTTTTACAAAATATACGGCAGGCCGGTATGTTGTTTGCCCGGCATGTTGTTTGATGATATATCATACATTTTTTGAGGTTATATAAAATAAACATAGTCTCAAAAATATATGAAGCTCGTAGGTGTACTTACTTAAGTTAAGTACATACTACTTAAGACGTGTAAGCATTACTTAGAATTAGAAATAATTAGAAACATATAAGGGTTGGGCAAAGTGCCCCAAATACTACTGCGACCAATGAAAGGCCTATTGTAGTACCCTTAAATTTTAGAGCTCACTAGAAAAGCTCAAACTGTTTATAAATTTGAGAATATCCAAAGGTGTGGGAAACCAGTGACAAACAGATTGAAATCTCTTTAAAGACTATCTTGCACATTCGCAAAGGAAATGTGAGGCTGTCATCATCATTACATATTTTGCATTATATATGGGTCTGTAAAATTTACTGAGATGATGTTCAGTGTCCTGTGAAGAAATTTTTTAGGAGACGTACTTGATTTCTTTTGAAAAATAGAAGCTCAATAGTTCTTTTCTGAGAAGGAGACAGGATATCTTAATTTTAAGTTTGTGTTATAAATTCGGCCTTTAACCAAGTACTTACTGAAGTTTTTTGTAAGTGTTGATTGTAAATCGGCCCTAAAATTTTAATTTAGTTGTTTTGGTAGCTGATAATAGACTTTTTAATGTCCTTGTCTGGTTCTTGGTTAATGCTTTACCAATTTTAGAACTTCTGTAGCTTGATAGTATAATATAAAAATAATGGATTTGTTAGAAAGATCATTTAAAAAAAAAAAATTCAAGAAAATTTCGAATATTTTTTACTTTTATTAAAATTATAGTTTCTATGTCAACTTTTATACAAACATTTAAAACTTTTTTAATAAATAATAATAAATGTTGTGCATAATTTTGGTATAATTACCGATATTAAAAATATTTTAATAAAATATATTGCTCTCCAATTTAAGGATAAAATAAAACTTAATATAACCAAAAAAAAACATATTTTCTATCCCTTAAAAGTCCTTGTTATGTTGTCATATTATGGTTGTTTGGTAGTATAATTTGTTGGGTAACAAAAATGAGTTTAATCCGTCCGCAAGGAATTTACTTTAAATATTTTATATTTTAAATACTTAATTGTACTTTATGATCAAAATTTGTTCATTCACCATATTTGCATATAAAAGTTTTATGAAATTAAATTATTTTCCAGTGGGAACTGAACTGAACCGATGACAAGAAAACTTTTTAATGCAATTTTCTAATTTTGAAATAAAGGATTATGAGAATTGGTGGTAAAATAGTTTTTTTTTATTGATATATAGAACTTAATTTGGGTCAATAAAGATTTTAAAACATGGAAATAGTTCAGAGTAAGATTTTGGTTAAAAGTTTGTTATCCATGTATATATACATATATATATTGAATTATGTATATGAGATTTAAATATATACCAAAAATTTCAAGAATTAAAACTAAAATATTATATATATTTTACTGGCCAGTATGTGAATAATGTTCAATAATTATTTTAAATAAATATAGTGGACCTAATCAAAAAATTGTAGAACTATGCACCTAATTTGAGTTATCTACTAAATTTGGTGGTGTTCTAGATAAATACAAAATCAACACTTTTCCATTTTACTTTATTTTCAACTTGCTATATAATATTATTTACAGAAAGAAAGCCTGCTGACCTGATCAAGTTCATTAAGAAGGTGGAATGGATTGATGTGCTATAGAAAAAAGTTTAGCCATTAACTTGGGTGTACAATGGACCTAATTGTGGCTCCTCCTTGCAAACCAACCAACTAACCAAGAAGAAATTACAAATAGGACTACTAAATGTTCAGAAAAATTGTTGTATTACTTCCGGCATTTGAAAGGTAATAAACAGTAAAGCAAAATCCTAGCAATATTATTATTGTATATTTCGTCCACTAGCTGCAATTCAATTGAAAAATTTTGAGCTTAATAAATAATATATACAACTATAGAAACTCAAAAAAACTCATTGATATAATACTATTAATTTTGCTGTGTATCGTTTTGTAGTTAGAAAGGATACTTTATATTAAAAAATTGTACTTTATATGTAAAATTCTTTACATTTTCTCCTTTGCTGGGACAGAGTAATAAAAATAAATGTAAACGCTTAAATTTTACGTCACAGATGATAAATAACCCATAGATTAAAAAATCTAATTCCATATTTAAAATTGTAAATATATTTTTTTATAATGTCCTTAATCAGAGCATTTCCTATATCCATGAAGTCACATTTTTTAAAATCCCCGAAATACTTTTTTTGTTTGGTTTAACCTAAGCTAGGGAAAATTATGATTAAAAATTTAAGTTCGCTTAATTAAGCTTAAGCTAAAGTACGCACTGCATTGCGTTGAAATGGAAATACATTAATAACTATATTAAAATACCACTAATTTTTATGATCGATGTAATCAAATATTATTTATTTACTTATCGTATTATTTTATTTAATTAATTCCAATTTTTTTTTTTATTTACAATAATCATGATAATTACCGATTAATTTTGAATAAATTTTTCTGCGACACAAAGTCATCACCAACCAGACATCATCCATAAAAAAGACAAACCAACTATTTTCATTCTTATAGAAAATGAAAAATAATATCCAACAGCTCATTAATTATCATAATATTTATATAACCATAATGAACGCTGAAGACAAAAATTTATTTATTTAAAATGAAATTTTAATTTTGAAAGACTAAAGAACCATTTTTTTTTTAATTAATTTAAGCAGGCACCACATAAAAGAGTTGACCATTAAAGGATTATTTTTTTTTTATGTTTTTAAATAAATACAAAAGTTTTCATAACCAAAATCCATTTATTAAATACAGAACATTTTAATTAGACAATTTGGTTGGGCTAACCCATAACAAAATGAATATAATGGCAAAATTAATTAACTACTGACATCATAAAGTTATTTTAATGACATTTAAACGGTTGAAGTGTAAATAAAATTCAAAATGTTCATATGAATTTTAAGTTGGTATTAATTTGTCCTTTCATTGAATATTTTATCCTTTCATTAAATGAATATGTGTGTCATTTTAAACCATTTTGATGTCGTTCTGAATTTGTTCAACAAAAATATTTTTTTATTTTTGTAATTCTTTTGCGATAAAATTTTATATTACAATTTTGGTAATAATTCATTATTTATTTGTTATCCGCTATAGGGTTGACGAACAAAATGCAGAATTCTTCACGTTCTTTGGCTGTGTACATTAGTTCACAGACAATTGTTCTTTTGTGTTCAACTTTTCCTTGAACAAAAAACTGTAGCAGTTCATATTTATACAAGTCCATACAAGTCGTCCATTATATATGGGATTTTTCTTCTTTCAATTATTAATTTTGTTTTGCTGTAGTTCAAATTCACATACTTACTGCATTCGTTTATTTTACTAATTAGGTGCTGCAGATCGTCTAAGTTTCCTGGTATCTGACGCCAATGATTTTTATATCTACTTCTTCGTTTGATGTTCCTTTTTGAAATATAATTTCTGCGTATTGGTTGAAAAGAAATAATGACAAAATCCATCCATATCGCACTCCTCTACAAGATTTAATATGTGCTTTTTGTTTCCAATTCAGGTTAACGATACATTGAATCTCTTTTTGGTATATATCTTTTGTTTTTAAGATTTGTATTAGCTTGTGGTATTGTACACGATCGAATGCCTTTTCGTAATTTATAAAACATAGAAAAACTTTAGCTTTTTACTTTAAAAATCAATTTTTGTAGTTCTCTATGTACTGTACATTCTGCACAAATTTATTGGTTTCAATTAAGTTTTTTGGAATTTCACACTTGAATTACTCAATCACAAAACAAACAGTTTTTATCAAATTGCAAAATTCAGAAAACATAGGAAAAGTTCTTTCATTATATTTGCTCGTATTTTCTTTATATTTTCACGTTCGTACTTTTCCTACAAAGTAAATTTATTTGTACTTACTAAAAATACCCGACGATATAATATAAGAAATGTAAATTATATATAATATTTATAAGTTTAAGGTAAAATGCTTTCCACCTTTTACATTATAACAAGGTTTTAAAGAGCCATAAATATAATAAACTTTTATAAATCTTTTAGTAATGTTGAAACATTTTCAATCGTTAAAATTTCTGAAATAACCTCAAAAATTTAATAAAATCTTTAAATTTTAAATAAATTTCTATTAAATTACTTTTACGAAACTTTTACCAATAAATTTCGAAATTTAAGTCTTTGAAAAGATTTGAAAAAGTAAATCGTTGACACAAAATTCAATCAACGGAAATTTATTATCGGAAACGATTAATATGCCTTCAATTTTCAGGAGGTAATCGATCAATCATTTATGATTTTTAAAAATCTAAGTAGTATAATGCTAATGCAAATGAAAATTGTAGGCATTTAAAAGCGTTAAGAAAAGTAACATGAACTTAAAAAGTGATTACTAACCAGAACTACTATTTTTTGAGAACTTTTTTTAATTCATTTTGTAAGTAAATATCTAAATATATCCATAAAGCTAAACATCCTACGGAGCAACTCCTCTTCAAATATCAAGGGGATTTTGAAATGTTGAAAATATTCTGGTTTTACGAAATCCTTCGAATTTAGTTAACATGATAAACACTCATCAGAATGTTCCCGAAATTCCCGATTCGTATCTCTAAGAATTTTAATTTCCACATCTAAAAAATGTTGCTTCTACTTCCTTGTTCTTATCGCTACGAATTCTTATATGTATAGTTAAAACCATATTGGAAATTGCATACTTTATACCAAGGATGACATTTTATTTACAGCACTTTATTGTAAAGTATAGCCTTAAGAATAATGCAATTATTATTTCAAAAATCTACTTTTGTTGGCATTAAATGTGTTATTTGTCGTGGAATAAGAATAAGTTGATATTTAAAATTAACTTTTTCTTTATTTGAAAACTTTAAGAAATATATGGAAATTTTTTAAATTATTCGTAGTTTATAAAGTTTTAGGACTAATAATGTTATAACTATTATGATCTCTTTAGACTAATAACTATAAAAATTAACAATTTTGAAAATATTAACCAAATAAAATTATTTCATAATTCATATCATAATTTTATTAAATTATATAAACCTACACTAAATAAGGAAGAAAAACAAAATAAAAATTTAAAAGGATCACAAACATTTACCTTAAAGTTTTGCCTTTTGCCCTTAATTTTCTTAAAACAATTTAAATGTAAATTATTTTTACCTGTTTATTATATGAATAAAAATCCTGAACTAAACTGAAGGTAATCAATTTTTTTTGTATGTTGTTTTTCGGATACAAAATAACAAAATTATAAATATATTTTTGTTTATATATAATTAAAATGAAATTTAAAATGGAAAATTTTATTCTAAATAGTATTGGCAATATACATTAAGTCTAGTATCCTGGAAAATTTGAATATTTAAAGTATAATGTTTAAAATAAACATTAGAACTATGTACCTAAATATACAAATAAATACAACAAAATGTAAAAGGAACCCTCAATTCTATAAGGGATAAAATTTCGACAAATATATTTTTATGTTTACATTTTTCGGGGTTTTCCGGTTTGAAGAGGTCTTTCAGGAAAATGAATCGACCGGATATTTAGAATAACAAACATTGTGTTAAAAATGAAAATTCAGACTTTTCATTCATTTGAATTAAACTATTTTATGAAAAACGAAATCTTTAAAAAATTTCAACCTTTAATCAAAAATTACTAAAAATTTTAAATTATTTAAATAAACTTTATCTATACAGGTACATGTTTTTATATGTATAAATATCATAAATCAAATTTACATATAAATTTATTACTGAAATTGTATCTTATGTAAATAAATTTCTCATTTATAATACAAATTTACACTATGATATATAGTAAAACTAATTTGAATTTATTGTCTTTTAATTTTTTATCTCCAGGCATAAATGTTTTAATAAATCTTTGTTATCCGGGAAAAAAATAAATCCTGTAAGATGATAATTTTTGTCATATATAATTTAGTTATTGTATATTCAGATTTATTGAAGAGTTAAGGTAGATAATCTATTCAGAATTGAACAGTATTTTGTAAATTTCTTTGAATTAACAACAATTACGTTTCGATACAGTATAAGGAGTAATCTTTGCAATAACTACAAAGAAATGGCACCAGAAGGATACCCAATAATAGAAATTGAATATTTTATAATTTTTGAATAAAAACTTTCTACAACACTATTCGAGGCTCGAGACTTGAGAGTACAATGAATTGGAAGGAAAAATTAATTAATATATTTTCAGACCTCGAAGGTCTTGAATAAGGTAATTTATAAAGTACTCTGAGTTAATGAAATCCTTGAATTTAACTGAAATTGTACCAGTGTTAATACTCAGGTTGATCTATGTTCTACATATTCATAATCGTTATCTTGATTTTGATCGCTAATGTTGTCGATTAGATTCAGTCGCTGCATGAAATAAAAAACTAAAAGTATACTTGAAAAATTTACTATTTCCCTCTGTCCAAATGATTTGATTTGTTTAATTAAATTTGAATATTTATCTTACCAGTACATAATTTTAAAGGAAAATTTATTGCTTTTTCATATATAGTTTTAGTTCTCATACATTTTACGATTTCACCCCAAAGGAAAATTATATTTTTTTGTGTAAGTACATAAAATATTACATTACATTTTATAATTAATCCCATTAGGATCATAAATATATTTATTTAAAATTTAAATTTTCAACTATTTTGTATACAAAAAAACAGTAATTTAAATATAGTTAGTTCAAATTCAAAAGCCCAAATATTAAGTCAAACCTTTTTGTTTTATATATTTACTTGTTTTTTAAATAAATAAAATATTAGGTACTATAAAATGGTAAATTGGCTTAATTACACAATTTATGCATGTCCCTAATTACAAAGTGGATTTTTGCTTTTTATATAATATATTTTTAGACTGAAATTTAAAATCTGTTTGTGGTTTTGAAAATGTAAACTGAATGAATCACTTGATAAAATTTATTTAGGAAAAAACCACAAAATTATTTTCAATTATATTGTTTTCGGATTAACGTTAATGGTGTTGTACAGTGATGTAAATGTAACCATTTAATTTAACATATATTTAAGTGATTACAACAATATCATAAAAAAATATAGTATTCTAAAAAGTTTATAATTATGAATTTTCGACTTAAAAACAATTTCATTTCAAATATTCTAACCAAAGCCAATTTGAAGTAAAAGTTAGTTTGCAAAATAATTTTTTTAGTAGATTTATTGAATTGGAATTTTAATTTCATCGTAATTTTATATCATAGTTCTAAATTTCTGTTACACCTTCATACTTTATCTGGAAAAGAAGAATTGAAAGAAAACATAAATTATTTGTTATGCTTCCCAATTAGACAATTTATAACTCTTATGAATGGAATAATTTGTTGATACTATGGAATTTGAATTCTGAATTTTATAATGATTTACAAAAATTTCCCATTAAAAATTTTCCACATTCTCAATAAATTAATAATAATCATAAATATTCCATCTTGGTTCGTTATTTTGAAAGGAGGTAGGTATAAGAAAACCCTACACGCATTTAGATTTCGTTACGTTGTACACTCCGCATGATTCTATCTTAAAGCACATCATTCCGATTCAATTATATCATTTAATTTAAACCAGTGTTTTCAATCTGTGTTCTCGGAAAGCTTTTGTTAGAAAATTTAAAAAAATGTAATTTTCAATGTTATCATCAACAATACTGGCAAATTTAATAGGTCCGCGAAAAAAATTATTTTGAGGTTATTTTCCAATCGAAAGAAAGAGATAAACATTGATATTTCAACATTAAAAACAAAATTTATATTATGCGATTTTCTTAATTTTTTACTTCAAATTTAAAACCATTATTTCCGAACTTACAAAACGAGGAATTAATTAAACATATAATTTGTTACCATTTGTTACACTTTATATTGCCACAAAAACTAAATATAGAAACAGATTCTATACAAAAGATGCCATGTAATCAATTTGTAAGGCACAACTGAATCACTATTATTTTTGTAATATTTTTTTTTTAAATATATAAAACTAATAAAAGAAATTTAATTTTCCATCAAGTGTTTCCAAAAATATGGTTCCTTAGAAAAATTGTGCTAAAGCTCTCGAAATATTGAAGAGAACTGATCTAGATGGTCTTGACATCTTAATGGATATTAATGAAAGAAATATAATTTCCAAAAATTATAAATATTAACGACATCTACAAATTGGAACTAATAATAAAACTCCGAAAACAGAAATTTAAAATTCTCATTCATATTTTCAGCAATACTTGCTCTAATGCCAGTTAAAAAACTTTACTTGTTACCATATTTTAATAATAAAATAAAACTATAAAATATTTCTGCCTCCTATATTTAATATTATATTTATCCAAGACAAAGATACCATGATAAATATATACATTAATTTAATGGGTCAACCTGTATAATAATGCTACCATTTTTCCCAAACATTTGTGGATTCTATCAAAATATTTTATATGTTGGATAAATAACAATTAATGGAAAGAAATATTTTATTTTTGTATATTTGGACGTGCTAAAAGTTTACATTTCACTTTAATGTGGGTGAATAAATATAATTTAATGTTCTGATAATAAATTTGATATTATCGATTTTCTGTTCCACAGAGATTTATATATAAGCAAATAAAAATTATTATAAAAACCATTCATTTTAAATGTGAAAAATTAAATTTAACCTTTAATTTTACTTTAATTTCTATTTTACTATTTTCTCTATGACAATTAAAGGAATAGTTTTTCACCATTTACATCATTTCGATACATGATAATTTTGGTTTGTTTTTTACAATTTTACATAAAAATTGATTTATTACTATATTTCTCACTATACTCTGGTAGTGCATCAATATGAAACTGAAAATTCGAACACAAATCAAGAGATCAAGAATCAAGCACATGATGGCTCTTTCTTAGTCCATATAGCAGGTTTGGACATCGAAATACTTCAAGTCCAAATATTATCGTACAAAATTTTATGTTGCGGTTTGAGAAAGCAGCATTTACTTAATCGAATCTATTATCAGCATTACGATTTAAATAAGTTCTTGAATATCGTTCAGACATTTATAAAATAATATTTACACCTCCCTTCGTGTAAGGACATTTTGCATGATACATGTTTATTATACTATTTTGTTATTAATATATTTGCTCGTTCGTCTACTAATACTTTACTTAAGGTTGTTTTTTTTTTCTTCATATGAAATATCTTGGGATGTTATTCTGTTAAAAGAGCATCATAAATATGTGTATCTAAACAAACAAAAAAAAGGGAAAAACAGTTTAAATCTTTTCTGTTGACATGACACTCAAAAAACAAACAAGCTAAAAAATGATTGAAAATAAATATTGAATATGAATATCTCGTTATTTTCACTATTTTCAGTATTCTGAAAATAAAATAAAAAGCTATCCAAAATTTTATGTCGACTAAATAAGATTTAAATTGAAACTAAAGAAAAAAATCTATTTAGGATATCAACCTGTGAAATATCTGCCACCAAGAAAAATTTCAAGTCCTTATACCAATTTTTAATAGTGTTTAACAATATCATATACCAAATTTGTCTGCAAACTAAGTGTATATACATTTTTCTGATTTACTCTAAGGAATCATTTTGACGATAACTACTTGAAATGAAATACACTGACTGATTATATGGTTTATTGAATTATTTATGAACGTGTTTGAAAATGCTTGACACTTTATTTTATTTGTATACAAATGGAGTGCAAATTACTATAAAATTATAACAAATTGAAAATGATATTCACTTTGTCATGATATGTTAATGTTAATGTCATACTGTCTAGAAACGATAACTAACTAGACATGAAAATTACAACTTACAACTGATGCTTATTCTTGCAGTTGTGCATTATTTTGTAATACAATTTTCCTGTTTTATAATTTTTTAAGGATTTGAAAATATCAAAAATATTTCATGGTATAAAATAACGAATAAATTCGAAATTTTGATTAATTCTTAGATTATTTCAATTTCAAATATAATTCGAGTATATATAGAAATCGTCAGAAATTTTAAGTGAAAAAAGTTTCAAGTTTTGTAAAAAAGATCTCTATAATAAAAAATTATACGCACTGAACTTACCAACCTCAAATAGCACATACACTAGCATAAATTCAACCACGAAACCAATTTCCAAATTTTAAACGGATCTTTCCATTACAATATTTCAGAGTTCTTTAATAACTCCTTGTACAAATTAAAATTTATATTAAATTTTCTTTTAGAATTTATTACCATAGTACTGACTTATTCTATTCAATACTGAAAAAATACAGAGTTCAAATCTTATTAGTCTTTTTGCAAAAATTCCTATCTGTTATTAATGATTTTGAAGTTGTATAATATTATTATTATTGTTATCATTATCAAAGGTTTTTAATAATTGTTCATATTGACTAAATACTAAATCACCATTTTAATTAGCTAGCTCCCTAGAAGACGAGGAGTCTAAATTGGTATTAGAAAGAATTCAATCACGAACACTGTGAGGATGTAATTATTCGTTAAAGGAGGCAAATTTAATCTCCTATATATATTGTGTATTGATATTAATAGGTGACTGTATCCTTTTCTAATATATATTACAGAAAAAACTATGTGTAACATGTGCCTAAATATTTTGTATATTGGTAGATAGTTTTTATCCGTTTTGTTTTCGATATATATATATATATATATATAAAGATATCACTATCTATCTGAAATTACATATATTATACAATACTTTATTACTAATATTGTTTTGAACTATTGCTAAAACATGACGCGTGGCACCAAATTATTAAAAATTTAACAAATAATATGAATTCAACGTTATATAAAATTTGATATAAACAATAACTGCTTCAATACTCCACCCTATATCACTAAAAAAAAGTGATTTAGGATAGTCATAGTAGTAGTAGTAGTTTTTACTGGACAGAGCTTGGTCGGCAAGTACACAATTAATAAAAATCGGGAAACAAGAGAACTTAACAAGAACAAGACCTTCAGATTCCGAAGAACTGTCAAAATTAAGCGAGAACTCTTCTAAGTTTAGCCTGTCTAACACGTCTATCGTAAAGTAAACATTTTGTAAATTAAAAGTGAAATTTTAATCAACAAGTGAAAAATTATTCTATATCCATAAGCAGGCCCGGCTCGAAGCGTGTTCGAAGTGTGCAATGCACACAGGCGCCGCAGGCGCCGAAAATTAAAAGGCGCCTACAAGATGATATGAAATTTAATTTTTTTACAATATGAAATTTTATTTTTTTTAGTTTTTAATTTTTTAAACATAATTTTTTCCTTTTTTTTAAAAGAAAAGGCGTCTCCAAAACAATTAATGAAATTAATTTTTGACGATTTTTTTTTGTTTTTATACCTTTTTTCAGGCATTGAAATTGGCTTTCTGTTCTTTGAATCATTTAAGTTCTTTTGGAGTTTTCCATTGCATTAATGATATAATTTATTACGTAAATATTTTTTACGAGTGTTTATATAAAGCTTTTACGACGAAATATTTTAGGTTCTATTCAAGCTCAAGGATCTGTTTTTGAAAAAGCCTTCATTGCTGGGACTCAGTTTTCAAATTTGTGTTGTGGGACTCAGGTTGCAATATTTGTTAGAGTTTTTATCTCTTCTTGTTATATGCTCTTTGTTTGTAACCATATTTTTTTTCTTAATAATTTTAGTCAAACATGTTCATTTTTGTTTTTCCTAGAATTGTTACATTGTTTTCTAATTACATAATTTCTCATTAGAAGTGCAATTGTTAATGAGTTAAGTCGGGCCAAGTGAAAAAGTTCTTAAGATAGATTTTTCCTGATTATTTTTTAAAGTGGTAAATAAATTGAATTTTAGTGAATTAATGTTACTTAATTTAAAATTTATGGATTTTTTTTATAATTTTTAAATCCTCTCTTTATATGTATTATTTCAAAAGTTAGATAAGTAAGTTTTGTTGTCTCAGCGCCACATAAAAATATTGGCAGTTAATTTTCACTTTCACACTTTGAAAAGAAATTTGAATTTTATAGGTAAGTGAATTTGAATGTTATAATACTGAAAAATTAAATATTAAAAATTATTTGCAGTAACATGGATCGGAAACGGAAATTGTCTGGTTGGCAGAACAAACAAAATTTTATTACTTGGATTATTTAATTTTTTAATTTTTGTTTATTTATTTTTTTTTTTGATTAATAAAGAAAAAAGTTTTAATCAAAACTCTTGTTGTTTAATTTTTTGTCAAAAAATCAAAATATTATAATATATTATAATCAAAATATTATATTATAAAATATTATAATCAAAATATTATAGTTTATAGACTATAACCGAATTTTAAAATAAATTGACAATTTGTAAACATCAGAAAAATCCTTCTGATAAGTTCTACCAAGAAAACTTTAAAAGACTGTTGCAACTTGTTGTAACTTGTTTTCTCTCGCTGATGACTTGACACATCGAAACGCTCTTTATAGGATGTAATATGTAGTAGTAGTATTATGAATTATTGTTATACAATAGTAGTTAATTTAAATACGCATTATTTTAATATAATAATGAGAGTAACAAAGAGTAGCATATTAATATTGTTATTGTAATTAGAATAAAAGATTCATAGCATATTATTATTGTTAGTGTAATTAGTATAGAAAGTCACATGTGCAACGAATATAGGAAATATAATTAGAAAAAGAAGATAATATATTAGTAAAGAATGAAATAGAAAAATATAGAAAGTAAAAAAGGAATGATCATTCAATTCAAGTTAGTAGAGTCGAGTACAGTAGTCAAGTATAAGGCGTCAGCGAGAGTTGACTGATTGGACTGACTTGACTGTTTTATTAAATTGTGAAAATAAATAATTAAAATTTATTAAAAGGATTAATTTGAAATTATTAAAACATATTATGGAAATTTATTTAATGTTGAATGTTGTATTAATTGATTTAAATAGTGTGTGTGTTATAAATTCAGATGTGGGGTTGAACTTATGTTTGTCTTGTAGTGAAAATTAAAATTAAAAAAAAAAAAGCAATAAAACATTGAAGTGGACATATAATATTGAGGTGTATAAAAAAAAAGTACATTATAGTGGTAATTATTTGTTTTTAAATGGATATTAAAATAGTGGAAATGTAGGTGCAGAAAACAGTTTGTATGAATTTCGTCATTGGTAAGAGATTTTAATATATATATAAAAACAAAATGTTTTTTTTGAGTGTATATATAGCGAAAAATTGTGATATGCGTATGTATTATTATAAAAGAACAAAGGAGAACAAAGCGCAAAATTTAAAAGAACAAAGCGCAAAATTTTAATGAACAAAGGATAATGATCGTAATACTTTGAATTACACAACATAATGTTATTACATATTATGACGCATATTTCATAAAATAATTTGAATGAAAGTATTTTTTTTATTATTTGTTTACCTATAGCTACATTTAAAATTAGTGGTATATATTATACATTCTACCTATATTTACAAATATTTTCTTTGAATTCAAAAGAATAGATACAAAAAAAAAAGTTTTATTTTTGTGGTATATATATTTTATATGATTTTGGTTTAAAAAAAAAAAAATTGATGCTGCTTGGGAAATATTAAAAAAAAAGTAAGAAATCATAATATACAGAAGTTCTAAATAATTTTTAAGGAAACAAAATTTGATATATTTAATTGGTTTTAGTAAAAAACAATAATGAGATTTTAATATATATGTATATAAACAGTAAAATAATAATTTTAATATAATAACATAAAACATTAACATTTTTTTTTAAAATAATAAACTAAGATATATATTTAAATATAATAAAAATAAAATATGGAAAAAAGAAAGGGTACAGTTAAAGAATTACAAAAACAATTAAATGAGGCACAACAGGAAATACGTCGTTTACATGCAGAAAATTTAAGTTTACAATCGGAACGTATTACTGATTCGACGGCAAGAATTTCTGTTGAAAGTCAGAGTGAACAACGCGACCAAGTTAGTTGTATGGAAGGTATAGCTTGTAATGCAGGAAGCGTACAAGGTAGTAGACAGTCTTTTTCTATGGGTATTCAAGAAATAAGTATATTGATACCTGAGTTTGATCCACAAAAAAATAAAACATTGTCAGCTGAAACATGGCTTAATAATATTGAAAAATTAAAAATAAATTATGGCTGGGATGAGAGATCAAGTTTGTTTTATACTTCATTAAGATTGTCAGGGGCAGCTCGGTTTTGGTATAGTTCAAATCAAGGAGAAATGCAAACTTGGGAAATATTTAAATATGAAATGAAAAAAAGTTTTCCACAATCAAATGATGATGGTGATACCCTGCTTAAAATTATGACTAGAAAAAAAGGTAAAGACGAATGTATCGAAAATTATTTTTATGAAGTTTTGAGTCTTGGAAAGCAAATTAAATTGTCAGATGAGTCAATTACGAGATTTATAATATCCGGGCTTGATAATGATAGTTTAAAAAGTTGTTTACTTGCCACTAATTTTACTGAGCATTGCGAGCTGCTAAAGCAAATAAAAAAATTTGAAGAAATGGAAAGTCAAATTAAAAATAGAAACAAATTAATAAGTCATAATAGTTATAATCATCGTGATTACGACAATAATAAACGACAACGTCAGTATGCTCCATATCCGAATAAAAATTTGGAGCGAAACACAAATCAATATCAAAATTTTAAAAATTTTAATTATAAAAATACAAACGAAAATAATAAATAGTAATAAATAGTAATTACTATGAATAATAGTAATGTTGAATATTGAATTAGTGTATAAAAATATTGAATTAATATAACTTAAAAGTATAATGAATTAATGAAACTTATTTTGATTTTAGATTTTTTTTTTTTTTGTGATATATTGGCATGAACATGGTTTGGTAAAACTAGTATATTAATCATATAATATATCAATATTATATGAAAAGTAGGTATGGTTTTAGTAAGTTTTAAGACAACCAAAGGCTGAATCTGGTTGTAGTAATGTTAGTGAACCAAAGGCTGAATCTGGTTCAGGTAGTTAAAAAAAAAACCAAAGGCTGAATCTGGTTTTAGTAAGTTTTAAGACAACCAAAGGCTGAATCTGGTTGTAGTAATGTTAGTGAACCAAAGGCTGAATCTGGTTCAGGTAGTTGTGTATAACAATTGGTTATACTGTATGATCACTGAGGTCAGTGAAATTGTAGATTGGCCGAACTGTAAACATCAGAAAAATCCTTCTGATAAGTTCTACCAAGAAAACTTTAAAAGACTGTTGCAACTTGTTGTAACTTGTTTTCTCTCGCTGATGACTTGACACATCGAAACGCTCTTTATAGGATGTAATATGTAGTAGTAGTATTATGAATTATTGTTATACAATAGTAGTTAATTTAAATACGCATTATTTTAATATAATAATGAGAGTAACAAAGAGTAGCATATTAATATTGTTATTGTAATTAGAATAAAAGATTCATAGCATATTATTATTGTTAGTGTAATTAGTATAGAAAGTCACATGTGCAACGAATATAGGAAATATAATTAGAAAAAGAAGATAATATATTAGTAAAGAATGAAATAGAAAAATATAGAAAGTAAAAAAGGAATGATCATTCAATTCAAGTTAGTAGAGTCGAGTACAGTAGTCAAGTATAAGGCGTCAGCGAGAGTTGACTGATTGGACTGACTTGACTGTTTTATTAAATTGTGAAAATAAATAATTAAAATTTATTAAAAGGATTAATTTGAAATTATTAAAACATATTATGGAAATTTATTTAATGTTGAATGTTGTATTAATTGATTTAAATAGTGTGTGTGTTATAAATTATAAATTATCAAACATAAAAAAAATTGACAATGACGTCGCTTTACTTTTAAACGATAATAACATAAGACCATAGAAAATAGTGACCGGTATTTGCTTATAATATAGCTTTTTAGTAGGTACCTTATTGAAAAAAAAAATCAAAGGCGCCAAACATTTTTCGCACACACACAAAAAAAACCACGAGCCGGGCCTGTCCATAAGATATTATGAATTCAATCTTTTTATTAATAAATAATATCGAAACAATGTTTCTGCAACATGTCGTTATATTTATGTTTTAAACTTATCAACATTATACAATATATTTTTTTTAAAACAAATTTATTTTACTCATTTTATGTTGAATAAAATATAAAACAACAATAATTCTTTATTTTTCACTCAAAATCAATTACAAAATTTCAACTGCAGTTTACTATCAACATTTCTTTTCACCACATAAATATTATACAAGATTCTTTCGCCTCTCATTAAAAAGTATCTGAGTCTGAGCATAATGTTTTGTATCTTTTTATATATTTTGCATGTTGTATGGTTGTTTCTTATAGTATTTTAAATTTTCTGTAAACATATTTCTCTTTAAACAAATTTAGTAGTATTTTAAATTCGGTAGCGCTTCGTTTGGTATCAAAAACTGAACGTAATTAAATAAAATTAATAATTTCATAAAAAGTGGAACGATAATAAATGATCAGAATTAATTGAATTAGGTTTCAAAATTTCATTATTAAAATATATGTTGGTAAATATTAATATTGCTAAACATTACATTTGGTATTTAGAAATGGATACAAAATCATTGAGTTCTACACAAATATTTTATCGAAACTAATTGAAATTAATCCTTTCATAGATTGAGGGACAATACAAAATCAAATGTTATAACTTAATTACAACCCTATTATTGAAATAGATCCATTTAAGGCTTCTTGATGTAGTTAGGATAGCGCCATAATAGTAAAATAAGAATAAAACAATATCAAAGTCATTATAAGAGTAAAATTAAAACAATTTTCAAATCATATAAAAAATAATCGCAATTCAGAAACATTGTTTGAAGAAAATGGAACGCTGATATAAGGTTAGATCCACATTGAAATGAAGATATCTTTTCTCGGTCAATTTAAGTTTTTTTTTGAAAGAATGGAGGTTAGGAAACTACTAATGAAATAATTATAATTATTAAAAATATATTTAGTTTTTTGCTTGTTCAATCCACTTGTGAGCTTTAAGCCGCAATGATAGAGATTTCATGATATATTTATTGCAATTTGAAACTACTATTAATTTTTTATGGATTTCGAACCACAACATTCTTTATAATGAAGAATCTTTTAATTTTAACAAGTTTTTAATAGTGAAACATGGTTTTAACCGGTTGCATTTTGCCAGTCTTAACGTCACAATTACATATATTGTAAATTATTAAATAAACACATCAGTTTAATATAGTGATGTCCAAACTACGGCCGGCAATTTTAGCTGGACAGAATTGAATAGAATTTGAAAAAATATATGTGGAACGATCCCTTTCTATTTGGGCATCACTGGTTTAACTAATAATGAAATTGTTAATGATTTTTTTTAATTTTTTGCAATTAACTTGTATATTAAATTAGCTATACAGTCAAAATAAGTACTATCAGCTTTTGTAATTAGTCTCCAGCAGTAATAATATGATATGATTTTTACTCTAAAAGGAAAGGATATAAAAATTAAAAAATTTCTGATTAGCAATATAAAATTAAATATACATTTTCCCCATTTTATTGCAATTATCAATTATGATAATATTCAACGACCTTCATTTTCAAATGTATATAGATATTTTATAAGTGGCGCCCAAATTATCTTTTTATTACATAATTTTATTTAAATTAAACAAGGAATGACAAAAAATGGTTTGAAAAATTCTTTGAAAGATTAATGATACATAAATATTATGCTTTTTATTATTTTGTAAACTAATCTTACTGAATATATTTATATTTATTTGAATAATCGAGAAAACTGTCTTATTAGCCTTAAGGATTTTGCTCAATTTATCAAATAGGATTAAAAATTACTAAATAAGATTATTAAATGTATTGGAAATTAAGGTCAAAATTCTTAATAAATGTTCTATACCACAAATTATTTTTAAATTTTTAAATAAAAAATAAGTATATATTCTTTTTCGATCTAGATTTGGATATAGCTCAAATATCAAATTATTAATCAACTTGAAACTATATATAATAAAA
Source organism: Rhamphomyia laevipes (assembly GCA_963920725.1). Taxonomy (NCBI): domain Eukaryota; kingdom Metazoa; phylum Arthropoda; class Insecta; order Diptera; family Empididae; genus Rhamphomyia; species Rhamphomyia laevipes. The sequence goes on along the minus strand of OY987256.1, from coordinate 5,749,635 downwards.
CTTACACAACCAATGACAAATGTTTTCGATATAAATTAGTTTCTGCTAAATTACATCAAAATTCAAAATTGTACATGAGTATTAAAAAATAATTAGATGAATATTTAAATTATGTAAATTGAACTTTTTATGTAATTTGTTTTGTGAATTATTATTCAAAAATATGAAAATAATTAGAAAATTAGTTTAATCTATATAAATATATTTTTATATAGGAGATATGTATAGTCAGATTAGCAGCTGTGTTCACATAGCACTGGACAATTGGCGAATATACGGCTAGACTATAGGCATCCCATTCAACCAAATGTTTCGGAGAACTGAATGAAACTATTACCAACTTTACCTGGAAGTGTTCAGCTCTGACCAGAACCAGAAAGAATACACTATGAACTCAACAACCTTAGCGATTTAGTGGCTAAGAAATATACATATAAATGGTACGGAATCTGAAAGCCACAAGATGGTTCTCTAAAATCACTACTTAGCTAAGCCAGGTGATCACTGAATGTTAACAAAATGAATAATGCTGACGGGCCGTCCTTCAGCTAACAAAACAAACTATAGACTCATAAATGCTCGTAAAACGCCGCTTAATAAAAATATTTAATCATTTTCAACTAATCTAATTAATTTAATTAATTATTTAATTAATAATTTTCTAATGTATCTGTTTTCACAAATTTTTAGTTATCATCAATCGGAAAACAATATTATAAAGAAAATATTTTCCAAAATTATTTTTACTAACATTATTGATTTTATTTTTTAATGCTATATTGTTAAAATAAAAAAATGCTTGTCATTTGTAAATTAGATTGATAATTCTGGTATAATCTTTAGATTATATAAAACTAGATTATTCAACATTTTGTTCAATATAAAATGTCCTTGAAAAAAGTATAATCTTGTCAACATTAAATAAAAAATAACAAATAATTTCATTGAATTTACTATATAAATCGGAAAACAGTGAAAATATTTAATGTGTTTAGCAAGAAAAACTTTGTTCAAAAAATTAAAAGCGATTTGTAAACCTTTTTGATGACATTATTGGATTTATAATTTAATCACTAACCAGATTATGTTGTCAAAGATTTGAATTTCCATATAAAAATCTTTTATTTTGTTAATTTAGCAGCAAAAATTTATACCTTTTTTAAAAAAAAATAAACTAAAATGCTGCAAAAAGAACGATATCAGTAAAGGCTGGGCTTAGGTACAATAAAAAAAAGATATCTGAAACCATCTAGAATTTAGTGCGAAAAAGATATTTTGCATCCTTGTACAATACAGGGGGTTAGATACAAAAGTAATCATAAATTATTGGAGTTGATAAAAGCAGAAAATGTATATAGTTATATTCATTAAACCATAAAGATGGACTGGTCATGCAGAAAGAATGGAATCAAAAATATCAAATGCAAAGATCGATTATATATAAATGATACCAACATTAAGGTATCAGATACAGAGGAAAGCTGGCTTAATGCTTAATGGTATAGAAAATGATGTAAGTAAACTAAAACTAATAAATAGGATTGCTGATTGAAAAAAAAAAACGTTTTAAATCTAATTGAGACTAAAACGATCAAAGTCTTAATTAGATTTACTAATTATATATTTGTTATTTTTTATTAATATAAATTATTTATTCGTTTTAATTAATAAATCGTACTTCACATGACGTTATATACTCTAACGATATTGACTGAGATTCATTTTTCACAAACCTGATTTTAAATTCAAATTCTGCCAACTAATTGTTTTCAATAGAAACATATGCAATCTTATTGATTATGCATACAGAGTAGGCCACGCACCCCTACATATAATCCCACCATGAAATTCCAACTTTCATTTTGATATTTCATATCCCACCTACAATTAATCTTCATTTTCTTTGAAATTCTTTAGAAAATATCTAAGTTTTTCGTAATGAATGACATTTAAAGTCTCATTGTGGGTTTAATTTTATCATAAAATACAAAAGGATAAATTTTTTCTTAACTTATGTACTGAATAATTTCCAGGGATTTTTTATAAAATATAAAAAGACACTTCTATAGCATTACTTTTTGTTATGTACATTTTATACTAAAGAAAGATTATTAATCCTTACAAAATAAATGTATTTGCAAATTGCTTATATATTTACAAATATATTGTTAAGATACTGTAAATTCAAACTATTATAGTTTTCAAAGAACTTTATGTTTTGTATATTATTGAAAATTAAATGAAATATTTAAGTATTTCAAGTTATAGACTTTAAGTATCTCTACACTTTGAATATCAATTTCGCAAACAATACTTTAAGAAATGATTCAATATTTTATTTATAAGTAATTAAAACTCTTCTTTATTTGTAACAGAAAATTCTATTAAATTGTCATTATATTATAAATATAATAGAAACTTATTTGACTGTAGGAGTTTAACCCATTTTTATAAATCAACATAATTTCTTATTTCAAAACAATTTTTATCTCACTTATTTTTTTATAGGTTAAATCTTTAAATTTTCTACTTCTTATGATAAAAAACCACTTAACCTAATAAAAAATTTATTATAAATAATGATATAAAGTTTTTTTTATGTCTCTAAGACAGTGGTTCTTTACGTAGCGAAAGTGTTCTCTGAATCATCTAGTGAAAGTATTCCGCTAAAATTTTAAAATCAATGAAAAATTATAACGATTATTAAGACGAAATAGACAAAGTCGTTTTTAGTTTTAATCGTATTTACTTGTACTTTTGTGCTTATGTTAGCTCTTATCGTTTTTTTGAATGTCAACTATCGAAGTGTACGGAGGTGTTTCTTGCTCAAAATGTTATGGTTTTGCTTCAATTTAGTCCAACTTTTTAGTCAAAATTTCCAGTATGATGTCACATAATTTATTGTTTTGTTATAGAAGTTCATTTGTAAGAATGTTAATAATCTGGAATAAAAATAATCCACATTCATTTTAGGAAGTTCGATTACATCCAGAATAATTAACTATTTGGTGTGTATTTCATGCTGGTTATATTTTTTCAAAATATACCATATTTTTTCAAAATAATAATGTTACTGTCAATGGTGTTCGATATAGAGCAATGCTGAATTATTTTTTCCGCAAAAATTGATGAACATGGTTTGAATGATATGTGGTTTACCTACGACCCATACTGCTGCTAAAACAATGGATTAATTGGGTGGTAAATCTAATGATTCCTTTATTACATGTTTTGGACTTATAAATTGGCCAACAAAATCGGTTAAATTTAACACTTTTATACTATTTTTTGTAGGGGTATGCTAATTTAATTTACTAATTAGAATCTAATTTAGATGATTAAAATCATTATAAAAATTTAAAATTTATAGAAAAATTATAATTTCTTTTTAAAAAAGATGGTCACATGAAAAACTACAAAATTTTTAGAATTTCCTTCAACTAAATTACACAAAACATGGAGATTTTATGATTTAAAACTAAAATTAAAAATAATTCTTCAATTACTAGAGTTTTTCTATAACGATTTTCCGAATTTCAAAATATTACAATTACAAAATTCAAGCTATTAACTATAATAAAAATCGATAATATAACCGAAGTTATAGTTGCATTTAAAATATAATACTTTACTCATTATATATTTAAAAACAATGTCAAAGTATATCTTAAAGTACAATGCACTTGACTTCTTAATGACCGCTTATAGATGTAAAAAAAACAAGGTTTGTTTAGCAACATTACATTATTTTTATATATAGTAATTTGAAACACTGTTACGTAAATTTTTTATATGGCTTCAATAAAAAAAAATATGCAGATTATGTGAACCAGATGGGACACATTTTTCAAAAGAAAATAAACTAATTGTGGATGAGAAATGTTTTTCATATAGTTGGCTTAAACCTTTAGGATTAAGTTAGAGGGTATTAAAGAATACTAGGTACCATGTAATCATTATAATGAACTCTACAAATATATATATCAAATTACAAATTTGTTGACCATAAAATACTATTTACATTCAAATATTTATTTTAGATTTTTTAATAAATTCTCAATTTTTTTTTTTTTTTGTCAAAAGCATAATTTAACCAGAACCTTTTTATGAATATTTTTTCAATATATAAATTTGAAAATCATTTCAAAATGGTATTTTAAAATAAAGATTTATATCTAATTTTCAATATTATTCAAATTATTTATACCGTATAGTAAAATATTTCAAAAGATATCATTTTGAAAATTTGAAATTCAAATTTGCAACATAATTTATTAGTATATTGAAATATCTTTTTAGTAAAAAATTATCGGAATAATTATCAGAGTTTCAATTATTCAAAATAAGTTCTTTTCGAAAATAAAAAAACTAAATGAAATTTTTATTATTTTTAAAAAATTTTATTTTGTTATATTCAATATGGGACAGTAAATTGTAATATGTCAACCCTATCCATTAAATTAATCCAGAATAGTACCACGTGCCACAATTTTTTTACAAACATTGTTGATATGCGGAAACATATTAACTTGTGATGTTAATATGAAAAAGAAAAACACATTTTTCATTTAACTATTGAAAAAAATATTATTTTCTATCGAATTTTTATATAGTTATGTATATTATTTTATTTTAACAGGTGTATTTTAAGTGTTGATTTAACACTTAAAATTCAAAGTTATTTCCATGGAAAATTTTAGCAATTTTAATATCAATAATATTGCTCAACAAAATCAATACCGAATCGATTAGTTGATGTTGTATATAGTTTCCTTTCCTGAACTAATTTTTTTCTCACTAGATGAGGAACTCAAGAGAATGGGTCATATTGACCAGTTCTTCAGAGGTAAGGAAGACTTTTTCTGAAGATATTGTCTTCTTATTGCTACAGCCTTGCAGTGACAGAGAATGTATTCTGTCGTTTGTTTATATAGAGACGACAGATCAGCTAGCTAGACGAATTTTATTAAGGTCTGTTCTGTCATGAGGCCTGTTATAGGGTTATTAATGTCATTTTTTCTGAGTTTTAGTATGTCTTCCACTTATATATTTGTTTTTGTTTTTTTTAGATTTTAATGTCCTGGTAGTCTGGTCCAATTGAACTTATGCTCTTTTACAATCCATATGCGTAAGATGAGGTTGGAGTGTGCTCTTGGTTTACCGCAGAACGGCTCTGGTACAATGAGTTTTGTGCTTGAGTCAGTTTTTGCAAGGCACTCTTTATTTCCTTCAATTCTTATATGTCGTGTCACTCACATTAAGGATCACATGAGTCCTGAAACAAACACATGATAAGTCTTTGAATTGTAATTTTGTATTAATGTTAAGAATAAGTTTAAATATCTAAATTAATTTCTTGTTATATTTAAGAGTAACTTTATTTCTCAATAGTTTAACAAAAAAGTTTTAAGTATACTATGTATGAGTTTATTTGGAGCACGTTTGTATTAAATTTTACTTAATTTCACTTCAGATAAATTGAAAAACAAGAAAATATTTCAAAATATATTGATAACTATAAAACGATTTTATCAAACTATATCCGTTTATATAATTTGAGTGTAATGTTAATAAATTTTGTAAGGATATTTTATATTGGTTGTTGGTGTTACCATAAATAAACTATATAAATATATTTACCAGATTTGGATAAATGAGTATGAAACGATTAATGCAGAATAGAGACAATTTATAAATATGAATTTAAATATAGCATTATTTTTAATTAAGCCCATTTCAATAATAATTTGATATTTCTGATCATTATAACTATAATTTAGATATTTGCATTAAATTCCGAAGATATCCTGCTGTATATACAAGATCTATGATAAAAATGAAGTGAATTTGTATTACTAAATTGAATATTTTACTATATAAAACTATAATGCAACCAACCTTTTTGAACGACCATAATTTACTTAATCTTATATTACCATAGTATTTTAGTCGGCTCCTGTATTGGTAATTCTTAATCTAGAATCATATAATATTATGAATTCAATTATTTAAACACTTATTCGTACACTATTCGATTGAAAATGTATTTTTTTCATTCCAAATAGAATTCGAATAATATACGATAAATTGCATTTATATAGAATTTTTTCATTTTTTTTTTAAATTTTTATGGTCTAATTTATATATTTACATCGATATTTTTCAATATTTATTTGAACTTTTCTCTATATTATTTTCGAAACTCATAAAGTTTTCATTTCTATATAATATATTGAGTTAAATTATCAAATCTGAAAAGATTTTTACCATTAAGATAACATTTAGATTTTATGCTATATAAAGAAAATTGAATAAATTTATATAGTACATTTCAGCTAGAAATTTTTGTTGAAAATAAAGTCCAGTAAAATTTCTTCAAATATTAAATTTTCGTATTTAATGTTTATTTGTTTTTAGTAAAAGATATTTTTTTTATTTATCATTTGACAAAATATCAAAGGATAAATAAAAAAAATAGGATTTAAAATTTGTTTAACTGAATTTTTTGAACAACAAATCGAAAAAAACATTTTTTTTTTTGTAATTTAAAGAAATAAAAACGATACCAATTTTTAAAATTGTTTTTAAAATTAGCTTATTTGTATTATTCTTGTAGTTCAAATTACATGGTTCAATTCACCAGAAAATCAATTTCCAATTTTAGAATGTGGATTATACATTTTAAATATTATATGTGACAGCAAATCCATCAATGACACTTGATATTTTATAGAATGATAATCCGGCGGTATTGCGATAATCTTTCGAAATTTATTTAATTGTACTTCTTTCGCCACAGATCTTAATTGGCAATAAAAACCATGTCACATACTAGCAAAAGAAAATTATTAAAAATAAAAGATTATAATATATACAAATTTAAAATTATATTTTGAATTCCGTTTTTTTCATAAGTCATAAAGATTTCCACCATTTGAAACTTAGTGGAATTTCAATATAATTATTAATAAGTCCATTTACAATTTACACTTTATAAGTATTTATGTAATTATATTTACAACATTACAAGTGAATGGTTTCATATTAATTTTCAAGTCAGTTTTTACAATTTGATTAATTAACAACTAAATGGTTAGTAAAATGAATCATAAATATACAATTTATAAGGATCTTTGTTGTCGAATATTAAATTTCTCAAGTTCTTGTACAAAATTTGTTTTGAAATGGTGGAAAGGTGGTGAAAACACATTACTTTGAGTATGAGAATTATAAATTTTTGAGGGTGAAACTTGTGAACTGAATTCAAATATAAAATATTAGAATTTAAGGATCTAAATAGTATAGATGAAGTGATATTAATTCATTCCTCTAGGAAAATGTATTTCCTTTTATTTGAACCTTTATTTAGAAGAATGAAATGTGTGTTTATGTTAATAATTTAACAGTGTACATTCATTACATACTTTCCATCAAATTTTATTTAATATTTTGATATTTTCATAGTCGTTTCAGAAACTAGAATACTTTAGATAATAAAAAATTTAAACTAAGAATTAAATATCACAATCAATATTAGAAAAAGTTTATGCCAGCAGATAACTTGTAGTTAGATTTAACATTATTAATTTATGTCCAACTTTGTAAAAAAAATTACACTGTCAGTACAAAACTTACATGTAGTACAAAATTAACATGTAGGACACCTGAAAGTTTTCTTTTATAGTTGGTAACAATACATAAAATTTGAAGTCGGTAATTTCAGTAGGATCCATGTCAAAATCCCAAATTCAATGCTCTACATTATTCAGTAATTGTTACCCGTTTTCGATGATATTTCAAATTCAGATTAATTTTGTTATCTAATTGGTGTTTCTGAACTTTAAGTGCAGATTGGTCCATAGATGTGAAGTTTAGTTTCCGAATTATATTTGATTATATTTTATTATAGAATTAATTATTATCACAATTAAATGTATGACAATTAATTTTTGACTACGTTAACAAATGTTTCCTATTATTAGGAAATATGAAAGGGGAAATATTTTTTTTTATAGATTTTATTCAAAAAATATTTGGGAGCTTATTTAATAAATTTATTAAAAAAAGTTAATACGTATTATATTTAAACAGTTTTTTGATAAATTCTATATTAATATTTAATTTAAGTAAATAATGTTTTTTTGAACATAAATGTTTTTTTTTAAATTTAAGTTTTTGTTTATAAAATATCATTAAATAATATATAAAATATATGTTAAATATTTAAGCAGCTTTTACATAATAATTTGACATTGTTACGTAACAAAATAATAAAATTAGTTGACGCTAACATCACTTCAAATATTTGTTTTATATGCTTGATAAATTTTACCTATAAAAGTTGAAAAATATTATAAGAATTTTAATTATATTTGAAGATCTTGAAGCAGTAAGTAAAATTTCACTTATTATATTTTAAATAAAATTAATAAAAATATTTTTCGTTACAGAATTTAATCATACAAAAATATCCTAAAATGCGTGTACTTTTCTCCGTTATTATGTTAATAGCTTTGGCTGCACCAGGTTTCGTGGAAGGATGCATTTCTGAAGGTGCGATCTGCAGTTTAGCAAATACATTGGCATGTTGTGATGGATTTACTTGTTCTTCATCATCACCAGGTAATAAACACACTAGGTGTAGACGACCAGAGTAGACGATGGATGCTTGACAGAATTCCATATAAACTTTTTTTTTATGTATTTTGCATATTTTATATAAAAAAAAAATAAGAAGAATAATAAATTTAAAAAATAATTAAAAAGTAAAAACTAAAATTCGTTAATTTTTCATATTTTGTATGCTTAATCTAAGTCAGAAGGTTTCGTTCACTTGGTATAGATAGCCATTGTATACAATGAATTTGGTAAAAAAAAAGTTATATTTAACTATGAATCAAAAAGAAAACAATTCATTTTAGTGTCCTCATTGGCTTCTACATCTCGCCTGCCCTTCATATTCGTACAATAAAACAAAAAAAAAAATATTTTTAATTATTTAAAATATATTGTAGATCTCCGAGATAGCAAAAATGGCATAATTTTTTGTTAGTTTATAAAGAATGTATTATAAGAAACGTGATAACAAAATTATTATGGTATTATATTATTTGTACAATTGTCAAAAACACATTCAATTTTCTACTCGCCCGACATCGAAAACGCCCTGAAAAAGGTTTTATTCTTTATCAAATTCCAAATAAGTCTAATACAACGCTCCTAACTGACTTATACCTGAGAAATCAGGTGCATAATCATGAAGTCCATCATACACCAAATTTCAGATTTTATTTCGCTACCATTCTTTATTATAAAGGAATAACCATCTATGTTTATAAGAATCCCCAAGAAAAAACCTACGAAAAAAATTATATTATGTATTTATATTTTACATAAATAAATAACATTAAATGAGATTGGATAATATTCTAAAAAATACAATTTGCAATTAATATTAACTTTAATTATTGTAATATAGAGCAAAAGGATTTAAATTGTCTTTATAGAATATCAAAATTCCATTTCCTGAAGATAAGACCACAAGAAAAACTTATAAATTTATTATAATATCAAGATTATCTATATTAAGCCAGGCAATCTTTTTATATATATATTATCCCATAAATAAAATACCTTTCATTGAAGATGTCTTTATACATCCTTTTAGTTGAATGATATCTGTATAAGAAAGGAAATCTTTTTAGTTTTTCCTATCTCAACGAAATAAATCTGTATAAAAACAGTTTTATCTGTATTACAGGTGCAATATTATGCAAGTAAAATATATCTTTTTTAACATATGATTATTGATTTTTATATTATATTTTTAACAAGGATATAATATAATAATCATGCCATAGTTTCAGAGAACTGAATGAGAAAGAAACTATAACCCATTTTACCTGGAAATGTTCAGAAAGAATACACTTGGCGGGTATAAACTCAACAATCTTACTGATTTAGTAGCTAAAAGATATTCATATATGGTACGGTTTCTGAAGTCCAGTAGATGGTTCTAAAATCACTATCTCAGCTAAGCCAGGTGATCACCGAACTGTAACAAAATGGTGCTTGCTAACCTAACGAGCCGTCCTTCAGCCAACCAAATAAACTATAGACTCATCAATACTCGTAAAACGCCGCTTAACAAAAATATTTAATACTTTTCAACCAAACTAATTATTTTTGGCATTTAATTAACAATTTTCTAATATCTCTGTTTTCAGAAATTTTTAGTTATCATCAATCGGAAAACAATATTATAAAAAAAATATTCTACAAAATTATTTTTACTTAGCTATCATTATTGATTTTATTTTTTAATGCTATATTGTTAAAATAAAAAATGCTTGTCATTTGGATATTAGATTGATAATTCTGGTATAATCTTTAGATTATATAAAACTAGATTATTCAACATTTTGTTTAATATAAAATGTCCTTGACAAAAGTATAATCTTGTCAACATTAAATAAAAAATAACAAAAAATTTCATTGAATTTACTATATAAATCTGAAAACAGTGAAAATATTTAATATGTTTAGCAAGAAAAACTTTGTTCAAAAAATTAAAAGCGATTTGTAAACTTTTTTGATGACATATTGGATTTATAATTTAATCACTAACCAGATTATGTTGGAAAAGATTTGAATTTCCATATAAAAATCTTTTATTTTGTTAATTTAGCAGCAAAAATTTATACTTTTTTTAAAAAAAATAAGCTAAAATGCTGCAAAAAGAACGATATCAGGAAAGGCTGAGATACTAAATCCCAGGTACAATTCTGAAACCACCTAGAATTTAGTGCGAAAAGGATATTCTGCATCCTTGTACAATACAGCCGGTTAGATATAGAAGTAATCATAAATTATTGGAGTTGATAAAAGCAGTAAACGTATATAGTTATTCATTAAACCATAAAGATGGACAGGTCATGAAGAAAGAATGATGGAAACAAAAATATCGAACGGAAAGTTTGATTATTATATATATAATACCATCATTATCATCAGGTATCAGATACAGAGGAAAGCTGGCTTAATGCTTAATGGTATAGAAAATGATGTAAATATAAACTGAAAATAATAAATTGCTGATTGAAAAAAAAACGTTTTAAAACTTAGTACTGGCTAACTGAGACTAAAACGATCAAAGTCTTAATTAGATTTACTAATTATATATTTGTTATTTTTTATTAATATAAATTATTTATTCGTTTTAATAAATAAATCGTACTTCACATGACGTTATATACTCTAAGGATATTGACTGAGATTCATTTTTCACAAACTTGATTTTAAATTCAAATTATGCCAACTAATTTTTTTCAATAGAAACATATGCAATCTTATTGATTATGCATACAGAGTAGGCCACGCACCCCTACATATAAACCCACCATGAAAATCCAACTTCATATCCCACCTACAATTAATCTTCATTTTCTTTGAAATTCTTTAGAAAATATCTAATTTTTTCTTAATGAATTACATTTAAAGTCTCATTGTGGGTTTAATTTTATCATAAAATACAAAAGGATGAAATTTTTTCTTAACTTATGTACTGATTAATTTCCAAGGAATTTTATAAAATATAATAATAATAAACACACTTCTAGCATTACTTTTTGTTATGTACAATTTATACTAAAGAAAGATTATTAATCCTTACGAGATAAATTTATATGCAAATTGCTTATAATTTACAAATATATTGTTAAGATAATGTAACTTCAAACTATTATAGTGTGAAAAAGGAACTTTTTATGTTAAATAAAATTACATTTTATTTGTTTTGAATATTATTGAAAATTAAATAAAATATTTAAGTCTTTCAAGTTATAGACTTTAAGTATCACTACACTTTGAATATCAATTTCTCAAACAATACTTTAAGAAATGATTCGATATTTTATTTATAAGTAATTAAAACTCTTCTTTATATTGTAATAGAAAATTCTATAAAATTGTCATTATATTATAAATATAATAGAAACTTATTTGACTGTAGGAGTTTAACCCATTTTTATAAATCAACATAATTTCTTATTTCAAAACAATTTTTATCTCACTTATTTTTTTATAGGTTAAATCTTTAAATTTTCTACTTCTTATGCTAAAAAATCACTTAACCCAATAAAAAATTTATTATAAATAATGATATAAAGTTTTTTTTATGTCTCTAAGACAGTGGTTCTTTACGTAGCGAAAGTGTTCTCTGAATCTAGTGAAAGTATTCCGCTAAAATTTTAAAATCAATGAAAAATTATAACGATTATTAAGACGAAATAGACAAAGTCGTTTTTAGTTTTAATCGTATTTACTTGTACTTTTGTGCTTATGTTAGCTCTTATCGTTTTTTTGAATGTCAACTATCGAAAGTGTACGGAGGTGTTTCTTGCTCAAAATGTTATGATTTTGCTTCAATTTAGTCCAACTTTTTAGTCAAAATTTCCAGTATGATGTCACATAATTTTAGAAGTTCATTTGTAAGAATGTTAATAATCAAAATTGCCGTATTTGGATTAAAAATAATCCACATTCATTTTAGGAAGTTCGATTACATGCAGAATAATTAACTGTTTGGTGTGTATTTCATGCTGGTTATATTTTTTCAAAATATACCATATTTTTTCAAAATAATAATGTTACTGTCAATGGTGTTCGATATAGAGCAATGCTGAATTATTTTTTCCCCAAAAATTGCTGAACATGGTTTGAATAATATGTGGTTTACCTACGACTCATACTGCTCCTAAAACAATGGATTAATTGGGTGGTAAATCTAATGATTCCTTTATTACATGTTTTGGACTTATAAATTGGCCAACAAAATCGTGAAATTTAACACCTTTATACTATTTTTTGTAGGGGTATGCTAATTTAATTTACTAATTAGAATCTAATTTAGATGATAAAAATCATGATAAAAATTTAAAATTTATAGAAAAATTATAATTTCTTTTTAAAAAAGATGGTCACATGAAAAACTACAAAATTTTTAGAATTTCCTTCAACTAAATTACACAAAACATGGAGATTTTATGATTAAAAACTAAAATTAAAAATGATTCTTCAATTACTAGAGTTTTTCTATAACGATTTTCCGAATTTCAAAATATTACAATTACAAAATTCAAGCTATTAACTATAATAAAAATCGATAATATAACCGAAGTTATAGTTGCATTTAAAATATAATACTTTACTCATTATATATTTAAAAACAATGTCAAAGTATATCTTAAAGTACAATGCACTTGACTTCTTAATGACCGCTTATAGATGTAAAAAAAACAAGGTTTGTTTAGCAACATTACATTATTTTTATATATAGTAATTTGAAACACTGTTACGTAAATTTTTTATATGGCTTCAATAAAAAAAAATATGCAGATTATGTGAACCAGATGGGACACATTTTTCAAAAGAAAATAAACTAATTGTGGATGAGAAATGTTTTTCATATAGTTGGCTTAAACCTTTAGGATTAAGTTAGAGGGTATTAAAGAATACTAGGTACCATGTAATCATTATAATGAACTCTACAAATATATATATCAAATTACAAATTTGTTGACCATAAAATACTATTTACATTCAAATATTTATTTTAGATTTTTTAATAAATTCTCAATTTTTTTATTTTTTTTGTCAAAAGCATAATTTAACCAGAACCTTTTTATGAATATTTTTTCAATATATAAATTTGAAAATCATTTCAAAATGGTATTTTAAAATACAGATTTATATCTAATTTTCAATATTATTCAAATTATTTATACCGTATTCCAAAAGATATCATTTTCAAAATTTGAAATTCAAATTTTGCAACATAAATTATTAGTATATTGAAATATCTTTTTAGTAAAAAATTATCGGAATAATTATCAGAGTTTCAATTATTCAAAATAAGTTCTTTTCGAAAATAAAAAGCTAAATGGAATTTTTATTATTTTAAAAAAAATTTATTTTGTTATATATGGGACAGTAAATTGTAATTTGTCAACCCTATCCATTAAATTAATCCAGAATAGTGCCACGTGCCACAAAAATTGTTGATATGCGGAAACATATTTTTCATTTTAGTATTGAACAAATATTATTTCTATCGAATTTTTATATAGTTATATTATTTTATTTTAACAGGTGTATTTTAAGTGTTGATTTAACAATTAAAATTCAAAGTTATTTCCATGGAAAATTTTAGCAAGTTTAATACCGAATCGATTAGTTGATGTTGTATATAGTTTCTTAAACTATTTTTTTATCACTAGACAGGAAACGCAAGAAAATGGGCCATATTGACCAGTTCTTCAGGGGCAAGGAAGCCTTTTTCTAGCAGATATTGTATTCTTCTTGCTACACCCTTTCAGTGGTAGAGAATATATTCTGTCGTTTCTTTATGATTTCGACAGAGACGGCAGATGTTTGTTTCAGCTAGCTAGTCGCATTTTATTGAGGTCAAAGGACTGTGTTCTGTCATTTTGTTTTGTGTGATTTATATTTGTTTTGTTTTTTTATTAGATTGTATGTCCTGGTAGTCTAGTCTAGTTGGACTTATGCTCTTGTTCAATCCAACGGCTCTGGTGCAATGAGTATTGTGCTTTAGTCAGTTTTTTCAAGGCACTCTTCATTTCCTTCAATTCTTATATATATCGTGTCACTCACATTAAGGATCACATAACTCCTGAAACAAACACATGTCACATGATAAGTCTTTGAATTGTAATTTTGTATTAATGTTAAGAATAAGTTTAAATATCTAAATTAATTTCTTGTTATAGTTAAGAGTAACTTTATTTCTCAATAGTTTAACAAAAAAAAAGTTTTATACTATAATTTTATTTGGAGCACGTTTGTTGTCTTACTTAATTTCACTTCAGATAAATTGAAAAACAAGAAAATATTTCAAAATATATATTGATAACTATAAAACGATTTTATCAAACTATATCCGTTTATATAATTTGAGTGTAATGTTAATAAATTTTGTAAGGATATATTATATTGGTTGTTGGTGTTACCATAAATAAACTATACAAATATATTTACCAGATTTGGATAAATGAGTATGAAACGATTAATGCAGAATAGAGACAATTTATAGATATGAATTTAAATATAGTATTATATTTAATTAAACATATTTCAATAATAATTTGATATGTCTGATCTCAAGAACCATAATTTAGATATATGCATAAAATTCCGAAGATATCCTGCCGTATATACAAGAACTATGATAAAAATGAAGTGAATTTGTATTACTAAATTGAATATTTTACTATGTAAAACTATAATATACAACCTTTTTAAATGACCGAAATTTGCTTAATCTTATATTACCATAGTATTTTAATGTGCTGTAATGGACATTCTTAATCTGAAATCATAAAATATTATGAATTCAATTATTTAAACATTTAATTTTACACTATTCGATTGAAAAAAAACATTTTTTTTTTGTAATTTAAAGAAATAAAAACGATACCAATTTTTAAAATTGTTTAACAATTTATTAGCTTATTTGTATTATTCTTGTAGTTCATATTACATGGTTCAATTCACCAGAAAATCAATTTCCAATTTTAGAATGTATGGATTATACATTCTAAATATTATATGTGACAGCAAATCAATGATACTTGATATTTTATAGAATGATAATCCGGCGGTGTTGCGGTAATCTTTCGAAATTTATGTAATTACTTCTTTCGCCACAGATCTTAATTAGCAATAAAAACCATGTCACATACTAGCAAAAAAAATATGGTATAGAGGTTCATCACGGAAGAAAATTATTAAAAATAAAAGATTATAATATATACAAATTTAAAATTATATTTTGAATTCCGTTTTTTTCATAAGTCATAAAGATTTCCACCATTTGAAACTTAGTGGAATTTCAATATAATTATTAATAAGTCCATTTACAATTTACACTTTATAAGTATTTATGTAATTATATTTACAACATTACAAGTGAATGGTTTCATATTAATTTTCAAGTCAGTTTTTACAATTCAATTAATTAACAACTAAATGGTAAGTAAAATGAATCATAAATATACAATTTATAAGTATCTCTGTTGTCGAATATTAAATTTCTCAGGTTCCTGTACAAAATTTGTTTTAAAATGGTGGAAAAGTGGTGAAAATATGAACACATTACTTTGAGTATGAGAATTATAAATTTTTGAGGGTGAAACTTGTGAACTAAATTCAAATATAAAAAATTAGAATTTAAGGATCTAAATAATATAGATGGTGTGATATTAATTCATTCCTCTAGGAAAATATATTTCCTTTTATTTGAATCTTTATTTAGAAGAATGAAATGTGTGTTTTATATAACATAATGTTAATAATTTAACAGTGTACAATCGTTACATACTTTCTATCAAATTTTATTTAATATTTTGATATTTTCATAGCCGTTTCAAAAACTAGAATACTTAAGATTTAGATAATATATAAAAAATTGAAACTAGGAATTAAATATCTTAATCAATATTTATCCCAGCAGATAACTTGTAGTTAGATTTAACATTAATTTATGTCCAACTTTGTAAAAAAAAACACTGTCAGTACAAAACTTACATGTACATAGTACAAAATTAACATGTAGCACACCTTACTTTTATAGTTGGTAACAATACATAAAATCCCCAATTCAATGCTCTACATTATTCAGTAATTGTTACACTTTTTCGATGATATTTCAAATACAGATTAATTTTGTTATCTAATTGGTGTTTCTGAACGCGTGTCGTCAATGAACTTTAAATACAGATTGGTCCATAGATGTGAAGTTTAGTTTCCGAATTATATTTGATTATAGAATGTACATAATTATTATCACAATTAAATGTATGACAATTAATTTTTGATTACGTTAACAAATGTTTCCTATTATTAGGAAATATCAAAGGGGAAATTTTTTTTTTATAGATTTTATTCAAAAAATATTTGGGAGCTTTATTTAATGAATTTATTAAAAAAAATTAATACGTATTATATTTAAACAGTTTTTTGATAAATTCTATATTAATATTTAATTTAAGTAAATAATGTTTTTTTGAACATAAATGTTTTTTGTATGTAAATTTTAAGTTTTTGTTTATTAAATATCATTAAATAATATATTAAATATATGTTAAATATTTAAGCAGCTTTTACATAATAATTTGACGTTGTTACGTAACAAAATAATAAAATTAGTTGACGCTAACATCACTTCAAATATTTGTTTTATATGCTTGATAAATTTTACCTATAAAAGTTGAAAAATATTATAAGAATTTTAATTATATTTCAAGATCTTGAAGCAGTAAGTAAAATTTCACTTATTATATTTTAAAATATTTTTCGTTGCAGAATTTAATCATACAAAAATATCCTAAAATGCGTGTACTTTTCTTCGTTATTATGTTAATAGCTTTGGCTGCACCAGGTTTCATGGAAGAATGCATTACTGAAGGTAGGACCTGCATTCTTGGTAATATACTAAAATGTTGTGATGGATTTACTTGTGCTGGTTCTTCATCATCAACAGGTAATAAACAAAATAGGTGTACAAAACCACCACAGTAATGAATGCTTGACAGAATTCCATATAAACTTTTTTTTTATTTATTTTGCATAATTTTATATAAAAAAAAATTAAGAAGAGCAATAAATTTAAAAAATAATTAAAAAGTAAAAACTAAAATTCCTTAATTATTCATTATTTTGTATCTTCATGCTTTATCTTAATCAGAAGGTTTCGTTCACTTGGTATAGGTAGCCATTGTATACAATGAATTGGGTAAAAAAAAGTTATATTTAACTATGAATCAAAAAGAAAACAATTCATATTGGTGTCCTCATCGGCTTCCTACTTCATCTACATCTCGCCTGCCCTTCATATTCGTACAATAAAACAAAAAAAAAAGATTTTTAATTATTTAAAATATATTGTAGATCTCCTAGATAGCAAAAAGGCCATAATTTTTTGTTAGTTTATAAAGAATGTATTATAAGAAACGTGATAACAAAATTATTATGGTATTATATTATTTGTACAATTGTCAAAAAAAAACACTCAATTTTCTATTCGCCCGACATCGAAAACACCCCGAAAAAGGTTTTATCAAATTCCATATAAGTCTAATTCAATGCTCCTAACTGACTTATACCTGAGAAATCAGGTGCATAATCATGAAGTCCATCATACACCAAATTTCAGATTTCATTTCGCTGCCATTCTTTATTATAAAGGAATAATGAACTATCTATGTTTATAAGAATCCCCAAGAAAAAAACTACGAAAAAAATTATTAGATATTTATATATTTTACATAAATAAATAACATTAAATAAAATTGGATAATATTCTAAAAAATACAATTTGCAATTAATATTAACTTCAATTATTGTAATATAGAGCAAAAGGATTTAAATTGTCTTTATAGAATTTCAAAATTGCATTTCCTGAAGATAAGACCACAAGAAAAACTTATAAATTTATTATAATATCAAGATTATCTATATTAAGCCAGGCAATCTTTTTATATATATTATCCCATAAATAAAATACCTTTCATTGAAGATGTCTTTATACATCCTTTTAGTTGAATGATATCTGTATAAGAAATAAAATCTTTTTAGTTTTTCCTATCTCAACGAAATAAATCTGTATAAAAATAGTTTTATCTGTATTACAGGTGCAATATTATGCAAGTAAAATATATCTTTTTTTAACATATGATTATTGATTTTTATATTATATTTTTAACAAGGATATTATATACGAAATTTTCTTCTAATATAGGATATATCAAAGTTGCGAAAATTTAAATCCTAGTAAATATTTCTATGAAATTGATGTATATATTACTGGGATAATAAGGTTTTATGATGCCACATAACTTTCATGAAAATAATGTTTTTGGTGATTTCTAGTTTTATGCCAAAACTCCAAACTAAAAGATTTTTTTCTTAAGAATAAAATTGTAGTAATAATGAAATCTATTGTATTTCATTTCCATAAAATTTATTAAAATTACTAAAATTGTGTTTTTTTAAAAAAAAAATAATGTTCAATACTATCTGCTCATAAACTCTATTCGATAAATTAAGATATATTTCGGAAATAAGTTCAAAAAATCAAAATGACATTAATGGATATCTTGATAACCATGTCCCTTGAAAGGATATTATATTATATTTCATTGTAGTAAGTTACCTCTAAGCACTTTTGATACAATCGAAAATAATACAAATAAATCATTTGTCCATTGATGCTGAAAAATAGCCTGACTTAAGAAATATCAAGGATTATAGAAATTGATATATTTTTTTCTTTTAATATACAGTTTAACTTTTTTTCTTTATATATATAGAGTTGTAAAAATTTTATAGTTTATGGATATTTATTTTGGTTTTATACTATTCGCATTTATTTTCTTTATCATCTTTTACGACCAAAACAGAGTGAAGTATTATACTTCGGTTTTGTAATGTAGATTATTAGATATATGGTAAATTTTTAAGAAAAAAATTATATACATATATAAGTATGTCCGTCTGTATAAAGATAAAAGATGCAAAATGAATTGATCAATCTGGAAGAGAATCATGACTAAGATATCGTTTATCGAGTTTTTTAATTTAACTATTAAATGTCCTCCATCATGGCTATAACATTTGTACTAAGATTTTTTAATTTAAATTTAAAGAAATTTAAATAGGTTGCAAAACATAAATTCTAACTTTATTGGGTTGTATATCAACTTTAATCTCATTCCTTCTAAAAACTACTTAATATTTCAAAAAATAAAAGCGAGCCCTCTTAAAATTTATATCGGGTGTTATAAATACTTGCCATTATAACTGAAAAATACCATTTTAAATAAATAATTTCAAAATATCAACCCATTTTTTAGATGCTAATTACTTAAATAATACAACCGGAAAACCACTTAGTAGGATTACAGAATTACAAACAACGGACATATATTAATCAAACGGACATTAATCATTTTCATTCATTTTCAAAGGGTGCAAATATTTAAAAAAACAAAGAATGTGCAAATAATACTTTTTATTTCAGAAACAATAAATAATTTTTTATATATTATTTTTATTTATTTTTTCAAAATTTTCTTCCTCCTCTACCGCCACGTCCACCACGAAATTTGGAACCATAAAATGGAAACTTTGATGTTGATGGTCCTTGATCTTTTTCTGGTAAATGAGCAACATGCAAAATATCCCACAATAATTTACCATTATCCCTTGAATCACATAGTTCACTGAGTTCATTCTATCATAAGCAAAACGGAAATTTAATTAAAATATGCATTCACAAAATTAAAGAAAACAAAACTTTACTTGATTTTTTTTTAATAATTCTTTTAAACAGACACCTTTTTTCATAATTTTATTAATATTTTTGGAATTGACACCAGGCAAACGTATCAAGAAATCATAAATATTCGAATTGAATTTATCTAATTCAAATTGTGTTGAATCATCTGAACCAACAGCTGCAGCTTTTATACCATCAGGTTCCTCTTTCCCATGTTTAAGTTCTTCGAAAAGTTGTGATGTTGCATATGGACTAGGTGACCAAATTAAACGAAGTTTTGGAAAATGTAATGTTAATAATTGTAATTTCTGTACAATATCTGTATTCGAAGTACTGCCAGCATCACCGGATAACATATATTTCCCCTATGTGACAGAAAAAAATAGTATTAATTTTTTCATTAAAAATTGTGAAAATTATATACCTGTAAATGAAATGGTTTATTTTGATCAAATTCTATTAGTAAAATTGGTTTGGCATAATATCGTTGCATTTGAATACATTGATTATATAATCGACCAGAATTTAGAGATCCAATCAAATCAGAAATTGATTTTCTTTCAACACATATTTCTGGTGTTAAAATATAATCTCCAATCTAAAATTTAAAAAAAAAATTATTAAAATTTATATATTTTTTAAATAAATTTCATACCGTAATTGTAACTGGTATAACTTCAATTCCTCGTCTATGTATCAAACAAGGTAAATCCGAACGAAATTCTCTCATATCAACTACAATTTTGGGTTTAATATTACTAACTGCTTGTACACCACCTTGTCTTGTATTGACCTGCTTATCGTCTTCATCATCGGAATGTGGTTTTAAAAGATTAAAAGCTTCATCAGTTTTACCATCTTGATATTCTGGAATTACCATATCCTAAAAAAAAAAAATAGAATTTTTATTTAGAATTTTAAATTTAATAAGAAAATTCGAAAAACCTTTTTTGTATCTATTAACAGCATAAATGCTTGTTTTTCACGACGTAAACTAGTTAAATATGATTGTTCCTCAACTGTACGATTATGTAGCAAAAAAAATATACGCATTCTTTCATAAGATGGACGACGTAATTTCGCTTCATAAACTTCTAATTGTCGTACTGCCGTCACATTATAATGATACATAATTACATATTGTGGTTGAAGATCATCTAAAATTTTATTCAATCCTTTTTCACCAGCTTTTTCCGTTTTAAATGTTTGTATACAAATAAATGGTTGTTGATTTTTTGTACTTATAGCTGAAGTTATATCTAAATTTTCAATCTACAAATAAAATTTTATATTAATTTAAAATTAATAAAGCTAAAAAAAACTTACTTCCGGAAATGGTTCAAAAATACTACAATTTATTCCTAAATTATTATCATCAATTTCTTCATTTTCTATGCTACTTTCTAAATCTTCTTGTTGTGTCATTGTTAGAACATAACTTTCACGAAATAATTCACAATCTGTTTGATCATCATTACTTAAAACTTGTGTTAATTCATCAGTTTCTTGTGTTGTTTTACCTAATAAAATTTCGACTTCTTCATCTTTAATATTAATTGTTTGATTTATTGGATTTATAGCTTTTTTAACAGATGAATCAATTTCTTTATTACATTCATTATTCTTTATGTTATTAAAATTTTTAAAAGTATTTGATAATTTATTTATAGGTAAATCATTTTTCATCGCAGTAAAAAATAAAAATTTTTCACCTCCTTGTGTTAAATATTGATTTAATTGATAACAAGTTCGAGAATCTTGACAAAGTATTAAAACTTTAGGTGTTTCTATACTACTTTTAGAACGTTTCACATCATTGGGTATTTCAACTCGTAAAATTTCTGATAATGCTTTCCATTTTGGACATGATTCAGGTTCAAATTCTGTAATTTAATTAATTTTTTGAAAATTTTCTATTTATATTTTACAATTTTTATAATACCTTCATCTTTATTATAAACACGTTCCTTAGCTACTCTAAATAATGTTTCCGCTTCATCTAATAAAATCCAACCAGAATTACTAATTGCATATTCTTTGCTTCTATAACGTTTCACCATTGCATATGCACCAATAGCATCATTATAAATAGTTGAAATCATTAAAGTTCTTAATACTTTCAAATCCGCTACTATTAATTTAGTTTGTGCACTTAATTGATGCCAAATTGGATCAAGCTGTGCTTGCAATATTTTATGGAATTTTTTCGTAACACAATTTTCAACTGTAATCTCTTCCATATCAACTAATCTATTAATACGTTTAATATCTTTTACTAAATAATTCATAATATCTAAAATGCATGTTTGAATTTGTATCATTTTATTAGTCATTGGTATATTAAATTCAATTGCCTCTGATTCATATGGTTTAAGTGATGACTGTATAGTGGCATGAAATCTTGGCCATAAATATAAACCTTTTACAAATAAATTACGCATTGTACGTTCAACATGCATGTAACCAATAGTAAATGCTTCGGCACTACTTGAAAATGCTTTTATAAAACCAGTTTTATTTTGCTGACGATACAATCGAATTGCAAATGCTTCTTGACATGATTCAATAATTGTATGAGCACGGAGTACAACAATACCAGTAATTAATTCAACAGGAATACGATTTTTTAATAAATCAACAACTAAAATTCGTGTAGAGATAAATTGAATTCCACCCTCAAGGTAAACTCGTTCTCTAAAAAAGATCAGAGCAATTTCATTTCCGGGTTAAAAAATAATATTACTGAGAAAACCTTTCTGCTGCCGTATTGGCTACTTCATGCACATATTTCTTTTCCAATTGACTTTTGTAAAATTCCTCTTCCCAATCAGAACTATTGATAATAAGGATTAAATTAGCAGTATCACTGTAAACGTTTAATAAATTTATAAAGACACGATCATAAGAAATTCCTCTGAAATTTTTAAAATAAACAAATAAAATTATATAAATAAGAATATGTAAAAACTTTATGTAAATGTTAATATACTTTGCACAAATTAATAAACCATCATTATGTACCAAATCCAAAAACATTTGCTTTTCATACTCCAAAAGAACAATATTTTTCTTTTCTAAATATTCTTCAGCAGTTGCTATATCTGCTAATTCATTATTTTCCTGTTCCAATTCAATGTCTTTACTAGATTCATCTTGTTTTAAATCTGTATTTTTTCTATTTTCGTCAACGACTTGTGTGGACGACATTTTCCCGGTCAAAAAGTACAAAAAAAAAAACAATAAAGTAAATTGTTTAGAAAAAAGGTAAACAATTTGTGACAATTCACAGCTGATTTTTTGGTACCACCACGCCAACATTCTAACCAACGAATTTAAAAAATTGAAGGCTGGTCTGGGTTTAGTTGTATTGTTGTATATCTTTTATCTTCTTTCCTATGGATATTTAAATTATGTCAAAATAATTTAAATATTCATGAAGCATGAACTCTAGGAAATATTAAAATAATTACAATATTTCAAATAAAAAAGGAGATGACGCTCGTATAAAAATTATTAACTGAAATAATATCAAATTTACTATATGCCGAATACACCCGATCTGTGTAAAAATTGAAAATAATTACAAGTCGTTACAAGAATTAAAAATGATTAATGTTGCATGTTTATTCAGAATTCAGAACTCCGAATAATGACTTCATAACATAAATGCCATAAAATAAACAGCTTGATCTACAATATATCAGGTTTATGTTGCATATCTTTGCATATTTTCCTAGAAACATGTTTTCCTAGAACTAAATCTTAGGTTCAAGTAGTCGAAAGTCGAATACACGGGTTAATGAATCGGATTTTAGTCCAATATATTTATACTCGCATTATTGTAGCTCTAGTACATAGTAAATAATGATATTATTTATTTTATTATTACAAAAAATGGAAACATAAAATGTCCCCTTTCCGACCTCATAATATTATACATTTTTTATCCTAAAAATTGTAAATTTTTTTGAAGGGCATCGTATTTTTGAATTATCTCACAAAACATAATTTAAAGACTTTAGGTCATAATCATGCAAATGTTCCATTCATAAATACAGAAGTTACAATCTAGAAAAAACACGATATATCATATATAATATAATAACAGTAGATGAATGCAATCTTAAAGCCTGGGATACATTGTTCCTATCACTTCAGTTCAGTTTCGACGGTTTAGTAGACTGAACACATAGTTACCGATCGCAATCGATTAAACCACATATATTTTGTTTTTGTTATTTTTGAAACAGGCAAATTTCAGTTTGGATTCGCAAACTCTTTCGATTCGATTCGTTCCGATTCGACCTATGTGTCCACTCAATCAATTTCCCATATAAAATATATGGAGACGTCAAATTTGAACTTTGCGAAACGAACCGATCGAAACAATGTAGCCCAGGCTTTATAAATATGTTACAAAATTTAAAATTATCGTGTTCAACCTTTACAATTGTTCTTATGTAGCGTTTCCCGAACAAATTTATTGACATTCTTACTATGCTTACAAGAGGGTAATTTAGAAGCACGTGGTATAATGTCAAAATGACTGGACTTGGACTCTTCTTGTGCCGATATTCTAAATAAATATTTTCTTTGCGTCGTACAAAATAAGCGTGTTTTCCTGGTTCTCCTATAAAATTTTATTTAAATTCAAATAAATGGCTGATTTAGAACAAGTATCTGCCTTTGCGGCTTACAGTCAAATTAAAAAAACAAAGCCAAAAAAAGTGAAAAAAAATAATGTCGGCAAAGATTTGGCAAAAATGAATTTAATTCGTAAACTTGTGCAGGAAACTGCAAAAAATATGGATCAGAAAAAACAAAAAATGAATAAACAAAAAAAAACTATATCCAATAAAAACGAGTCACTAAAAATCCTAACAGAGAAAACCCCAAATAAAAGTTCTAAAAAACAAAAAAATACAGTAAACGAAGACACTGATTTGAGTCCACAGAAAAAAAAATCTAAAAAATCTGTACAAAATTCAGTAATGGAAAATGTTACTACAATAGAGAAGTTAGAAAACAATCAAATAAAAGTTGAAAACGGTTATGAGAGTGTTGACGTTGTTATACCAAACGGACATAAAATTGATGCAGATAAAAGTCCAAATACATCAATAATTGAAGTACCACATTGTAGTGATTTGACACCGCACAAGAATTCAACAAATAAAAAATATGGTATAGCAGTTGAGACTCCAAAAAATGACAGTATAAAGGATGGTATAGAAATGTTTAAATGGTTAATGAATCCGGTAGAACTTACAACATTCTTCAATAAGTTTTGGGAAAAATCACCAGTCTTGGTACAACGAAATGATGCTGGTTTCTTTTCAAAATTAATTTCATTCGGAATGATTGACAAAATGTTATTGGATAATCATGTTGAGTTTACTAAAAATATTGATATTACTTCGTATAAAGAAGGTTCAAAATTTATTTTCTTTCTCAAAATAAATGTACTATTTTTCATATTATTGTTATTTAGGAATTCGTGAAACTTTGAATCCAGAAGGACGAGCAATGCCTGGTGCTGTATGGGAAAAATATGAAGATGGTTGTAGTATTCGATTATTAAATCCCCAGACTTTTTTGCCAGGTATATTCACATTAAATACAACTTTACAAGAATATTTCCATTGCATGGTTGGGGCAAATGTATATTTAACACCACCAAATAGTCAGGGTTTTGCTCCACATTATGATGATATAGAAGCATTTGTTTTGCAAGTTGAAGGTAAAAAACGTTGGAGGTTATATAATCCAAGGTGAATTAATTTATTTTAGACAAGTTACGAATTAAATATTAATTGAAAATAATATTTTAGAAATAAAAATGAAGAATTACCACGATTTTCGTCTACAAATTTCGCACAAGATGAAATAGGTGAACCAATTCTAGAAAAAGTTTTACAACCTGGCGATATACTTTATTTTCCACGGGGTACAATTCATCAAGCTTACACTGAACCAGGTTTCCATTCATTACACATCACTCTAAGCGTTTACCAAAAACAATCATATGCTGATCTTTTTGAAAAACTTATACCGATGATGCTTAGCAAAGCAATCGAAGAAGATGTTGAATTTCGTAAAGGTTTACCATTAAATATTTGGAACAATGTAGGTGTAGTCTTCTCAGATGTTAATTCCAAAGAACGTGATATGATTTTTAAAAATTGTCGTGAACTATTGAAAAAAGTTGTAGTTAATTTACCATTAGATGAAGCTGTTGATCAACTTGCAAAGAAATTTCAACATGAAGCTTTACCACCAGATTTAACATCAGCTGAAAAATGTCGTACAGTTTTTGGTAGTAAAAATGTACTTAATAAATATGGTCAAACTGAACCAGATTATTTAATTACTAAAGAATCACGTGTACGTCTATTGAGAGCAAATATATTACGTTTGGTACAAGAAGATGGTGATCAAACTAGAATATATTTTTATACTGATAATTCTAAAGAATATCAACAATATGACCCAAATTTTATTGAAATTGATCCTGACGATGCAACAGCTGTTGATGTTTTAGTTAAATGTTATCCGGATTATATTTATGTTAAAGATTTACCATTAGAAAATAATGAAAAGAAAATTTGTGTTACACAAGCACTTTGGGAACGGGGTATATTAATGTTAAGTGATCCTGTATGAAATATTTTGCTATTGATTGTAAAAAATTATGAATTAGGTACATTTTATTTTCAGTAGCTATTTTTTTTAATACAAATTTAAATATTACTGTCCTATACAATAAAAAGTTCTTGACTTTTTAACTAAAAATATTTTTTTTGTACCTGTAAGCATTATAGGACAGACATGTCACTGGTATTGAATACACTGGTATTGAATTATCATTTTTATTTTAAATATCATCGGTACCAGACTTCTGTTGGTTTAATTTGGTAATTGGGTAGTTTTGATGATATATAAAAATAAATCTTCTGCGTAGCCGCACAGATTTTTAAACCAATATTGTATAAATATTTTCCTGTGAGTTATGATATATAATACGTATTATTTTTATTTGACAATTTATTTATTTTTCGAATTCTATGATTTTTAGTACAAAAATTACGCAAGAACTCTGGCGCTAACAATTAATCTGGTGCATAAAATTACTTTTCGAGGAATAAAAGATAACTACGGAAGTGTTTCGCTATATACTAATAAAAGCTAACAATTTCTACTTTGTTTAGTGGGCATTGACCGCCAAGGTCAACTGTCAAAATGAAAATTTCAACAAAATTAAAAAAAAAAATATTGTGAATTTTTGTCGCGCACGCAGGATGCAGACATTAGACATTCATTTTTTATACTTCATTCAATAAATCGTGTCAGTGAACCTATATCAAATAATATAATTATAATTCTCATGGCTTATTTTTTTACTACTCTGAGAATAAAAACGTAATTATAATTTTGCCTACAGAAATTAATTACAATTATATTTAATTTCAAATAATTTTAATGTAAGAAAAAAGTATTTTATAAAAACATCGAATTCGTTGCCAAAAGGTAAAAAGGTCAGAACGATAATTTCTTTTCTTCACATAAGGAAAAATAACACTTAAAATATTTACACGTGAATTGAGCGCTGTGTATGGTGGCATTTATAATTCGAAATTCTTTTAATATCATAAAAATAATAAGTTTTTCCTTATAAAATTTTCAAAAATCCAATATAAAAATTCATATCGACACGATTTTGTGGTTAAGTAAAAAAAAATCTTATAAGATCAAAAAAAAAAGGTGCAAATGTGAAATATAGTGTATAACAATTTTTGTTAAAAATAGATTTATTTATTTTTGTAAGTTATATATATTCGATTAAATAAAAATACAACAAGCTAGAAACAAAATAAAGATATAAATTAATAAGCTAGAAACAAAACAGAATTTTTTTTTTTGAAAAAAAGCCCAGTAAAATTAAATAACCATAAAATTTTTATAAATGGCATATGGATGGATCTCATTATGGTGGAATCATCATCAGCATTCACCTGTTAAATATAATTTCCATTTGTTTTATTTTTTATATATTATTAAATCATTCTTACTTGTATAACAAAAAATTTTATTTACTTATCTATTAAAAAAGAAATAAAAATATTAGTGATAAATAAATAAAAATAAATTTTGGTTTACTGAAAAAAAAAATCATCAACAAAAATTTTGAATTATTTTCGTAAACGAGCCAGCTAAAATTATAATAATTGCAGTGGGTGCTGCACAAAATTTTTGTTTTAATAAGAGGATTAACATTAAATACATCAAAAATGCGTGTTGTAGCAATGATTAGTGGCGGCAAGGATAGCTGTTATAATATGATGCAATGTGTTGCTGAAGGACATGATATTGTTGCATTAGCTAATTTACATCCTAAAAATTTAGGTAATTGAGAAACAAATCAAATATTTAAATATTTTTTAATATATATATATGTAATTTTATAAATTTTTATTATAGATGAACTTGATAGTTATATGTATCAAACAGTTGGTCATATGGGTATTGAAATATTAGCTAAAGCTATGGATAAACCATTATTTCGCCGTGAAACATTTGGTAAAAGTTCACAACTTGGTAAAATATATGAACCCACCGAAGATGATGAAGTTGAAGATTTATTTAGTTTATTGGAACAAGTGAAGGTTTGTTTTATATTTAACAAAACATATATTATAAATCTATTTTTTAATTTCTTAATCTAATGTAATTAGATTTGTTAATCTAATGTAATCTAATACTTGACCAATATTTACTTTTAATAACTTTTGTAGACTTTAATTATTTAAGTAAATTTTAAGAAATACAGTTGATATGAGATATGACTTAGAAAATTATGAATGTAGAAAAATTAGAATGACAATTAATTACATTTTCTAAAAATTGTGTGCATTTTTATAATGAAAAATGTATAGTAAGTTTTAATAAAAAAGAAACAAAATCTTACAAAAATTATATTCTACATGATATTATATTTACAACTTCTCATATTATGAGGAATTAAAAATAGATATTATTGATTACAATAATGTTATTATTATAAATTTTATTTCCTATTACATTTTCTGTTTTTAAAATTATCATAATTATATTATCACATTTTTAGAGAAAAAAACATATTTTCTGATTGAAACAAAACCAGAAATAATATATGATCTCGAAATAAATGATAATATATATATTTATTTATGAATAAATTTTTATTATTACCAATAAACCTAAATAACCCCAGAGTTTACATTGTAGTGGTTGGTGATTTTGTGCGGAAAAACAACATTATTCTCATTATAAATCACGTGACTTATATTAAAAAGTTTCAACATAAAAAAAAAATTAAATAAATTTATACCTATTTAAAATTTAAACTAAAAATAATCATACAATTTTGTTATTACAACAATAACAAATTTCTTGTATACCATACATAAATAAACGTGCCATTATATTTTATAGGACAAAATAAACAAATTAAAATGTTTTTTTTTTTTGCTTTGTATATATATATATATTATAATAATGTAATGTGGTACTCAGTCAGCAAAAAAATAAAAACAGCAATATAGACTATACAGTATACAATATATATTTTAGCAAAAATTAATTTATATGCATCAAAACAAACAAGAAAAACAACAGAACAACAATTTTTTTTTTGATAAGTAAATTTAGAGATATTTGTTTTATTTTATTTTAAAAAAAAATGCTCATTTCGAAAAATCAAAATAATATATTTATTGGAGCATATAAGCCGCCAAAAAATCCTAAAAATAACGAAAGATTTTATTTATATATTTTGCTGTTTTTATTTTTCAAAAGCAGAACTACAAAATGAAATGATATATTATCTAGTGATCAGTTTATATAAAATAAACAGAAATTGTACAAAAGATCATATTTTTTAGGTATGCCTTATGGGGAAAATTAATCGAAAACAATTCACCGAATATTCAATTGATCGAAGTAAAGTTACACGAAAGTATAAGAAATTAAATGGAAATACGAATAGAATATTTCTAAAATCCCATTTGTTAAGTAACAGGCTTAGATATCGACGAAAAAAATATTTTGAAGGAGTTTAGTTTATTAATTTCTGTGATACAAGAATATATTAAAAAATTTTGATCGTAAAAAAAATTAAAAAATGTTTTAATTTTGTGTACAATACAATCAACCAAAGCCATAATTTAATCTGTCGAATTAAGTTTAATATTTGGTCAATTTATATTCAGTAAATTTATCTTCGGTCAATTGTTTTTTTTTTTTGTACATTCGGTAATTTTGCAAAGATTTAGCACCCGTGCATTTAGTCAATTAGCTTTCGGTTAATCACTAAAATATTATGACCTTAAAATATTTATGTATTTTTTAATGTTAGCCAAAATTTAGTAATATTTTTTAGTTTGTAAATAAATTTTCTTTAATAATTTTGATAAAATAAAATTTTATTATGAGATAACTAGAGTAGATTATCTCTGTCTGAAATTTTATTATCAATCTTAAAATTTATAATATGTTTATTCAAGTATATATATAAATAAATATTATATTTTATAATGTAAATACTAAAAAGAACTAAAAATGTTTCAATCATTTAAGAAGCTATATTTAAAAATAATATAAATGATTAATTATTGTTATTTCTGTCGGATTTTTATAATTTGTCTAATAAATTTTTATAACATGTCTTTCATCACCATTAATTTTCTTGATTATATTTCTTAATTTTTTTGGTAAAATATATGTAATTTATTTAATGTATATTTATTGCTTTTTGTCATATTATGTCAACATTACCAGTCAGATTTATTTAGTTTACATAATTTTGAATGAAATAAATTATATAAATCTTTATTTTATTTTATTTAAGATATATATAATGAATAAACTTATTTAATTTTAAGATATATATAATGAATAAACTTATTAATTTGTGCTCTAATTATTATTATTTATCTTGTTTACAGAATGAACTACAAGTTGAAGCTGTTGCTGTTGGTGCAATATTATCTGATTATCAAAGAGTTCGTGTTGAAAATGTATGTATACGTTTAAATTTAATATCATTAGCGTATCTTTGGAGGAGAGATCAGACTGAACTTTTACAAGAAATGATTGACTGTCATGTGCATGCAGTTATTATAAAAGTATTTATAAAAAATAATGTAATAACTAAAAAAATATGAATTTAAAATTTGAATAATTATTATTTTAGGTGGCAGCATTAGGTTTAGATCCTGATCATCATTTGGGTAAAAGTCTAAGTAAAATGCAGCCGCATTTATTAAAAATGAAAGAAAAATATGGTTTGAATGTATGCGGTGAAGGTGGTGAATATGAAACATTTACATTAGATTGTCCATTATTTAAGCAAAAAATTGTTATGTAATTAAATTCCAAAACAAAAAACTATTAAAACCTCCAACAAAAAATAAAACGGAAACATTAAAAACAATTTTTTTCAAATTTTCTCTTCCACTTTCTCTTAAATAGCGAAGAAATGCAAGTTGTTGCTAGTTCAAGAGATCCAGTTTGTCCAATTGGTTATATAAATTTTACGAAATTATCATTAGCAAAAAAACAAAATCAATATAATTGTTGTGATATTGTTAAAAGATCATTAGATTATATTAGTGATTTAAATGAATCAACATATAGTGATTTAAGTGATCCAGATTTAAATGAATCGGAATTAGAATTAATTGAAAAAGAAACAAGAATGCGTGAATCATTAAGCCAAAATGATATTATATCAAGAAGTAATTCATTTGGTCGACGATTAACAACTACCTCATCACCAGTTCAAATTGTAACAAAAAGTGCTAGTGTTGATGAAGGATGTACTGGTTCAATAGAGGATATAAACACTACAATAACACCAATAATAACCTCTATATCAACAAATAAACAACATAATTTACCAATTACACAACCACCAAGCCCAATACAATATGATCGTGAATTACGACCATTAAATAATAAAGCAATGGTAGCTATTAATGATAAAGGTTGGATGTGGGTAACTGGTATTCAAGGAAATGGTGATAATTTAATTAATGGAATTGAATCAGCAATGAATCAATTAGAAATAATTGCTAATCAAAATTATTATAATTTAACTGAATATTGTTTTATAACAATGTATGTACGCAATATTATGGAATATACAAAAATTAATTCAATTTATGGTAATAAATTAAATTTTCAAAATCCACCAACACGTGTTTGTGTTGAATGCCCATTACCAGATAATTGTCATATTATTTTAGAAGCAGTTGCTTTTAAAGAAGCAAAAGAAAGTGAGTTTATTTTGAAAAATATTTATGATTTTATATAATTTATAATTTTTTTGTTGGTTAAATATTAAATATATAATTTTATTTCCGTTTTCAGTCAATGAAATGAATTCAAAACGAAATACAATGCACGTTCAAGGTATATCACATTGGGCACCAGCAAATATTGGACCATATAGTCAATCCACAAAGGTATTAATTATTATATGAAAATAAATCTTACAATATAGATGATTTAAATCTTTTAATTGTTAAAATATAGATTGGTGACATAACTTATATTTCTGGACAAATAGCTTTAGTACCTGGCAGCATGACTATTATAGAGGGTGGTATCCGTCCACAATGTAAATTAACATTGCGTCATATATCTAGAATAGCAATTGCAATGAATGCTCAAGGACAATTACGTGATGTTGTTCAAGGTATTTGTTTTGTAACACATCCAATTTATATATCAGAAGCAAGAAGACAATGGGAACGTCGTACAGCGAATGCAATTGTTGATTATATTGTTGTACCAGCACTACCTAAAAATGCACTTGTTGAATGGCAAGTTTGGGCACATACTCATAATGATCGATTTGAATGTAAGACATATAAACATGAAAACAAAAATATTTAATTTTCTAAAAAAATACAATTTATTTAGATGAAGAAACAGGTTGTTCTATAAGTGATTATACAATATCAATTCGACGACGATATAATTATGAAAATAATTGTGCAGCAATTGTTTGTTATGTTTCTACAGGTATTAAAAAAAAAAAAATTTTATTCATAAAAACATTTTGTTTTTACCTTTTTTTTTTAGGATTAGCACGATCTATAACACATTTAACACATATAGCCGATGATGTACTAAATAATCATTGTCAATTAGCTCAAAAATTAACAGCTAATGATTTTAATGAAATACTCTTATATGTTATTAATAAATTATTACAAGATTATCCAGATAATTATAAAAAATCAGATATAGATAATGAACCAAAAACTAATAATGCACAATTAACACAAGCAACATCAATTGATTTTAGTAATGGCGCGATTAATACTACCCCAGATAATAATAGTATTAATTATGGTGGCGGTGGTATTAATAAAGACACAAAACATAATAAGAAAAATCATGCAATACACCTTAAAGTGTTCTATCAAATAACCGCAACACCATCAATAGAATTATTATTGGATACATTAAACGAATTTAAATTAAAAATAAATGATACAACAGTTAATATTGCGTTTACAGTAATACCAGCCTGCAGTTTACAGAATTTTAGTACATTTTTATCTATTTGTGGCATTAGACATGAATAAGAATTTAATTTTCTAAATTTATTTAATAATAGTAATAACAAAAAAAAAAAAAAATTAAATACGATGAAACAATTTTTTCTGTAATGAGCCAAAAAAAATATAATGTTAAATTAATTGTAAATTAAAGTTTATATAAATATATATTTAAATAATATTAATAAAATACGAATGTTTTGTGTAATCTTTGTTAATTTTTTTTTTAATAAGTAAAATCGAAAAAATTTATAATATTTTTTATTAGTTATATTTATATAAGTTGTTTCACTACAAAAAAAATTACTATATGAAAAAAAAATGGAAGATTTTATATTTTTAGTTTTTACTTTGAAATAAAATTTATATATGAAAATAAAATACCGATTAAATTTTTTTTTTTTATATACGGTAAATAAAACTACAAAATAATTTAATGTTGAATAAGTTAAATGGAAAAGAAATTATGTAATTCATAGTAATTTTATAATTTACAAAATATAACACAGTTTGTTCAAATTATTTAGTCTCAAAGCAAAATTAATTACTCTGCATACATACTAATTTCCGATTTTTGTGCGAAACGTTTTCATGTATCAAACCAAAACGCAAGAAAATTTGAATATTAAATTATTAATAATAAAAAAATAAGCTTTAATTTATTTACAATTATAAAATTCATGTTTAGTTTAAATATAAACGTTATGAAATGAAAATGTCTGTCTTTCTGTTTCATTATTCGCAATAAAGTTATTCTATAAAATAATTTGAAATTGTTCAAAATTGAAAAATATTGAATTACAAACATAAATGATTCTAAAATAAATTCTTTAGTAAATGGGCTAGAAAAGAATTTTTAAAATAAACTAAAAATGAGACTGACTGTTATTTGAACAAACTATATTTTAATAGAATTGAAATTGCATTACTATTGAGCAATCTAGTTAGTTTTATTTTTAATTATATGCAAATTAATAAAAGAATCATTTCAGAAAATTGTCATAAGAATTTGTTTAAGAACAATTTATTTTTATTTTTTATATTTTTACAGAAACCTAAATTAATGTCAAATCTCTATATTTATGTTATAACTAATATAAAATAGAACAATAGTTAAAATATATATAATAAACAATTTATATTAATTTTTTTGGAAATTATGGAAGTTATTATCCAAAATTCTATATTTATATAAAATGGTGCCATTTAATTAAAAGATTTCTTCTTTTTTTTAAATATTTCTTGTGTTTATATACAATTTATATTTATAAATATATAATTCATGTTTAGCTTAAATATTTATATTAATAAAATGTCAAGCTTGAAAATTTTATATATTATACATGTAGAAAATTTAAATATATGTATTATAAAAGGTTAACTTAAGACAAAAAAAAAACACTATCAGATTTTATAAACTTATTTATTGCCATAACGAAAATTGATATTATTTGTTATTTGAATCTCTGTACCTTTTTGTGTAGTTTGAGAAGAAAATAAATTATTCATATTATATTAAACAGAATATATTTAATTTGCTGAATCTGGAAGAAATGTTATTTGAAAATAATCCATCAAACAATCAAATGTTAATGGTGTAATTGATTTCATATTCAGTTCTGATTTTCGAATAAGACTCGTACTATTATTTATAACATGTTTACTCCTTTCTATATAATTAAATATTAGTGGTATTAGTTTCGTATCAATAGTAATCTTTTCAATATTTGATAGATTTAGTACAGGTGAATAATAAAAATATGGTTGAGATAACACTTTTGCAATTTGCGTTTCATCATTATTAGTAATTTGATTTTTCGATGGAATTTCATCATTCATAAAATTGGATACTTTTAAAACACTTTGAACTTGGTGTACAGAAATTACAAAATTTGTAAAATTTTCATAAACTTCTAAATATTCTTTTTTAGCTATTTCGTAATTTTCGTATTTTTCGGTAAGACATGTAAATATTTCATCTTCTTCATCTTTGATACGTTTGAGCATATGCAAATTTAATAGTTTTTTAAAAATGTCCATTTTCAATAGAACAGTAAAAATTCACTCTTGAATGCTTGCTTTTGCTTTTGAACTTTTGAATAAAATTGTTTGTAGTTTAATTACATTATTCACAATTTTAAAACTTTCGGATTTAAATAAATGTCAATTATAAAGTTCAGTAACTGAACACAAGGTGACGTTCTGCTCGGTTATATATTTTCGTGTGGTGTAGTGGAAATCTGGAAAACCACATTGTAGTTAAACTATCTTTGCGCAAATTGCGATACGAGTTTCTGAAGCCGTCAAGTTCAAAGACAACATAGACAAATCGTTAAACTGGATTGAGTGAAATAAAAATACTAACTATTACTCTTAAAAGTAAATGTTATATATGCTAAACATTATTACCGAGATAAGTAAGTACGTTTCACGTATTATTTTTTTCAAAATAATCAACACTACACAGGGGTGTAAACTTTTTTATATTGGCACACATACTACATTTATATGTTACAGTTAAAGTGTACACAGCAGTCAATGTGTACACTGAATTATATTCAAACCTTTCCCATATAAAATTTCATAAAATTTCCACCTTTTCCAATATAATTTATTAAATATTTAAACCATTTACTAGTTAATGCATGAATTGACTGCTGTGTACACTTTAACTGTAACATATATAACATGACTCGAATTCGATTAATTTTATTATACATAACTTATACTTTACATATATATTTCGATATTCAAAGACAAAAATAAATTAACTATTCGCTGCTGTATTAGGACAGGAATGCTCACTTATTTTGATCCATCGTGTAGTTTCCGTCTACTGATTTCTATCTACTGACTATCGCTGA
The DNA here is from genome assembly GCA_963920725.1 of Rhamphomyia laevipes. Classification (NCBI taxonomy): domain Eukaryota; kingdom Metazoa; phylum Arthropoda; class Insecta; order Diptera; family Empididae; genus Rhamphomyia; species Rhamphomyia laevipes. The sequence continues at coordinate 5,712,811 of OY987256.1, read as the reverse complement.
TTTCGCTTCAGCGATTTATCTCATTCTCACTTCTTTCTCATCGTAACCACCAACCCCACTGTTCAGTATATTTCACTTTAATAAAATATTAAAAAATACACAGCGGCAACTAGCGGACGCGATTCAAATAAAAAGTCGCTGCATAATGTTAAACTATTACTATACTAACTATACTATACCAAAAATGACCAAATATAAATTAAACTGACGTGTTCTTTTCTAAACCCTTTAAACATGTGGATTCCAAATTGATTCAAAAATGAACTCAGCTATATATGGCAGAGTTCAATTTCGAATCAACTTTTAGATTCAATTTGGAATCAATTTTGATTCAACTGATGTTCCATTATTAGACAAATTTTGGATTCAACTTTTTGATTCAAATTGGATTCAATTTTGATACATATTTCTGATTCCATTTGGAATCAAAAATGAACTAATTCTGATACAAAAATGAACTAAAATTGAATCCAAATTGAACTAAAATTGAATCCAAATTGAACTTAAATTGATACCAAATTGAACTAATTATGATACAAAAAAGAACTAGTTGAATTAAAAATGAACTAATTCTGATACGAAAATGAACTAAAATTGAATCCAAATTGAACTAAAATTGATACCAAATTGAACTAACTATGATACAAAAATGAACGAAAATTGAATTAAAAATGATCTAAATTAGAATAGAAAATAATGTAAATTGGAGTCAAAAATTAAGTATAAACTAATATTTTTTTTAGATATAAATATTTATTTAATAATAATATTATTTTTAATATTTTATATTTATATTTTTTAATATATTTAATATAAATTATAGATGACATTTTGAATATAATTTTTTTTAAATTTAAATATTTTCCTCCAACTTTGCCTTAGTTCTCGTAACTCTGCCCGTTGCCATTTTATATTATGTTCCATATGTAACTGCCTCGCTATCGAAAATAAATTTTTTCATTTCATCTAAAATTAAAAAGAATATATATAATAAGATTAGTTTTGTATGTTACAAATTTAATACATTTTCATAAATAAAATAAATAGATATTCATTTACTTACTTTTAAATTATGGAAAATAAATATAATGGCGATTGTACTGCTACTGCACACAAAAACAATTAACTCTGTGGACTGTGCACGAGGACGACAGAACAATGAAAATAATAAAACTTAATATGATATTATGATAAATTGTTATGTTTGCATGTATGAGAAAATAAAATATTATAAAATGCTTGTTGTATTTGTATGTGTGTAATTTGAGAGAATAATTTGTTCTCATATTAAAATTTTGGAATCAATTTTAAATCAATTTGGAATCAGAAAAATTGAATCCGAATGGTGCTTAAAGGGAAGGTTTATCATATAAAAATAAAATACCTATATAATTTTTATTTAAAACAAACAAAAACAAAAATATATGGGGTATACAAAAGTATTGACATAAGAAAATCTGTGCTAGTTCACATAAACCGAATAAATTATTAATAAAATAAAAAATTAATGTATTTAAATTACATATCATATCCAAAAAAGTTAAATAAAATACATAATATAATGTATATTTTTTAAGTATATCACAAAATTAAAAATAATATTGTTGGGTGTATTTGAATAACATTGTAAATTAGATATTCGAAGACGATGGCTGGATTTAAATTTGCTATTTTTATTACATCATTAATATGTCTTTTATCATTTTTATATGGAATAATATTTACTGTTGTCGAGGAAGAGAAAAATTTATGCCGTATGACATATATGTTTGAATATCCACAATTTGTTAAAATCAATTTTGCACAAAGTAAATATTTTCCAAAATATGGATTGTATGTCTACTCGGAAGGTGCACTTACCGAACGTACTAGATCTATGGATTTTACTGGTGCACCAGTAATATTTGTACCAGGTAATAGTGGTTCATATAAACAGGCACGTTCATTAGCATCAGTTGCCATACGTAAAGGTATTGATAATGAATGGAATCAACATTTAGATTATTTCGTAATTGATTACAATGAAGAATATTCTGCAATTTTTGGTGGCTATTTAGAGAATCAACAAAAATATTTGAAATATTGTATTAAGGCAGTACTAAATTTATATCGTAAAATTGAAAATCAACCAAAACAAGTTGTATTAATTGGACATTCAATGGGTGGTAAAATTGCACAATCATTATTAACTGATAATGAATCAGAACCATTAATAAATACAATTATAACAATTGCAACTCCAATAGATAAACCAGTTGTTAATTTAGACACATATTTTAATCAATTTTATGACAAAATTGAAAAATATTTAATTACAAATCGGAAAATAAATAATTTTATAACAACCGATAATTCCACAAATATTTGTCATCAACATTGGTCTAATGAGAATCATAAAGATAATAATTATAATCTTTCATTACCATTAGATAATAAACTAATAATTTCAATTGGTGGTGGAAATCGTGATATTTTAGTACATTCATCTCTCACATTATCAAAATCAAGTGATATTAATGTATTAACAACTACAATACCAAATGTTTGGTTAACAACAGATCATTTATGTTCAGTTTGGTGTCTTCAATTAGTATTGGTTATAAATCGATTTTTACATAGCATTATAGCCGATTCTAATAGCCGAAAACGTATAAAATATGGTCAAAGATTTATTGAAGATAAATCAATACGTTTAATGAAAGCGTATAATTTTTTTGTACGTCCCGAAAAAAGTTCAAATAAAAAAAAAGAAATAACATTATCCGATAATTCAAATGAATATGAATGGATTGAAGATTCTAGACGTGTTTATAGTAAAATATATGATTTGAAACATAATAAAACAACAATACAAATGATACGTTTAATTGATTTACCAAATCATAAATATTTAGCTGTTACAGCTATTAATATTAATAATCCGGATTGGATATTTGGTTGCGCAGCATTAGAAGTAACACCAAACATGAGATTTTGTAATAAAGCAATATCATTAGCAGAATTTGCTGAAAAACTACCATCACATAAAGATAAAAAATCAGTGATTTTATTAGATTTATCTAAAATTAAAAAAGAACAACCATCATGGACACATGTTATATTAAGATTTATTCCATCAAAACAAAAAGTATATAATGAAACATTTTTTTAAATATATTTTTATATATAATATATACACTTTTTTCAGGAAAGCGGTTTTAATATTGATACATTTGATCCAGCAACAAGATTTTTAAAAATTGCAACACCAAAATGGTATTCATTTAGTCAAGTTACTGCTTTAGAAGAAACATTATTTGGCACTTCATTTTATAAATTAGAAATTTCTGGTCTAGATGAATCATATCAAACAATGGCAATATATATAAAACCGAGTATATGTTCCAAAGAATTACAACATGCAATAATAAAAATTTGTATACCATGGATGAAAGGATGTGAAAAATATCAACATTTAACAAATATTGATAATCAACCGATATATATAAATATACCAATTACAAAACCATCGAATTATAATACTACCAATAATCCAATAGCTGTTTATATGCATTTAGATGCAAATTGTCGATATAAAATAACCTATCAAAATTCATTTGGTGGTAGTTTATCACAAATTATACGACAATATATACATTGGATACCAGCACATTTAACTAGTATAATGTTAATGGCATTACGACATCAAATTTCAATTACACCATCGGGTAATACATTTTCATTTAGATGTGGTAAATTACATGTAGCATTATTAAGTTGTTCATCATTTTTTATTGTAACTACAACACGAATATTTGCTAAAATGTTTATTGGTATAAAATTTTTACCAGATCCAGATAATTTTAATCATTCTATGATAATATCAGTTATTATACATGGTTCGGCATTTGCGACTATAATGATATTAACAACACTGTTATGGTTAGCAATATATTTTTATGGTAATATGGCACATAAGATATTATTAAGAATAATACGTTTACCATTACCAACAATAACTGATTCTGTTATGCCATTTATAGAGAAATTACCAATATCAGCTGGTATTTTATTAGTATCAATTGCCACTGGTTCTTGTGGTGGTATAGCTATGATTTGTGGTTGTCTAATATATTTTATGTTAATTGTAAAACAATATGAAGATTATTTAGAAGAATATATTTTTCATACAGCAAAATTAATTGCATTAAAATTATTTGGTAATAGAAAAACTGAAGAAGAAAATACTGAAACAAATAAGACTGAGGAAAATACTACAAATATAACAGATGATGATACCAAAAAAGAACTTTTAAATACAGAAAATCCGAAACTATTAGAAATAGAAGAAAATAAATCATCAAGTAATGAAGATATTAAGCGAAAAAGTGAAATACTCATAAATACATTAACTAATTCATTGGACACAGAATTTCCAGAAAATGTAACCGAAGAAGAATTGGATAAATTGTTAGCCGATGCTATAGAAAAACAGAAAAAAGTTATGGAGGAAAAAAAAATGCAGGAACAACTTGAAAGAGCTGAATATGATTTAGTACATGATAGTTTTAGCAGTATTAATTTTCATATAACATTATTTTTACTCTTGTGTATATTAGCTTTACTAAATTTACCAAGTACAATTTCATGGGCAAAAAATTATACATATAACCAAAGATTATCACCAGATCCATCATTAATACCAGCTTATATATCCTTAATTGCTATATCAATTCTATGGCAATTCTCAGCACCACGTAATATACAAGCTTACAAAATTTTATCACATTTTCTTTATATATTTGCAGCTAGCTGTATTTTATTTTGTCAAGATTCTGTTTTTCGGCTTAATGGAATTATATGTGGTGTTTTTGTTGTAATTACAATGCATCAGTTATTGATGCCGAAAAAAAAAATTATTGATGAAAAAGATTCTGCAAATGATAATCTTATGGATAGAATTGATCAAATAAAAAGTTTACTAGCTAAAGAAACTGCAAATGAAGAATCGTTATAAAAAGCGAACTGTTCATTGATAAATGTTTTTTTATTAAGTAATGAAATTTCTAGTCTATTAAAATCACTTTGATATATTTGTATTAGTTTAGTTTTACAGTAAACGAGTGAATAAACCAAATAATTCTTTATTAAACAAATCAAATTGTTTTATTAATTATTGAAATTTTCTTATTGTTTTTCTTCCTTTTGTAAAAGTCTAGTAGAATTAGTTAAATAGTAATTTATATTTTTGATATATTTTAAGATGTGTAAGGATTTTATTGTAATTATAAATTTTATTGTAATTATAATAATCTCACTTACAATAGAAAAAAAAAACTTTGAAATTGTGTTGAATATTTTGAAGCAAACTTTATTTTGCCGAAATTTTATTTAGTCAAAAATTAAAACAGGACAAAATTAAATGGTATAATTAAGAATTTATTAATTTGCATTAAATCCTAAAAATTTGAATAAACACAGCTTTACATTTCAAATTCTATTTAAATAATAATGTTTTTAATTAAGGAATTTTTTCTTTACTAATATAATTAGAATTATTTAATTAATTTACTAATCTATTTTATTTAATGCCTCTTGAAAATTATTTATATTTTATCGAAAATTTACCAAAAACAAAAATACTAAATTCACATTTTCATCAATTACACAGGGAATAACTCTTCTGAATCGAAAAATTTACATTTTGTAAATACCATCATTATTTTTAAATTTTAAGTATTTCATTAAAATAAGCCATTGTTTTTTCCAAATAAAAATTAAACAACAAAATTGAAATTCATTAAAAATTACTTAAAATATAAACTTATTTAAAAATAAATTTAGTGTGAAAAAAAAATTGGTTATATTTAATTTTTAACTGGTAACGCTGGTGGTGGATATGCATACATTCCAGGCGGTGGAGCACTACCATAACTGGGGGGAACGGCATAATGTTGTGAATAGCCAGCACTTGCAGCTGAACTACTACTGGATGGTGGTGGACGTGAAGTATAATGTTGAGATTGCTGTGATGGATATCCATTATGTGCTGATGATGATCGTGTAGTTGAATAACTACCACCACCATAACCAGATGCTGCTGGTGCAACTGCTGCTGATTGTAATGGTGGTCGACTACTGAATCGAGATGACCCATTTTGGTGACCGGAATATGAATCAGAAGCTGGTTTATCGTAAGGTTTACCATTGTATGCCCCGGAACTAGATGATCGTTCATAACTTGGTGCTGAATTACTTGCAGAACTGGCCGATGATGAAAATCTAGATGTTTGTCCGTTTGATCTTTGAATTGTTTGTATACCATTTGTAGTACCACGTGTATCAGCTTGTTCTCTTGGTGGTGGACGTGAATAATCTTTAGAACCACCATTACTTTGCTGTTGATGATGATGTGATGGTGGTGGACCTTGACGTCCCATCATTCCACCAGCAGCACGATAATCATTACCTCCACGATTCTGTTGATGATTAGGATTATTATTGTAATTACGTTGTTGGCCAGCAACATATCCACTTTGACCGCCACCACGATTATTTTGGAATCGTGCGCGTCCTTTTCCAAAACCCGAACTAACTTTAGCCATTTCCAATAAACGAGGATTAATAACCTATAAGAAAAAAAAAAACAATATTTATATATCAAATTCAAAATAAATTCAAATAAAAAAGTTTTAATAATTTACTTCTGATACCTGGTTAGCTTCTCGTAATACATTTACCAAATCACCGGCTTTATTAGCATTTTGTGATGTAAATAATGTGTATGCCGTTCCCGTATTATTAGATCGACCAGTACGTCCAATCCGATGTACATAATCTTCAGAATTTGATGGGTAATCATAATTGATTACGAATTTTACATCTTCCACATCTACACACATTCATTTTTCGTTTTTTTTTTTTTTTTTTGAGTTTTTTTTAAACACAATTTTTGTATATTTTTGCCGTTTAAAAGAAAACGTGGAATATTTTTTTTTTGTGATAAGGAAGAAGGTAAAATGAGGAGGGAAAAAATTTAATTTTTATTATTTAAAATTTTAAATATTTAAGAAAAAGTTGTTTATTAAATGCATTTTTCTAACAAAAACATTTTTTTTTAAAGAAAAAATTTTTAACAAAAATTTCATTTCGATTTTCTTTATATTTACAATTTTAATATTTTTTTACTCTTTGACCTCGACTTCGTTTTCGGAAAATTATTTAAAAATGTCCACTTACCTTTATTTTATATATTTTTTTTATTTATATTATACTATAAATTCTATATATATTCTATATAAATTCTGAAAAAGCTAAAAATGAATGTTTATATAATTATAGACATAAAAATCCTTTAATCGAAGCGAGTGTCGGTATTAAGGCGGCGCGGGAAAACAATACATTTTTATATATTATATTAAAATTAATAATTATAAATAAATTATTGTAAGTTTATATATGTTTTACCCCACACAGTTTTCAATTATTCAAAAAGTATTTCTTTTTTTATTGATTATATTTAAAAAAAAAAAAAATTAATATTAACGTTGCATTTTTGAAAAGAATAAATCGAAGTTTCATTTTTGTTTCTAAAATTTTTGTTAAATATGCAAATATAAATATGAAATGTTTTTATTAATAAATATAATATAATAAAAAAAAAAAAATAGGCACATTATTCCAAGTTAAGACGATTTATCAAAATAAAAAAAAAAAAAATTAAAATTAACATAAATTCAATTTCACATATTTATTATTTTAGGTGGTCAGTCAAACATATTTGGCCGGAATTCTGAAATATCATCTTATTTTTATTATCAGTGATATTTTTATTTTAATGTTTTTAAACATATTATTTTTATAGTCACTATATGTATAATTTAGAGGCACTACTATCCTAAAAAAACTGATGATTTCTCGATTTTTTATTTTGTAATACCTGTTTTGTTTGGAGAATAATATTATATTTTATTGGAAATCCACAATAAAAACTTTTCTATTCAGCAACTCGTGATGTATTATACTAAGAAATTAATTTAAATGATTTTCAAAATCACTTTTTCTTAATATAAATGTAAATGTATATATAAAAAAAAAATTGCCTTAATTTCTATATTTAATAAAAATTAAAAATAAATTGAATATGATTTTGATAATTTTGTTGTTGATGCTTAATTTAAAAATGTTGAAAGAATAATATTCTTCAATTATAATAATAAATTGTTGAAATTTGCTTCAAGAGGATTGTGCAGATTAAATATTTTTATATTGAATATTGTTAATTAATTACATTCTTAATTTATTTTTAATGAAAATCTTAAATTTTAAGTCAAATGATTTTAAATATAAAATGATTAAGAAACTAACAATGATTAAATGTAATTAAGGATTGGTATTACAAATGAAGTAATTCGACTTGTTGCAGGTGTAAAAATAAAATAGTATCAAATTTTTAAATTATTCCACTAACAATACAACCGACAATTAAATATGAAATTATAAATTTACACACAACTGATAATGTTATGATTAGTGATATATAAACAATAATTTATCTTTTTTTTAATAAAAGTTTTTTAAACTTCTCTCAAATTGCCGACTTTTTTAAACCCGGTATAATTTCTTAAGACACAATATTTTATTATCGAATGAAAATTTGTAATCCTAAATTTCCAGTTATATTCAAAAAAAAAAAAAAATTGTCTTTTGTATTGCTTTTCATTAATATTATGTACCACAAAATTTCTAAATATCATTGATAGCTAGCTAACCAATTAGATATACAATTTGTAATTTAGAGCTAGTGATGAGGCTATATACAAAATTTTCAAAAAATGTCTGCCGAATTTTCTATAAATTGAAATCAATGGATTTCCAGTTATTACGAATAAAATCTACAATTACACAATCCTATCATTCCAAAAACAAGATTTGCTCATGCAATAATTTGTAACAAAATTATATAGCCATCGATTTTCCTAATTTTTTTTTACTGATCATCGATTATTGAAAAAATTTAAAGCATTTCTATTCTACTGTAGGATATTGTATGCCAATTTCCCCCTTTCAAATTGGGCACTCTATTAGTCATCGTTCGTATGTTTGGTATCATGCCGCTTATCACACTTTCACTCAATATTAATATATATTATAAAAATTTATATTAATTTACGTGCAAGAATCATGCACTATCAAACAGAAGTTTTTATAGTAACTGTCTGTGCTAAAATTGAGTAACGACAATAAATCATTTATGATTACTTCATATATAATCTTCTAAACGAATATTTAAAATGTCGACAATGTGAGAAAAGCTGTACATATTAAAATTATTCAATAGTGTTTAATCTATAATAATCTTAAGTTTAAATTTATTATTAAACTCTAAAAGCATGCAATACAAAATCTCTTAATTTATAAATAAATTATTATTATTCAGACAATCCTCTTAATTCAAACTGAAGTGACGTAAAGAATATTGTAATTTTAATATATAATATTTATAACATTCACAAAAACTATCTTGTGATGCCAGAAAGAAGAAAACTTAATATTTTTTTTTAAAGAAAAATAAAATTAAAAAAATTGAAATTTATGTTTTTAATCCCCAAAAAACATATTTATAAATAATATCCATTTTACTCGTTTTGATGCTATAAATTTTAAAAATGCGAGTAATTTCCACTGAAGAATAATTCTGTGTAGGTACTCACCAAAGAAAATTAATTAAAGTTGTTTTAATTTACAGGTGAATACTGTGTGAAGGGGGAAACGATTCTAAGGGCTGTGTGTTGGTTCAATCATATTTTTTTTATTGGCAATATATTATATTAATTTAGTTTCCTTGTTTTCTCCGAGAGTATTACAATTATTTTATTTAATTAACCAGAGTACGCGGCCATCTCATCTGACTGACTAAATTTAACTTTATTTTTCTTTTTTAATAAAAAAAAATAAATAAATAATATATTCATTTTTTTTTTTTTTTTTAGTTTAAATTATTTTTCGTCAAATCCTCTCAAAGTGAATTTTGATATAATTAACCCCATCACAAAAAAAAATTTATATAAAAAAATGTAAATTTTTATTAATGGCGGGGAGAATCATGTCAGGTTCCAATATTTTTTTTTTTTTTGAAAGAATTATATCTGAAGTTGTGTGCCAACAACGAATAACTATATTGAAACCATTTTTTTTCAATTATTATGGTAACATAAAATTTCTTACCTAATCCACGGGCTGCAACATCAGTTGCAACCAATATTGTTTGACGTCCATTACGGAATGCATTTAATACATAATCACGTTCTTGTTGCGATTTATCACCATGTATAGCACTAGCACGCCAACCTTGACGTGCAATTGAACGTGTTATATCATCAACACGTTTTTTAGTTTCAACAAATATTATTGTTTTTGTTTCATTTTCAGATGCAATTTCTGTTAATAATTTCATTAATTTACTTTCTTTTTCATGTTCTTCGCATACATCAACAATTTGTAATATATTATGATTAGCTGATAATGTTAAAGATCCAATATTAATTTGTATATAATTATCTAAAAATTCTTCAGCTAAATTTTTAACTTCTTTTGGCCATGTTGCTGACCACATTAATACCTGACGATCTGGCCTTATTTGTTCAATAATTTTACGTATTTGTGGTTCAAAACCCATATCCAACATGCGATCGGCTTCATCTAATACCAAATATGTACAACGTTTTAAATTTGTTGTGCCACGTTCAAGGAAATCTATTAAACGACCCGGTGTAGCAATAACGATTTCGACACCCCGCTCCAAATCTTTAGCTTGTGCATGTTTTGGAGCGCCACCAAAAATACAAGTATTATTGACACGAGTCCGAGAACCGAAATCGTTTGCCACTTGTTGGATTTGTTGGGCTAGTTCACGTGTGGGTGCAAGTATCAAAGCGATCGGACCATCGCCTCTCTGTAATCTTGGCTGATTGTTTATATGAACAACAGCCGGGAGTACATAGGCGAGTGTTTTACCCGATCCGGTTTGTGCTATACCCACCAGATCACGACCACTTAATGCTATTGGCCAACCCTGTGCCTGTATTGATGTTGGTTCTTTAAAACCTTGTTTACGGATTTCATCGAGTACATAATCAGGAAAACCTCCTTCTAGAAAATGTAAACTTGGTGGTGGTATTGTTTTACCCTTTAATGTAATTTCATTTTTTGATAAATATCTTTCAATATCATCTTTTGGACGATTAATAACTGCTGGACATGGTTTATAAAAATTTTTCTCAAATGGTGTTAATTCCATACTATCCCAACGGATTCGACGTAATCGATCACCTGGTTTTGGTTTATTTGGATCATTATTAGGATTTAGTGCAATTGGTCTTTGATAGCCACCACGATGAGGTGCTCCGCCACCACGGCCACCATCACGAAATCCACCACGATTTGCATTTGGACGTTCACCACCACGATTATACCTAGTTAAATTAAATTATATTTTTTATATATACGTAAGCACAATTCTTAATAATTGATTAATTAATTTTATGTAGGTATATAGACAAAATTTGTTAGAAAAACGTGACTTGAGACAAAAAATACAAAATTGAAGAAGATAGAATGAAATAGACTCAATGCAAGTTTTTTTTTCAATTTATTACGGCAGTCATTTTGAAAAATTCTATTTCATAAAAAATTAAAATAAAAAAAAAGGGTTTTACTGCCAGGGAAATATTAAAAAAATATATAAAACTGTATTACTTACATATTTAAATTGATTTTAAAATAATTTTATATATTATTAACTTTAATTTTAATTAATTGAATTTTTTATCTGCACTAGGAAAATGAACTCGATGAATTCCCAATAATTGTTCTTCGCACAGTTAATACAAATTTAATTCAGTAGAGGGCATCTGCAATTTTTGCAATTATGTGCCATTTCCATTCCGTTCCTGTTTCGATTCCTATTACTATATGAACAGTAGCGCCTAAAGCGGAAAATTTTGTTACTATATGTGAAATTATTGTTATTTGTCATTTGTCAAATCATATGGGTTAGGGTTTGGGTTTTGCTCATTTTGTTGTTTTGCTTACAAAATGAAAAAAAGGAATCATATTCATATCATAATCATATATAGATAGATAAAGAAAATTATTTTTGTTTCTGATGAATGAGGTAACCTATGGAACCTGGAACATGGATGGCGTACGAATAAATATGTGCCTCGTGCCTGTACCGTCGTTTCATTTGTTTGCGATTAAAGTGAAACAAAAAAATTGTTTTGTGCATAGGTATTTAATTTGTCTCTTTCTAACTCATTAAGACGTTCGGGAATTCCGTATTTTGTCATGCATTGAAGATTTGAAGTAGGAATTGAAGTACTGAAGTTCATTACACATTCAGTGCCTTTTATCACTGAATTTATTCTTTCAATTATAGTTCCAGGTAATTTTTTATTTTAAAATTGAAACAATTTATTATGTATATTTGTATGATATTGTATTGGTATATTAAAAGAAAACTTTTCAGAACAAAATGAGCTCACAAACTACTGAAATTAAGGAAGAAATTGTGGAGCACGATTATGATAGTCCCTACTCAGAATTCATATTTCAGCGAAAAGAATGTATAATAGAATCTCCAAATCCAGAATACATTTTATCCGAAGAAATAATACCAGACCACAAAATTAATAATTCTCCAAGTACCTACTTGCAGTTTTATAATGTTATAATTTATAAGTTTGTTTATTTCAGTTGATAACAACTCTGCCCTGCAGTTAATAATGCCATGTCTTCAAAATATAGTGGAAAAGTTGAATAATATGGATCAAGAAATGCAAAACAAATTGAATAGATTGCAAAAAGAAATGCACGACAAATTGAATAAATTGGAAAAAGATGTACAGGATATTAAATATATTGTAAAAAAATTAAAATATTTAATACTACTCAATTCAAATCTGACTTTACTCATTAGGTTAATTCCGCAAATCGATCCAATGAACTGACAACAAACAAATTAATGGAAGAAAATATTTTGTACGCTAAAAAAACTGCTCACATGCTAAAAAAGCTAATTAGAGAGGACACAAGCGAAATAGACTTAGAGTTGAAAACCATATTTCCTCTTAAAACATTGCCAGATTTAGAATATCTGGAGACCCGGCTCGAAGATCCAAATTTCGCACAATCATTGGTTATATATCTACAAATACATACTATAAATTAAGAATTATTCTAATGTTTTCTTTTTCGAAAAATTTCCAGGCGACGTCCTTTATTCGTTTTGATTCTATTGATAGGGCATATAAATTTATTGCGGATGATGCTTTTTATATCAAATTCAATTACAGTGGAACGGCTGGGAAACATGCTCTAAATAAGTTTAAAATTTTTAATAAAATTTTGTTTGGTAGGTACTTTATAACTCGAATTTCAAAAATCTTTGAATACAAATTATTTTTTATAGATGCTTGTGGGCTTTCCATGGGAATTTTGAAATTCGAAGCAGAAATAAGAAAATGTGTTTTAAAATCACACAACAGATTTTATAAAATGAAAAAAGGATTACAATTAAAATTAAAATAAAATTTAAGTTATAATTTAAATAATACACAAATTTATTTATTCTTATTCGGAGTTCATTAAATACTGTAATGCAATCCGATAATTTATTAAATTTTCAATTTCAAAAATGAAAACTAAAATCACAGTATACTATAAAAAAAATTTAATTTAATGTAAATTTATTTAAAAATATATTTGAGCTAAAAACAATTTAAAACGTTATGTTTGATTCATAAAATTTGTAACTAATTTAATAAATTCGTATGGTTGTTCGTAATGTACTAGATGACCAGCATTTAAAAATATTAAATTTGAATTTATAAATATTTTTTGGATTTTCGGAAAATCGTTTGGACTGAAAATATTAAAAAATTCAATTATTCTAAAATTATATACAATTTTTAGATAAATATGTAATGCTGTAAATATTATTTTCGTAATATGTTTATATAATATTCAAAAAACAATTACATTTTTCATTTTCATATAATTTTCTTTTATATTCTTGTCTTTATTTAATAAAATTCAATATAGTTTTTATTAATTCATCGGGATTATCTAAATGAATATTATGACCTGAATCAATATATTCTAATATTGCATTAGGAAACATCTTTTTGGTTTTATCAAATAGAAATGGTCTAAATGATTTCAAATAAATTATATATATTTTTTGTTTGAAATTTTATAAAACACTTTATTTCCATTATTAAAATATATTCTATTTACTTACTTGATAAAATTGGAATGTGATCCACCAACAAAGAGGACTGGTCCACGATATTGATTTGTTTCTGTAATATCTTTTGGAAAAATGGCAATATTTCTAAAATTCTTATGCAATGAATAAACATTTGTTTTCCAAATAAACCTGCAATTTGAAAATAGGTATAGAAGTATAACAAAATATTTGTTTACAGAACTTACTGTCCGTTTTCAGACTTTTTTAAATTTTGTAATATAAAATCAACAGTTCCTTTATCCGTAATTACTTTTTTCATTTGTTGTTCGACTTGAGCACGACCTTTTGCCAATGGTAAATTAGATGAAATATTTATAGATTTCATAGCTGTAAATATTCTTTCAGTTTCCATAAAATCTCTTGGCATATCTATAGGTGATATATCAACTATTATGGCACGTTCAACTAAATTTGGCTACAAAAAATTAAATTTGAAAATTAAATAATTATGTAAATAAATTGTTAAATTACATATTTTAATGCAAGGTACATCATTGCTCGTCCCCCCATACTATGACCCATAACAGCAGCCCTAGTTATATTTTGTTCTTTCAAAAAATGTGCAACATCTTCAGCTAAATGTGTATATGAATGTTCCTCAGTATGTGGGCTTTCACCATGATTTCTGGCATCTACTGCTATTATCTACAAGAAATTTTTTTTTGCTGTGCTCAAAAATTGTATTAAAATTATATATTTTTACTTTTCGATTTGGTATAAATTTTTCTAGTAAAGCTTTGCTCATTCCTCTCCAATTTGTTTTTGAACCAAATAAACCATGCATAATAACTAAAGGTGGAGAATCGCCTTCGCTACCTGTACTTGAATATAAATTATATGACATTGAAACTGGTTGAATAGTTGTAGAATAGTAATGCGCGCACGTTGCATTTTGAATTTTTGTTAAAATAGGAAATAATTTTCTAAACATTTGTATTTTATTAAAATAAATTTCCAATAATATTTTTTATAGTTATCCAATTGTTTTATAATCACTTTCAATTTTATCAATAATGAAATTCAAGGTTAGGTCTAAAATGTACTAATTTTTGTCATTTTTGTTTTGATAACAGAAAACCAAAACCCAGAGAACAAATATCGTTTACAAAAACCCAGAAAACAAATATTATCCACAGTTTTGTGACAATAATTTGAGATACACAATCACAGTTTTTTGTCGCATTTTTGCTATTAATTTCTTCCTTGAATAGATACTCTACCCATTTACGAGTAGTTAGAATAACTGGGAGTATTATATGTATTGTACGTTGATCCTAAAAAAATGATTTCTATTACTTTTTCCGAGGTCGAATAACGAATAACCCAAAAATGCAATAAAAACAAAACAACGAACTGCTAGGAAATGTTTCAAATTCATTGAAATTTCTTCTTGATGTGCGACATAGATGGTATATAGATAGATACTCGCAATGGGTCCATGTTAAAATTTGAGTAAGGAAAATATTTTAAAAAATGTATATATCTCAGAATGGCTGAAATTTGGTATACAGCTTGGTTTCATGAGAAGCAACAATTTCCGATTAATATATTTAATATGTTCTACAAGAGAATGATAGTATTTTTTTATCTGATTTGAAGTGTTTATGTTAAAATTTCCAATTATATTTCATTAGTTCAACACGGCAAGATAAACTTGCATTCGATGCAATCAACGTACAGGGTTGATTTTTTCATCTCTAGTTTGTGTTTCCAAAATTTGGGAGCTTCAGTTGGTTTATGGTACATTTATATAGCATTTTTACTTTCTGAATTGTTTATATGATTTACGTTCTAGTCTCGAGTATGTATGTAATTATTATCCTTATTATCCGATTTCAATTATATTCGGTATACATGTTAGTTTTGTAATCTCTCGTTCAAGAGTGATTCAAACAGATATATTCATGTTTTTTTAAAAAATACTATTCATTTGACTAAACTATAGAAATATTTTTAACATAGCTGAGTTTAGGAAACTTTACAAAGTGCGTTTGTTTATGGACTCATACAACGATACAACAACCGAATATAATATACTTTTTAAAACTTTATTACCTATATTAAATTTTTAAAAAATTTACACATTTGTCAAATGCAAATCTTATCGGTGATTTTTTAATGTCAGTTAAAAATATACCTGCAAAAATTTAAATACTATATACTAGGATGCTGTTATATAAAAAGAAAGTCAATCAAGAAATTTAAAATCATTTTTTTTTTGTTTACAAAAATTTTCGGCAATATGATCAAATTCAGAAAACTTCTCTCTATTAAAAAAAAATTAGCGAGCTTAACTACAACGTATACGTCAAAAGTAAAATCAGTAGTTAATTTGGCTTATGATTTATATGGTACTGGTACTTCTGCCCCTCCTTTAATAATATTACATTCTTTATGCGGTTGCAAATCCAATTGGCGGTCAATTTGCTTATTATTAAAAGATAAATTAAATCCCAGCCGCAAGGTAGGTATAACTTTTATTTCTTTATTTTTTATCAATTTATTATATAAAATTATATACATAATATAAAATAGATTTATGCCATCGATGCACGAAATCATGGATCAAGTGATTATTCAAATGATCATTCATATGAGCTTATAGCCGAAGATGTTGCAAATTTTTTACAACAACAAAATATTAAAAAAGCTGCCGTTATGGGTCATAGTATGGGTGGTAGGGCCATGATGTATCTTGCTTTAAAACATGTAACATAAAAATATCTATCTTTTATTATAATTTTGTTAAAAAAAACCTCGTTCAGCAAGATTTAGTTGATCGAGCTATTATTATGGATGTATCACCAGTAGATAAACCTCCATATGCAGATATAGCTTTTTCTAAAATTGTATTATCTATTATGAAGAATACATCATTACTGTCTAATTTTTCGCTAGCACAACATCGTGCTGCAGTTGGTGATCGAATAAGACAAATAATTTCGAAAGAGTTTGCTATAAATTTCCTATTGCGCAATTTAGAGGAAAATGATAATCATAAGTTAGTTTTTTTTTTATATATTGTTAAATATTAAACTTTATTTTCTAATTATATATATTAGATACTCGTGGGCACTGAATATTGATGCATTGCAAAGCTATCTCAATAATATTGATGTTTTTCCAAAAAATATTCTTGCAAATAAATTTACAAATCCAGTTCTTTTTATCGCTGGTTCTAATTCACATTTTATTAAGTACATTTATTATAAATAATTATGAAACTTAATTTAAATTTATATATTTAATAACAATATTATTGCAGTAAAGAACTGTGGTCAGATATTCAACAATCATTTCCAAAATCAGAACTTACCTGGGTAGATGCCGGTCATTTATTACATATTGAACAGCCAGATGATATTGTTAAATTAATCTTAAAGTTTTTGAATCAAACCAAACACCATCAAACCCAAACCAATCAAATTAAAATACAATAATTACATAATTTTCAAAAATTAACAGTCTAAACGTGTAATTTATAAATATAAATATTTATTTTTTTCAAAGTCAGTTTTTAATAGAAAATAATGTACGAAATATGAAAAGTATTTTTACATTAACATTTATTTTACTAAAACTAATGTGAAATTTTGTATTATTTCTCATGGCTATGGAATATACTAATATTATTAAATATTAACTGATTGTCGGTATACTAGTTTTTCTGTTCTCTTGTTATTGATAACACACAGGATCATCATTTTCAAAATTTATAAAATTATTCGTTTTGTGAGGACCATAACATACCATAATTTAAATAAATCTAATATTGAGGTGTGTTTATGTATATATTTAAAGAAAAATTAAATTCCATCGATTCCATACATTGTAGCTTATGAATCCCGCTCCATTTACTATTGATACTATTAATAAAAAAAACTTTATGTAATTATAAATTCAAACTAAATGTAGTTATAAATAATCATTAATAATTATTTCTCAATAATACTGTTCTGTTACTATATATATAATTTTAACGGTATTTTTTGAGGGCACATTGATAACACCTTGAGGGCCTTAAGCATATCAAGTACCTACATACTGGAAATGAAAGATAAGACTAAACCTCGTTTAAATTTTCAGTCGCAGCTAAGACGAACACTAATCCATTACACTAAACTTTATAAAACTGATTGTGTGGAGTATCTGAAAACCGTCGAAAATCAAGAAAGGTTACAGAAACCTATCTCCCAAATTCGTAAATTCAGATTGCGAATGTATTATTTATCAATTAAAGTGTCTGATATGAAGGAACTGAAGTAAATATACCTTAAAACAACGTTTAATTAAATTAAATATAATTATAATAAGGACTATTTGTAAATATAACATCACAAAAAAGGGAAATATACTTAATTATGATATAAATTATAATTCTTATCAAATTCTGCTATATGGAATGCAATATCTCTACACTAAATAAATTCGAAAATCGAGATATGGTGCATCAAAATTTAGCATTCGATTTGAAAACAAATTTAGGTTTTTTATTGCTATACTTATACTTTGGTACACTCCATAGATTGTCTTGCCTTCCATATAACATAGATGTTCTACATTCCATAGATGTGGTGAATTCAGCTGAACGGGTTGATAGTTATTAGGCATCACTTAAGTGATGCCCAGAAAAATACTTGGCATAGGCATCACTTAAACTGACAGCTACAGTTTGGCACCGTTGCAAACAATTAAAACGTCAATTCAAAAGTCAATTTCAAAATGATAGCGTTATGACAGTTGCTTTTTTTCAAGCTTGTTTTCAGACTTTATATGAACTTAGAAAGAGAGAAAAAAAAATCATAGAAAAATTATACTAGAGTGAGTGATGCACTATAGAGCTCTTTATCAAAGCTTTATCGTAAATAGAAGCTACAAATTTGTTGCCAACTATGGATTTACCGTAAATTGAACGCGACAAAAAAGAAAAATAATCCAATTATATTCTTTTTAGCCTGTAGAAACTTTTTTTTTGACATTTCAGAAAATAATTACAAATTTTTGACGGAATTGTATAATTTGTTATGCATTGGTTTAAATCATAGGTTTAAATGAGGATAGACTGAAATAATAATTATTATTGAAATAATAATTAAATTTTATTCCCAATAAAATGGAATACAAATTTTTTGTGTCATTATAAGACAAAATGCTGTGAAATGAAATTAATTGCATATAATATTGAGTATTATTTAGTTTTAAATTTTAACGAATATAAGTTTGAAAATATAAATATATATACATATATATAAAAATTTATATATTAATTATACGTTTTTTATTTATGTAGTTGTTATTGATGAAAAAGGTGGAAAGACATCAATATCATGTATTGATTAAGCACTACAATATTCTTTTTAGGAACCAAAAACCATTTTATATTTATCAAAATTTTCTGGATCAAATAATACTATTTATTATAAATAATAGCTATTTATAGCCCAAAACTTGGAGTTTATTTGATACAGAATGTAGTATAAAATCATTACAATAATTACAAATTTTTGACGGAATTGAAAAAATTTAATTTAAAATATATAATTTTTGAAATGTTGAACATAAGTTTTTGTTATTTTTTTTTATTCGGTCAAAAATTTATATTTATAATTTTCAAATATATATAAAAAAAATATTTTTTTTTTATATCTATATTTTATTATTCAAAATTATACTATCTCTGTCTTGCGAAAACTATCTATCTCTTTTATTCCCGGCTAGGATTTATCGTAAAAAACTATAGCCTGAAAAAAAGTAACTGTCATAACGCCGAGTCACAAAATCACTTCGACAACACAATATAAAACACAACAACAACAAAACAAATTAACAAAAACAAAAATCATTATTCGTTTTAATTTCAGATTTCAGTATTCATATTCAATTCAGTTTTGGTGTTTAGTTCAGTTTTTAATCAAAATTTCTTCAGTGTTATTTTTGTTCGGTCGTTTTGTGTTTTCTTAATTATTTTTTTTATTATTTTTAGAGTTTATTAATTTTATTTTTATTTACATTTTATTTGTGGTGTAAAAACAATTTTTTTTTATTAGTTAAATGTTTTAATTTAATTAATAATTTCAATTTATTATAACAACATATGGTTAAAGTTTAAACATGGATAAATTGTGAATTTAATAATAATAAATATTCCATTTTGTTTTTATTGTCTCCGATATTTTTGGATTATTTTCAATAAAATAAATTAAATAATATTCCGAAATGTAAGTTTATTTATAATATTTGAAATTTGAACTATATAATATTAGTAGAGATTTAGAAAATAAATTATTCTCTGGCTGTTATATCTTTATTTACAAGAATGCCATCTTAAAATTTGCAACCGAAAAATTATTTACGTACGACAACAAATAATTTTAAAAATATAGTCCAATTTTGAACTAAATATAATGCTAACAAAAATTGTGAAAAATTACCACAAAGACAATTTTTAGAGCGGAAGTCATAAGTTTATTTATTGCTGGGTGCCTGTAAAATTTTGTTTTCGTTGTCTATTGAACATTTTTCTTTTGCAATTTTCAAAAATAAGAATTTATTTTTTGTGTAACTAAAAACCATAAACACAATTGTATACGCATTCGACGAAACGACATTGTACTATTTTTCCCTTTTTGCTATATAAATAATATCAATTTAAAAATTATCATGTGTATACAATACACAAAATAAAAATTAAAAACCTGCTAATCTAGGGGTGGGCCAAAAAAAACTTTAGGAGTTTTTTTTTAATTTGTATAAAAATTCATATCTGGACAATATTATTTTATATATCTACCTATAATTCGAAAAAAAATTCTGAGTAATCTCAAATTTAAAGGTCATTAACACAAAACAAAGCTGTGTGCCAAATTTCATTAATCGGTAAATTGAGATATTGATCTGCACAAGCATTGGAGATTGGAGAGATGAATTTTAAATCCATTTTAAAATCTCCAACCTAGAAAAAACAATTTCCATTTTATGAACTAATCTTTCTATCACAACACATCATATATAGTTATTCCATAATTCCTCGTGAAATGTGGGTAATTTTAATAAACTGTTTTTTTTTTTTTGGAAACGTATAATATCTATAAAGTAAATAAGCATATGTTTAAACGACACATTTTGTGGTGTTGTATAGTTATTATTAATATAATATGGGTATGGCTTGGCACAGTAATCTAATTGGAATTGAAATATTAAAACACACTTCTTCAATTTACTCTCATAATATATAAGCGAAATAAAGCTTATAAACGAACAAATTTTCTTGGTTTTGATTGATTTATATATTTAATTTACAAAAAGAAATATTTTTATTATAAAGAGTTCCATAATCGAAGCAGAAGAAGGTGTGAAATAACTATATTATTTACAGATTTGAAAATATATGAAAAATATATCGTTGATTAAAAATTCCATAGATTAAAAATATTGTTGATTACGACATATTTTTTTTTTATATTTTAGTATACATATACAAAATCTAAACGTTTTAAAATTGTTATCTAAAAAAAAGTATCTTATTTTTATGTTAGTAGATAAGAAATTCTTTAAATTTTGATTTTAAAAAGCATTTATAAGCTTAATGGCAATCAAAAATATTGAAATATATAGTTAAATGAAATCAGATATATATACGTAATTAAGAATAACCAAGAAAACTTAGTTATGGGCACTTTCATCCTCATCTGTGGGCAAAATTTAAAAACGTGTAAAATTATATGTATTGAATGTGGAATTTCAACTGATCCGAATAAAAATGTCCAAGTTGTTGTGTTACACGATCGTTGTTTAGATATAAATTTATGAGGTATAAAAGCCCTCAACCTTTTTATTTAGTCGTAAGATTCAGAAATTTTCAACGTATTAATGTAACGTCTACAATTTCGTAAACTTATTCTATCAAATTTATACCGAGACTTTGCAATTTTGTGAACCCTTCTATTAATAGCTGTATCTGTATTAAAAAGTGTATATAATTTCTTTTTTAAATTCCTTTTATAAATTATCAGACAGTTCTCGAGACAAACGACCGGAAAGAGTTAATTATTAAATTGGTAATATACATATAATCAATTTATGGCTGGCTATATTGAAGATTGATTCGCCTCCAGAAAATTTACTTTGATTTCAATAACATGCAAAACCAAAAAAAAAATATTTATTTTAATTGTACTTAAGTACAATTCAAATTGAAATTAACGACCATGGAATTATTTTATGATAAAACCTACTCAAAATTGATTAATACAAAAATGGCTACCAACTAACTCAAATTACAATTAATAGTAATGAATATATATTATATATAAAGTAATTAATTCATATTTTTTTTTATTATTTTTCATAAATATAATTCTTAAATAGAAAATTAATATACATAAATGTAACAAGATTTTATTATGCTTAAATAAATTTCCTTGGAATAAAAAATGAAAATGAAATTGAAAAATAAAATTATACTATATAAATTACTAACAACAACAAAACATTTAAGAATATTTTCTCAGTACTATAATAAAAAAAATATTAAGTGTTATAAATTGTTGAACTCAATTATTATGTATTTTAAATACTTATATCTTAACAAAGTGTTAATTTATGCTGACGATAGCAACTTGCGGTTCTTATAATTATTTTTGGATTTTTAATAGAAATTGTTTTCAATATTGATTTCAGTTTTTTTTAACATTCTTAAGTACCTAGTATATATATTTATGGAAAATTGTAGTTTGAAGAACATAAGAACATAGAAAGAAACACTTAGTTTATACCAACACTAACTACTTTACTTGAGATGAGATTACAATTTCTATTTAAAGAATTGCTGCAATAAGTTTTGTTTTAAATATCAACAGGTGTTATAAGTAGTCGTTAAATTGTTGAATAAAATAAACTGGAAAAAAAGATTTTTATAACCAATATTAGAATTCTACAGAAAAAATCAATTATATATTAAATTAGTTTTAAATTTTGACATATTTTTTATATATATTACAAGAATTCTATTCATAAATTATATAGTAAATTAATGATATATAGTTTTTCGATGAATGATATAAAATGTTGCCATTTACCATAATATAGTTGTACACTGGAACATGACATTAAAAAGTTATTTTTATCCGGAATTTTAAATATAATGCACAAAGTTGCTTGAACGAACCCAGTCAGAACATATAAAATTTAGAATTATTTTAATAATCACTTGTTCACGATGAAAAACAAATGAGTCTTTATGATGAAAAACATTTTATAAACAAATGTGCATGTTTACATTAAGACTATTGGAACCGTAAAAAAAAAAAACAAATTCAATTCAAAAATAAATGTATAAATGTAGGGTTAATAAAATTGGCTTTTCGCGGTAATTTGAATTTTACGAGTACATATTCCGTTTATTATTTCAATTTTATGCTGACAAGTACAAAAAATTATTTTGTGAGCTACTTATATAAAAAATGTTTAATATTGGAAATTATAAGTACTTTTGTATGAGATAAAATTCAATAAATATATATACTCCACTAAAAACCGAGGGTTATGTAGGATGGCAGTTTTGAACATAAACTGATACCAAAACAGAAACTTTTTAAACAATTTTGGGTTGAAATTAAATTTAAGTCTTACTTTCGAAAATCAATTATTCTGAAGTCGAAGTAAATCTGAAGCCACAATATATTATATTAAAAAATAGAGTAGCTTGTTTCTCTTATGTGATTTTTACATCTGGAGTATTCCATTTTAATAAAACTTTTACCATTTTCAATTGGTACTCATAAGTCGCGACACGTTGAACCAGACATTTTTAACCAACAAGACTTGAAAGTTTATCTGCAGCTCATGCGGAATGTGAGTATTTTTTTAGTTACAGCCGTTTTTAGATATAAATTATAAATTGTTTCAATTTTCTTTTTGTTATTTTTAATTTCTAATGAATACTTCTTTTCTGAATACTTAACTATAATTTAATTATATTTTTATTTTTATTCAACTGCTAAGTAGTTATGTCTAATTTACTAACATTTATAAATGGAAACATCATAGCTTAATCAACTGTGGATAGTAAAAATTTTCTCAGCATGTGGAGAAAGTGCAAGCAAGAATCTAAACTTAAAGTTTAAAGATATTATATCCTTTTTGTTGTGTTCTTCTCTTTTGTTAATGGACTTACTAACTAATATCTCTCTTTAAGCTTGTTTTCGCTGATCCAAACAAATAATCTGTTTCACTCTTAAGCCTCCATTTTATTGACAACCCGAAGGTGTGGTTGCGTCTAAGACTGATTAGGATTAGAATATATTCGATTACTAATTAGCTCAACGAATCGTGTCTCATGGGGAACTATCATTTTTATTAGTTGTTGTTGAATTTTACGAAATTATCTTTCATTCGTACTTCAGACTTCATTAAAATATTTTCAACAGTAGAAAAACAAAGAGTTTATAAGATTCATCTTCATTATGTTAATTTATTTATATAATTGTAAATATTGTGTTAAATTGTATGATTTTAATTTTTAATATATTTTAGTTTTGCTTCTAAATTTTCATTTATAATATAATTTTTGCAGTTGTGCTTGATTGCTCATACCTGAATGAATATACATACTTATATACTCGTAAATAAATATTAGAAACACATCAAAATAATTTTTGAAAAGGTGTTACTAATTGTTTAAAGGTAAAATAGTTATTATTATTATTATTAGTAAGAAAAAAAAACATTTTTGAAATCATATTACGTATACGTATTATAAAAATCTATAAGTACGTGACGTTGTTACAAAATTATATTTAAACACATTTTGTTATTTTTATTATTTATTATTGGCTTTAAGTAGTACTATATAAATTATCTAAAAAAATACGATATTTAGAATAATTTTTAATAGTTTAAAAAAGTTTATGTAAACCGAATGAAAAACTGTAAAAAATAATAATTTTATTATAATCGATCCGATAAGCAAAATTTTAAAATATTTCTAAATTATTTTCACAAAAACCATTTATTAAGTTGCTTTTAATTAACGTAAAGTTATAATATGATGTTAAGAGTGATAAACAACTAAAAAATGTGATATTAGATTCTCATATCCGTAATTCTTTCAAACGGTTCTGAAATTAGATAGTATAGTCTATACTATAGTATACCAAAGATTCAGGGACCAATATATTTGGGAAGAGCTTTCGAATGGTGTTAGTTTTTAGTTTCTTAGCCATGCTAACAGATATAACAGATAACTGGAGGCATATAAAGTAATTAGACATTTTTAACTTTTCCAAGGTTTATAAAAGAGAAAAGTGATAATAAATAGTGTGAAAATGTTTAAAAATTTTGATTTGTTTAGATCTAATATTTGTTTTCGTATTGACATTTCTTTAAATTTTAATTGAATGGTCTAGCTGTAGTTGTAGTCAGTTTTAAGTGTTAGCTATAATAAAAAAAGGTAAAAAAAAATTCTTTTTTTACTATTGAATTTACTTTTAAACTTTTGTTAATATAAAATCACAAAACATAATATATTTAAATTTATAAATAATATTTAGTTAAAATAATTACCTTGACATGGTATAAGATTTATTATTAATCCTACGCATCAGTTAAGTATATTTAACTTTTTCCACCATTTTGGAAATTTGATATTAATACGTTTTATTGCTTCGTTCATTTAAGTTTGTTCTTCAATTTTATTTTGATTAATTTTAGATTTTATTATAACTTATTTCCTGGTGGCAATGACCTGTTTCAAAATCTAAAAATTATTGTATAATATAAATATTGGTTTTTTAAAAATGTCATTATCAAAAAATTGACGAAATTTTTTAATTTAATTTTAAGTATTATTGATATTTAATTATTTTAAAATAAATTTTATTGTTAAGTGTTGTTTTTCATTACATTTTTTTTTTTATTATTAAAGACAAGACCTTTCGAAATTAGTAAACTCTACAATATATTGTGTACCTCATGCATAGTATAATTAATATTCCTGAATATAATTTTTATTCTTCAAAAGTATCGTCACTCTACTATAAGTCATTTAAAAATTTGACTTTTTTGAATAAAAAAATCTAGTGGTAGCGCAATACTCGGAGTTATTAAAAGTGCGGTTTAGTTAGAAAGAAATAAGGAATGTTTAGATATAGAGATTTTAGGATTTCTAGCACATTAAGAACAGAAAGATCAATTTAGACAATTTATATATTTTCAAGCAACCATGTATAAACACTTCATATAGTTTTAGTCCAATGATGGTTTTAAAGAATTGGGAATTTCGAGACTCAAGTTAGCCACATATATGTAAGTGAGCCCGTTGTACTCTCCTTTCGAACGTCATTATCATATCGTGACGACCCTTCCCACTTGTTAATGAATGATATCACTTTAGCCAGCATCAATATTTTCTAGAAAGAAACAACAAAACTTTATGTTTGGACAATGACATAACAAATATTCTATTGTGTCATCCTCCTCGACAAGTTAAAGATGGAGTAAGGCAAGAATCACATGTCCCGTGACAGTTCCCATATGTGATATGTATAATCTGGCCGTTGCTTTCTTCATTTTCAGAATTATCTTAAACTTTCTATGGTTAAGAATATACCACAACTTTTTTGTTATATACACACAACCGCTCTCGCTCTGCTCACCCCATTTCCAAGTTTAAGGGACCGATGAGTCAATTTATATAACAAACCATCGTCTTCTAAACTTATAAAATATGAAAAAGTTTATCTACAATTCCGACAAATAAAAAAAACAACTATATATAATTTGTATTTTTAAAAGCTAAAATTTTCGTGGAAGTATTTATTATACTTTTTTAAAGGTATAAATGATTTATTATACGTATACCGTAATTATTATACATTACGTTATTACGTATTTTAATACTTAAATAAATAATGGATAAAAAATAAAAATCAGGTCAACTTTGATAACAATTATGGAATTCCAATAATATAGTTTTATTAATCATTTTCTTTAGTAAATTTATAAACTATTGAAATATGAACAAACTTAAAATATGAACTATTTTTTTTTTCAAAGATAATAGCTCAGACATAATTATATAGATATTATGATAATTATTTATGTATTTTTTTCCTTTGAAATAGCTTCGATTTTTAAAATTTGTAGGAAGAAATTAAGATTTCCTTGTAGAGACAAAATCATTTCGAATCTTATTTTATTTAATAGGTACAATTAATTTTATTTAAAAATGATTATTTTAAATCTTCAATATTCTGAGATACGCAACCATAAATCGTTTTCGTTCACCGAACAATATAAAGAAATAATGCGTAATATTGTTAACAATATTAAATTATTATATTTATCAAAGTAATTACACGAATTTAAAATTTAATGAAACAGTTCTTGTTCAAGAGCTTGGATTATTTACAATAAGGCGACAAATTTCTTAATGTTGAATAATAACCAAAAATCATCTACATATAGATAGTTCAATGGTATGGTGAAACATTTTCGAGAAAAAATAATAATAAAATAAAAGAAATTGGAAGATTTACTTATATACAAGAAAGTGCTCAACAACTATGTATAAAATAAATGAATTTTTAATTTTTTATTAAGTTGTTTGTCTAAAAGGATATGCAACTAACAGAATATGAGAATGTATTTTATTATTTTATACAATAATTGATCATTTTCTTCTCTATAGTAAATCCTCAATTTTCTTTTAGGTTTCACTGTTCGCAATGCGATTGAACTATCTATAATAATGTAGAATGTAGATGATTTTTGATATAAAAGTCATCTACATTAAGTAGAAATTCATAAATGTTAGACACCGTATTGTAATATAAAGTGGTTTAAGAGCAGAATTAAACAGCTGCAGTATAATTCAATCTTTTGTTCGCCAGGTGAAGAAGTTATTAAAATATTATATATATAATTTTTTTATGTAGAATATTCTCTATAGGTTTACTTGTTTCCAGTTTAAATGTAGGTATATACATTATTAGTATGAAACTTACATGAAAAACGAAATCTTGATAAATCAACTTGGTCCATAATAGTGTCGAAATCTAATTGCAAAGAATTGGAAAAAAGTTTCGCATTACATATCAAACAAACCTCAACCACTAGAGTAATATTTGTTCCTCGTAAACGCCATCAGACTCGCCCTCAGTTCAAATGCACAGTCTTTTTACTACTATTATTGTAATATATATTTCACATAATTTAAATTGTTAATATGATGTATTTAATTATTTTCGATTTTATCATATTACTACATCTGTATTAGTAAATTAACTACGAAGAACTTACTAATTATCGAACTAATGGTTTACATTTTTTATTGAATTCTTGTAGTTTGCTGGGTGACATTTTAACGATCTTTTTATAATTATTTGTACAAATTTTTTATTGTTAAATATTATTATCATAATTTAGAATTATTAATTATTCGCTGAAAATTAACTTGCAAAGTATAGATACAAGCATCAGATTTACCGATTTGTTTAGATTTGAAAATTTATACACAAATCTAAAACTATATACACATCAAATGTAAAATTCGATAATTATTAGCCAATAATATTTAATGTCTATTAGTTTTTTAATCAAAATAAATATTTTCAATTTTTATTGACTTTTGTTATAAAAATATATATTCAATTTTATTATCTAGTTTTATAAAATTAAAAAAAATTATCAAATTGTATTTAAACAAATTGTAATATACATATTATTACAATATTTTTTTAATAATAACATTTCAAATTGGCATATAAGTTTACGTAACTTCCCGTCATATACAAAGAAACAGAAAATCTATGTTGTAGGCCATTTATATAATGATACATTAAAATTAAATTATGCTCTCTTCGAAAACATATTTATGTCACCTGATTACGAAAGATAAAATATATATAAATTTTCTGAAATTCTTATTAAAAGAATCATTTTCTATCTTTATAAATGCAATGCTATCTCATATGCCACCTATTTAAAAATCTATTTTTAATATCGAAAATAGAATGATAGAAATATAAAAATTGAAAATATACAATTATGCATTTTTTATACCCACATTTTTTATGTTTAATAAAGTACTTGACTGGCACTTTCAATTTCAAATATAAGTGCGGGATGTACATTTTTTATGATACTATAATGCGTTAGTTAGTGTGTTTTGTGTGTTTCCGTTGCATTATATTTTTTATGAATCAATATGTTCACGAATTTATCTTGAATCCTTTATTATACAAATTATGTGATAATTAGTTATATATATATTATCAAATTTAATTATAATTAGAATACGAACACGATAGTCATTTAAACAATATAAAAATTAATTTGGAAAAAAAGAAAATTTAAATAAAAGATTCTAATTCTAAATTATCGAAGCTCTCCAAAAAGGAAAAGACTTCCAGAAATAATATAATTGCCCTTAAAATATTAAGTTTGTAATTATGATACCATAAATTAGTTGTAATACTTAATATTAATAACATCAGAAAAGTTGAATCTGATTTTTATCTATTTTTAATTTCAAATTTTTTATTTATAACTTCTGCTCGGTGGGGTCATGAACATATATTTCGTTAGTGTACTTTGAAGAACAGGCACTGATGGATGAAATTTTAATATTATATAATGAATTTTTGTTATGGAATTATGTCAAATTAAATTAAATTGTTACGATTTTTTTCTAACTCGCTAAGAAATCCGTTGAACTATCATCATCAAGGTTCAATTTTAATCAGTTGTTCATAATTTAAGTAATGAAAATAATTGGTGTATTGTAATATGAATATTTTTTTATTAGTTAGAACAGTCTATATTTTAAAAATGGTTCTTACACAATACTCCACCCAATTTTGAAATTACATACAATCTTATCTATGATAGTTCAAAAAAAAAAATATTTTTAATATTTTTTCAGAAAAATAAGTCCTTTTTTTATAAATTACGTAATTGTACCCCCAATCCCCAATCGAAGGCTACTTACGTCTACGGCACATCGACCAATCATACTTCTCTTATCAAGATTTGTAATAAAACAGATTATTACAGATTTGTAATAAAATAGCATTACAAGTGTTTCAGTCTTCTGACGGACTCCAAGGATTCGTCCTCCTCTTCGAAACCTCAACAGGTACCTCTGTAAGCTCTTTTTAAGGTTTACACTACTTATATTAACAATTGCTTAAAAGAACAGAAATCAATTAATAAAAGTTGAAAATTTGATTATAGAATCTAAAAATAATAGAGTTTAATGAACTCTAAAATCACCGGCCGCTAAAACAGTGTAACTTCTTCAAAAAAAAGAAAAACTACATGAAATAATATGAGTTTTTCCAATCCAAATAATTGTTCCTTGTTTTACTTTAATAATTATAGTAAACAGAATGTAATTTTCATAACGAATTACACAATTTTCAAACTATACTACGTCTACAATCTTTTAAATAATATTTTTAATTTAAATACCTAAACGCTAAACATATTAAAATCTTGTACTATATCTGCATTTAATCTCAAATAACACTTAAAAATGTTAGTTCTATTCGTATATTTACCAAGAAATATTGTATAGCTATTATTTATTTTCTTATTTGTAAAACTATAGCATTCTCAAGGCCGTTTTTTTTTAATGCATACAACTTCTATCTATTTTTGTGTATCCAAAAAAAAAAAACCACTTATAAAATTTTCATCAAATATCCAACACTAATGCCGGTATAATTCTAAAAATTATGGTAATTTAAAATTTTTTTTGTAAACCGGTTTATTTTGTGGTACATTAATAATAATATAGTATAACAAAAAAAAAAATTATTAAATAATATAATACAAAAGTGCCAACTGGAAAAAATAATGGTTGACTACACATTTTGTAAGTTTTGTATTATTATTTTATTTTTGTTTTGTATACATTAGGCCCGGTTATAAACTGTATCCGAATTTGACAATTTTATTTAATATAAACAAATGTTTTAAACCAAGTTCTATAATTGTGATAAAGAAATACGTCATAATTGCAATGAAATTCTAAATTGACACAATTGAAAAATGTAAAATTTTGAAACCGGTAGTGTATACCAGTTCCCGTATATGAAGCTCGTGCTGAAACATGAACTAATACATTAAGAAGAAAGATAATAGTCGTCGGATTTGACAGAAAAATATTATGCAATTTTTAAGGACATAGAAAGGTTTGTCGGCTACAATTCCGGAAACTAAATTTTAAAAACAGATATGTGTCAATAACGTCATAGAGACACATCTAAGAAAAATAAGACTACAAAACTCAAAACTGTAAAGAATTATCTGTAAAGTTATACGTATGTGGAGACTAATTGTTAATAAGGTTAAAGCTGACAACGGACTGTTACTGTAACACCAAACATGATGATAAATTTACAATATTATTTAAGAGTTATTATATATAAATTTAAAATATATTTGAGAATTTGAAAATATTTGACCAGAATTTATCTAACAGTCAAAATTAACGATTTCGAACAGATTACTTGTTATTCGTAAATTTCGAACCTTAGCAAATCCGACAGTTAGCTTTACCAGAATTACATGTGACAATAACAAGAGTGTGTTCCCATGCTTAATGTTGTTAATGTTGATATTTCCTGTTTTCTAGTGTATGTGGATGACTATTTTTTTTTTATATACATACATTTATAACTCGTATAAATTCTTCACATATTTTCCGATTATTTTAACACTTTAACAATAATAAGCACAGGTAAATTCCATAGTTAGCTTTTGATCATCATCATCAGTGTTATAAATTATTGAAAATTTGAAAAATATTATACAAATATAGAATATGAATTAAATTAAATTTTATAATTATTGGTATTATTTACTTATTATTAAAAGAATGATTATTTGATTAGAAAAGTTAAAACAAACAAAAAAAAAAAATGTTACAAAATAATAAAACATTTAGTATAAAAATAACTCATTATTATGTTACTGTAAGTTCACAAATCAAAATATTCCATAATTTATGATTTATGTACATAATTCATAGAAAAAGAAATTAAATAAGTACATATTTTTTAAAAAAAAATTTAACGTATGAAATATTGTTGAAGATTTTTTAAATGTTTTTTTTTTTTCTACAAAATTGTATTTATTAAGTGTGTAAATATAAATTAAATAAATATTGTTCTAAAATATATTGTGTAATGTAAATTATTTTACGTTAAACGAACGTGATGACATCAGAAAAATTTAAATGACAATTCGACACACTGAAAAAAAGAAAACTTGAAATTGAAATTAGTTAATAAGTAAACAGAATAAAAAACCATTAAAATGTATTTAATAAAAACCTCAATAAAAATACTATAAATAAAAATTACAACATAATATTTTATAATAAAATTTATAAATTACGATTGCAATTACCTATGTAATTTTTAAAGAATTTAATTATTTATTAATCGATTTTTTATATATTTCAGATGTCCCTCAAGAAACAAGATCCTGCTTTGCGTGTTGCAGCAAATGATCCACATCTAGTCAGTCTTGGAGGAGGCCGTTTAAGTACTGCAGTTACTATACATTACATACCAATAGGTAGTAGCAAAAATTAATTCAAGAATAAATTTTAAATATAAAAATATTATAATATAAATTTTTTAAATTTTTAAGGTGATATGACAATAGGATCTGAGTCTAATTGCAGTATATCATTAAATGGTAGTGGAGTATTATCATTACATTGTACATTATATCGTAGTGAACAGAATGAAGTTACTATTGTACCAGAATTTGATGCACGTATTTTAATTGATAACAATCGTATTACAACTGAAACAAATTTAACACAAGGCGCTATGATAACAATTGGTAATTCAAATTATTTACGTTTTAATAATCCAGCTGAGGCACAATTAATACGTTCAGCTATGGGTAGTAATGATAGAATATCAATGCCACAAATTGATTTTAATCAAGAAGACGAAGATGAAAATAAAAAATTAAATACATCAATATGTAATGGTGAAATGTATTCTAGTTTTCATGAATTTTATGAATCGAAAATATCATCATATCAACAACAGAAACAACAACAACATACCGAAGGATTTTTAGAAAAAATTACCAAAGCTGCTGAATATATTAATGTAAATAATTTTCATTCACCAAAAGTATTTGCTGCTGATTCAATAACTGTGAATGCACCAGCTAAAGATGTCTTAGGTCCAAAATATGCTAGTTTTGCAAAGAATTTAGTTGAAAATAATAAAAATGATAAAAATACATGT
This sequence comes from Rhamphomyia laevipes, assembly GCA_963920725.1. Taxonomy (NCBI): domain Eukaryota; kingdom Metazoa; phylum Arthropoda; class Insecta; order Diptera; family Empididae; genus Rhamphomyia; species Rhamphomyia laevipes. Next base: position 5,679,244 of record OY987256.1, on the reverse strand, counting down.
ACAAAAAATAATGAAATTAATATAAAAAATAGTAATTATGTAAACATTCCACCAAGTTTTATACAAAATTCACCAAATAATGCATCTGCTGGTAATAATGATATTTTAGCTAAAGTCAATAATAATAATAATAATAATTTAATTGTACGTTGTGGTGGAAATAATAGTCAACAATATTCATCAACTATAGCACCATATGATAGATATCCGAAACCGGGTTCATATGGTGGTCTACAATTATTTCCAATGAATGGTGTCAATTCAGAAATTAATGCAAATAATACTTCTCTACCGATAGCAACTGATTATTCGAATTTACAATATCCATCAGGACAACAACAACAACACGATTCAAAAATGTCACCTCAGGAACAGGAAAGAATTGATGAAATTTTAAAAATATGTACAGAATATGATAAACAAAATCAAAGCAATCAAAGTATTACATCATCACCTATAGTACAAAATCGTATTAAAACAAATGGATCATTGCCACGCGAAAAGAAATCACCATTTCATCATCATGATTTAAGTCCCCATATTCAAAATGGCCAACAACAACAACATAATAATAAAGTATTTTTTCCTGATAAATTTAAACCGAATACGGGTTATGAAAATGTTCGTTTTATTGGTGATCGACGTGTTGAAATAGGTAATAATAGTCCATTAAATACACGTAAAAGTGGATATGAAAATGTAGCTGGTAAATATGTACCACAAAGTCCCCGAACAAAAATTAAAACAATTTGTATGCCTACGAAAAAAGATCAAAATATTGGAAATTTAACAAATGGTCTTGTTGATAATTCATCTTTAAATAATAATAGTAATAAATCGAATGAATACGCACAATTGATACAATCTTTTGAAGATAAACTAAAATTGGAAATGCAAGCAATTAAAGAAAATTCCAAAATTAAAGATGAAAAAAAAAATGAAATTGCTCGGAAGAGAACAAATATTAATGTTAATAACTTGAAACTAGATATTAGTTCAAATAGTGTTGATGAAACTGAAACACCTAAGAAAGAAAATATCATGTTAAAAGAATTACAGAAAAAACGTGAACTTGTTTTGTCTCAAATCAGAAAATTAAAAACTCATATAGCTGAAATTCAGCGACAGGAAGAGGAAGTTTTACGAGAGGTAAGATTAAATATATAAAAAAATTATTTAAGAAAATAGTATTTTATTCATATAAAAAATAAAATTATTCAAATTATATCAGTTATTTTACTAAATTAATAAAATATTTGTTTAAAAATTTTTATATTATATAATTTTTCTTGCATTTACAGCTTGATATGGAAAAAGCCCTTGTATCTGCTGAGCTATCATCAGTAACGAATTTATTAAGTGACATAGAAAAAAAATTGTCGGCATTACAAAAAAAATTTCATCGTTTAGAAGCTCAGAGAAATTCGAATCGAGTAATGCAAGAAACACGACAGACTAAATTAAAGCAAACTATTGAAATGAAACAGGAACAAGTTACTAGGTATAAATACAATTTAAATTATAGATTGAAATTATTTCTGAATTTAATTTAATTTTTCTTAATGATTATCTAGATTAGAAAATTATGTTGTAAATAATCCAACAGATAAAACATTGCGAGGAGAACTAGAAAATTGTATAGAATCTTTAGAAAATGATACAAAAATGTTTGAAGATTTAGAATTTCAATATTTAGAAGAGGAAACAGAATGGTTAGCATATCGAGAAGAACTTTGTAATGAAATTAAGCAATTGAAATCTGATATTGAAGAACGACAATTGACAATTTCAAATTTAGAAGAACAAGGTGTAAATAATCAAGATATTGCTTGCAGTGATACTAAAACATTAGAAAACGATTTGTTATCATTACTAACAGCTCTTGAAAAGAACCGCGAAGAATTACAATATATTGATAAAGAAATTTTTGATATATCTGGTCAACAACAAAGTCAATCTGATCAATCCGATGATGAAGATTTTAATATTGAAAATAAAAATAGAAAAGATGGTAATGTTTTAAATACAATAATGTCACAATCATTGTTTGGATCGGCGGAAATTCTGTGCACAAAACAACATAATCAACTTATGTCACGTAGTGTTAATGAAAATATGTTTTACAATAATAATATAGAAATATTGAAACCAGTAACAAGTAGTACTCCAATAAAAGTATTACCAATTAATGATTTAATAAATTATAATACAATTAATTCTTCGTTCCAAAATAATGAAAAATCTCCGGATCATTTTGATATTACTGCGGGAATAGTTTGTAGAGAAAATAATAAAGAATTGGATCCAATTTTAAAATTAAAATATAATGTTGATGGTTGTAAATCTGATAGTAAACAACAAAATCAAGGAAATTTGAATTTATCATTGGGAAGTGATGATTTTGAAGTTAATCCATTGGAAAGACGAATACCATCACAGGATGATATCGATAGAATTTGTAAAGTTACAACAGATGCACCAATTTCAACACAAGGAGCTAGTAATAAAATATTTGAAAGTATAAAAGAGATTGAAAGGAATCGACAATTATTATTAGCACAACAAGGTTCTCATGTTATAGAACACGAACGGCAAAAAATCTTGGAATTAAAGAAAAAATGTCATGATGAAGCAAGAGCCCAATATTTGTCATTACATTCGGAACCTAATAAGTAAGTTGATTTAAAATTTTGTTAAGTTACGATATATTATATAGAAAATTAAAGTAATTTTACAAATTTATGAAAATTAAAAGTAACAATTAACTCTTAAATATTTGAAAACAATTCTGGATTTTATATTATCTAGAAAATAAAATATATAGAAATTATTTTTAAAATGTTTTCACAATAATTCCCTCCTAATTTGGTAGTTTTAAACTCTTCGTGATTGGGTAATAGAAAGATATTTTATATTCAGTAAACTTGTATAGCTTTAGTTAGAGCCTCATAATATTTTACCTGTAACTTGCCATGAGAATCCAATAGATTAATATAATACAAAATCATTAATTATGGATAGTATTACTACCGGTTCATGTGCTAATCATATCAATATATATTAACACATAATTACCGTTTGCGATAAAAGACAAATAATATATATGCTGAAAAGTGAAAATTTTCAATTAGTAGAAAATACAGAAATACAAATGTTTCAAGTTATAAATTATTTAAGAAATTGTCGTTATTCTTGCAGACGATATCGAAGTATTTAGTTGGATAATAAGTTTTTGGTAAAAATTTAAATATATTGTGTGTAAAATTTATTATTCTAATTGTATAAATAATTACGAACAATTAAAGCCAATTTAATTTAATCACAATTTTTTAATTTAATTTTTAGAAAAATATATAATATTATTTAATTTTTAATATATTTTTAGTTATTTTAATAACTCGAGTTGATTTAATTGTTTTGCTGATTACAAATCATTTTAAAATTCTCAAAACATTTTTTTACGTGTTTTATGCTTTATTAGTGTTACCTAATCAATACCAGAAATCTAATCAATTATGTCGTCATAAATTTATATACTGCTTTCTGATAAGAATACAACGTTCAGTCAATATTATAATACGAAAATATAATTTAGTTATATTTTGTATATTCTACTTTAAAATTACAAAATGAATTCAAAAAATTTTAGTTCTTTATTTTGTTGGTAAAAAAAAAACTTTCCATTTATTGATTTAAATTAATTTAACAAAAAACTTAATAAATTAATATTTCTTTTACAGTTCACAAACACAAAATTCACAAGAAACTATAGAAAAACCGCCCACATTAATGGAGAATACCACCAGCTATGCAGAAGTAGGAAAAGAAAAAGAAGAAAGTATTGTAAGTCAAGTAAGTTGTTATAATTATATTCGATTGTCTGTCGTATGAGTAATTTGCCATATGGTGGTATGACTAATTAAAGCAGCAATTTATAAATAATTATTTGAGTATTGCAATATTCTGTTGTGCGCTTTCAATAAGGCCACGTTATCATTTAATAAAATTTTTATTGTGGACAATATAAAGCAATAATAAATTAATTTTATTGAAGATAACATGAATATACAATTGGCGGTTACTAGAAATACAAATCACTTGTTAATTGATTAACCCGGTCTTATACTATAGAATGGAATATATAAAGCGCGTATACTTTTTAAACTCGATCGTATTTTTCGCTAATACTATTAATATACTAAGCTACCTCGGCCACGTTATGAGAAATGAAAAATACAGATTAGTAATTAGTAATACAACTTTTCATCAGTGGGAAAATAGTGGGAAATAGAAGTAGAGGGAGAAAGAGAGTGCTGCAATGCAACATGTCGACCAGTAATTTATTAAGAACGGTGAAGAACAAGATCCAACTTAATTTGTTGATATACATCCGGAACGGATTGGAACGTTAAGATGAAGAATTAATAAAATATGATAATTCATATCCCAATGTGTTGTTGTTTACAAATGACAGGAATTTTGCCTAAGCCATTTTTCCTTAAGCTACCCACTACAAGTATGATATGTTGTTGTTTAATTTTCTATAGCTTCTCCCACTTTAATAGATGTTTTTCGTTCTGTATTACGCCTGAACTCGATAAACTGCAAATATTTGACTTTACTATACAGATTTTATTTAGATGATTTGCCAAGTATTATTGTCCAGCCTTAAGTCTAAACTGTGCAACGGCTTTTATTCTAGAAGCTAGCCCAAGAGTTATAATATTTGTGGATATTTTGATATTTTTTGCCCGCTATAGATTCACGATGTTCTTGGATCTCATTGTTTTTCAGATGAGTTTTTATTTGTTTTAATCTGGTTTTTAAAGAAACTTATTTTGGTATGTGGCTGACAATTTAAGCTCCATTTTAGCTAATAGATCACCTGCATCGTTACCCATGATGTTAGAGTGAGCTGTAATCCATTGCAAATTGTAATGTTATGGTCCCTTTGTGTAAAAGCTTTTATTAATTGTCTGATGTTTTTACAACAGTTGTATCAAATTTAGTATCGTTTTTTTGTGTTGATTTGGAGTCGGATAATATGACTATATTTTTGTAGGTTATTCATCTCAGTGATTCTACGACGGAAAATCGTTACAGCTCTTTGATTTATTAATTTAAATAAAAATTGTTATCAAACATAATTTATCCGCCCAATTGTTGACAGATTGTAACACACATCCTAAAATAAAATAGCTTAGAAGGAAGCTGAAAATACGTGTTGACCTACCCTTGTATCAATCTATTGACAATGAAATGAATTAATACTCAAATATTAGTACTAAATTATCTTAAGTTATTGTCTAAAATTATTACTAATAAACAAAAATGATCACAAAAGTTTGATTCAAATGTTTTCCTAGCAATAAATTTAGATAATTTTGTATTCGAGCGAAAATGCTTTTGATTTTATTATATTTACGATATGATTATTTTACGATATGAGCTGTTGAAATTTGAAAATCGCTTTAGTTAATTAAAAAGTCAAAATTAAAAGAATCTAATGGAACTAATGTTTATTTATTTAAACAGATGTTTATTTACTAAATTTGTATATTTAATATTCATTTTTATTACTCAAAAATTTATGATTCATATAAAATATATAAATAACAAACATTTAATAAATTTATAAATCCTACGATATTAAATTAATTTAAATATTTTTGTTTATCTTTTTTTATTTATCTATACGAAAAAAAGATATATTTCACGTGACAAATATACTTTAAACGATTTGGAATTTAGCCAATTTTTTTAATAACTCGCAATTTTTATTTTTTTAATAATTGTATTTTTGGTTTTCACCCAATTATTTAGCTAAATATTTGTTGGTTTTTTTTTTTATTTAAACAGAGCAAGATCAAAATTACAACAATAAAGCTATTTAAGAACTGACGTTTTATTTGTGATTATAATTAGTTAAAAATTTTATTATTAAACAATTTTTTTTTAATAGTATACCATTACTGCGGTCGACAATATCTTTTTTGTCATATAGTTGTGGTAAGGTTACCATCACCTTCCAATTTAAATATTTTGGATTATATTATGTAAATATCAAAAACATATCCAAAAATGTTTGTTTACCTCCAAAAATAAACTCATAAGCTTCGAAGTGGCGTAGATACTTGTAGAATTGTTTACTTGAACCATAAAGCCAGACTAGTTTTAGGTTGTATATTTGGATTTTGTTACTCATTAACAGTTTCGATTTCATTCTAAGCAGCAATATTAAGTTCATTTAATATTGTTTTTACATGATTATTCCATTTTAACTTCACATCCAGCGTCATTCCTAAGTATTTGACTGTTGTTGCTTGAGGTACTGATTTGTTTTTGATGTAAATAGGTAAGTTTTGATTGATGCTTAGGTAAGTTTTGCCTGAATTTGCTTAATTTATTTTCAACTTCCACTTATTTGTCCATTCTTGAATTTTGTTATTAGCATTTTACCAGTACCAGTGGTTTACCAGTGGCTTACTTTTCATCAGTTACTGATAATGCTGTATCGTTCGCAAATATTGTAACTTGTAACCATTACGACAGAAAGTCGCTCGTGTAATAAATATAAAATGGTACCTAATATGCTGCCTTATGGGCAGCTTTGATTTTTAAAAGACTAGAGTATTCTTCATCCTGTTTACACGAAATAATCTGTTGATGGAACAAGAACTGTAGAACTAATATTTTCTACTTATAATTAATAATTTGTATAATGTGAATCTCAATAATGAAAATTCAATCAAATAGCTTAGATTTAATAATTTTATAATGGCAGAATTGATATGAAAATTTACTCGTTACTTAACTATTCACTAATAATTTAGTAGAAAAAATTTAAATTACTTAAAACATAAATTAATTAAAATTCTTACAATTCATATTTTTTTTTTATTATAGAGAATCTGGTCACATTATTCGTATTTAATAAATAATTAGTAAAAATGGTCAATATACGATTTTAAAAATACGGTAGAAAATTCATGTTTTATTTAAACTTATTTTTAGATAATATATTTCGAAAATATTATATTTAACAAATTCTTTATATTATATTCCCAATAATCTCACATTTTTATTTTGCGTAGCTTTTTATATTCGCAGAATTTTTTTTTTTTTTTTTTAAATTTTTCGTAGTGACAAATTTTTTAGTCTTTTTAAAACTTTTCTTTAGATATCATGAATATTTAAAAAAAAATTAATTAGAAATATTTAAAATATAAATAATATGTCGGTTTGGGTAACATTTGTAAATAGAAGAAAACCAAATGTAAATAGGGAAAGGGTTGATTATTATGCTGTAAGTAAAGTTCGTTAAATTAAGACTTTCAGAAATTATATATATCATAAGCAATTATAGTTTTGTAATTATTTTTTTCACATAATTCCATATTTTGCAGCTTAAACTAAAAATTACAGATAATTTTACTAATTTTTCTAATAATTTTTTTTTTTTTTAGCAACGCTATTCCCATCCAGCTCAATTAGAATCTCAGAGGCCATTATCAGAAGGAAATTCTGAATTAAGTTATGATCATTTATCTGAAAAACCATTTATATCAAATACAGATTTATTATCTACATCATATAATTTTTCGGGTAATAGTGAAGATACTAAACGTTCCAGTGCTATATCAAATGAAACGGATAATAGTGATAAATTTGGAAGCAGCGGTAATAGACGACCACCATTACAAAAACATCAAAGACCTCTTACACGATATTTACCGATATCATCACCATATTTAGATCTTAAGTTACATATTGAATCTTCCGGTCATCAATTGGCAGTATGTCCACATGTTTTTGTTGATTCTTATAGTTGTCGAGGGTAAGAGGCTGAATATATTATATTCTATATATTTATTACTATATTTTATTATATTTTTATTTAGATATTTACACAAATTAGGTTCAACATTTCATGCATGGAGTCGCCGTTGGTTCGTTTTAGATAGACAAAGAAGAGCATTTATTTATTATGCAGATAAAAATGAAAAGAAACCTCGAGGAGGAGCATGTTTTCCAGTAAATATAGTTTTCTGAAATATACAATTGATGTACAATTAAATATAAATATATCATAATTTTTTTTTTTTTTTTGCAGACTATTGATGAGGTTTATCTAGATCATTTCAATACCTCTAAAAGTGGACGACCATCTTGTACCTTTATAGTAAAAACCAAAAAACGCAGCTATAATCTTCAAGCAGCATCTGATGCAGCTGCTCGTATTTGGATTGATGCCATTATTACAGGAGCTCATGGAAATACTGAATACGATTGAACTTAATTATATAAATTTTTAATATAATATAATTTTTAAATTAAGAAAAAAATATATATATATATATATATATATATTTGGTAGTTAGAAATTAAGTTTAATTAAATTATAGAAAAATAATATAGTAAATAACTATTTAAAAGAATCGTATAGTAACTATTTTTGTACCAAAGCTGATTATTTTCAGTATCATATTTTTCTATTGTTAAATTACTAAAGTTTAAAAAAAAAAGAAGAAACAATTGGAAGGAAAGAATTTGAATTTTAAATACATATAAAAAAAAAACAGTGAAAAGTAAATGTTTATATTTTACTCAAGTGCCTTTTTTTGAGGACTGAATTACGATTATTAATTGTTTTATATTCTAATTATTTACACATTAGTAAGATTTTAATAATGATAGTTTAGTTATTGATTATGAAATAAAATCAGTGACTTTATTCAAGGTTGACAAAATAAAACTAATAAGTTTTTTTTTTATATAAAAAATGTATTAAAAATAATTTTAATGAATTTTAATAAATGAATTTATATTATAAATAATTGTAATTTTATGGGAATTGAAAAATTTACTAAGAGATTGGATTAAATTTGGTTTTCGTACTAAATAAAGAATCTTAAATTTCTATTATTTAGCAGCATATAGATATAATGTAGAAGTTATTAAATAAAAATGTATAATATTTTGAATTGCTGTGGCGTGGAGGCGCTAATGTATTAACGTAGCATCGATATTGATTCAGCTTTAAATGAATAGCAGTAAAACAGGGAAAAATGGCTAATGGTATTGAAACCCATTTGCTGACAACAAATTTGTCGCACTATTAAAATTTAAAGTTTCTTCACTACAGAGAAATTGCCTTATTAATTTTGTTATACAGCGGTGTTTATTTTAATAAAATTATTTATATATAAATCCCAGTAAAATTCATTTTTAGAGAAAGCTATGCCGCTATGCTATAAATATGACGCACAGAAAAGCTTTTCGTTTTGGGCTTTGTGTGAGAAATAACATTTCTTACAAATTTAAATATATGTATAAATGATGATGTGCTTGTGATTTGAATTGTAAGAGTAATTCACGAAAATACGGTTGCTAAAAATAATATTATAATAGCCCGTACTTTTGCAGGCATTCGCTGATTGATAATATGCAAAAAATAAGTGTATATTATGCCAATTCATTTTAAATGTGAAAGAAGACCATTATGGTATATTTTTTATAATTATCAATTATAACCTTACAGATATACTTTTAGAAAAACGTAAATTATGTTAATTATATATTTTCTGATACAAAATATATATTTGTTGTCTTTTCAACAATTTGCCGGCATATTTTCATATAAAATTGGAACGTTACAATTAATGTAGTGTTTTTTGTTACACATAATTTTTAGTGAATACATGGCATCAATAAAATAGCTCTATTTTTTTCACAACATATTTCGCATAATGAAAAATCGTAGTTTTGCACTTTACATACATTACGTAGTAATGCTTGACAATAATGATACCAATACTCATATTACGTTTGGATACACATTTTTTACGGCATTTCTTAATGCAGTTCAGTCAGTTTGAATGGTTCTTGTTTTTAAACACGAATAAATTTGATAATATGGCCATATTTCACAGCCATTATGGTCTTAATGCAAGGCACCTTAACAGTTTTTTTTTCACGACTTCTCTAGCATAATATAGAAACAATCACCTATTTTTAAAAGTTAAATTTTTTATACTGTGTAAAACAAGAATTGGGTGTATAATGTTTTGTCTTCAAGCACTCACTATCAATAAGTAAATCTAAAAAAAAATATAATTTTTGAAGATTATGAGAATATGTACTAGTGATCACGTGATCTATTGTTTCGCCATTAGCTGAATCACGTGATAACTATAACATTTCAGTTACGAGGGTTATATAATACAGAAATGTTTGATCCTATTATTTAATTACTACATTAATTATTAATCATAAAGAAATAAAATAAGCAAAACCAAATATTATTTAATTGTATTTTATTTGTGTGCAAAATATAAACACAAAGAATGTAAACATATTATCGGTTAGATTTAGCGACACGTTCCAATTCATCTTTCTTCTTTATAGCATACGAATTTGATGATCCCTGAAAATAAAATGAAAAATATTAATAATTTTTATTTATTAATTCTATTCTAAGTCTTATGGTTAATATCAAAATTTTATACAATAAATTAATCAATAAAATATAATAAATAAATGTTGATCTACGTTCTCATGCAATAAAATTTATGTAAATAAAATAATTGCTAGGATAGTAAACCATATTTTCTATTGTCCATAAGCGAAACTAATACAATTTATGATAAATACAACTGCACAGTATTATAAAGGACTTCGAAATTCAATAAAATATTTTGTTTTGCGGGTAATAATTTTATACTAAATGTTGAGAACGCATTTGGCATGTGGCTTTAACTTTATTATGAGTTCTACAAAAACGAGCAAACATAAGAGGAAGTCAAGTCATTATTTCATTTAGTCTTAATGAATACTAAACGTAATATTGATTATTACCGTATAGTTTTAGTTAAAGACAAGTTTTCATGGTTTTAAGCTATCAACCGGGGGGTAATTGTAGATCTACGTTCTCATGCAATAAAATTTATGTAAATAAAATAATTGCTAGGATAGTAAACCATATTTTCTATTGTCCATAAGCGAAACTAATACAATTTATGATAAATACAACTGCACAGTATTATAAAGGACTTCGAAATTCAATAAAATATTTTGTTTTGCGGTTAATAATTTTATACTAAATGTTGAGAACGCATTTGGCATGTGGCTTTAACTTTATTATGAGTTCTACAAAAACGAGCAAACATAAGAGGAAGTCAAGTCATTATTTCATTTAGTCTTAATGAATACTAAACGTAATATTGATTATTACCGTATAGTTTTAGTTAAAGACAGGTTTTCATGGTTTTAAGCTATCAACCGGGGGGTAATTGTAGATCTACGTTCTCATGCAATAAAATTTATGTAAATAAAATAATTGCTAGGATAGTAAACCATATTTTCTATTGTCCATAAGCGAAACTAATACAATTTATGATAAATACAACTGCACAGTATTATAAAGGACTTCGAAATTCAATAAAATATTTTGTTTTGCGGGTAATAATTTTATACTAAATGTTGAGAACGCATTTGGCATGTGGCTTTAACTTTATTATGAGTTCTACAAAAACGAGCAAACATAAGAGGAAGTCAAGTCATTATTTCATTTAGTCTTAATGAATACTAAACGTAATATTGATTATTACCGTATAGTTTTAGTTAAAGACAGGTTTTCATGGTTTTAAGCTATCAACCGGGGGGTAATTGTAGATCTACGTTCTCATGCAATAAAATTTATGTAAATAAAATAATTGCTAGGATAGTAAACCATATTTTCTATTGTCCATAAGCGAAACTAATACAATTTATGATAAATACAACTGCACAGTATTATAAAGGACTTCGAAATTCAATAAAACATTTTGTTGCGGGAAATAATTTGGTACTAAATTTTGAGTAGACGTTAAATTAATGATTTTTGAAGAAGTTAGCATATGGCTTTATTCATGATTAATTAATGATTTTTTGATTTTGAGTTAATCGGCCTGCGAGTAAATGTAGATCTACGTTCTCATGCAATAAAATTTATGTAAATAAATAATTGCTAGGATAGTAAACCATTTTTCTATTGTCCATAAGCGAAACTGATACAATTTATGTTAAATACAACTGCACAGTATTATAAAGGACTTGTTTTTGCAATATACTTGTTTATATAATAAAATAAATAAAATTACCTTAGCAGCATTAATCAACTCATCGGCTAAACATTCAGCTATTGTTTTAATGTTACGGAAAGCTGCTTCTCTAGCTCCGGTGCACAATAACCAAATAGCCTATAGAAAAATCAAAATATTAATATTTTTATAAAGATTTTTTCAAATGTTGTATCTAGCGTTCATTCTTTAAAAACACTTATAGACATTTAAAAAGATATGGATATTTACTAGAAATTTATATTGTCCAAAAGCATAACTAAATTTTTATATTGAAAAATTAGTAATTTATTGGACGAATTAAACCAAATTATTTGTTATACTTACTTGGTTAACACGACGAAGTGGAGACACGTCAACAGCTTGACGACGAACGGTACCAGCACGTCCAATACGTGTTGAATCTTCACGTGGACCGGAATTAATAATTGCACTAACAAGAATCTGCAAATATAATTCCACAAATTTATTTCATTGCATAAAATTTAAATTTTTGCATAATTAAAGTTCTATTTATATATTCATTGTATGTTAATATTGAAGAAAGTATTTGAAATAATTTTCAAATTTTTTTTTGTATATCAAATAACTATTTTTTTTTTAATTTTAGTCTACATTCTACCTTTTGTAAAAAAAAATACTTTGCCAAAAGTTTAGCATGAGACTTAATTGTTATTAATGCAAGTACAAATTTATAAAATTGCAATTTACCTGAAGTGGATTTTCACCAGTCAATAAATGAATTATTTCAAATGAGTGTTTAACAATTCGAACAGCCATTAATTTTTTACCATTATTACGACCTTTCATCATTAAAGAATTTGTCAAACGTTCAACAATTGGACATTGTGCCTTACGGAAACGTTTGGCAGCATATCGTCCAGCTGAATGTGGCAAATAACGTGCATATTTCTCTTTAACCGCAATATAATCTTGTAATGATATATCACCAACTGTAACATCATCACAACTCCATCTTCCAAATAATTTGATATCTGGAAGTTCAGCTTGTTGTGCAACTGGTGCTGAATCTAAAATAAGTGGTGCAACTTCAGCTTCTGGCACTTCATCAAAACTTTCTATTGGTTCAACTTCTGCCATTTTCTAAAATTATAAAACAAATTAGATAACTCGATGGCTAAAAATGTAAAATAGCAGTGTCATAGAACCGCCAACTAGTAAATGGCGTGTGGCTTTAACTTTATTATGGATACAAAAAAAAAAGCAAACATAAGAGGAAGTCAAGTCATTATTTAATTTAGTCTTAATGAATACTAAACGTAATATTGATTATTAACGTATAGTTTTAGTTAAAGACAAATTTGATTTTTTAAATATATATTTTGAAACACGTGTAGATTTCACATTCATAACCTGAATTTATTTTTATACAAATTTAAACACTTTTCCATTAAAATATTATGTAGGTTTATCCTTGAAATCAAAATATATAAATTATATGTGGCTTAAATCATATTTAATACCTTAATTCGTACTTTATTCTTACATTTTATTTATTATAAAGAAATCCTTGTTGCAAATCGCAATGGCGTTCGCCCAAAAAAGAACCTGTCTAAATTAGTGTTACCGATATTTATTTATTTTAGCACCTAAAATGTTAGTACTTTCTGCTGGATATTGTATTTATTGTTGGTTTTTACTTTATATGTACTTGAAATTCTACCTATAAAAAAATCCTAGAATTTCATTCAAATTTAAAATTTATCTAAATCTAGTTTTTTCCCATTGCAAATCAACTGGGAAAGAAATGTACCAAAATCATAAATAGCGCAACTTTATCGTAATTTATTGATTCCAGATTAATCAAAAATGTATGTATAGTACATAATACAAAAACGTCAACAAGTACTACAATACAATACAATACAATAAACACAAGCACTTATGTCATCCAATTCAATTACAGTCATCCAATTCAATTCGGACTAAAAAGAGGACAAAGTTGCGAATTGGTAATTCATATAAACAAAATTGGTAATTCTGACACTGATATTTGGAGCTTATTAACACCATCAGGATGACAACGACCATCTTTTGATATTTAACCTCAGCCAGGTAAATATATAATAGCTAGACGCAACTAAATTAAGCTTTTCGGGGCTAAATACAATAAAAACAAATATAATTTGTTGTTATTATATTTAATAGTAAATATAATGTTAAATTATAATTTAAATAATTACAAATTACATATTGGACAGAGAAATATAAATTTTAAATGGCAGCACTGTTTACAAAATAATACTTTGGCAAATCTAGTGCGTCCAATGCAAATAAAAGCTAAAAACAAAACGTAAACACTGAAATTCAAATTTAATATTGTATTCTATTCACAATAGTGCGTAACACTAGATTCATAATGGATATTAATTGTTTAATTTACAGCTTTATTTATTGTTATTATTTCAGTTCCAGCTATCAATTATATAATTTAAAAATTTGGACAAATTTAATTTATGACTTATTTATTAATAATTACAATATAAATTCACTTTGACATCTCACTTTCACATTTTTTTTATTATTTTATCATTTCACAGCTTTATTAATCGTAAAAGTTAAAGTTGAGCAACTTTAGTTTAGTATTAGTAGAGTTCAGTTACGTTTTGTTGCAGACTTTGCATTAGGAATGGAAATACTAATTTCATATAGTTTAAAAAAGCATGGGCTACATTGTATCGATTATTTCAGTACCAATTCGTTCAATAAAGTTCAAATTTAACTTATTCATATTACATATGTATTTTATATAGAAAATAGATTGAGTGCACACATACTTGCTATTGAAATTGAATCGGATGGAAAGAGTTTGGAAGGATTGAAATTTTGCGAAACCAAACTGAAGCAAATGTCAGAAGGAATGAATGAGAAATGTGTGATTTAATCGGTTGCAGTCGGTAACTATGTGTTCAGTTTTCAGTCTATTTAACCTGTCGAATCGAAACTGAACTGGATTGGTACTATGCACCCCACCCTTTACTTTATAACTTTGAGTTTAGCTGCGTTCATTTTGCATTATGGTTTTTTTTTTTACATTTCAGAAATTAAATTCGGTTTTAGACTTAGGCTTCGTATCGATTAGTTCATTTTCGAATCCATTTTTTCTATACAAAATATATGAAGTTACAAAATTTTAACTTTTTTGAAAGAATAGATTATGAATCGATACATTGTAGCCCAAGCTTTATTTTGAATATTCTGAATCCGGCTAAATAATACTGGCTGATAGCGACAGCGACAGCTGTGAATGTGAAAATTGGACGACTATAGACAACAAAAGCTACAAGTATTTTCATAGCAAGCAACTCGAAATTGAAATGCAACATATGCAACTTTCAAGTTTGAAGTTTAAACAGTTCAATTGTTCAATACAATTTTGGATTTCCTTTGCTTTGCTCATTGATTTATTTGGAGGATTTAGTGGATGTCCATGCCGGTGTAATTATTAATTATTTAGAAAAAGAATACTGATCTGTTCTAGATCCTTAACGGAACTCGTACTAAAGTTTATGCATAACTAATGGAGTCAAAACTGCAACGTTATGAAAAAATAGATTTTCTTGGTGAAGGACAGGTATTTATAAATTAATTATGTATTTTGGAATAGCAATTTAATTTATTTTCCATTTATTTGCTACAGTTTGCTACAGTTTACAAGGCTCGAGACAAAGAAACCGATAACATAGTTGCTGTTAAAAAAATTAAAATTGGTAGCCGTGAGGAAGCCCAAGATGGTATAAATAGAACAGCTTTGCGAGAAATCAAGTTATTACATGAATTGCAACATGATAATGTAATCGGCCTACTAGATGTTTTTGGTTATAAATCAAATGTATCGCTTGTTTTTGATTTTATGGACACCGATTTAGAAATAATTATAAGAGATCCTAAAATTATTCTTTCACAAGCTAACGTTAAAGCTTATATGGTAATGACATTGCAAGGTCTTGAGTATTTACATTTAAACTGGATATTACATAGGGATTTAAAACCAAACAATTTATTAGTTGATTATAATGGAATATTAAAAATTGGTGATTTTGGTTTAGCAAAATTTTTTGGTTCACCAAATAGAATATATACACATCAGGTAGTTACACGTTGGTATCGATCACCGGAACTGTTATTTGGTGCCAGACAATATGGAACTGGAGTAGATATATGGGCAGTTGGATGTATTTTAGCTGAACTGTTATTAAGAGTTCCGTTTTTACCAGGTGAAAGTGATTTAGATCAATTAACAAAAATATTTCAAGCTTTGGGAACACCAACTGATGATAATTGGCCTGGTGTTAAACTTTTACCTGATTATATGCAATTTAAACAATTTCCTGGTACACCATTACAACATATATTTACAGCAGCACCAGATGATTTATTAGATTTAGCTGAAAAGTTGTTAGCTATTTGTCCATTAAATAGGTGTTCTTGTACGGAGGCATTGGATATGCCATATTTTTCAAATAAACCAACACCAACTGTAGGCCATAGATTGCCAATGCCAACTTCATTAACACAAAAAGTTGCTGAAGAAAAACCAAGTCTGAAGCGTAAATTAATTGAGTCAATGGAAGGTGGTGGTGGAACATTACCTAAAAAATTACAATTTTAACATAAAGTTATGATGTTATAAAATTTTTATATTGAAAATGAGTATTAACTATTTTTGTAAATAAATTATTTTACTGTTATATATATTTTTTATTTATTTTCACAACTATATTAATTGCTATAAATTTGAAATATTTTTTAAAAAAAGAAATTTCTTTTATTCTGATTTCTCGTTCGTTAGTATACCCCCTAAATATGTATTTATGCATTACCAATTTTATAGCCTTTGATATCAAATGAAAGGTGAATGAGTTTTCTATAAATCCGCGATTTGAGATTTATAAAAAATGTAAATAACATAATTATGTATAAAAACCATCATTTTAAATATTTAAAATATAAAACAAAATTGTTTATTCCTTCTGAAATTTAACATATTTTTTATTTGAACAAATTTTTTATTATTTTTACATTTATTTTTCAATATTAATCAAAAATAATCAAAGAATTATAAAATATATGTTTTTTACAAAATAAAAACATGAATTTGAATGGAACAGTAAAAAATCTTTTTGTATACAAATTTTTATAATTATTTCAGATCAAATTAATTTTTAAATAATTTATATTTTAAATAAAAACCAAAAACTTTAAGGCCTTTTCTTATGAAAATTAAAATGAACTTTTAAAGACTAGTAGTTATTTTAAAAAAATAATGGACTATTAATGAACTTTTCGGTACAGAGGACAAAATCATATTTAAAATATATTAAAGATTGTTGTCTAATACTCATACAAATTATTATGGATGAAATATCGAATTTTTATAAGCAATTAAATGATATTTTCTAAATTATTTTCATTCTTTTTGATAATTTTTGTTTGAAATAATTTAATATATTTTTATTTTATTTAAAATAAATTTTTAAATACAAATATTTAAATATAATTCATTTATTTTTTATTAGATTTTTTTTTTTTTTTTGTAAACTTATTTTAATATTTATAAAATATTTATTTTATTATTTTAAATTGTCTCTAATATAATTTTTTGATTACCTTTTATTTTTATAATTTTAGGATAGAGAGAAAGAGAGAAATAGTGAGTAAGAGATAGTCAAAGTTCAGAAATTTGGTTTTCAATATTTTTTTATTTTTGAGATTTTATAATTTTTTAGAATAATTAATAATTATAGACATTAACGATATAGAGAAAAATGATGAAAGAAACTATTTCAAATCCAATTTTATGAAAAGTTTTGTAAATGTGAAATGATTTTTTTTTTTTAGTTTGGTATTTTTAAATAATGAAATTATTAAAGTAGTTGGTCTGAATGTATTTATAATAGAATAAATGGATATATATTAGAACTTTTATTATGAAATGGAACTATATATTCATTTTTTAGATTGTTTTATTTTTTTAGTAATCTTGAAATTATTTATATTTTCTTAGGCACAGAAATATCACATTAAACCAAATTAAAATAAAAAATAAAAACATACAATTATTTACTAAAATAAAGTTTTCTTAAAAATTTAATTTTTTTTTTTTTTTCAATTTTAAATGTTTTGCTTAAGTACATTCTAAATAATTTGCAAGAAACTACATTTATGAACTATATAATGTTTCTAAACTCTATAGATCAGTATAAAAGGTATTATATTATTTAATTAACCTTTTTTATATAAAAATGTGTTTTACGATTTGTTTTTTTTTTTTTTAGAAATAATTACAAAAAACTAAACAATTCCTGCACAATTCTGATTAAAAAAGTTAATATTTTTTAATTTTATGATTCTTAAAATATATAAATAACAAGTATAAAATATAAGCTATTGCCATTCCTTAACCTCGTGTATATAATTCATAAAATTACTAATTATGCAAAATAAATAAAAACAATACAAAAAGTTTTGATAAAAGTTTTCAATTTTATAATTACAAAACTACTAAAATAATTTAATCGAATTGCCAATATTAAATGCCGTATAATTCAATGATTACAAATTAATAATTTAATAAATATCGGATATAAGTAAATGAAATTAATATATTTATATTCAGAATTAATGTGGCAGTATAATTATAGGTATGTTTTAATTAATAAATCGGATTAAAACGGATTAGCGAGGATTTAACATTGGATAGAAATGATATTAATTAAAACTTTAATTTGAAAAATATATTTATTTATACATCAAATCGATTTCAAGCAACCACATCCAAAGTTATGACATCAAATTTAAATTATTCGATTTATGCATAAATTTATATTTAATTCTTTTGTGGTAAATTAATATTCTAATTAAAATTATTCGTTATAAAAATTTATCAATAGTTTTATACTACTTTTTTTTTTATTAACGATGTTTTATTTGTTTTACGAATAACATAAATTTCTTCAAATGATTAATGTACTATTTAAATTATAAAGAAAATATATAAAAAAAAATATGTGTTTTGAAAATTTTCAAAAATAACAGTTATGCAATAAAATATATATAGAGTTAACGAAAAAAAGATAAAAAAAAAATATTACCTAAATATGTATTAAAGCGTTTTGAACAGAAAACAATTCAAACAAATTATAATTTATAACTAAAAAAAAATTACAAAGCGTACAGATTTTCATTTATTTCTATAATTTAGTAGATACTGTTATTTTTTGATAATTCATTATTTTATTCTTTTAATTTTATAAAAAAAAAAAAAACTTAATTGAACTTATTTTAATACAAAAATATTTTTTTATATTGTATATAATTATATTAATTTTTAAGGTAACTTTTACAATAAGCTTTTTAAGGTAACTTAAAATGGAATACTATTTCTTAAACTAATAATCATAATTTTTTTTTTGTTATTATGTTTTTGTTTTGTTGCTATTATAAAATTCTTTGATTCTTGTGACAAATTAAAGCCTTTGGCTTTGGTTGGTTTATTTAGAAAAAAACTTAAGACTAAATAAATTTTAAAACAAAAAAAAATTAAGTAATTTATTTTCAGAATTATTAAATAAAAATTGTGGGCAGAGTTTCTTACAGAAAGTATAAAAACTATGTTAGGTTATATTTTATATAATGTATAATGTACTAAACAAAAAAAAATACATTTATATATATTGATTGTACATCTTTTTCTCTTAAACTTTTTTCCACATTGTGTGTAAAAAAAAATTATAAATAATAACTTAAAGATAAATCACATCATGTAAAAATAAACAAAAAAAAAAAAAATAACTAAATTCAACTTTCATTATTTAAATTTCCTTTTTTTTCTAAAAATTATTAATTATTTGAATTATATAAAATAAAAACAAAAAATACATACATTAATTGTATAATAATAAACATTATAAATATAACCACTGCCATAATTTAATACTTAAGTTTAGAAAAAAAAAATAGAATTAAACTTGATATTAAACAATATAATTTATAAATTAATTGTGTCTAAATCTTGACAAGGCGCTCGTGGACTTACATCACCATCATCATTTGAACTATTTCCAGGTACAGCTGAATTTGTTTTATTTTCACCATTAACAGTTGAATGTAATTTTTTACTACCTAATCCAAGTGGAAATGCAAAATCTTGTGGTAATTTTCGCATAATTTTGCCAGAGGTAATAAGTCGACCAAAACCTTCCTGTTAAAAACAACAAAATTATAAATTAATTAATTTTTTAGTTTTATGTAGGGATATTTTTTCAACGCAAATTTAAATTTATGTTTAACTTAATCTTAGTTTAAATGTCGTATTACTTTAATCAGAGTAAAAAGTAATAGATTAAGAAGCTAAGTGCTATGCTAGCAAAGGATTTAATTTGGTTATTTTAGCAGTCATCAATCAACTGAATGATTTTATTTAAATCAATCAATTGAATTCAATATGCACCGGCACAGAAATTATATCACCTGTTTCGTAATAGAAGGTCGGACAATCTGTCAGGACTGCTAAAATAAACAAAGTAAATTCGTTGGTAGGTCTTAGATTATAATCTTAGTTTAAATAAAGGAAATACTATTTCCTAATGTGAAAATGTTATATTTCAATCCCAATTACAGCAGTACTTAAATAGACATTTTAATAAGAAACGTTGGAAAAATTATATTAAAGATCTATTTAATGATGAAAGGGATGAATTATGTGTAAGAAATGCAAACGGATGGTTCTTAAATTTTATAAGCACAGGAAGAATATGCTATAAAAATTGCAAAAGACAACAAAGCACCAGGACTTGATAGAATACCAATTGAATTTATAAAGATGTTAGAACAAATTAGTATTAAAGTACTTACTAATTTTGTCAACAGCATTTATGTACATGAAAAACTCTATTTTTATTCAACACGAATTCAACACAATAGTTGCAAAGAGAATGTTGATTTTTTCATGTTTTATAGACTACGAAAGCTTTCGATAAGGTACAATATAGTAAATTAATAAATATACCAGAAAAAAAGAGTTTAGACTCTAAAGAAATCAAAATTATGGAGAATTTGTATTGGTAGCAGATGATGGGATATACAGATGATGGGATATACGATGAACGTGTTGCATACTATATACCACATAATTCAACGCATATGCTGAAGAAATAATAAAATAAATTTTTGAAAACATGAAATAGCATTTAATAATATGAAAAAACTTTTTTTGTAACAGTTAAAGATTAGACTAGTCTGTTAAAAAGTTATATATGGTCAATTCTACTTTATAGTGCAGAAATTTGGACTATGTTCATAGACATAGTCCAAATTTGATGTAAAGAAAATTGAAGTTTTCGAGTTATGGTTATATTGCAAAATGAATGTATCTAAAAAATTGTCAACAACATAATGAATAGGAAAATTAAAAATATCTGTCACATAAAAAGAAATATTTAATAATATTAAAGAAGAAGGAGAAGTAGAAAAAGAATAACCAACATTGCTGATTACTTTAGTTGCAATAAAATTCAGTTAATCAGATCTGCTGTATCTAAAAAATAAAATTAAGACGATTATTACTAATCTGCACGATAGAGCGGAATTTTAAAGAAGAGTAAGAAACTGAGTTTAAAATTGTATTGAAAAAAAGACCCTTTCGTAATAATAATAAAAGAAATTGATACCTGATGTGCAAAAGCATATCCAGATCTTAAAGATCTACGAGCACGTCTTGCTGATGGTGTTCGAAGTACATCATTGCTTTGTCGTGATCTTAATTGAGCAGCTCTTTGCTTCAAACGTATCTGTATTTAGAAAGAAATTATATATATAGAAATTTGAATAGTATTAAAAAGGAAATTACTTTATCGGATAAACTAGGATGAACATCAACTAAATAAAATCTAGATGCTAATACAGGAACCATTAATACAATAACTGTTATTACAGTTGTAAACCAAAATGTAGCTTCTTTCATTGCTTGTGTCAATGAACCAACATATGGACCCCCAACAACATAATTATAAAAATAATCTAAAACAAAATAGCATAATAAACTGCCCCAAATCATAATATGATTAAAAACTGTCCAATATGATGTATCTAGTGCAATCTTAAAAAAAAATAACACATTAAATATTGAAATTATATAATCATAAATATATTTCAAAATTTATATACCTGGGCAGTGTTGTCTAATATTAATATAGTAGCTACTACTGATCCCAATGTCATGTGATCACTTAAAATATATCCATTTGGCGATGTTCCATCTTTATATGTACCTGAAAATCAAAATATTAACTTTATTGCTAGTTATTTATTTTATTTTAAAATAGTAATTATTACCATATGGAATTAAAAAAAGCACCATTGAACTAAATACTCCATGTAAAACACTTCGGATAAATTCAGTTGTATTAAATAAAGAACTTTTTAATCCTGGTGTATATAATTTTGGATATTCTATGCTATGTTTATCGGAAACATCTTGTTCAAATACACCAAGCGCTAATACAGGTAATGAAGTATAAAATAAATTATATACAGATATAAACATAGGATCGAAAACAGTCTGGAAAATAATATAAAGAAATTTTTATTTGTCTTCGTTTTACTATTAATTTATAATATTTAATTAATATAATAATAAACGTATGATAGTATTAGGTTATCTTAATTTACTTAGTGGTATTAATTTTTAGTCAAATTTTAACTAATTACTTAAATTACTTAATGGTATTAATTTTAACATGTACATGTACCTCAATCCAATTCTCACATTTATTATATTAAAATTTAATTAAAAATCTTTCCGTATTGAATTTTTAATAACTAAATGCCTAATTTAAAAAGAGTATTCATTGACAATGAATCTAATTAATTATACAATAATGTATTAGTTTTGATTTTCATGAAATTGGATAATTTAGCACTTTTATTCATACGTATTGCAATTAAATAATCATTTCAAATATGTAATTATCGGAACAATAATTATATATTTTTTATAGTTTACCTGAGCACTGAATCCACAAAAAAACGCATACCAAAAATGACATAATGTAAAGGCAAAATTCTTATAAAAAAAATATCGTAAAAACTTGCACATTCTATAATAAGACCATCGACCATGTACTAATAAAAGTCTTTCTAAATATTTGAATTGGGCTATTGAATAATCACTAGCAAGAACAGCTTGCATTCCTTCTTGACCAGAAATTCCAACTCCAATATGTGCAGCTTAAATGAGTATATATAATATTATATTAATTTTAAATCTCTGAAACAAACAAAACCAAAAAATTTACCTTTAATCATTGAAACATCATTAGCCCCATCACCAATAGCAAGAGTAACTGCATGTTTGGCACGTTTAATAAGTTCGACGACCAGTGCTTTCTGTAATGGTGTTACTCTACAACAAATAACCGCTTTACATTGCGAAGCTATATCTAAAAATCTTTATAATAAACATAATATTTTGTTATTTACATTTACTCATTTTATATAATTTTTATTTACCTATTTTCTAGAGCAGGTGTTAAACAGTGAACTAAAGAGTGTCCATTCACAACAATTGCGAATCCTGTATGCTCTTCAATATCATTAACAGATGTCTCATCTTTTGAACCTTTTTCAACATTATCGAATATATCATTACACTCAGCACTGTTAATTTTATATTTATAAAAAAAAAATCAAAAAATTTATTATAATATTAATTTTATAAAAATATTAGAAAATATAATAAAAAGAATTAAGAAGAATTAAATGAAAGCAGTAATGTGTTAAGATTATAATGAATGATGCCACAACATTTGAATAAAACTAAAATATTAATATGAAATTATGGAATTAATTTAAAATATTTCTTAATACATTTTTATTTTTATATGATAATAAAATAACCCAATTAATTCTACAACAATACTAAAATGATTTTTTTTTTTATATACAAAATAGGTAACAAATTATCTATTAACGATTTCAAATAAAATATAATATGATTTCGAAATTTAGCATGCTTATCATTTACAAAGAAGCAATGAATATATATAATAAATTTAAAATTTAAATAATTTGCAAGCAAATTAAAATTTTAAATAAATATACCAAAAATATACAAATAAAACCAAAATATTTTATAGTTTATGAATAATTATTAAAATATATATATTTATATATAAAATATTTTACATAGAAAGTACTTATAGTTTCGGGCGAAACAAGCAGCAATCGAGGGATTTCCTTAAATAAATATTATTTACATACAATAAATGCAACTTAATATCCTTAAATAGAAAATATGATTTATGTATAAAATTAATAATCAGTTTTTTGTTTCTTTGTGTGTAAGCAGACATTGACAATGTTTTGTTTATCTTTAAATGTATTTTACAAAAGTATATTTTTGTTTATTAAATATTTTCTTAATATTAAGGCGTTATTGAGTGTTTGTGTTTTTTTGATAAATTTTTGAAAAAATTAGATTTTTGTAGATTTATTTCCAGCAACTAATCAGCTAATTATAATATTGAATTCATTATTAAAATTAAATCAATTAAAAATGTTATATTATATTCATGGGTCAGTTTATAATCCAAGAACTGTAATACGCTTTTGAAATTTGATAAGGGAAAGTCGCAAAATTTTAGAATTTTTTCGGTATTTTGGAAATTACCATGGGTCCAGCAATCAAAATTTAGGAAGAACAATTAGAAACTTTTAACTTTTGAATACCATTGGTTTCTTGCTCAATCCGGATGAGCTGGAAGATGGACAAAGTAGTAGTATACTAAGAATGGTATTGTATACTTATATCAAAGTATTTAAAGTACTATTTGTATTTAAAATAAAGAGTTATTTATATAAATTGGTTAATTTTAAGTAAGAGATTTATTTAAATTTGATTGCAATAATTAAATAAATTCGGACTATAATTTGTTTTATACGTAGTAACACAAAGGTAACATAAAAAATCATCTAAAATAGAATATATATATAATATAAAATATACTATTTTTATGCGACATCCCTGATTTTTGATGAACTACTCTAATACGAAAGTGTTTAACAAATAATATAGACACAAAATATACATAAAATTGTGTAATGTCTAATAAATGAAATTGTTTTGTCCGATAAATAATAAGAAATTGCTTTAAAGTTTTTGCTTCAATTAAGATTTTAGTAAGATAAAAATAAAATAATTTATTAATAAACAGAAATGGGTACAATCAGTGATTAACAAGACTAATTTTTTATAAATAAAAATATAATGTTAGTTACTTTATAGAAAAAATAGTTTTTCGTTTTTAATATTTTTTTTTATGGTTAAATTTAGTATATATAAATATTTTTAGATTTAAATAAGAAAAATTTCCCAAAAACTAATGGAAAAAGAAAATAAATAAATAAATTATAAAGTTCTGGCTTACATGTAACGTATATAACTTTATTTAGTTACAAATGCAAATTAAGACATTAAATCTCTTTTTTGTTATTAATGTATATTTCAACAAGTAAACCTAGTTTTAAATTTTTTTTAACTAATTTACTAATATAAAAATATACAAAAATGTTGAAAAATGAGTGCTTTTGCAATAGGTTATTTATAATTTTACATTAGGGTAGAAATCTGTACCTAAATAAGACTAAAGTTCAACTAAATATCTTTTTAAAAAAAAAAAAAAAATACAAATAATAAATAAATTGTTAGGTGTAATTACTGGTTTTAAATTTAATATGTATGAAAAGAATTTTAAGTGAAATTGATTACGATCCCTCTACCTGTCTGGTTCGCCCTTATTATGCTTAATTGAGTCCCACCTAAAAGTTACTACTGATATAGCAGGTGGCACTTGTTGGTTTCTTGTTTTTGAATTCATCACAGGTGTTCCTTGATCTAAATTCGTTCCATTAAGATTAATATTTACAGTTGAATCAATTGCTTAAAAAAAATTAAATTGTAGATTGTAATTTTTAAAATTATTTAAAAATTAAATAATATGATTTTATTTTTAAATAAACTCACGATTTGGATGAAAAGTATTAACTATTTTTATAGATTCTTTAAATTTTTTTAATTGTTTTTCAACATCTTCTAAAGTACTTCCATCCACTACAAATACATCAGCTAAATCATCTGTTAATAGTTGACACGAATAACCTATATTTATTGCAGTTTCTATAAAATGCACAAAATTAATAGAATTTTTTTTTTTTTTGTTTTTTTAAATAATTTTAAATTGTAATATTTATATAATATTGTTTTTATTTATTTACCTTGTTTATCACCAGTTAGCACCCAAATTTTAATACCAGCTGTTTGTAAATTAGCTATAGCTTGTGGTACACCATCTTGAAGTTTATCTTCAATTGCAGTTACACCAACTAATTGCATGTCACATTCAATTTCTTCATAAATAGCACCTAATTTATCTTCACGACTATCTAAAGATAGAGCTGCTTCTTGTTGTTTAGCACGCCATGAATAAAAAAAATCTTCATCTAAATAACGTTCAGCTAAGACTAGAGTTCGTAATCCTTCACCAGCAAATTTCTATAAAAAAAAATACATTATATAATTTTTTTTTTAGTTTGTTGCAATAATAATTACATTTAAATGCTCTTGGGTGCGAGCTTTTATGTCATATTGACTAGAACTTAATCTATCATAGATCACATTGTCTGCTCCTTTACAAAATAATATAATTTTATCACTACGTCTTAATATGACAGACATTCTTTTACGTACATTGTTAAAATCTAATATATTCAATAGTTCATACTCCTGGAATATACAAAATTATTTCTTATTTCTTATTAAAATAAAAATATTAACAAAATATTACTTCTGTGCGACCCATTACTTCAATTGTAATACTGTTTGGTGTACGGGATTTAAATACAAAACCAAAATTTCTTGCTGCCGAAACTAAAGCAGATTCATCAGGACTTTGAGCCTGATATTCAAGTCTAAAAACAAAACAAAAAAAGGTAATAAAATTTAAGAAAATAAAAACTATGAAAATTTTTTTTTCAATAAGTAATCATTTTAATTTTTATTTATACCTTCCATCAACATATTCTGGCATCACAGTATGACATAATGCAAGTAATCGAAAAAAATTATGTGCATGTTCTTGATCTGCTTTAATTGCATCTAATAAACTTCGATCATACCATTTAAAATCTGCTTCATATTCCGGATTAAACGAAAAATCAATTGGTTCTATTGCCTATAAAAAAATATTGTAAATTTTAGATTATTATGTAGATATAATCTATGAATTTAATTTAACAAAAAAAAATATTTGGTTAACATTTATAAAAGCATTTAAATAATATTTTCAAATAAAAAAGCATTTCAAAAATAAAATTTATAATACAGATTGTAGATTAAGGATTATAGTACATTTGTATTGTACACAATTTAAAAATTCAAGTATTTTACAAAGAATTTACAAAAACTAATGCTAATAGCAATAGCATTCAATATTTTATTAATTAATTGTAATTTTAATAATCATTTATAATTGTGTTATAAAGAAATGATTAGATAAAACCAATAAAATTATGATATCTTGCCTTATCTGATTTTATACTTTATAAAATGTATTTTATATTACACTTTTATAACCGTATAACTAAATATACTAAAAAAGCATTACATTCTTAGTATTATGCAGTCTACAAAATAGTGACAAATTAATATTTAAATTGGCATACCGAATGAAAATAAATCTTAATTTTTTTTTATAAAATTTAAATAAATATTTTGTTAAATGCTTTAGTGAGGCAATTTCGTATCTAATAACTGTACAAAATATTAATGACAGAGGATATTGAAATTTAGTATTACCATTTGAACCTACTATAAGTTCTTTATAGTTATAACGAAGAAAATTTCTATTTCAGCAAGCTTAAATGAATATTTTTAATGTTATCGACAAATTACTTTGCCGGTATTTTATTTTGGACTGTATTAATATAGTAAAATATCAATATTTCGGTCAGGATTAGAACATAATGGATCCTGTATAGCTCACATCTTTATGAATTATACCTGGCCGTATATTTTATGATATCGTTATATTATTTTATTATTTTTTTTTTTTTGAATATGTATATTTATTTATGGATTTGCTTTCAAATTCCCATTATTTTGGAGAGGTATTCATATAAAAAGTGTTTATGTAATAAATTAAAAATTAAATTCTAAATAAAATTATAGTTTTAAATGTTGTATAATTATATAATTAAATAAAAACTTTAATTACGAATTGTGAACTATTTTAGCAAGTTATGCAATAAGTTAGCATTAATTTTTTGTAATTTTAAATTAAATTACAATAAACAAAAAAAAAATTATTTAATTGTAGGTAATTAATTTTATAATACAGTATACATAAATATTATGAGCAATTTATTCCAGCGCAAAAATAAAGTTCAATTAAATTAAAAAAAAATTATAATTGCTGTTTTTTTTTTCGTTTTTTTTTCTAAATTAAAAAAACAAACCAAAAATAAGTAAGCATGCATACGTGCACTTTTTGGTGAATCCCATTAGGAAAAGTGTAAGTGTTGGTGGCGAAGCTACCACGGCAAGTGTTTTTTTTATTGTTTTTAGTTGTATTTTTATGCAGAGGATTTACATTTGATGCTAAACATTGCCGTTGTTGTTTTAAAATATTATATTCATCATCACTATATGTAACACATTTCTTAATATTATCCGAACATGATGTTACAACTACTGCTGATTTGCGTACATTACTATGTGATGGATCATCAATATTTTTAAATAATATTGTAGTAGAACATTTTTTTCTTTTGGTGTTTGTGTTGTTGTTGTTGTTGTTGTGGTTGATGATAACATTTTTCTGCTTAACATGGAAGTAAAATATCCAAAAAAAAAAAAAACAAAAAAAAAAAAAAAACAGAAAAAAATAACAAATAAACACAAATAATGTGATAAAAAAGATTTGTATTTTTTTGAAGTGTATTTGATTGAAATTAATGTGCATGAAATATAAATTTTGGTAGATAATTAAATGTGATTAAATTGTAAATAAATAACTATTAAATGAATAAGTTATTATACTATGCTGAATGTTATCATACAATATTGAACAGTTGTAGAAAAAGAATAATTCATTCATCAATTTAGAAACACGTATACAACATGTTTAAGGAAGAATTTAATCCAATATGTTTTATTATGTGGCTTGCTAAATTATATATCATCAATTTTCAATAAAACTAAATTATAGCATTCCAATTATGAATTTTACTATAAATGAAATCGCGTTAAAGTTCTATAAAAATCAAATTTATTTCCCTTTTTATCGATTATTATTACTTCCATTTACACTTATTGAATCGCCAAAAAGAATCACAATATTGCTATTAGATTGACAATGTTTCTTCAAATGTTGCCAATTTCCTTATACAGACATTAAGAAAAATTGTAAATCTAATTCAGTTATCGTAATTTTAGTAATATGAAAAATTTGACTATTTATTATTAATTTTTTACAAATATACTTTCTGTTTATTATTGTTAATTATTTGCTATTTTGAAAATAACAATAACAAGTTTTCGCTTATTTTTAGATTAACTTCAAAATATTATTATATAATTTACAAAACTTATAAGATATAATTTTCATATTGAGATTTTTCAGCTGTTTAATGTTAAAAATAATTTAAAAAAATATATTTAGTTATCAAATCTTTTAGTAAATATTCAATTAAAAATTATTATGTTTTTAATTATATTCGAATAAATTCAAATGTGATGTGCATGAGTGTTATTTTTAAAAAAAAAAAAAAATATTAAATAGATTATGTTTATATCTAGAGTTAAAAAAAGATCACATAATTATATAATTAAACTTACGTCGTTAAGTTCAATTACTTCTCCAGTTCGTAAATCAATAATATCACCAAAAGAACGACCATTTATACTACATTTATTAAATGTCATAATATTTTGCGTTAATGTTCCTGTTTTATCAGAAAATATATATTGTATTTGGCCTAATTCTTCATTTAATGTTGTTGTTCTCGCCTTAGCGTGTGTTCTAGTTTTATCATAGCACATTTTGTCATCCCAATTTATTAAAAATGATTGGGCAAAACGTATAACCTATAAATTTAATTTACTTAATATATTTTAATAAAAAAAATATATAAATTATATTTACCTCTACTGAAACGTAGAGAGATATTGGCACAACTGTATTTAAAACGATTGCATAAGAAAAAAATACAAGTAAACCAATTATGGTAGCACCTTGTGTAGTTCCATTGGGAATTATATCCGCCCACGGTAAATATACCTAAAAATAAATATTAGCAGTTAATTATATTGAAGAATTGTTTTACTAATTAATTTTATAAAAATAATATAAAATTTCATTAAATATGACATTATTCTTAATTAGTACGAACTAATTTAAATTTGATAATTACTCTTATTCAAAACTTAATATAAAAATAATTACATTAAATTAGAAATGAAAAGCATAATTTTTGGGCGACTAATATTTTTAACCTACTTGAAAATGTTGACCGACCAGACCTTCCCAAATAGCACAAGCGACTGTACAAAATGCACATATTGATAAAAGAAAAAATACAATCTAAAAACAAAAAAAAAAAAAAAAAAAAAAACAATTATATAAATATAATTATTTAAAAGCAATTGTAAATTTAAAATTAAAATATTCTTACACCAATAATTATAAAATTTAATAATCTATCAATACTCGTGCTTTTAAATTGAGTTTTTCCCGAATTTTGCATTAATTTTGTATCTTTTCCGGCAAACACAACAAGACCATAGCACCATTGGGTATTTCTTAAAACACATCCTCGTAAAAGAATTCTATCATTATCTAAAGAAAATCTTTGATTGTTCCACATTAGTGTACCTATATAATATAAAATAAATATTCCAATATTATTTTTTGGTTTTACCAAATTACAAATTAAATAAATATATACCATCAAATTTATTAAGTAAATTATTAGGACGTTCACAAATAATTTCACCGTTAAAATGACATAAAACATCATTTTGTTGTCCCATTTCAGCTGTTTCAGATAAACATTGTTTTGATTTTAAATTTGTTTCACCATCTAATTCTGCTGTTTCTATAAAACATAAACCATTTGGTTCACTACTTGATAATAGTAAAATATCAGCTGCAACAAATTGATTATTTTCCATACGAATAACATCTCCAACCTATTTAAAAAATAAAAAGAAATGAATCATCAAATAATAAATTTATAATTTGAAATATTTTCCTTGAAAATAATTAAAAATTTAAAATTAAATTTAAAGCAATTAAATACTATTGTTTTATATACGGTATTTCGAAATTAAAATAAAAAAATAATATTAATGTACAGGGAAAATTTACTGACCTGTACACCTGACCACTTTTCATCCACCAATTTTCCATTACGAAAAGTTTTAGATCGTCTATTATTCACCTGAGAATCGGACAAATGTCGTTGCTGCATAAAAAATAAATATCCAATTTAAACTTTTTTTTAGTTAAAATATTTAATTTAATTATTTATTGCCTGTTGTTAAAGAAATATATTGACAAGAATATTATAGTTAAATATTATAATGCCGTGATAACCTTGAAATTTCTTTTAAATAACAAAACAAAATTAAACTTGGATTTGATAGAACAAGGTCAGTAGTAAGTAGTTGGTTTATATTAGAAATTTTAAAAGAAATTATATTTTTAATAAATGTAGTAAGATATTATGTATATAAAATATTATAAATACGTTCTTGTAAAATATATAATGAAATGATTATATTGAGAAATATTGAATCCAATGGGAAAACCTGATGAAGAATTAAAAGTTAACTTCAAATCTAATACTGCAGCATTACCTTAAAAATTGAAAGATATGCTAATTTGGAATTTAATATGTTCTCGAATATATTCAATAAGATCACATTAAAATTGATCGGATAATATTAAAAAAAAATAGTATTTCAAAATTCTGCTTTCCTTTTTTTTTGTTTAAATTTTAAAATTTCCGTTTGTTTAAATTTTAAATCCTGTTGCGCAAGAAAATGTGGTGCAAAAGTGAATATTAAAATTTTCACAACCATAATCTTTCAGTAACCCTTATGGCTGGACTAGTAACCCTTATGGCTGAACTTTAGGGTCCCTTATTACAACTTGTAGGCTTATACATAGAGAACACTATCAAATCTTCTTATGTCATCAATTTTCTTTCACATTACACACGGAGTTACAAACAAAAATCAAGTTTTTAAACAGAGTATGTGAAATTTTGAAATATTGGACTTTGTATCCAATCCAAAATTGATAAATAAAATACGTGCTAAATAGATTAAAAACATATTTATAATATTTTCTAAATATATCTTGCTGTATAGCTAAAAACAATAATAAAAATAACAATTTAAAAAATTTCTTTCATTTAAATGAAAGAAATTTTAATGTCTACTAAACAAACATATACATTTTAATTATTTATTTTTAAATAAAATTCTTTAATCTCTTTTAATTAGACTTGCAAGGTGTTCGTTCATATATGAAATAATTTTCTTGTCCATGAAATTTGATATGCGATTATTTTTTTGTATATAATTAATTAAGTTAAATCAATAAAATACTTACGATATCATCATATGCATCTTTGACAGCAGTTAATGCTAGAACTCCAATTAATGGTATTGCTGTTGTGATTGGTGTTAATGATGATATGGCCGGAATTAATTGCAATACCAATAGGCACAAAAAATAAAAATTGGCAAGTCGTTGAAATTGTTCCAATAAATTTAAAGGCAAAAATGTTAATAATGAATATTTGGACGTTTTGATATAGTTGTTCTGAAAAACATTAAAATAAAAAATAAAACCAAAATTATTAATAAAATTTTAAATAACACATATATAAATGTTCTAAATCGAAAAAAAAAATTGTTTGTTACCAAATAGAATTTTGCATTTGTTTAATACTAATTTCTAATAGATAAAATACTTTTTCTTTAAGTAAACAAAATAAATAAGTATTTCACATTACTTTGCAAAAGAAAAACCAATTGCATTATTTAATATATTTTTACATATAATCTATGTATAATATTTTATGAATTAATGATGATGTGACAATTTTTATTAATTACATTTCATTATCAAACTTTAAAATAACTAAAAAAAAATATTTGCACTTTGGATTATTTATAATGAATTTTCCACATTAACTAATGGAAATCAAATATAATCAGTTCATACATTAAATTAAAATTGAAACTAACATAATGTTTATTTATTTCAGAAGCAAATTCACTAAATTATTTAACAGAAGAACTCCATATTCAATACAATTTGTAGGGATAACATTGGTTACATTGTTTCTAAATGTATTTTATATCTGGATTTTAATTAATTTAGCATATGAAAATAATGCAATTGAAATAATATTAATAAAATTTTTAAAATATATAGTTCAATTTCTTATATAATTATGTTTCTTTTTCATCTGCAATGCTATTCATACTATTATGGTCACAACTAATCATCAAGGTATAGTGAAACTATGTTGTTACGAATCCTTCACACTTTTGAACAAGGATTATGTGTAAAATCCATTACTACTAATTTCGAATATGATTATTCGAAATTTTCAATAATTCTATATGTACGTTTTTTTATTAATTTCAAAGCAATTATTTTAAATACTTAAGAGTAGCATGGAGTCATTAATTTTTATATTGTTAGTCACGATTTCTGGTCGACTTATTAATACATTGAATCTTTCGAGTCGGGTTATGATATAAAATGTATCACTGAGTTAATATTTCAGCAATAACTGAATCAAATGATTAATTTCAAGTATCGCAATTTAGTTTAATAGGTGCATAAAGTAAATAGTAATAAAAAAAACCTCAATATGGTTTAATACATAATTCGTAATTCGTACGTATCTGTTACTCATATTTATTTAATTTGATATATTAAAGTTTTTATTATATTTTTGATAAAAATTTACCTCAAACTATTAAGTTTTTATGTAAATGTAAAAGGTGGACTCGTAATATGCAAAAAATAAATATGTTTTTAATTATGAATATAATACAAATTATAATCTTGAAATACCAAATGCAAATTTTAATTAGCAAAAACATCTTGTTGATTAAATTATATTATTTAACACTATTCTTATAATTTTTATTATTTATTGAACTTATGACAAATAATACTTGATTTAATGAAAACATATGGTTAAAATGTGGAATTATATAAATACATAATAATATATATAATTTAAAAGAACTTACAGCATATTTGAATTGGGCATTGAATTCTTTGTCATTAGCTCGTATTCTTCGTTCATTTTCTGTAATATAATAGATAATAATTTAATAAATTATTTTTACATGTATAATAAAATTACAAATATAATTTAATAAATTCCAATTTTGCCATTACTATATAATTAAAGTTTAAATATTAAATCTATTAATGTGTTACCAGAAAAATAATAAGAACTGCGTCTTCTTGTTGGATTTCCTGTTGTGTTTTTATCATTTGGTAAATCCCAATCATTAATATTTATTGGTCCTCTTCGTATACCTAATATACCTAAAACAGATAACAATGATTCTTTTATTCCATTCGGTGGCCATGTATCATCATCATTATTTGTTTCTACATTTTGTATAATTTCACTAGCATCAACTAATATAACACCATCACTTAATCGATGAATATCAGTTTTGATTTTAACATCATCAGTAGGATTAATTTTTTCATTGTCTAATTGAAAATGAACATTTGGCTCAGATCTTTGAAGATGTTGATTATTACTATTACTACTACATGGTTCATTTGTAGGATTTGGTAATGGTGCTGTTAAACTATATGAACTAGCACAATTTTCATTATGGCACTTTGAACGTGATTTTATATTATTATTATCTTTTTTACGTTTAAAACTTTCTAATGCAGATGCTGATGAATTATTTGCTTTATTGTAATCATTATCGGATGATTCGTTGAAAATTTCAAGTACTTCTAGCTCAAGAGTATCAGGTTTCTTTTTTCCAGTTAGCATTTCACAAATTATTTAAATTGTATATTATTATTATCCATTCATAGCTAGACTTTAAATGATGATTTCACATTCGTCTTATATCACAATGTTTTTAAAATTTTGAACATTTTTTGATATTCATAAAAAGTGTATAATACCTAACCAAAATAATAGTTTTTATTGTAATATATGGAAAAGAACACTAAATAAAATATAGAATAATAATATTATAAGTGAAATTTAAAAAGTATGTAAATTTATGTGAAGCGTTCAAAAACTTTTGTTAAATTCCGATACGATTTAAAACATTACATGTTAATTTATTTATTATATACCGTGTATAAATTAAAATTTAATTTAAACTTAATTTAAATTCTGTTTTCAAGAAAATTAAAAAATGTTTAATATTTATTTCTTTTAAAACTTAATCTAATATATTTATTTCTTAATAAAATTAATGAAATATTCGTTTGTACTCGAATTTCCCGGCGATTGACACCACATATGCGATTATCGAATTTTCGAAATATTGTTCGAAAATTCGAAATTCTCGATTTTGGTATCAAAAGAAAGATAAAATCGAGACCATTCGAAAATTGATTTTTTATTTTAATTTTGAATTATTATTAAGGTGTTATAGATATAATTCTTCAAATATTAATATTTTTGGGACTATATAATGCAATCTTCCTATTTCATGTTTTGTAATTGTATTGTCGTTAAAACAGTTATTGCCTGATTTAGTAAATTTCTTAAGAAAGATACAAATATGAGTCGATTATCAACAAAATAATCAGTAGCTCCAATATCTCCAAAGTCCCAAGGCATCTATTCTAATATGCAATAAATTTTTTACCATATTGAATTTTAAAACACACAAAAATTGATACCAACAATTCCGGTATTTTTTAAAATGATAATTCTAAACATCAAGTTTTATATGAAATTAATAAACTTATTTGTTCATAGAATAAGACCTCACAAAAAATAATCGACTAATACTAAGTATTTAACACAAACATATTATGGTAACTAAAAATTACCAAACAAAATCGTCATGGTTTTATAATTACTAAAAAAATCATACTTTTTTTAATTTACTAGAATAAGAATTAATTAGTTTGTATTATTAATTCTTAATCATGTGTTAAAATTAAGAAGCTTTTTAAATGTAATTATATTTTTTAGGTAAATACGAAAAATTCACGTAAAATTATATTGTTCGTTCTGTTAATTCAATATTAATAATTCCAAAAAACAAATTAAAATTTTTTTTTTTTTTGTGAAGTTAACTCGCCCTCTGTTTGTTATAAATTATAATTATTATTTTCTTATAAGTAAACAAAAAAAAAAATATTTTTGAATTAAATTATATTTCCAAGATTCCAAGTAAGCAGTCAGTCAGCAGCGTACACAACAAAATGACCTCATAGAAACGACAATTAACTATTAACGAAAAATCAATAAATCAGCGCGCGGTCAAATCTATTATTTTTTCCTTATTATATATTTTTTATTCTTTTAATAAATATTTTAATTTTTTTTACAAGTATAATTGCACCAATGTGTTTTTGATATTATTACAATATTTATGTAAATATAAAAATGCATAAAATTACATAATATTTATTTATGCATTATATACAAATGTTATGAATGCAATTAAAAAAAAGTTAGATAATAAAATTTTTACCATTAAATTTAACACATAAAGAAAATTGAAAATTTTAATAGATTATTTCACACTCGTTAATTTTTATTATTAGTGTCGTATCATAAATTTGTAGTAAAAAATTTAGACCGATTTAATTTTAATCATTTTTTTTTTTTTGCTAGTGTATCTATCGATCGATAATTTAAACAAATTTTTTTTTTCTCCAATCGATGTCAATAAAATCATAATTTCTTAATTCATTTTTAATATTTTAATAATAAATATTTGTAATTTATATACATACTATAAAATTATACAAAAACACTGAACTAATTTTAATAATTATATTATATTTTTTACAAAAGTGAAATTTTCTACTAAAGTGAAATTGAATTACTCATATCACAAATTTGATTTTTTTTAAGGAATTTCCACGAATTTTTACAAAAACAAAAACTATAGTATAGTATAGTGTAAACTTCTTCAATACTAAATTTTGACAGAATGAAAATAATAAATTTTGTTGTTGTGTTTTTGCAAAAACATGGATAAAAATTTCTTCTATTTCCTCTCTTTTTTTGGGGAAAAATGTATTTCCCTTTTTATTTTTGTACAGCGGTTTTAAACAGGGAAATTTATATTTTTGTGGTATGACATTAGATACTATCCCATATGTAAAAATATATGTTTATATAACGTTATATAACGATATGATTTTTTTTGGATTTTAAACTATAGTATTTTTCATAATTTCTTTTACCGCGATTACGATTACGATTAATTCGTACCAATTGTACAAATAAAATTGAAATATTTGGAGTTGTGTAAAAGTAGTTACAATGTACACAATCCATTCCATACAATGCACGCAGTCTATTAATTGATTACTTTTAACTATTAACGCTTTCTATGCGTTGAAGTGTCAAATTTTTTAAATTATCGTATTTTATACTATAAAATATCATTTTTTAACAGCAAATTTAGTAGATATTTACAAATATAATTTAGTAGATAATTTTCATAATTAACTTTGCTTTAGGTTTTTACTCTTTGAAGCGTTCAAAAACGACTAGAATACGCAATGAAAGCGATAATGTAACTCTAGCTTTAGAAAAACAAGGGTAATTTTTTTATTGGTTAAGTAATTTTATACATTTATTTTACTTTAATCCAATTCGCAATACAAAAATTTATTTTTGAATCCATTTGGAATTCACTTGCAAGTAGAATAAGGGTAAATATAAATATTATATTTAATGCCAAAATATATTTCCATTTTCCCCACTACCAAGAGTTACTTGCACCGTTGCATACTGAATTCTGCACTGTTGTATGTAAATGTGCATGCACCGCTGCATAATTTATATGGCATTAGTTAAGGGCATTTGTTTTTTTGAATAATAAAAAAAAAATTGACGATATAAAATTTGTTTATCCGTCTAATTGAACGAATGCAATTCACTAAGAGATCACTAAAGGTAGTAAATTGATCGATGCCAAATTTATTGAATGTAGATTTAATTAAAACAATTGAATTTACTATTCAGTTTGTTGAAAACATTACGCAAATTCTTAATTTAATTATCCGGATGCAGTTTTTTGTAACTACAGTTAACTAACTAACAAAATGAAATAATTTCGCTGCAAATACACCTGTTAATATAATTCGAAATTCGAGTGGTTAATTCTCAACATTCTTCATCTTCTAAAAGGAATTTCTTATTTTAAAATATAACAATATACTTATTTCTTCACAATTTTAGAAGACAGGGTAGAAAATAAAACACCAAAATTTAACTTCTGTTAGTTTTAAATTAGAATATTTTCAAATAACATTCAATATTTTATAAGTCAGTTCTATTTCTATCATCAATTTATTGAATATTTTTTCAATAAAATTCAAATTTTTATTATCATAATAACAACGAATTTTCTAAATATTTTTTTTTAAAAAATATTTTCTAGTTAAATAAGCAAGAATTTGTTTATTTAAATAAAATTAGAAATAATTTGAAATAAATGTTTAAAATTATTAATTATAGAATTAAATTTAACAATTTGTATCAAAAAAAGCTAACATTTTTGATACAGAGCAAAATTTATTGGCACCTTGTTTTGGAACAATTTCATATTACATATACAAATATTTAAAAATTAATCAATAAATTGCTATTTTGAATTTGAATTATATTTATTATAATCTGTAAGAAAGTTCTTATTTACATAATATTAATTATATGTAAGGTAAAGTTTTCGATTTCGAAATCTGAAGGAGGTGGACATTTAATGTTTGCCTGTCATTAAACTGTTTTTTAATGTGCTTATCTGATTGCATATATAGATGAAAGAATACAAGCAGGCAATCGTGTTTACATTGCCAACACCAAAATCTGAAAATCCAGTACAGTATTAAGATCTGTTCTGGTGACCATCTGTATTGATCATCAGAAATGAACATCGTATCTTTTAGAACAGCGAAATTGAAGCACTAATAGATTATAAAAATATAGTACCATTAATAAAAGCGACGACGGGCCATATAGCCTGCATGTCACAAAATAGGCTGCTAAAAATCTACATTTGCAATAATATGATAGGAGTAAGAAATGGGGGAAAACGGAGAAACTAATGGCTAGAAGGACTATAGAAGAAGATTGTAGAGCTATGTATATCCGAAACTTGAAAACTGTTGCCAAAGATCGAATAGTATGGAAAGTAAAAGTCGTGAAACCCAAAGTTCACGGAAGAAAATGAAATTATTTAATTGTATATATATGTATTGCAAAAGATTTGAAAATATTAAAGATAATAGTTCTGAGAACTAACGAAAACAAACATTTTTTTTACCCTCTAGTTTCTAGTAAAATAATAAAAAAAAAACCCGAAACGTACATTGGGTTAAATTTTTTATACCCAGGTTATTATAACTAAATTTCTATTTAGGACTTACGTGTCTGAAATGTAATTGCGTAGGTTTGGAATTTTGAATTTCATTTATAAGTTTTCTAACTAAATATTACATTGTTGATTTGTAAACGAATATTATTAATTACGATATAAAAAAAAAATATTAAATTGATTTTAGTGATTTTTTAGATTATTACAAAAAAAAAAAAAAATCTGCTCAGTATAAAAATTAAATAATTAATAAATTCACAAGGTCTTCCTCATTGACCTATACATAAAATAACGCAGGTCCTTAAAAAAACATTATTTCTTTTTTTATTATATATACATATTAGATATATTTAACCACCACAAACCAGAGTATATAAACAAATCTATGGAGAAGCTAGCTAAGTTAATTATGATTTAATTTTTATGTTTATATATTTATGGGGTAAATATTTAAATAATTATTAATGTGAGGTGCGTTTTTTATTAAAACTTAAATGTTGATACTAATTTTTGATATAAGACTATATTTTAAAAGAATTGAATTTTCATCTACAATTAAAGCTAAACTGTCTAATTCGTCCTAATTCATTGAAGATATAGCTTTAGATTACGGACACGTAATACGAAGTTTTAAAGTAATCATTTTTTTTAGTTCTTATACAATGTTATTTTCAATTCAATAATGGTGTATAAACA
Organism: Rhamphomyia laevipes; assembly: GCA_963920725.1. Lineage (NCBI taxonomy): Eukaryota > Metazoa > Arthropoda > Insecta > Diptera > Empididae > Rhamphomyia > Rhamphomyia laevipes. Next base: position 5,638,762 of record OY987256.1, on the reverse strand, counting down.
TTTAGTAATCCACAATTTGATTGATAAATTTTGATTTATTAGTATATGTTCCTAGTTTCTTGTTGTCCTCAATCTAACCACTTTTGTCGTCCGTTTATTGGTAGTAATAATAGTTAAATACAAAGTTCTTTGTACTCTTATAATTAAAATGTTCGTGACAAAAATAATAAATAAGAAAAATAAATTTATTCTTAAGTTTCCTTGATTTTTTTTTTTTATACAATATTTTGAAATCAAATCGTAAATTTTTATATTTTCTAATATAACCAGGTATAATTTTTATTAAAAAGTTGAGTTCCGGTCTTATTTTTCTGTATAGCAAAATGTAAGAATGAAAAAGTTTAATTCGACTAATAATTATAACTATTCGATCTATTTTTGCAACTATTCATATTGTTATTTAGTTCTTCTACTCAGTAGTTATAATCATAACAATCAAGTCTAATAATTTTAATATAATAAATTTTATGGTACACTGAATATTGAGACTAAAGTGGCTCCTTCCTTACTGATTCAAATATTTGGAGGATAAAAGTAATATTCTATGTGAACTGCCCGAGTCAAACAAAGTATGTAAATACTTTACTTATAATATTGTTTGATACCCTGAAAGAAGTTGCGAATATTCCACTCATGGTCAAGATTCGTGAGCGAAACGGTTTGTTTTATATAATACAGCGATAAGTTATTCTTATTTAATGGAATGTTTATATATATGGACCAAATACAAGAATAGTTTTTGATGTCAAGTGTCACCTGGCAGTAGCGTGACTTAAATATTAATATTACTTTCGGTTTTATGGAATATATAAGCTTATATAAAGTAAAGGTAACTGATTTGCTAAAACATAAGGTCTTTTTTACTTAACTTTTTGATACTATATAAAAATGTTTTTCTTATGTTATAATTGCTTTTATTTAAATTCTTCATATACGCACATAATATTTAATTTTCATTGTGAATAAATTTTTAGCAAAACAATATTTAAATTTTGTTAAAGTCATTACGAAATATTTTAAGTTATCGACATAAGTTATTTTTGCTTATAACTGCAGATTTTTATCTAAAATGTCTGGCCAACAATTGTAATTAATTTTTATTAACAGCACAATATTTTGTATAATTTTTCTATAATTCGTAATTAAATATACATAGAATTTAGGAAAACACGAGAATTCTTATTCTACAAATTGTAAATATTTCGTAAGTGGTTAATTTTCGAATTAATATTATAAAATTATATTATTTTTATTATTTGTATTAATTATATATCAACAAAAATTAAATTATAATTATTTTAATACAAACATTTTTAAATTATAATAATTTTAAGAAAGGCAAAACTGGATTATTTATTTAAAAATATATTTAAAATAAATTAACTTACCATTTTGAATTTGAGGTTGTGTTTTTGTTCCCATTCTGACATAAAAACCGAACTAATATTTGTTTTATAAAAAAAATATTATAATTTATTTAAATATTTTTTTTTTATTATTATTTTAGAATTATTAATTTTATCACTATATATTAAAGTAAAATCACTTTTTAAGACACGTTGTTTCAGTTTTTTTTTCTTCATTAATTTTAATTTTTATAAACATTTATTAATTTATACAAACATGTTAACGAAAACTTTCCAAGTAATTAAAATTTTAAAATTAAATTAAAATGTAAATTTTTAAATTTATGTAATGTTTTTTTTTTTTATATAAATATTTTTAATTGAAACTTATTATTTATAGTTAGATTGACTTATATTTTAAGACTATATTAGATGATAATCCTGGATTGCAGCAATATTAATTTTTGTGGAATGTATAAATATTTTATAAAAAAAAAAATGATTACTAATTAAAAATTAATATATCCAGGAGGGCGAGGTTTAAGTGGTGGAGCTCTTCGTTTCAAATCAATTGATGGAGCCCAACGTTGTGCCCATGATTCATCCATGTGAATTATTATTTACCAAAATATTTCTGAAAGAATAATACAAATTAATTTTATGATTAGAAGTTTGTTAATTAAATAAGTTCATAAGTTTGAAATTGATATTGTTATATATTTTAAGCAAATACAATCTACAAAACTAATTCAGATAGTAAAAAAATTCTTAAAAAATGTAAAAATAAGGGTCTGGGCAAATAATGTAAAAATAAGGACAGCGGTTTTTTTTTCGGTCTAATTTTTTAGTGAACCGTATACAAATAAATTCAACAAATTACTTTTAAAAATTCGAAAATAATAGAATTTTCACAGTGAGCTCATTCCTTTCTAATCTAAATTGATAAAATTTAAATAATTCAAAATATGTCAGGAATATGTTTTAAAAATTCTGTTCTTGTACATTGATAGTGAAAATAATATTATATTATTTTGATGAAATCATCTAACTAATCCAAATAGTTATAGTTCACATAGTTATTGTTAAAGGTAATGGGCTATAGTTTATAGTGATAGGGATGATTTCAATGTGTTGACTTTAATATAATATTAATTTACTTCACTAGAATAAAGTGTACTTAATTAAAACTGCAAATACTTCAAATTGAATAATAACAACTGCAGATTTAAGGACTAATAAAGCAATTTGAGCAATTAATAGTCTGAGAATGGAGTAAAATTTTATTACCTAAAAGTATTAGATGTAAATATCCGGCAATTATTATTAGCAGCTAAACCGAAAATTGTGGTGCAATATAAATGAAAATGGATTATCACTTATTATAATATAGACATATGGATTTTGGTTTTCTAACTTTTTACACATAGAATATCATTTTGACATTCTCATGTCACACATTATTTTTTTCATAAGCTTATGCTACTAGAGTTAATCTCGTCGTCGTCAGTTCTGTTCTGTGAAATCATCTAAATCTAACGTACTGGCGATGAGACTGTATCCAGTGTTAAGCTTTAGTTTCATCTCATAAAAATATAAACTTTCAACTGAGAAACCAGAAAAAAATTGAAACCGAAGTTTAAACTATATTGTTAACATTAACATTGCTCAATGAACTGAGCATAAGAAAAATTCAATGTAAATTAAATAAATTCGCGGCAATTAAATGTTCTGTAACTGTCTAAAAGAAATTGTTTTACTTACTTTTGCATGTGAATAACAGAACGAAACAAATTCTTTAAATTATAAATTTCGATTTAACATTTTTTTTTGTTTATAATAAGATTTTTTTTAAATCTGTTAAAACTTTTATGGTTATATTATAATTTTATACAGTCAAATATTAAAAATTTATAATAAATATTCAAATTTTCTGGTATATATTCACAAAAATTATTTTCTATAAACTCACTATTTTTATTAAATATTTCATTACAAATCAGAGGACCCGGTATAAAAAAAAAAACAACCGATTATTAATTAAATATATTTCATACTGACGGTTCGTATTACAAAATAATAATAAGTATAATTTTTTTTTTTTTTGTATATTAATTATTTGAAAAGTATATATGTATGTAATATAATAATAGATATATGTATATATGTATAGATACTCATCATACATAATTTTAAATTATATAAAATATTTAAATTGCAGTTTATTTTTTAATAACATATGGTTAAATTTCCATGAATTTAATTTTTTATATTTTTTTTTTTTCAAAACATGCTTATGTACTATGCTATATACCTAAATAAATACATATTTTTATTAAATGTTTGAAAGACGCAGTAATTTTTATTCAATATAATGACAATTTAAAATTAATAATTATAATTTTCGACCATTATAGAATATGGTAGTTAAAATTCTGACGTAATAAAAATTTGTTATTGATTTGTAAAAATATTAGTTTTTTTTAAAAAAAAAAAAAAAACATTAAATTGTTGTTATTTTTTGTTATTAATATTTTGGAATTTTTTTTTTTTTTGATATAATTTGATGAGATTCAGATAAATATTTAAAGATTTTTATTTTATACAAAATATTATGACAATATTATTATAATTTAGTTGCGAAGTTGCGACTCTATTAAAGTGTCTACTAAACTCTACTATATCACATCGATGTAAGCAGAACGATTCATTTTGTTAAATTGAGGTTTAAAGATTTACTTGTTATACAGGATGGACACTACATAGTTGATTGACGGTATACCACAATATTACGCTTTTTGTTGTAGCAACTTGAGGTAAGTAAGACCTGTTGTTGGATTGACGTTTCTTGGCCTGGTGTTCGTCGTTAGATTTAAACCAGGGTACCTCCGGTGCGGAGAACCGAATGTCGTCGGAGGGTACAGTTTTTGTGGTAGTATTCGATGTTACATACCAGTTTTGGGCACAGTATTAAAAATAAAGTAACATCATATTTGCATTATATATAGCTTCAGAATTAGTCAATACTTTCAGAATGGTTTATTTGTCATTATAGATGAGCAATTAAATACCCTTTAAAAACCCTATATAAAAGATTTCTGATTTCTATGTTGTTTGGAAACTAAAAGCCAGCAAAGTTCCAGTTAAGGAACAGGTAGAGATTGATATTTTTTTATTTTGTAAGTAGTAAAAGCGGGCAACTTTTTATGTAAAACAATTATTTCACTTAAAGGGAAAATTTACTTTTTTTCGCTATTAAAAACTTAATGAAATAAGTTAAAGATGCGACTGTTAAATGTAATTTTGTAATTAAATATAGTTTACTTATTGGTCTGGGCAAAATGTATGTCATAAGAGAATCATGTCTTGAAAATATGCCAACTGTTTTGAAAAATATCTGTTCATTTTCGTTGTTTATGATGAAAACTTTTGTTTATTTTAATTTATTGTAAAGAAATAATGCGTTATGAAAATATTTTTAATTCAAAAAAAAAGATATCACAATTAAGAATTAATCACATATAATTTATACTAATACAAAATGTTTAGTTAATAATTTATTCTTTTAAAAAGAAATTTATAAATAACTAATTATATTTCAATATAAATAATATATTAATTCAATATAGATATATAATATATTTCAATTATTAATAATTGTTGGAACGACTTTTAAGTATCGACCCAAATAAATGTGTTTTTTTTTTTAACATATGTCCATCCGTACCAGCCCAGTTAATTACTTGTGGTTAATATATATATTTTTTTAATATATTTATATTCTATTTCGCTTGACAGTTGCACCCGCGCATTTCAGTTATTGATAGTATACTAGTAGCTATAGCTAAGCTACTTATTTATTAGAATACAGAAATTTCATTGATTTCTTACTTTTGCATGTAAATAATGATTCTCATTTTTATAAATTGAACATTCAATCGTAATTATATATTGTGTATTAGATTCTATAGGTTCTTTAACAACAACAACAAAAAAATTGACCTTATCCTTTATTTCAGTGTCCTATATATATATATATATATTTAATAATCTATTAAATATTTATATCTATATGTAAAAAGTTGACTATAATATAATAAGATAAAAGGTTTGACCTTGTCTTTTGAAATTTTATAAAGACTACATGTTTTTATATAGTAATGTTGTTGCTAATTTTGTTCCGTGTTTGATGTTTTAGTTTACTGGGTGTATTATTATTAAATATTAGTAACAAATTTATTTCAAAAATATTCTATATAGAAACCACAAAAAAAAAAAATGTATTATGTTATATACATAGAAAAAAGTTCTATTTGCAATTCTGCTGCGTAGGACAAACAGTTTTTTTATTTTAACAATTTACCTGTGGGACATTGAACTATTAAATTTAAGGAAAAATACTGTCAGTATAAATAAATATATATTTTAATTATATACATTATATAAATTTATTTTTAGTAAATATTATAATGTAATTCTAACATTAATCAAATTTTATAATATATTTAATGAAAAATTCAAATTATATAAATATCATCAATATTTTTAAAACCATTCACAAGCAAGACACGCAGAAGTTAAAGAAAATTAAGATTAGGTAAAAATGTTAAGAAATCTTCATTGAAACAAATTGATTTGTCAAATGATAATTGTTAATTGTTTAAACCAATTTGAAAAAGAAAACAGAACAGAAGTTAACCTAAGTTAACAGAAAGTTAAAGTTAATTTAACCTTAAACATTCTTACACAATTAGTAACATTCGTAAGTATATTAGGATAGGTTGATCTCTAATATCCCTTATCGGGGTGGCCACTGTGGTACTATATTGTGATATAATCCTGTAAATTAAATTTCCCTTCCAAGATCGATGATTTAGAAAAGCCCCAGGATCGTTGAAGCTAATGTAAAGATTAAAACGAACCGGTTTCTAACGATTCCTCCTCATCTTTACATATTCTGTATAAATTGTTCGCATGTAGTCCAATTTCATGAAGATGTTTTTAAATTGCAACTATGACTTACACTTTGTTGGTAACATTAGAACTGTTTTAAACTTTATAGAATTAAATGCATGTAATTTAATAACCATAATTTTGGTATTTTGGATCAATTAAAATTGTATATTATTTTAAGCTTTGACTACTATATCATCAATTTTAAACTATGAATGTAGGATGACAAATGTTAGTGAATACTATAATATTATTATATATATGGAAACCTACCCGGAAGTGCAAAACAAAAACTCCATATTTTTTTCAAAGATAAACATAAAAAAAAATTCATATTTTGAAGATATATAAAATCAAAGTTTAAACTGTTAATGAGTCAAATAATAAATAATTTCTTATGTCAACATTTATTCAGCTCAGTACTATGATTTTTAATTACCACGATATAATTTAAATATTACAATATTTTATTACAGCATATTTTATTTAGATGTCATTACATTTTTAAATATTATATCACCCAAATAGTTTATTTATATATACAAATGTAAAATCTAATCAAGAAATGAAATTTGAAAAAAAATTTATTATCAGAGTAAAATTTAGTCATAAAATTTAAAGTTCATTTTTTTTTTATTAAAAATCTAGATAAAATTAAATATTTTTATTGCAGAAGTTTTGCAATAAAATTCTTAATCATTTTTTTTTTTTCAAATTTTTAATCAATATTTCAAATATTTTAAAAATACAAATAATAAAAAATTCCTGAAAAAATATTTTGGAGGACAAAATAATTGTTTATTATTAAGGTTAGTTTGTTCAAGATATTAAATATAATAAAAATGAGTAATTGTAAATAATGAAAAGTATATTTTCATAAGAAATAAATTTAATTTGAACGTTGTCGCCAAAGTTATGACTGTAATAAACTCAGGCAGTTTTATAAAAATTTGTGATTTGTATTAAAAATGTTAAATTATTGATAATAATTGCACAATTCTTAAAACATAACAAAAATGATACAAATGTGCTAAATTTCATCAGACAATTTTTAAAGTCAGAAAATTGGATTTCTCACTCTTATGGGAATATTTTCTTTATCTTTTATATAATAATTAACTTATATTAAATTTAGCTAACATTCTTAAAATTATTTATATTTTAATCATTTTATCTTCAAAAATAAGATTTCGACTGTGTTTTTTATATCAGAAAACGTTGCATGTTTTCATATCTTGAAGTTTATGTAGTTTATTTAGTTGCGAGTTTTATAGCTCTATGGAGGAATAAATTTCAAATCCACATAATATTCACGCACTCAGGCTTTTAATTAAGTCCATTTTACACATTTTAATACACTAATCAAGGGGAGTATACTATAAAACATATTTTTTATAAGAAATAGCAATATATTTATGTCACATATTCTGGATCACGTTCTACAATTATTTTATTAGAGATTGTAGTTTTTGAAACTATCCCAAACAAGGTTTACTTGTACTACATATTAATTTTTTTTTGTAATATAAAATTATGTAACCATATTTTCATATCTCTGTGGTTTAACAACCGATAAGATAATTTGGATCAAGGTGGATTACACATATCGAGAATAAAATTTTTTTTTTCAATATAAAATAATATCGTAAAGCATTTAATTTGAATTTAATTGGAAATATTCTAATTTGAATTAGAAATTTACTAATTTGAATTAGAAAAATACTAATTTCAATTGGAAATGTACTAATTTGACATGGAAATTTTATTTTTCGTGGACAACAAATACAACTCATATAGTTTAATTAATATAATTAATAATAAATATTGCATTAAAATTTACTTTTTCTACACAAAATTAAAATATATAACTAAAAAATATCAAAATTACTAATTTTAAATAAATATTTACGCTATTATTATAAATAAAAATAATTTACATAAATGAAATACGTAAATAATCAAATTAATTATTGCAAATATTTTTTCTTTTTTGCTTTTTTGCTTCTGCAAAAATATTCTTGATTATTAAGGTAATTAATTCAATCAATTTCAAATTCATTTATACATAAAGTTCAATTAATTGAAAAATTCCAATTGAATATATATGTAAATTTATATCTTGTTTTTATATGATTCTATATAATAATTTTATATTATGTACACATCATATTTGCACTAAATATAAATAACCTTGATATATGTTTTAGTAAATATACATAATTTAAAATAATATTATATATGTAAATTAAATTAATATTATAAAACTAAAATTTAAATGATTTTTCTGTAAAATTTAATATGCAATTTTAAAATTCATACTCAGATTGATATTAAATTTATATATACATAAAAACTTATATGTATATTACGAATAGTTTAATTAACACATATTTTCTAGTTAAACATTATATAAATATATCTTATTAACACAATATTTGAAATTTATTCATTAAAATTTTACTTAGTTTTTATACAAATAGGACGGAATATATAAACGACCGGTTAATTCCTAGAAAAATAAAACTATCTGGAAAATCTTTATATAAGTAATACGCTATATTGTGTTATTTTGTAGGGAGGAATATCACTAAACCAGTAGCTTATCAATGAAATATATTTAAGCTACAACATCTGTCCTCGAAGAGTGTCTCATTATATATATATATATATATATAAATGCTTTAGTTAAGCGGCTAGCTATATGGTATCTAACAATCATGATTGGTGTATTAATGGTTGGATATCAAGACATTACAGTAGTTGCAAATACAAGGAACATGGTCTGTGATTATGTCCAAAATCTTAATAGTAGCTTAATTAATGCGGAATTATAAATTTTATAGTTTATCAATTAATTATTTGTGTTCTATAGTCGAGTCTTTTAGAACTATCGTATATAAAATACGATATACGATTCTTTAGGTATAGCACGGAAAAACGTATACGTAGTTATTAAATGTTTTTCTGTGAATTAATTTTACTTTCTGATGTCAATTTTATTTCTGTGAATAGACCGAATAAACTCGAGTATAAGAAGAATTATATTACATATTTCTAAAGTAATAAAATATATTAAAAACAATAAAAAGATTTTTATGATTTAAAAATACAAAAAAAAAAATCATTTCTCACCGTCTCTAATTCTATATATTTAAGCATTGACGTTTTGTTTTTAATTAACTAGATATTCATATGAAAATATATATTTGTATCTTATTTGAATAATGAATAATTCTATTTTAAGATTACAAATAAGATAAAAAAATATATATATAATGATAACATATTCATAATTATTGAATATTGTAAAAGTCATTATTTAAAGAGCAAATAATAAGTTTAATTATTTAGTAATAAAATTTAAATTTCGAAGGTGTGATCCATTAACAAAAACAAATTAATCTTTGGTAAGTCTCTAGTTAGTGTGTACTCTAGTTATATTGTAAATAGAACAAATTATATTTTAATATTATAAATTTATAGATTATGGTTTTCGTTTCATTCACAATTACTTGCGACGAGTAATTTGTTTTAGGTAAATAAAACGCCAGGTAACATTCGAAAGACTTGCTAACAATAATTTATTTCGTAAAATATAAATAAATGATGAATTTAATATCAGATTTTGATTTTAAATTATATATATATAAATAATTATTTTGCAAAGGTGCGAACAAAAAATTGAAATATATTAAAAATATAAATAAACATAAAAAAAAAAAAAATTTGGTAAATTTATTTCAAATATGTTGAAAAAAATAAAAAAAAAACAAATGTGTTTATATTTAGAGAAATTTTGTTTTGATCCTTATAAAAAGCAACTGAAAAATTTAAAATAAATTTATTGAAAATGACCGACAAATTTCAGACAAACATTTTATTTGTTATATAAATATATTTCAATCTTTTTGGAATTTAATTACCAAATCTTGTATTCTAACATTTTTTTTTTTGAAGAACTTAATAAATTAATCACGATATTGCTATTATTTTTACAGAGTTTATATTTAAAAATTCATGTTAAAATAACGATAAAATACAATTAATTCTAAATTTATATGAGTTTAAACGTCAGACGGATATAAAATTGAAATTATTTTCGGTATATTTAGCTACATATAAATTATTTTCGAAATTGATTTGTAATTAACTATATTAAATGAACAAATTGATTTATAAAAAAAAAACACACACACACAATTTCAATTTTAATAAAAAGAGATTAATTTTTTGCAAATCGTTGTTTTATATATTTAAATAAATATAAGTTTTAAATCGGGCGCAAACATTTCATTCGATTTTAAAAATAATAATAAATTACGTACTATAAAATTGCAATTTAATCAAAAAAAATTTGGCGATTTAAAATAGCAAAATAAAAAAACCATATTAAGTCAGAATAAATAAAAAATAACATGACATCATAGAAATTCTAAATAAATATAAAAAATTTGGTATCAAATATATAACATTAAAAATTACTAATTTTAATAATTTTTTTTTATTTTGCTCACATTTAATTATTTAATTTACACAATTATTTCATGAGAAATTATTTACAAAACCAGTTAAAAATATTATAAAAAATTGTTTATATAATTATGATTCGTTACCTTTCATTTAAACCTTCAGTAAAAATGCATGAATTGTTAACAGGTATTCCAAATAAATCCATATATAAAATAGTAATAATAATAATAATAATAAATACTAAATATATTTTCACAATATTTAAATATATTTTTTATATTTGTTTTTCATTTATGTTTAATATTTTAATTGTAGATTTTATGTTTTAGTTACACTTTTATTTTCGACACTTTTGTATAGAATTTCCCCACCAAAAGAAAAACTATAAGAAAAAATAAAACAAATATCCACGAAATTCCGGTTAACAACGCGCGCGAAAAAAAATAATTATTTATATGTTTAATGTTAAAAAGCTTGTCGTCGACTGACTAACAAAAAAAAAAATTTATAAAAACTATATTGACTGATGTCATGATTAGATTTTCATTATAAATCTAGACCGACGTTTAGTACTCTTAGTACTAAATGAAAAACAAATAAACCATAACAAAATTTTTATTATTATAAATTAAATTTAAAAATTAAAAATTAAAAAAATATATATATATAATATTATGCTCGTGTAAGTGTAGCGGTGAACTTTATGTCTTTATGTACACTTTAAAAGAAATTCAATAAAGTACTGAATTAAAAACAACTTACGAAACTAATAGACCAAAAAGACTAATGCTACTGGAAGATATTAAGTATTAAATATATAAATATAATATGTACAATAGTATTAGAAGTAAGTAGATATATATATATTTATGTTAGGTACTTTTCATTTCAATGAATTAATGTAGGTAAAATATATATATATAAAAAAAATTTTTGTATACGAATACGATCTAGAAATAATCAATGTGTTTATAGTCGTCATATATTATGAGTAGCGTGCTTGTTTATAGGTTTATAGTATATTCTTAGTTATACTTTTATGAATAGTTATTGAATAATTATGATGTGTATTGGTAGTGACAGACTTGAGGATCGAAAAAAATGAATTTCACCCAAATCAATCTAATCAAGAAGATTCTATAAATCTGCGTATACTGTTGGCCTGTGCGCAATAATATATCATAGTAGTTTTTATCTGATTTTGATGAAATTTGGTACGCATGTTCTATAAATTGGAATTTATCATTGTGTAGCTTTAATGGTGATATGTTAAATGTTTGCTTTATATTTATTTATATATTTGATGTATTCTAGAGACTATAGCATAATAATTGTTATTTCATTTAAAAGAAATTTGTTATATGTTACATATTTATTTAGTGATCTAGTTGGATGTCTGATTACAGTTGGTCTGAAATCGGTAGCTTCATTGGATTGCTATTAATATTTACGAATTATATATTGATGTTTTAACAGCTACTGGAATGATTATTCTACTTAGAGAATACAACATCAAATCTGAGTTTTCTAGAAATAATATACCAATTTCCGAAATTTCTACAAAGAGCTATTATAAACTACGAATTATCGGCTTCCCCTCACCTTAGGTTAGCAGTTTTTTTTTATTCTACTTATATATCGAAATCATATTATAACATTTATTTATAATAATAAATAATTGTATTCGTATGTGTATACAAATAGTAGTTCTAAAATTTATATTATATATTATAAAAACAAATAATTGTGTTTGTGAAATATAATTTTTAAATTTCTATGTATGTATATTATATATACTTAAAAAACAGCATCTCAAATTCAAGTTCAGATTTTGTAATGGATAGTTTCTAAGATAAAAGATATATCCAAAATAAAAGACATAAAGAGGTAAGTATATACATATACAATGTATAAATATTTTGTTTATGGAATTTGCAACAATATAATATTTACCAGAAAATATGTCAGCATTATTTAATTTCACAGAAATATGATAAATTCAGACTAACAGATATTAAATTGCGATTTAATATTCAGAAAATTTTAGGTTTACATATAATAAAGATTTAATGTAATCCCATTCATGTTGCATGTGGTTGCAGAAATCGCGCTAATTTATTCATGTAAGTAACGACCTTCAATTCAGTGTGCGATTAAGTATGTACTGTTACTTTATAATAATAGAATGATATATATGGGTTAAATAGGGTCCTAGTGTTGGGTATAATTTAGCATTAGAGGGCAACAACAAGAGTAATACTTTTGATATGAACTAAACTAGCATTCAAGTGTTAATTATATCAATGGTCAATAGCAATATGATAGTTGCCTTCTAGAACTGCACGAATATCAACTAATATCTTACTTATACTTTAGTTAATTCTATATAATATCAAATAAAACATTAATAATATATTAACACATAAAAATCATTAATCATAGTTATTCATGTATCATTTGTATATAAATAGTAAATAAACTTTATGTAAACATTTAAATTTAATGGGTTGTTGGAATTCCCACATATATATGATATATTACTGTCTTTCAGGCCACTGTGAAATGTTGTAATTAGTATAGCCAGTATACTTTGGGTATATATGGCATATATTACGAAAATAGAGGATTTTCTATATCATAGTTACAAACTATTTTACTAAATCAAAGTTTTGAATTTGGCCAATATAGATCTAGATTTGAATTATGTTGTTATACTATTGTTCAAATTTATAATTAAAATTGATATTTAAATATATTGTGATGGTAGACTTTACTACCTCGCACATCTCTTAAGTTAGTGTCAAACCTACTAAAAAAAATAGTATATAATTGAGTTTCTTGAAAAACACTGGACTCGGAAGTGAGCTTTAATTTACAAATTAATTCACAATAGGTCCGCAGTCGTATTTAAATATTACAAGATATTCATTCGATAAACGTAAATCGAATTTCTACAAAAAAATCCAGAAAATTATATAACAACGAAAATTATATGATTCGGGTTAAATCTATTATTAATTTTAAATCTATATATAAAATTATAATAATAAGCGGTGTAATATTGATCTGATAAAAGTTTATAGATTATTTTATATAATTTATAAATTATTATATCGATAAGGAGAAATATTTTTGAAATAGTTAATAATTACTTTTTAATAAAAAGGTAAAAATGTATTATGACTGTATAATTGCATACTAGATGGAATAGTTTATCTTTATTAAAATAAATAAAATATCGAATCGATAATAATATAGATAATATTTTAATACTACAATCCAACAAGTGGTTGATAAACGACAATTATCAATTACCTTAAAGTTATGTAAGGTTTGTAGGCATATTAAAAAATTGTTTTCTTTTAGAATTTTGGGTTTAGATAATTCGCAGTGTTTTCCAAATAGATACTTAGTTAAACAAAAATAATAAATAAAATTGAATTAATATTTATTTATATGTAATTAACTCACAATTTATGAATTGTTGTATACAATATATACGTAACCTTACACAAAAGTTATTAAAAATTATAATGCAATGTAATTTTTTTACATACAGGTACTTGTGTTTATATTATTTTGTATTTTTTCTATATATACAAAGATTGTATATAGAAATAAAATATCCTATTAGTTTTATAAAATGTTGTGTTGTATATTTAAATTTATAATGAAAATATTAATAAAAAATCACATAAAAATATCTATTTCTAAAAAATACCTTTTTAACATTTTAAAATCGCCCAACCAAGCAAATTTATTTAAAAAATTATACACAATTAAGAAAAAAAAAACAAATATGCAAAGTAAAGTAAAAAATAAATAAACTTTAAAGTAAAAATAAAAATAAAAAAAATATGTCAAATAAAATATATAACAGGTTAGCCAACAATATAAAATAATATAAAAATTTTAAGAGGGATTTTCTTTGCTATGTTTATAAGGAGATTATAATAATACGAAATTTCAGCCAGTGATAGACGGTACAATTTTACAACATTATTATATCATGAACGATAGAATGATAATGATAATTATGCATAACTCTTTTTTAACTGTCAAATTTTATTCCTATAGAATCTAGATCTAGACATTTGCTTCAGTTTGGATTCCTAAGAGTTAAATCATTCCAAACTCTTTCGATTCAATTTCAATCGTACCTAGTACCTATGTGTCCACTCAATTGATTTTCCACACAAAATATATGATGACGTTACAATCGAACTTAACTAACGAATCGGTACTGAAATCTCTTTTAAAATTGTACTTTGGAAATATTTTGTCATGTTATTCCGTCGCGTATTTTGGTTGAACGCTAAAATTTTTAAAAGTTCATGAATTTTTATATGCGGTTTATACCGTATATAAACTAAAAATATATAGGTACTAAAAAGATTACTTAAAAATGTTCCAGCTAAAATATAATTTTATCGATTTAGCATTGTTAGGTTTTAACACAATGAACAAAATGATAAAAAAATACATATCATCGTTTAGCTCGAAATACAATTTACATCCAACTTAGTCTATGATGTGTAATTTCATATTAAAATATATCACAAAAGTGATACTTTAATCAAATGTTATATTTATGAATTGAGCAGAAGTACCAAAAACATTGTTTTAAATAACATACTTTGCCGCAATAATTTGGTATACGTTACGTAGTTAAAGTACAAACACTACATATTTTGTTGGGCTACAAATTACTAAAAAAAGTTATTGGGTCAAGTAAACACCTTTATTGACAGTTCATGACTTTTGACAATGACGACGACAAGTCCAATTTTTTTACTTATCCAAATTTATTATCGCAATCGCACTCACACGTTGAATGTTGAATTAGTGGAGAATTACGTAGATTTTTGCCTTTGTTAGAAAAATGGACGATGATTATTCATTCGTTCAGCGCAAAATAGAAGTAGTTTAAAAGTTCGACAATTTATAATATTTTAGATACATTTTCAAATCAAAAAAAGAATTTATCAAGTGTTCATTGCAAAGAAAAATCACATAAATAGAATTTTTTTTTCAAGTTTAGAGAATAATTAGGTTTTTTTTTAATCAAAACGAAAATGAGTGTTGACACGTACGGTCCTAGCTCCCAAGCATTAACATTTTTAGATACTGAAAATGATTTAATTGGAGCGGATACACAAGCATCTGAGTTTGATTTTCGTGATTTTACATTACCATCTCAAGGACAAACTCAAGCATCGCAAATTGATCCGTTAACTGGTGCTAGTCAAGTATTATGACATAAAAAAAAATTATTTCTAAAACATTTAATAACTATTTTTTTTTACATTTTAGGGGAATATATTTGGCAAAAGGCTTGATGTACATTCAAAAATATCAGCTATTACAAATGGTATGGCTGATCTTCAATTTGAAGAGGAAGATGATGAAGCTCTATTGGCTGTACAAGGTTTGCCACATCATGCTTGTAAATATTGTGGAATACATGATCCTGGCACTGTAGTTATGTGCAATATATGTAAAAAATGGTTCTGTAATGGTCGTGGTAGTACATCAGGATCTCATATCGTTAATCATTTGGTTCGTGCTAAACATCGCGAAGTAACATTACATGGTGATGGACCACTTGGTGAAACTATATTAGAATGTTATTCGTGTGGTGTACGAAACGTTTTTGTTCTAGGCTTTATACCAGCTAAAGCAGATTCAGTAGTTGTTCTTTTATGTCGGTAAGTATATTAATAAAAATGAAATATTGTTTTCACAGTAGGGCACTATGATCGGTGCATATTAAATCAGTAAAATAATAAACATAGTTATAGAATAGTATTCTAACGAAGACTATTTATATTATTTTTTTGGAGTAAAATTACTTTTTTCTGCAGTGCATATATATATTAGTAGATAAAAATTATTGTAATATGTACTTTTAATCTATTGTGATAAGATTTATTGTAAAGCGTCAGTAAAATACTACTTTTAGCCACATCCATGTGGTTAGAACAAATTTGTTAAACACTTATTTCAATTCGGATTATTAAAATCAAAAATTCTTACCAGTCACGCAAATACTGCTAAAGGAGTAATTTTACTGTTAAAAAAAAATTATAAATTTATATGTACTGCTGCCACAAGATTTCATTTAACAATTGTGAATTTCATATATTTCCAATGTTCTAAATAAAATTTATATATCTATATTAACACATTTTTCTTTACAATAGACAACCGTGTGCTGCTCAAAATTCACTTAAAGACATGAATTGGGATCAAGACCAATGGAAACCATTAATATCAGATCGTTCATTTTTACCATGGCTTGTTAAAATACCAACAGAACAAGAACAAATGAGAGCACGACAAATATCAGCTGCGCAAATTAATAAATTAGAAGAATTGTGGAAAGAAAATATTGAAGCTACTTTTCAAGATTTAGAAAAACCTGGTATTGATACTGAACCATCACAAGTATTATTACGATATGATGATGGTTTTCAATATTTGAAAGTATTTGGACCATTGGTACAGCTCGAGGCTGAATATGATAAAAAATTAAAAGAATCACAAACACAAGAAAACATCGAAGTTCGCTGGGATGTTGGTTTAAATAAAAAAACAATTGCATATTTTACATTAGCTAAAACCGATGGTGACATGAAATTAATGCATGGTGATGAATTAAAATTACGTTATGTTGGTGAAATGCATAAACCATGGAATGGAATTGGTCATGTTATTAAAATACCAGATAATTTTGGTGAAGATATTGGATTAGAATTGAAAAATAGTCAAGCTGCTCCAGTCGAATGTACATCAAATTTTGCTGTTGATTTTATATGGAAATGTACATCATTTGATCGTATGCAAATGGCATTACGTAAATTTGCTGTTGATGATAATTCTGTATCAAATTTTATTTATTCTCGTTTACTTGGGCATGGTCGTCATGACGGTTCCGATGAAGTTATTTTTCGTGGTAATATACCAAAACATTTTAGTGCCCCAAATTTGCCAGATCTAAATCGGTCACAAGTTTATGCTGTCAAACATGCTGTTCAGCGACCATTAAGTTTAATTCAAGGACCACCAGGTACTGGTAAAACAGTAACATCTGCTACAATAGTTTATCAATTAGTTCGTATGAATGGTGGTACTGTTTTAGTATGTGCACCAAGTAATACAGCTGTTGATCAATTAACAGCGAAAATTCATCGCACCAACTTGAAAGTAGTTCGTGTTTGTGCTAAATCACGTGAAGCTATTGATAGTCCGGTTAGTTTTTTGGCATTACATAATCAAATTCGTAATATGGAAACAAATGTTGAATTGAAAAAATTACAACAATTAAAAGATGAAACTGGTGAATTGAGTTCAGCTGACGAGAAACGATATCGTATGTTAAAAAAAGCGGCTGAACGTGAATTATTAGAGGCTGCTGATGTTATATGTTGTACATGTGTTGGTGCTGGTGATCCCCGTTTATCACGTATTAAATTTTCATCAATTTTAATTGATGAAAGTATGCAATCAACTGAACCAGAATGTATGGTGCCAGTTGTTTTGGGTGCTAAGCAATTAATATTAGTTGGTGATCATTGTCAATTGGGTCCAGTTGTAATGTGTAAAAAAGCAGCTAGAGCTGGACTATCACAAAGTTTATTTGAAAGATTAGTTGTTCTAGGTATTCGTCCGTTTCGGTTAGAAGTACAATATAGAATGCATCCAGAATTATCACAATTTCCATCGAATTTCTTTTATGAAGGTAGTTTGCAAAATGGTGTTTGTGCAGAAGATCGAAAATTACGTATTGATTTTCCTTGGCCACAAGCTGATCGACCAATGTTTTTCCTTGTAACACAATCACAAGAAGAAATTGCTGGTTCTGGTACATCATATTTAAATCGAACCGAAGCTGCAAATGTTGAAAAGATTACAACACGTTTTTTAAAAGCTGGCGTAAAACCAGAACAAATTGGTATTATAACACCATACGAAGGACAGCGAGCATATTTAGTACAATATATGCAATATCAAGGAAGTTTACATTCAAAACTATATCAAGAAATTGAAATTGCCAGTGTTGATGCATTTCAAGGCAGAGAAAAAGATTTAATTATAATGTCTTGTGTACGATCAAATGAACATCAGGGAATTGGTTTTTTAAATGATCCACGTCGTTTAAATGTTGCATTAACAAGAGCAAAATATGGAATAATAATTGTTGGTAATCCAAAAGTATTATCGAAACAACCATTATGGAATCATTTATTAAATTTCTATAAAGATCGTAAAGTTTTAGTTGAAGGTTCTTTAAATAATTTAAAAGAATCTCTTATACAATTTCAAAAACCGAAAAAAATTGTAAATACATTAAATCCAGGTACACATTTCATGTCAAATGCAATGTACGATGCCAAAGAAGCCTTAATGCCTGGTTCATTATATGATAAATCTGTTGGTGGTGGAATGAATTATGGTAATCATAATCAGGCAATGCAAGGTCCATCATTAAATCAATTAAGTCATGGTATTGGTGGTGGTTATCATCCACCACGAAATATGGGTTTAGATATGTTTACACGAAATCATCATCATGATTCAATTAGTTATATATCACCAGAGAGAGCTCAGGCAGCTATGAATAATATGCCTGTTCCAGTTGGTATGTTTATGAATATGAGTAATATACCACCAAGATTTTATAATCAACATCAGCAAGCTATTCAAGCAGCAAAACAAGGTAAACGGCAAATTAAAAATCCATCTAAAAATCAAATTAAAATACGGAATAATAGTCAAAATACTGGTGGTCCTTTAACACAACAAAACATGAGCCAAAATATGAGTCAGACTGGTTTTAACTTGTCACAGCAACCAGAATTATCACAAGATTACGGTCAAATTTCTCAAATGGATGGAATTTTATCACAGGAGTCAAATTATCAGGTAATTTGGGAAATTTATATTATATAAAAATATTAATTTTATTATTATTTGTGTTGCGAGAGATTGATTTCTTTTTTTTTTTTTTAAAAAAAATATAATTTTTTACAAACTTATATTTATTACTTTCAGGGTCACTTTGGGGATAAAATTGCACTGGGGTTGACTAATTCAAGTCAATTTTCTCAGCCTTATTGATAAAAACACACAGAAACAGAATACACATATAAAATTGCAGTAATGTTCGTTGGGTAAAATGATTTTCAATATGAGAATTTGCAACAAAAGATTATTTGAAAATATACTGTTAACATCAAAAAAATAAAATAAAAATCATTTGACGAGAAGCCTGATAGATAGATCGAATTAAATAAAACGAGAAAAAGGGATATTAACAACATAATAAAAAAAGGTCTTAGATTCTTATAAAATTATATATAAAAAAAACACAAGAAATGATGTGTACTGCTTTTCGCATAATGACGAAAAATATGTATTTTTATTGATATATTATATACATACTAAAAGATCCAAAAGCAAATTTGAAGTCTTCTTTCAAAAATAAATAAATAAAAATAAATAAAACAAATAATTGCTTTTATAAAAATACAAAAACAAAATATTATGGCGAAATTTACAGCATTTCTGTTTAAAATTTGTATTGAGTAGAAGAAAAAAATATCAATGAAAACTCGTCAACTTTTTTCGGAATGAAAATCATCAATTAACAAAATATAAACTCTTTAAGTAAGATGAATGAATATATACAATGATTTATAATTCGTTAAAAAACAGTAAGATACTGTTCAGTAAATAATTGCGATTTTATTCCTGTTTTTTTTTTTTGTTTAAATTTTTATTTCAATTTTTAGTGTTTTTTTACCTCTACCATATATTTTCCCTACAGAAATTTAAAAGAAAAAAAAAATTGTGAAGAGTAATTAAAAAAAAAATATATTTTCGGAAATAATTAATTTATTCCGTTTAGTTGTTGATAAAAAAATTCTTTTTAAAATTATTATATATGTAAAAGTTTTTTCCTAATTGGCAAAAGTAAAATAAATTTTTATTTTTACTTATAAATGTCAAATTTTCGCTGTTTATTTTTTTACTGTAATTAAATTTGTTGGCATACAAAAATAAAATATATTTTTTTAATCTAAATTTGAAGTTTGGTTCTAATATATAGTAATAGTAATAAATGCTAATAGACTGGGAGCTAAAAACGGATTTACTTTGGTTATTTTCGTAGTCATGACTGTTAAATTCAATGGAACTGGAAGTTTTTAAAGGTTGGTAACCTGTGCCTTTGCGTAGTCAAAATAAATATACATTGCTAGATCTCTAGTAATAGTATGTTAAGTTTATTAAAATAAATGGAATCGGGTGGAATCTCTTTAATTGAAACCTTTAATTATTCAAATTATCTGTGGGAGGTCAAATTTAAAAAACGACCGTCCACATTATTCCTTGATTGCACAATTAAAAACTTATTTAATTCAAGGCGTTTATTAAAATTTTTAATTCCTTTAATTTATACCTTTAAATCTTCAAAATTTGAAATTATTTATGTGGAAAATAGAAAAACATTACCTTATCTTTAGATCTATCAATCAAAACTTCCTCAATCATTAAAAATCTATCGAATTTCTTTTATTTTTCTTGTGATTTGATTACATAAATTTGTTATTTAAAAGCAAACAGTATAATATAATAATGGACATACCATGAATGTAGTACTGAAGAGTATGCAGATGGAGCGGTTTGAAAAAACTTATCGCTAAGTACTAATGATGCAAATACCTGCATCAGTATTGCTGCGAAAATCAGCGAGTGATATAATTCAGTCATCCATTAATTTTCAGTTATATTTAAAATGTTTTAAACAGATAACTAATAAACATTATAAATAGTACATAAAATAAAAATTCTTTGTCCAATTTCAAACAAAATTGTGCAGAATACTTTAAGAATTTTTGTTTAAAATTTTGTTATATATTACAATTAAAAATATGAATTATATTTGTACAATGGTGCTACAGCCTTGGGCTGATTTATGATGTTTTTATGTAATAAATGATTTATGAAATTATTCTACGGTTAATCACGAATAATATTTGTGTTTATTTTTGATATTTATATTATGTTCGTGAGCTTTTTTATGACATCACTTTTCAAAATTGCGTTAATTCGCTTTATCTTGTGGAATTTTATTTAAAAGTACTTCGTCAATTATAACAAATATCGCTGTATACGTTGCATTATATTGCGTCATATAAATCTTATTTATGTTTCCTTTTAAGGTAACTCTATGTTAGTTATGATGTTAAAAAGTCCATGATTTCACATCCTCCAATTAACATTTTATTAACAGTGTAGTCTGTAGTGTATAAGGAACAGATGAAATATTTTAAGAAGCAATAAAATTCATTCACTTTTGCCATGCTGCTTTTATTTCGAAACTATTACAAAATACTAAGTTTTTTTTTGACAATTTTTTTAAAGACATTAATTTCAACAATATTTATAATATTTATGTATAATTTGAAAATATTCATTTTAGTATAGAAAATTAATTGCAGTTACTTTAAATTAAAAAAAAAAACAATATATGTATATATATAATTATGGTCATTTACAGAGCAGCTAATGATATTAATATTATTTGTACATTTTATATTTTATTAAACCCTTCATAGAAGGAATTTACTTACAAATTCAAAATTTTTTCTTAATATTCATTATTTTATAGCATAATAACAATAATTTAAACATTTTACATTATTCAATTTTTTCTTTAAAGCATAATAATTTAAATAACTTAATAACAATTCCAGTTTAACTTACAGTTTATGACAACGTTCTTATTTATATAAAGAAACGTATAAACAAATTTATAATTTACATTAAATTTTTTAAATATTTTTTGGGAATACATTTTTTTTTTGTTCATAACAATAAAGAACTTTTAATATTTATTCTCCGTTAAAATTAAAATTATTATAAATAACGAAAATGTTTTACAAAATATATAATTACAAACATAAATAACTAAATAGAAATTTACTTGCCACAATAGTGTTTTGTTTTGGGGTTTTTTTTTTTTTTTGAATAAATCTCGTTTTTATGCTTTTTAGAACTTTTTTTCGTTACAATCTATTTTTTTTTATTACTTCTTTTTAATGATTTTTTTTTGTTTTTTATTTATTTTTTATTTTTTTGTGAATTTTAATATTTTTTATTTTCATTTGGCGTTTTTTGAATTATTTTAATTAACTTCCAACTTCAACATGAAGTAAAAAAAAACCCTAAGTTTTATTTTTAGAATATTCCATTTTTTAATTTTTTTTTATTTTGTTAATTTTAATAAATAAAAATAAATTTTTTGTGTTTTTTTTTTTTTTTTTTTAATTCATTTTTAAATTGATTTCTTTTTTATACTCTATTTATATATTAACAACACAGAAACTCAAATTCATTATTTTAGAGACTTTCTTTCGAGTATTTTCTTACAAAAAAAAAAAAAAAACAAAAACAATTTTTTGTGATATTTCTTTTCCATTCTTGTAAACTTAGGGTGATTTTTTTTTTTTTTGATTTTTTATTAAAATGAAAAAATAACTTTGTTCATAAGTTTTTTTATAATATGCACCAAAGACAGATTCTGAAAATATAATTAAGTATAATCAAAAATACAAAAAAAAAAAAAAACAATATTCTTATAAATATATAAATTACTTATGATTAATATAAAAAATAATAAAAAATTTCCTCAAACTTCCAAAATTTCAAGTTCATAAATTATCAATTATTTAAATCAAAATTTAAAAAGTTAATATCTTACTAAAAGTAAGTTTATAATACAAAAAAACTAAAAAAAAAGAAGACTATAATCAAATCTATACTACTATTTTGCAATCCTAAATATGCATCTTGGCAAATGTATATACAAATTGTTTAATAAAGCATTCTGCATATTTAATAAAGCATTCTGCATATATCTTATTCTGCATTAAGTTTTATGACACCAAGAATTTATTTTATATAATTCGGAATTTTTTTCTTCGGAATTGAGTGAAATCGATTTTTGCGAAACTTAAAGCTAATAAAAGAAATTGACCAGAAATTTAAAAAACAGGTACATTTTATGCCATAAAGCGGGATAACCTGGTTATTAATAGAAATAGAGAAAAAGCTGAACTAAAAATTACCGAATACATCAGAATATGTCATTATCCACATCAAAATCAAAATATGCTGTGATGAATAATGCTAAACAAACATAAATTAATGGCACATATATTTGTTTAATCGAAATATATAATTAGATGAAATGAAATGATAAATGTATATAAAAACATATTTTCAAATTTGCAATTAAATTTGCAAATCAAAAAAATCACTTGAAAATCTGACTAGGTTTATTCAAATTCAATGTAAAAAATAATAATTTTTGTATATTATAAGGTTAATTTTTAATCAATTAAGATTTATTTGTTTAATTTAATGTTTAAATTTATTTCCTTTTTTTACTCCGTACTTTACACTCTGAATATTTTTAAACAATCTAATACATCACTAAATTATTCAAATATATTGTTTTTATATCCATGAAATGAGTGCGATTGGCAAGTGAGGATTTAATATAGATGTCCGAATTTATAAATATTGATTTTAAAATAATTTTCTTTAAATAAAATATCACAAAAAAAAAAAAAACATTGTCAGGTTTCTATAATATTCAATTACAGATATTCAAAATTACAATTTATACTATACGACTAATATTTGTATTAATTAATTAATTAAATAGACTTTTCATATATATAAACTCTGTTCTTTTAAAAACTAAATAATACTTAAGTTATTTACAGTAGCAAATAAACATTTCATTTTTTCTATTTTTCAGTCTTTCAATTAAAAATATAATATTATAAAATTTTTAAAAACTTACATAAAAACGTAAAATACGAAGAACACACTAAGGTGGATACCTCACGATATTGGTGGAGCCATAGATAATGGCACAAGTGGTATTGAACTTTGAAGTATTGGAGAAAATATCGAATTCATATCCAATGTTTCATGCAAAACTTTCCAGGATGCTATAAATACAGCCTTAATTCGTTCAAAAGTATCGAAATCGTAAACAGATCGAGCTGTATTTGTTAAATCGAACGGCTCTGAAAATATTTGAAAATAATCAATTACGAAAAGATGCCGAGTTGTACCTATTATATTAAAGTTAATATAAAATGTGTTGCCCATAATAATATTTAAAATAAATATTGCTTAATTACTTTTGCATTTACGCAATATAACGTGTTGTGTAGCTTGCACAACAATGCAAACCATATTTCTGAATTTGCATTATTCTGAATTATGAACTGGATTAACTATTTTAAACTAATGTTTTTTTATATATACTGTTTGAAACATAACCTGACCCGCCTAAGATAAATAATTAATTATAAATTACCTTCTATGCATAATTCCTTCCACTGATGAATATCATTTTTTAAGCTTTTAGCTTGCCTGCAAACGTCTATAGGTAATACTGCGCCTGTGCGTACAGATATTGCATATTGGGTATAACTAAACGTATATTTGTAAAAATAAATAAATAAATTATAAAAATTTAAAATAGTATTTTTAAAACTTACTCAAAATTACTGTAATACTCCAAATATAGTAACAATAATTCTCCAAGTGGTTGGTTATTTTGAGATTCATAATGTCCAATATCTTCATTCATATCAACAAAACCAAAATCATTTGATTTAAGCTTTATAAAAATATAAAATATTTTACTATAAAAACATAATATATTTAAATTTATATATTTATAATATATATGATATTCAAATAAGAAAAATTGTTTGTAAACAGTATTCTTTAATTTTTCTAAAAAAAAAATTCTTGATTGAATATCAAAATATATTTTATAATAATTTCAATTTGATTTTTTTTTATTAATTACAATAATTTGAAATTTTTCTGGAAACATTTCATGTAAACATGGTAGAACCGGTGGGCTAATAGCATATTGTAAAAAATGAATAACCATTAAAACAAGAGAATAACTGGATATTGTCATATTCTTAGCATTGTTAATATTATGAAATTGTGCCCACAATTTTGTTATCAACACTAATGGTTTTAATCGCCAATCAACTAAAATTAATTATTATTATATGCTATTAAATTATTTGGTTTGACAATAAATTTGTATATAAATATAATATAAAAAAGAAAATAAAACTTACGCTGAGAATAACAATGCAATAAATGAGTATTTCGTATTCCTACACAATTATTAAAATTTAAATCAACTTCAAGCATATGCATTGAATCGCGAAATCTTAATATTGGAACTTTAGCTTCAATTAAATTGAAATTTTCAAATACTCCTAAGGTACCAAGGTATTCTTTAAGTAATGTTAAATTAAATAAAGCCTCCATTCTAGGATCTATACTGGTAGCATTCCGTGATACCAGACACATATCAACATCTGAAGTATCAGCACCAAAACCAGATATTGTTGAACCAACTAAATATAATCCATATCGTGGATATGCTTTCTAGAAGTAATAAAAAAGAAAATTTATATTTACAAATAATTATGAATAATTTAATTATATTGTTAATACTAATTTGATTTTATACTGCCAATTTAAAATATATTTTATGATTAGATTATATTCTTTAAAATTTATTCGGTATTATATAAAATAAAATACGAAATAATTGAAAGCATAGACCAGTAATTAAAAAGAATTATACAAAATATCAAAATTGTATATCAATAATTCAAATTATGAATTATTTGCTAAATTTGTTAAATTATTTGACTCTAAGTCTAGGCTTTATGAATATGAAATGTTTATTTTAAATTTTTAATGTTTACCTTAATTGTTACGTATAAATAACGCCACAAATACATTTTTTTTTTGTATGTTTCTTCAGTTTGTTGTGATCCCATGAATTTATTCCAAATATCTTGGGTTAATGAATCCCATTTTGTGCCATTTAATAAAGTTTGTGGTGGCTCTTTAATTTCAATTAAATGAGCTCTTGCTAAAAATTTATCTGGTGGTGTGTATATATTTTCATGGAAACTATGAGCACGAAAACTTGGAAACAAATGTCGACGTCCTCGAAATGTACCTCTTTGTGCTGATTGACTAAACAAAATTATATATATATATATATTTATTTTAATTTCACTAATTAAATGTAGAGCTATACTGTCATAATAATTAATGTTTTATTATATACTGCGATAGCATATAAACGTTAATTTATTAAATTAATTAATAAATAAACGTTTATTGTTTTTGCAAATATTTTAATTACATATAATACATATATACATTTTTTTTTTAAATAGTTTTTTTTACCTTCGCTTTATATTTGATACTACAGTTCCGGTATCATTCACATATTGGTTATTTATATCTGAAGATGCAATATTATTTGGACTATAAACACCATATGGACTGAAGGGTGGATTTATACCGACATTCCAGTAAGTTAAATTTTGATGTGAACCATAATAATTGCCATGAGTCTTAAATATATCTTCCTCGGAATATGCCGGTGAAAAACTTATAATTGAATTTATTTCACCTAAATGATATGCACCAGCTCCAATTATTTGTCTATTATTATTATTAGTGTTATTATTGTTACTATTATTGTTATTGTTGTTATTAGTATTAGTACCATTATTATTATTAATATTACTATTACTATTACTATTATTGTTATTATTAATATTATTATTATTATTGTTAATAGATAGAAAACTTTTTTCATTATTATGTCTATAACTGGAATGTGAAGAATCTGATTCGTAATCATGTGTTGTTGTTGCACCACCAGCAAAAGATATACCACCACTATTCGATGATTTTTCTAAAGTTGTTGAAACTGCAGTAGAAATTGATGAATTTTCTAATGGATCATAGCTAACTGTTGATGGAATTATACCTGAACTATTTGTAGATAAATTTTCATTTAAATTTTGTTGTCTAAATATTAATGGACTTTCGGATTTTGGACTAGGTGTTGGTGATCTACTATTACTAACAAATTTACCACCATCAGTAAGTACATATGTAAGATTATTAAAATTTTGGTGATTTCTATTACGTGGCAGTGTTTGTAATGAGTTATTATTATTTATATCATTTAACCCAGCTGCAGTTAAACTATTACCATATTTATTTGAATTATTACTATATGTTTTTTTTAAATTATTATTTTGTGTATTATTAAATGTATTTTGTGTTGATTTTTTAGCTTGATGATGTGGATGATGATTACGAGCATTATTATTATTATAATGTAGTCCATTATTAATACCTTGATATTGTGATGGATGATGTGGCGGCTGTTGATGATTTACATAATATTGATTTTGATGTTGTTGTTGCTGTTGTTGTGATTGCTGTTGTTGCTGATGATGATGATGTTGTTGATGTGCATGCTGTGCATAATTATTATTTTGATATAATTGATGTGGATTATATGTTAATCCTCTAGATGTTAAAATTGGTGTACCAATATTATTATTATTGTTATTATTAGATCGTATTGTTGATGATGTCGATGATGATGGTAAACGACCATTTAAATGATCAAATGTTGTATCATAATTATTAAAATCTTTATTTGTATTTAAATTTTGATTATCTACTGCTACAGATGTTAAATTAACATCTTCTTGCATTGTATATGAATATCGATTACGTAAATTTGTTGCATTTATATATGATGTTGGATTTCTAGGTGCCGGTGGTGATGGTGACGGTGTTGGTGTGTAACCTCTGCTACTACTACAACTTGATCCGCCAATAGTCATTTGTACTCCTACGGAATGTAAAAAATCTAATGAATATGAAGCTGCTGGTGATACTGAAGTTGGAACAATGGTAGTGGTTGAATTAGTAGCATTTACAGTTGTAGTATTTTGATCCGTTATGCTTGGTGTACTATTCATAACCATTGACACTTCTAATTGTGGTATAATATTATTATTCAATGAAGAATGATTATTATTATTTATATTTTTATTATTGCTATTTATTTTAATATTATTCGATTTTATTAAAGTATTCTTTGATCGTGATGGCGATAAGTTTTTTATTGGTTTGCCACTGTAACTAATGCTATTACCTAAATTAGCACCATTATTATTATTATTATTATAATCAATTGAACTTTTTTTAATATTAACAATATTATGAAGTATATTTTTCGTTGGATATATATTTTGAATTTTGATAGTGTTATTATTATTATTAAGAAACTTTTTACGATTTGAATTATTATGGCTACAACTACCGTGGGTGATATTATTATTAATCTTTTTTTTATTTGTATGTTGTTGAGTTATGCTATTTTTAGTAATTCTTTGAGATTGATTGTTATTGTGATTTTTAAAGTTTGTATGATGCTGAATTTTGCTTATATATGAATTAGATTCTGATAAATTCTCATTATTATAGTTTCCATTTTCTTTATTAACTGATATAATTTTAATATTGGAAGAATACATATTATTTTAATTAATTAATAAATATTTAAATGATTTCTAAAAATATGTTTTGTAGTTTTTTTTTTTTTTAATTTTTCCAAATTGTTAATGTACTGATTTTGTATAAATTGTACTTTTTCGTGTAGTTTTGTATGTATTTTTTTTTTTTTGTATATAAAATTACCTTATTTTTCATTTAAAATATTTAATAATCATGAGGCAGATTCTTTAATTTAGTTTTTCACTTATTTTGTTAATAATATTTATTTATATAGTATAATATAGTAGTAATTTCTAAGGTAATGGGTTTTTTTCTAGTATGTTTTGTTGAAAGCACTTGATTATCACAGAATTAATAAAATCTTTGTATATTGATATGTAGAATATCTGAAAATAAATTAAAATATTAAAATTCATTTTGTACAATTAGTACTTTAATAAAATGATTAACAGTTCACTAACTGTAATTTCCACACAGGAATCCTTATCATAAAATCATATACAAGCCAAATAGTTAAATCTTAAGGAAATATTAGATTATTTAAATCAAATCAAACAAATTCCAAATCAATATCAATTGTAAAATGATTTTTTCGGAAATATATATTTTAACTATATGAAAAATTGGAAATTATGAAATGTTATTATATTATGTTATCAACTTCCAGTACGGCTTATGAAAAACTTACCGCCTTTTCTGATATATTCATGAAAAATTGTAATTGTAACGGGATATCGAATTGGTTTTTTTTATATTATATGGAGAATTATCATCAAATATTAAAGCTTGCATTTACTTTTTTTTACATAAAAAATAAAAAATAATACAATAAATTACCTGACACATAAACTTCATACAATCATAATTATTTGACTGCAAATATTATCAAATATATTCAGTAGGCAAAATATATTTTTTTTTCTAGCAAAATTGCATCTTTACTTTTAGAATTCAGTTATGCCAATGTAGTTTAAAATACGAACTTCAATTTTGTTTAGTTTTTTGGAAATAAAATATTGCTGATTTGAAATGTTGAAGGCTAAATTTATAATTATAAACTAACTACTGTGAACTAATGATTAGAACGGATATATATATGTCTCCGTTTCCATTAGAAACGGTTTTGTTTGGAAACGGAGAAGTTTTTGAAAAAACACACGGATAGAATAAAAATATATTTAAAGTAAGGGGATTATGTACATTTTTGAAAGCCAACATAATAAACGAAGGGTGAAATATAATGCAAAAATATTTTGCAAATTTTTGGTAACAAATTTTCGGATTTATATACAGAAAAATAATATGACATAAAAAAATTGATTAAATATTTAATTGTTTCTTGTTTGGCTTTTAAAGTATACGTTTCCAATTTTGTAAAACAATTAAATCTACTGATCAAAAATCATTTTATTATGTCATAATATATTTATTATTAATTTATTATTACGAATTACGGAAATTCTCGCGGATTATTTTATAGCCTGGTTCAGAATTGTTAATTAAACATAAATAAAAAATAAATCTTAATGAAACTGGGTTATGCACCAGAATTAATAAAAATTAATTCTTAAATACAAATTTAAATTTTGTTCCCATGTTTTATGAAGTCTAAACTAAGTTTAAATAAGTTCTTATGTACAATATTGCAATACACATAAAAAGAGTAAGTATAAACAATAAACTACTTGAACAAAAACAAAATATGGGCTAATTATTGTATATATTCCAATATATTCTAATATGAAAATAATATTTTGTATTGGCTTTGTATATAAGTATAAGAGGTATAGTATTAGTGAATGTTTTATTGTCTAATGAAAATTGAATATCCTTTACATAATACAATATTATATTGCGGTAAATAAGTTCTTGTGCAAAGAACGCGAAGCAGCGAGATATCAGAAGATACAAATCTAGCTCATTCAAGTGTTAAAATCAAAATGTCGTATTGTGAATTGAAAATTTGTAGTTTTCATATTTTCTTTTGTTTTGACGTTCGTGTATATTGTTGAATTTAATTACAATAAAAAAAGAAACAAATAAGAAAAGTTAGCAATTATCAAAGTAAAAACAATTTTAAAAAAAATAAATTAATAATAATAAAGTCATGCTTTATAAATTTTAAATTATATTATTCATAAATATACAAGTGTCTTGTCGTATTGTTGTGGCTTGAAAATAATGACGTGATTTACTGTGGGATATTAATAAATTTTTATATTTTTCTAAACTAATAGAACGTGTTATATTTATTAACATAATTTATTTTTTATCGCAAAATGAATAGTTTGGGATGGGCAATGATTGTTAAACTAGGATGTTTATGTTCTAAAGAATCTATTGATGTTAATGGAACGAAATATGTTATACAGAATCGCATTGCTGAAGGTGGTTTCAGTTTAATAGATTTAGCTGAAAATAATATAACTAAACGACGATATGCCATCAAACGTGTTACATGTCACAGTATTGATGATCAGAATATCGCATTAAGAGAAATTGAAATTTGCCGAAAGATAGATCATGAAAATGTTATTAAAATTATTGACTATGTTATTAAAGGTTCAGCTGATATTGTTGTAAATGCAATAAGCCAAATTTTCATAGTTATTCCATATTATAGAAATGGTTCCCTCCATGATCATTTAATAGCTAGATCAAGAAATAGAGATTTTATGCCTGAAAGTCAAGTTTTACAATTATTTTTGGGTATATGTGAAGGTGTTAAGGCTTTACACGAAGTTAAACCCGATCCATTGGCACATCGTGATCTAAAAACAGCTAATATTTGTTTATCTGATTCATTTGACCCCATTATTGTTGATTTGGGTTCAGCAACTGAAGCTCGTTTACAAATTTGTGGACAAAGTGATGCACAAAGATTACAAGAATTAGCGGAGGAGAGATGTTCAATTGTTTATCGTGCACCAGAATTATTTACGGTACAAAGCTATTGTATGATAGATGAACGAACTGATATATGGAGTTTGGGTTGTATTTTGTATGCAATGTGCTTTTTTAAATGCCCATTTGATCCAATTTATGAGAAAGGCGATAGTGTTGCACTAGCAGTTTTAAGTGGCAATATTATTTTTCCTGATGATTCTTATTATTCGCAAGAAATGCATGAACTTATTCTATTTCATCTTCGAATAAATCCTATGGAACGACCTTATATTTATAGTGTCATCGAACGTGCTCAAGATTTGGTTAATAAACTTGAGAATCGACTTTAAAATA
Source organism: Rhamphomyia laevipes (assembly GCA_963920725.1). NCBI lineage: Eukaryota > Metazoa > Arthropoda > Insecta > Diptera > Empididae > Rhamphomyia > Rhamphomyia laevipes. The sequence continues at coordinate 5,606,291 of OY987256.1, read as the reverse complement.
TTTTATTTTTATAATTTTCTGAAAAGTTAGTTAATTTTATATAAATTTATTTTTACTGACTAGACAGAGACCTAGGTTAAACTTATGAAAAAAAAAACAAGAATTCTAATTTTTGTGTAAAATATTTATTTTTGTTTTAATTTTTATTTATTTTGATATTTTGTTTTACACTTTAATAAAATAAAATATATTTACTTAAATAAATGAATAACGATATAATTTATAATATAAAATCGTAGATAAATTATTTGTAGTGTAAAGATAAAGAAAGAAAAATGTTTGGTCGATCGCAGCTCGAGCTAAGTGCTAAGATAAATTTTAAGAAATCGACACAAATTTTGAGAAAGGGTTGCTCGAGTTAAAAAATGATTGTATACAGATAATTTTTTTTATAAAATGACGTATCAGTTGTTGACGACATTGCTTTTTATTTTATTTAATATAAAATTAATAATTAATATATTTTTTACTTTTTATTATGCACTGACAGGCTTCAAATTTACCTTGAAATTTTTATTATACGCGTTAAGAAAGACGATAAATCCGCGTTAGTTTTATAGATACTTGATGCTTGGTCCGCAGCACTACTTTAGACTTTGGGTTTCGCGTTCTAAATTTTATGATTTAACTTAGCCCGAGCTGCATATCGCCGACATAGGCAAATTATTCATTGAAAGAAATAAATATATGTATAAGTTAATTTTCCAATATTCTTGTTTATAAAAAAAAAAATAATTAATATATTTATGTTTAAAAAATCACAGAAAGCGTTTTATAATTTATCTTTATTCTTCAAATAAAGCTATTCTGGAGATAACGATGGCCATATTCTGTCGATAACGATATCGATATTACTCTATTCTGATTCATTTTTTTTCATACTACACAGAAACAAAAATCAAAAAATATAGTAGTACTAGTTGCCTCGAAAGCAGCATTATAAACAAGCCATAAAAAGGCAACTCGACAATCAAGACCATGAGACATTAACACAAGGTTTTAAAAAGGTTAATCATAGTACTGCAGTGGGTCCACCCACTTAGCATTGTAGGAAATGGTAAAGCGGTCTCACTTGCTAAGAAAGATTCGAAAATAATTGACAGATCTACAAAATCAATAACACTTAAAAACATCAAAAAATATCTAGACAATAAAGAACAAGAGCAAAAACTGAACGCGGATTTATCGTTCAGGTATAATAAATAGTTCCAAGCTAAATTTGAAATACAGAAATAAAACCTTTGAAATTTCAAAATAATAAAAAAAATTGCTGAATCAAAGTGAATTTATGTTGTGATTATAAATAAATTTTTATAAATTATGTCAGCTGGAGCTGATTTGGCGATCGCTGTAAATAAAACGACTGCATTATTGTGAATTGAAAAAATTTTAAAACCCGTTTTAGTTGCTTTGGTTTTGTTTTTAATTATCATAGTTTGAATCAAGGGTTAAAAAAGCGCTATACTTTTAGGCGTTAAGCACCTAGAGTGCTTTATTATTACACTGTATTAAACGTATATATTTTGTGCGGCAAATCAACATAACCACAAATTCACAAAATGCATTATATTTTGACAGTCCTTACCTTACCTTGTTTAATGTTTATCAAACACGTGTAGTGAGTGTTGTGTTGAAAATATATCTGGCTTCTGGACAAATTAAATAACTCGCATTTAAATAATAAAAAGATTTAATTTACATTTTCATTATCAGTTAATTTGTCTTAAATATTTAAAATAATGGGATTCCGTGGTGGTGGTGGTCGTGGAGGAGGTGGTGGACGTGGCGGTGGTGGCGGAGGATTCCGTGGTCGAGGTAAGATTATTTTTGTTTTTAGAAATGGTAAATACAACGTTCTAATTTTTTTTAAAGGTGGTGGTGGTGGCGGAGGTTTCCGTGGCGGTAGAGGTGGTGGTGGTGGTAGAAATTTCGACACTGGACCACCAGAACGGGTCATTCCATTAGGACAATTTTCGTACCCATGTGAAGATGACTTAATATGTAAAGTAAATATAGAAGATGTTCCATACTTTAATGCACCCATATATTTAGAAAATAAAGAACAAATTGGTAAAATTGATGAAATCTTTGGAACGCTCAGGGATTACTCTGTTTCTATAAAATTAAGTGAAAATATGAAAGCGTCAAGTTTTAAAAAAAACGAACAATTATTCATTGATCCACAAAAATTGCTTCCATTAAATCGATTCTTACCAAAGCCTGATCAACCGAAAGGACCAAAAAGAAAGGGTCCACCTGGTGGAGTAGGTGGTAGAGGCGGTGGCAGAGGAGGTGGTGGAGGACGTTTCAACGGTGGTGGACGTGGAGGAGGAGGTGGCCGTGGTGGTGGCTTTGGTAGAGGTGGTGGTGGCGGTGGTGGTTTTGGAAGAGGAGGTGGAGGAGGCGGCGGTGGACGTGGTGGTGGTGGAGGCTTTGGTAGAGGCTTTGGTAGAGGCGGTGGTGGTGGTCGTGGACGATGGTAGATGTATTTCGTTTCACACACTATTATTTAAGTTATTAATAAGACGTGAACTCTTGTTTAGTTTTAAATTTGAATTTTTATGTAAATAAAAATGGATTTTAAATTCAGATTATGACTTGATTATTTATTCCTATATTAAAATTTACTGAGTGTTGATGCCCGAATTAAAAGTATGTCGACGAGATTTTGATTAAATGTATTAACAATAATTTTACAATATAAACAATATTTAATATTAGATACTACATTAATTATTTTATTTTATTACATATAGGTAGAACAAGTAAATATTAACAATTAAAATATGATTTATCAATGTTGGTACAAAAACGAGTTAATTTACTAAACTTTTGTACTGTTTCTGCTAATATATTATTTGGTAGTTTTGTTGTTAATATCGTAAAAATATGACCAAAAGTAACAGCATCCAATTCTGTTGGTTTATTTCCATAAAAATAAACATTATCACCAATTTTCTCGGTTAATGTTTCACAACATTTTTCTACTTTCTCGACAACTTCTTTTATATTCATATCTTGCCATTGATATACATCAAGTTGTTTCATAATATTACGACGTTTCTTTGTATTTTGTAATATATTAAGGGGCCATGGAAATACACATCCATTACGAATACAGGTAACTTCTTTATAAACTGTAGGTTCTACAAATGTTATATATAATTCGGCGTTAGTAAATATATTTTCCACAAGCGATATATATGCACGTAAATCTGAAGTTTGATCTGGATCCAACCAACTGTTAAGTGTAATTCCTTTTTGTTCCACAAATGAAACAATTGGTTCAAATTCTGCTACAACAAATGCACCAACTTTAACAAATGGAAGTTTAGTCATTCGACCGCCTGGAGACATAAACTCAGCATTAGCACATGAATGAATTTTATATGGTAGTTTGCACATTTTCAAGAAAGCTTTTACAGCTAAGCAACTAGCATTTTCAGCTAATAAAATTTGTTCAGCCTCATATGGTTGATATAAGAGAGCATCGTCCAACCATGGATCGGAAGCAATAATTTCTTCATTAAAATATTGTTTCACCAGTGAGGTATTAGCCATGGTCAGTTATTATTCAATTTACTTTTTTCCTGGTACGAAGAATTAAAAACTTGAAGATAAAATTTTTGTAATTTATAAAACAAAATTATGTCATACTGAAATTTTTTTTATATACATACATAACCTAAAAATGTATCAGCTGACAGATGACATTAGAGCCTCAGGAAAATCAATCAGGCAAAAAGACGAAGAAAACACAACACAACACAAGAAACAAGACAAGAGCCCCAAGAGCCACAAGAGTAAAAAGTTATTTTAGGACCAGGAGGAAGGGTTAGTTTCATAATGCTATCAATAAAAAGAAGTTATTTCCTGAGATCAAACATAGCTTTTCTGCGAAACTTAAACCTGTCTACTCAAGTACAAAGCGATGAATATACAGAAAAACCAATATATCCAGAAATTTTGAGCAATTCTTATAAGAGCAAAGAAATTAGACGGCATAAACTATGGCATGAGGAAATTAAAAATTTAAAAACTGTCGAAGAAAAACTTATCAAAGTTAATATGCCACGGTATTATGGATATAAATGTGTTATGATAGGTGATGAAAAATTTCCATATAATTGTTTACCTTTAACACAACATTATACTAGAAGTACTCTTAAAATTGATAATAGTTTACCAGAATTTTATAATAATAATACGGTAGCGGTCGATAAACTGGTTGAGTCTATCAAATCTGATATTATAGACAGCATAGAATTTGGTGCATATTATTATAAGTAAGTGGAAATTCAATTCTTAAGATTATACCTATTTAAAATTGTTTTGATTTTCTAGTCATAAATTTAAAAACGACACAGATATATCGCCATCAGAAAAAGATAAAATATTTGGCGATATAATTATACAACAAATAAATAGAACACTTATAAATTTATTATCAGAGGAATATCAACATTTATCGGAAATAACATATGATATTGAACCAAGACATGAAGCATTTTGGTGGGTAGGATGTGTAAAACCACCGAAAAATTGCAAAAAAATTAAAGAAGGATTGAAATGGTTAAAAGAAACGGCTGATGATCCAATTGACCGTATTGTACAATACATGGGTAATAATCGCTTGAATAATTTTTATCATATACTATTTTTAATTTACAATTTACTCGTTTTAAATTTCTGAAGGTAAACCGTACTTAGCATTACGACATAGATTGCCACTTCAACATATATCTAACGAAACACTTACTGCGAACCAAGATCAAGTAAAAGAAGAAATACCTTTGTATCCGTATGATGCAAGAACTATTGGATATTCAACACATCATAGGCATGGAACCAATTTACCCGGTAGACAACAATTTCATTACTAAAAGGACGATTATTAATTAAATTTTTGTAATTATATTTAAGGATTTTTTCCTGGAAGTCCATTTGAATTTGGTTTGCTATCATATCAAAAACGTAATCATTTGGTACAACGAAACTATGATAATGATAAAACGGATAATCAAGATGCTCTACATGCTCAAGGAATTCAATCTAGTTTTGCATGGTTATTTGCTCAATCATGTTATCAAGGTTTTTCTAGTTTCAATGATATTACATATCCATTAACAACACAAACTATTATAACAAATGGACAATATTGGTCTTTTTATGTATATGAATTAAATACAACTTTGATTCACTCAAATAATCCAACCGATAATCCAAAGGTGAATAAATGCTGGGGAACTATGGAATTAAAAATGTTTGAAGAAATTAATGATAATCATAAATGTATTGGATTTAATGATAATGTTTTAAAACAATTGCTTCATTTCTATATTAATGCACCAGCTGAAAGAAATATTAATTTAAAACCATATTTGGGTGAAGATGAGAAAATAATTGCAGATATAAAAGATCCAGATCGAAGAGAATTTTTAGAAAGAATTTATAAACATATGATGTCAAATCGACCGAGACATCTTTTAGTACCAGAAATTTATATGTGGGAAAAAATTTATAAAATTGATAATAACACTCGACCGTTAGAAGCTAAAAAAAGATTTTTCGAACGTAAAATTAATCCATTTAAAAGACGAATGGATCAGCATACACCAATTTATATACCTCGTGTTATACGACCAGATGGTCCAAAAAGTAAAAAACGGTGGGAAAAAACTTATTATCCGTAATAATATTTTTAGAAATAATTATGTATACAAATTATCAATATAATTAATAATATGTACTATTAGTATTTTTTTATTTAAACAAAAGTAAAATTTTGTTAATACTGAATACGATTTTTTTTCTGCTGGTCTAAACACATTTGGCCATAAATTTAATTTTTTATAGAGAAAACTACCAATCATTTTTGATTATATGGGTCCTATTTTATTTTTTAAATAAAAAATCCTTATTATTTGTTTGAGTTGTTGTTCCGGAAAATGTTTAGTGGATAAATGTTTTTAATTGGTATCGATTGAGTCGGGCGTTGGTCTAACTTATTTATGCAACTTGAATTGTTATCAAGCAAGGGAATTCTACAGACAAGACAGTGGAATTATTATAATGGCAACAGCCGTTATTAGGACACAAGACACAACCATACAAATTTGCTGTTCTGTTTCTCTTTCGTGTAAATATATAAAATACTTCAGATCATCAGAACCAGTATTGGTTTTTTTATCATCAGAGAGAAGATAGGTTAGATTGAAATTTGGGTTATTAGTTTCTATACCGCGGGTGTTAGATTAGATACATATTGCAGGTACTTCTAAAAGAGGGAGTGGGGGCAACAAGAGGTTTGTATACTCACGCGAATAGGGATTATAGTTTAGGTTGAGTGTTGAATTATGATGTCGTGGGAGTGGGAATTAGATAAGGATAAAGGATTAAGGAGTATTGATTGAAATATACATGTTTAAAATAGAGTATAAAAAATATAATTATAAATAAATTTAAACAATTAACACGATTCATTCGTTCTCTTTATTTTTGAAATTATAACAATAACAATATTTACTTTTCTTCTAGACTTTTAGTCCAGGTTCAGCAATATGAAATTAATTCAATTCTAAATAACTGATGCTGCTGGTAATATTTTTGTCACTTATTAACTTAGCTATAACTATAATTTCTCGCTCTTACATAAATTTGTTGCTCGGGTACGGGTAATTTTTGGTAATTTTAGATAAACAATTTCTGAACTAAACCCTTATTTTTTGGCATTTTTGGTTAGTTGTCAAATACTGTCAAATCTTTCTTTTCTCCGTTTGTTCGCGACTGACACACGTGTTAAAAATGGTATGTTAATATAAAATATTAAATTTATGTTGCAAAAGTGTACAAAATTGATTGAAAAACCAATATGAAATTGATTTGTAACCATTTTACATATATTTCTATTAGATTTTCGTCAAAGTGTTACCGAAATCGTTTAAATTATAAAACAAAAATTTCACTCTAACCTTAATACGCAAGTTTGATTTTTATTAATTTTATAATTTTTGTTATTTTCAGTCACTAGTAATTCCAGAAAAATTTCAACACATTCTCCGTATCATGGGTACAAATATCGATGGTAAACGAAAGGTTACCATTGCTATGACAGCCATTAAAGGTGTTGGTCGACGATATGCTAATATTGTTTTGAAAAAAGCTGATGTAGATCTAACTAAACGTGCTGGTGAATGTACAGATGAAGAGGTACATATAAATTTAATTTTTGCATTAATTTTTTATTTCAAATAAATTTTTCTAAAATATTTGTAGGTTGAAAAAATTGTAACCATTATTCTCAATCCAAGACAATACAAAATCCCAAATTGGTTCCTTAATAGACAAAAGGATATAATTGATGGTAAATATACACAATTGACATCATCTAATTTGGATTCAAAACTTCGTGAAGATTTGGAACGTTTAAAGAAAATTCGTGCCCATCGTGGTATGCGTCATTACTGGGGTCTTCGAGTTCGTGGTCAACATACAAAAACTACTGGACGTCGTGGACGTACCGTTGGTGTATCAAAGAAGAAGTAAATCAATATTATTTTTGTTTGATCATTTTATATTTATATAACTACAATAATATGGAAAATAACAAAAGTAAAAGAAAATAAATGCTTTATGCAAAATTAAGATCAAGAAAAAAATTTGATTTATAACAAATTATTTAATTAATTTAAATATATTTTAAGATTCAATGGTGGATTTTAATATTCAATAATGCAAACATAAAAATTCAAATATTGAAGAAATTTTGAAAGAAATAGTTTTCAAAAAGCTTAATTTAACAAATAAATTTAATAAAACTTCTTGATTTCGTTATTTTCAGTTCAATTATTATTATTTAACACCGTATTTCATATAAAAATATCCAATATACATACAGAAATCACATAGTTAATGTAAAATTAATATTTCAATTTTGTTTTATTGCCTTAATTCATTTATAAATATAATCTTATGACTAGGGTATTTGTTTAGTGTTATAGGGTACCCTTTTCAACTATAATATATTTATTTTTACAATCTTTACCTATTTAATTTAATAATTTTACTAAGAAATTACTTTACTAGTGTTTACTAAGAAATTACTATCAGCGCACAGGAAGGACTATATTTTTAAACATTATTCGTTGTTATTTAAAAATAGAACCCATTATAAATGTAATACCATTTCGAGAATTCTCAAATAGTAAGTTTCCATAGAATCAAAATTTTTGCGGAATTATTTTTCAAGTAAATCATTTTTTATGATTTTATTTAAAACCGTTTTTTTTTGCTTAAAAGTTTGTCGTATATGCTACTTATTTTATTTGAAAAGAAGCATAAAGCTTATAGTTTGTAAGAAAATGAAATATTTTCTGAGACTTTTAAATTCTTTTGTTATAAAAATCGTATTTAAAAATTAATTTTAAGAATTTTTGAATGTCTTATAGGTGAAAATTATTTTTGGTTGGTTTTATACTTTATAAATAAAATAAATAATAAAAAATAAATAATCTTGGATCTATTTACATAGAATACATCGCGGTAATATAAAATATTTATTATATAGGTACTTGCCTGTAATACAAGCTTCTCACTTTTTTAAAATCCCATCTATAAATAGATTGAACTGAATATTTGTACTTTATAATACTCCCCAAAATGTTGTAAAATTCATTTTACAAAATTTCTCATTTGCGGTTTTGTCGGTCTTGTATATAGAATTAACTGGGATATTTGCCTTAAAAAAAAACAATTTAGGATAAATATAATGATTCTATTTTAATCTTTTTTATATAATATACATCTTTTAGAAAATTTAGCTTTTTAATAGGTTTTATTGTGGTATTACAAAAGGATCAAAATAGGCTTATTATAGTTAAAACATATAGGGATAAAATCTAATAAAAAAATATATTTTTGGTAGAATTTACAATAATTTATTATAATTTTTAATATACTACAATTACACTAAATAATTGTATTTTCGTCATAAATGTTTCACCACAAAAACTATAAAAACAATAAGTAAGTAACAAAAGTAAGTAAAGATGTTTCAATCATAATTGGTTGACCTTATAAAATGAAGCTTGCAAAAAAGTGAAATTAACGAAATACTTATGCGATGTCCCGAGTGAAGTAGTCACCAAGAAATACTAACAAATTAGCAAAGCTTCAGTTATACCTGGCGACCGCGGTTTTAACACGACACTTAATGTTGAGGTATCCGTATCATGCTTATAAAATACGATGATCCGAGATAAACATGTGTATAGAACGCGGATACGAACGTGAGACATTTTTTGTGTTGACTGAAATGCTTTGGTTCTTACATCTTATTACTTGAATGAATTACAAGAAACTGGTGGTCTGGGTAGGTTGTTAATTTTGAAACCAATTTCACAAAAAATTGAAAGAAATTTGCACAAAATTATTATAATTATGTGCAGTTTTGGCCTTATAATGAAATGTGAATACAATTTCACAATTTTGCTGTTACGAAAAGTTCATAATAATTTGACAAAAAATATATTTTCTTCGGTAATTTTGTTACATTATTTTCTTTCTGATAATATTTTTCAACAAAATATATTGTTAGTATACATTCAAGTTTCTGATTGCCCAAGCATTTCATTAATCCTTCGAGTGGAAACAAAAGGATAATTCATATATTGTACAGTTTATATATATATTATTTAATTATTACTTACTTATCATTAAATAAGTATATTAAGTTTACAAAATTATTTTAAGAATTGGAATTATTTATTGGAGGTATATATGTATCAATTGGAATTGATTAATAAAATAACAGATTCAAGATCTCATTTATATTTGTTATATACTATAAAGAAAATTATTGTTTCGTGTATATTTAGAAAATATTCTAAATTTAATTAGAACTGTGGTATTTACAAAAAATTCGTGCAAGAAAATATCGAGGAATGAATTGCAATTGCTGTACATAAAATTTTATTTATTATAATAATCGTTTTAATAAATTACTGAGTTGAAATAATACAATCTCTACAATAATATAAAAGTATTATTGATATATATAAAATATAATGTTAAAATTAAATATAAATTTTAACAAAAAGTTTATAAACCGAAATGAAGGGTACATTCTAAGAAATTCAAAGTCCATGTAAAAGTTTATTAACTATAGAAAAATTCTTATAAATTTCGAAAGGATTTTAAATTTACTAATAAATATGTGTATGTATATAATATATAATGTAATGAATTTATTTATTTTCCCAATTTTCTTATGCAATTTAAAATGTATTTAAAGATTATATAAATTTTGCTACTAATACGCAAATTATTTTAAAATATTTATTTGGGATTGTTACCAAAAGTAGAATATATTTTAAAAATAAAATAATTTAATTTTTTAAGGTTTTAATCTTCTTGAATAATAGATTTATTTTTATTGTTAACATTTAAGAAGCAAAGTGATTCAACGAACAGTTTCTATCATTGATTATGTTCATATTTATAACGTAAGTTTTTGAAAACATATTTTTAGGCGCACATTTTAATAATTCTGGTAAGGTATAATCGTATAACAGAAAATAAATTTATTTATATTTCCGGTTTCGTAATAATTGCGCACACGAAAATTCGTAAAGAATTTCCGCACACAGAAAATTCCTTTGCTTTTACTAGTGCATTATGTGCCCGCAATATTCTGTGTGCGCATTTATCAGATCACGAATTTTTCAACTTAATTGATACGATTCCAAAGCCAGTACTCGGTTTTTGTTTTAATTATGAAGATTTTGTACAAAAACAATCTTCACCAACTCGCGGTAAACTATTTAAAAATATTTTTTTTTAATTTCAATTTATCTCTAAAAGTATTTTTTTGGTTGTACCAATTTATTTCTCCACGTCTCATATAACATAATAACTATATATAAATTATATAATCTAGGATCCAATTTGCTAATTTTAGGATAGAATGAATATAAACCATTTTGGTAACAAAAAGATGGATTTAATAATGTATATATTAAGAAGCTAACGAAAGATATTTTTATAATATTTAATTTTTTCAAAAAAGGAATGTTTTTATAATATTTTTGTAAAGTATATAATAAAATTATGTGCGATAAATATAATGGATATGATTTTAAGAAGTTTAATATCATATGAATCAATCTCATGCTCTAAGGAAAAGGTCAAATTATCATAGATAATATGAATCAAAAATTCACAAAATTTGTGTATTTTGTATATTTATAGCTAATATTTTATGAAATAATAATTTCAGTTATTTTTATTAAAAACATATTAAATAATAATATAAATTAAGAAAATATTTACAAGAATTCTATAAATTTTACATGCTTCGCAAATAGAAAATTACTTAATAAGAATTAATAATGTTTCAATTTCAAAATAAGATAATAATATAATATCAATCTTGACATTATATTAAAACTTTATAAGTTTTACAAACTTGCTCATATTAATTCGTTCTGTTAATATTAATTTCACTAAAAAGTTTCCTATACAAAACAAATTAATTATTGGAAGATTCGAAAATTATTCAACTTTTAATTATATTAAATAAAATTTGTGGCTTTTTGATATTTATGTCAAATTTTTTATATCATCAAAAATCGAGAAATGGTGTAAAAGTTATTTTTTGTTAAATAACTAGAGTTGCAAAACGTTATCGTATCGCTACAAATAAATCTTATTTATCAATCGTATTTTACATAACGTTTTATAATAATGGAAAACGTAATGATAACGGAAACAATTTGTTTATAATTACTAATATTGACAAAATGTTTATTATATTAAAATGCAATCCAAAGAAGCATTTCGCCTATTCCGCAAAAAGAGAAGAATTTTAATATACTGTAATGGAACATTTTCCTCGGCCCTGTTTCACTAGAGCTGTAGTGCCAAGTAAGTAAGAAAGTAGGTAAGTGGTGGAACGTTACACAAAAGTGTCCAATTATAAGAAACTTCAATTATTGTAAATTACTTATTTTATTAAACACTAACTTTTATAGTGTATTATTGTAAATCAGGATGTCTATAACAAGAATTTGATATAAGATTAAAGATGTGAATTTATTAATTACCAATTATAGTTTTTTTATACAATTATTTATTTTTTGTTCCCTAGAAACCAAAATTAAAGACGTATAATTTAAGTATATTTTTGGATTTTTAATGTGGAATAACACAATTAATTATGAATTCAGAAGTTAATTAATAATCATAATAATAATATATTTATGTGGTACCATAAAAATAACTTATATAGGACACAATTCTAGGCGATTATGGTATGTTTTATTTATGTACAGATTCAAGCTAGTTTTATGACGGTTCCTATGCAAAATTTGTTAATTAAAATTACTTGGGGATAGAATAGGAGAGGTTTTATTTAATAAACATATATTCAGATAGACCTACCATATTTTTGCTATATGCATGCCACTACTGTAGTGAAAACCGGCTGAGTAAAGTAATTTTTTGACTCCAAGAAAACAGGTTGACTCAGCTTTAAAGGAGTATCAGTAATAAAAACTTTCAATATCTTATTGTAATTTAAAGATTGGGGAAAATACTTTTGGTTGATATCATTTTCTGCAATAAATAGTTCATTATTAAAAGCCATTCGCTTATTACATTTAAAACTAATCCACTAAAAAGAAACCATATAAAATTAGGTGGTCCAATTTGTAATAAAATTAAACCGCAACTTCTATAATGCTCTAAAGTTGATTCTATATAAAGAAAAATTCATCCCAAAGAGAAACATTGATTTATCTTAAAATATAAAATTCCAAATATTTAACATTTTTATTATGGTTTTTTGATAACAAATTAAGAGGAATCACTAATTATATTATTAAAGATAAGAAAAACAAAAAAAAAAAAAAAAACTTGACATAATCATGTATCTATAATACACTTTATAAGTCGTATTCATATAAACGTGCTCATTTTAATTTGGTAAGATTATACTTTCATCAAAGTTTACCTTAACAAAAACAAATTAATTAATGAAAAAATGCTAAGCAACTAATAAACAAAATCTTTAAATATGGAATTTATATAATAAATTATGAAGTTAAGTTTATTATATTTTTTATATATTTATGTCAATTTCTGTAAACCACTCAAAATACGAAATTAAAGTTCTTTTTGCAGCATTATGTCAATTTTATGTTACACTTTTTGATATCCTTTGAAATATATGTCAATTAGTTTTTAGTTTGATGCTTGGAAATAGGAGTTTTTTTTGAAACTATTTCATGCACCTATTTAAAGGATTTTTATTAACTATTTTAGTGTAGTTTTACTATATTTACTTAATATATACTGTATAATACAAAGGATAGCTTTAGTAAACAGTGTAATACAATTTTTTGAATTACTGCATAGTTAATACAATCCAAATTTATAGAAACTGTAGCGAATGAATGTGTATTGAAAAAGTGTAATGTCACTGTGAAAATAAATATACACTTTCCAGTTAAATGAAAATTTGATATAAGACTATTAAAATATAAATTTATTTAATTAGAATTTTGTTTTTCTAGAAGATACAATTTTATTTTCTATATTCCCTAGAAACCAGAAATAAATCAGTAATTTAGTTTGTAATGTTTTGTTATTATGAAATTTTTATTTATTTATATATGGTTTCTTTTTGGACTTTACTACGATGAGTTATGGAATAACTATATGAAGTGTCGTGGAAAGATGGTTTTTAAAAAATTAAAATTGTATATTCAAACATTTATTTATTAGCTTAAGAGTTTCAGCGTTTAAAATATTATATAATTAATAGTTTTTTTTACATTAACACTAATATACTATATAATTCATCGTATATGGCTCCTGTGTATGGATTTTCCCCTAATATTATAAGGTTTTTGTATAAAAACAGTACTAACAACCGAAAAATTGACTTTTAAATGTAGAAACAAACGAAAAACGGACTTTCTACTATGGAAACAAAAGAAAAACATGATTTATACTGTAGGAACAAACCAAAATAGTGGGAACAAACGAAAAAAGGGTGGAGACAAATGAAAAAGGGTTGCAACAACCGAAAAAGGATGGGAACACCCGAAAAAGTGTGGGAACAATTGAAAAACAGTTGGAATAATCGAAAACAAGATTTCATCTGTTGTTCCCACCTATTTCAAATTAATGTAAATAATTATTTTATTATTTAAATATTTTGAAAATAAGACATAATTTTAAAATATTTTTTAACTTTGAAAAACTTTGAATTAAGTTTTTTGTTGTTAACATATTTCTATCAGTATCTAAAAACTATACATTTAATGCCAGGAATTAAGATAATCTTTGTTTGCATTAAAAAAACATTTCTTTTTATTAGGAAATTTTGGACCAAGAAAAAACTTTCACATTACTTGAATATTTTATAAAAGGAATTTTTTATTCCACAAAATTATTAAATATTTTTATAAAATTTTAAGATTTTTTTTTGTTATAGAAACTAGCTATAAAGTTCTTAAAATATATTGAACAAAAAAAAGGTATTTCTTAGCTTTACATATAAATTTATATTATACATCTCTTAAAAGTTCAGAGTTATTAAACAGTTTGGTACTGTGTGTCGAACACTCATAATTTTTTTTTTTTTGAAAACTCCAATTTAAACTTTTAACTTGTAGTATTTAAGGAAGTTTTTTTTTTCTTATATATTTTGCTATGACAGTGTGACAAAAGGATTAAAATATATTAAAGAACTTTTCTTGAAAGGAAGAAGTCAAAATGAAAATAAAAGAAAAAAAAAAATTTAAAATTTCTTAAAAAAAAATCCATCTAATTGTGGTTTTAAGCTTGGTTACACCAGGTTAATTTTGCATAATAATTTTGAAGAATTTTGTTAGCACTAGAAATGTAATACTTTAATACCGGAATAGATTTGTTGTTGAAATTGGACAGTAAATATTTTCCAGAATTCAAGTACGGTAATTCAAAAAAAAATGTCATATTAAAGATAATATTCATATCAGGAAAATTTGTATCATAGTATAAGAATGAACACGAAGTTTATATTGTAAATATTATAGCGCAGTTGAGTAGCTATTATGCAATCATGGGTAGGGAGAAAAAGGATGCGGCCGATAATTCAACTGCAATTGAGCAGTTTTCGTAGTCAATCGGCTATTTATTCAGATGTACAGCAAAACCTAACCCGTCGGATTAAAATACTTACTAATGGATTTTTTGCAGTTGGCAAAAAGTAGTCTGCAAAATTTTTAATACAGATTTCATTTTATCTCAATCGATATAAATAAATTAAGGATTGAACTCCATTATTGGCCAACTGAGTACTAAATTAGTAACGATTTTCTTTGTAACTTTTCTGTTTAACTATATTGAAATCATTTTTGGTTTGCAGTCGTGCAGCGAATTTTAATTCAGATATCTACAGAATAAAATTCAATAGGTTTATAAAAATATAAATGTTATAATAAAGTCATCCAACTTGTTATTGAAAATATATAAATATTAAAATTAAATATATTATGAATCAAATGTAAATTAAATTTAACTTGTTTTGATTGCCAATCACTCGTTGTTCCCTATGAATAGGGCGCGCTACTGATTATTAGAATTGAACAAAATTTAAAATAAAAATATGAAATATAATTTGTTTAATAAATATTTTTAAGTCGATTTAAAAATTAATTTGACAAACATTTGATAATGTTAAATATCTATTTGAATTAAATCCATATTAGTTAATAAATTTAAGATTAATCGTATAAAGAAGAATTCATTTAATTTAAAAATTGATTAAAAATCAAAAAATTGATAATATTTATTTCATTTATCACTCTGTATATATGCAACATTTTCTTTTTTAGCAAACATCAATGATTATTATAAAGAGTAAAAAAAAAAAATCAATTTCCCATTCATCGAACCAATTTTGTGTTTTTTTTTTTTGTTAGATGTCCACAAAGTGTGGAAAACCTTTTCAAATATGATTTCAACTGGAAAAGTTTTTTCTACCGAATAATTGGTTTTCCTATTTTAAAAATATATTGATATATAAAATGTTATTGTATAAAAATTTTATAAATATATAAATGAAGATATTTATATGTAGGTACGTATCTTAAATATTTTGAATATAGTTTTATAAATTTTGAAAGTTTTTAGATTTTTAAGAAAATGTTTTAACATAAATTTATATAAAATTTTATGAAAAACAAAAACCATTGAGTTCTCTGTATAAAATTGAAGTGAAACGAAGACCTATAAGTAAAATATAAAACTAAATGCATTTGGTTATTTAGAGGATGTTTACCAGATTTTCTGACAACAAAAAAATGAAATTGAATTTTTGAACATTTTTTGTTGTTGAATTTATTGAGAAAGTTTTGATTACTCCAGAAAACTTATTTTAATTTATTTTTTGTTGTTAAATATGACAGTTTTATATATTGCATTTTTCTTTCAAATTTGTTAATATATCAATTTGAAAATCGCTCTGATTCAGTAATATATTTAATATTTTTTAAAAAGGTAGTATTTTAACCTTCTAAAAACAACTACATTTGAGCTGAGCACGACCATCTTCAGAATTATCACACTTCGATATATTGCAAACTAAGACTTTTTGCGTCGATTCATAACCGTTGCTGAAACATAAATATACAGTACTACACAGCTGAAACAAAAGAACAATCAAAACTGTGGGTTTCTACAGGTTTTTTGTGATGCTAGTGGTTTAAATTCATGAAGAAGTAAAAACAGGTCAATATATTTTATGTATCATTATTGAATCTTTTGAATTACAACGCATCAGTTTTTGTTTATAAATCAGTAATTGCGACAGGAAAATTAATATAGAATTGGGCTACGAATTGGTTTCTCATCCACAGCCGCAATATAAAGATTTGGCCCCTATAAATTGCTTGAATTTGGAAAATCAGATGGCGTTTCTATGATGATTTTTCGATTTAATTTAATTTTAATCTGTGCTCTTCTTCACATAACGAATTTTGTTTTTTACATGCATTTAACACATATTATTAATTGATAAAGAAAAACTAAATATTTATATAATTATAGAACAACTTCCAAACCTTTTAAGTATTTTATTTTTGATCTATGGCTTTTACAACACTTCGGTTATAGGTAGTTCTAGTTACGCCAGTGGGTGAATAACTTAATATTAGTTACAAATGGAACCAAGTAAGGTTTTAAGAGTTTATGTTATAAATTTTACTTGATTTATTCATGAAATTCAATAAAAGCTATATGGTTAGGATTAGATTAGATCAGTCTTATTGTATTCCTAAATAAAAACCCAGTTGTTTAATTCAGAACTTATCGGTTATACAAAAGACGAACTGTAAATAGCATTATATAATTTTCTATTGTACATTGGACTTGGACCAACGAGTTCTTTAACTATTTATATTTATTTAAACAAATTACGAAATTACTGCAGGAAGCAGGACATCCTCTTTTATGGCCTGTAGTAAAAACATAAGGTTTTCCATCATTGCACATGACCATTGATCATTACAAATATACAAATGCCATGGACAAAATTTCAAAAACTAATTAATACAAATGAAAATTATTGAAACAGTGTAAGATTTCTAGATGGTAACTTTTACCATCTTTTACTTATGGTATCATATAAATTTGAATTATTTATTTTTTTAGAAATATACAAAATTAAAAAAACTATAATCATAATATATTGCTTATAAGTAATCATAATTTACAACTTACTACATTAAATTTCATTAAATTCAATTTACAAAATATATATCTAAAAATAATGAATTTTTTATTATATACTTTTTACTACATCATTAATTCCGTCAAAAGTTTTTCAAACTAAAAATTTATTAAAAAGATAGGATTTAATCTACCTCTACATTAAATTTATAATAAAGAGTAAATTTAAGACCATTAATAAAAGTTTTTAAAGTTTTAATTAAAATTAAAATTTTTTGTTGTTCAAAAATGAAACCTTTTTAGTGGCTATTTTCAGTGTCTTCATATCAAAGGAACATATAATAACTATATAGAGTAGGAACTTAAAGTAAGTAAGTTGAAAATCACCGCCGATAACAAACTCCATCAATTAAATTATATAAATGACGATGGCGACACTTTGTACAATTATAAATTTACAGCAAAAAAATTATTTCATAAAATACAAGGAATTAGTTCGAAAGTAATTTCGATAACTGTAACGTTTATATAAGTTCAAAACATCGACACGATTATGACAATATTAATAGTTCGAATCTTCGATATTCGGAAATATTGGTTTTGAAATATGGAAGGTTTAGTAATAAGCTCAGGTTTCAATGAGATGTCTAGTAATTACTTTAGTTAGCTTAGTATTCTCTTTAGGAAACATTGATAAGTTCACTTTTATGAATGTTTAGTTTAATAATTTATGAAACCATTGACTTATGAGTAGAAAGCTAAGGAATGACAAATCACAAATGTATACCTACATCTACAATAAAATCAGAGATACTGAAAGCAAACCATTCTCTAATAGGGCTTTACTTACTAACTAGCAATATGTGGTTATATTTTTTTTTATTTATTTATAGAAACCAACAACTATTTTTGATTATATCAGCCTTTTTCATTAAATTTACAAAGTAAATTGTTTGTGATTCATATTGTTAGGTCTAATATTATCATATTTCGTGCATTGAAGTTAGATGTGCTTGACAGTAATATTTAGAAGTTATTTATCACAAATAAGTAGGGTTCTTCTTAGTTACAAGATAGCTGTGCGTTGATCTTAAATGATCATAGTTCTTATTCTTATTAAAGCAACTTCAAAGCTTTAATTACTTTTGGTTAGCTGTTTCCTATGATTATGTCGTATCTTTTATTTATCATAGTTTATTCAATAGATTGTTTTGGTGCTATGTCAGCTTTTACATTCTCCTGGATTCCGATATGACTTAGAATCCATACATTATTTAATCATTGGACAAAATCGTTGTTTTGAGTTAATAAATTATATAATAATTTTCGTAAACTATACAAATTTGTCAGGTGACAGTGGCAGTGGGGTATTGGTTAGTATATTATGGGGTATTGGTTAGTATATTATGCTGTGGCCTGTAAATTAGACGTCCTTATCGCTCCAAATTAACTTAGCTTTAAAAATTAGTATGAGCAATTCAATTTGCAATGTATAACGTCAATTAAAAACTGGGAAATGTATTAATGGTTAAAACTAGCTAATCAATGGATATATTAGCTTATTGTAATTCAAAGTTTCTGCACTTATAAGGTAATCTAATATTTATATAATTCAGATTCGTAAGTCATATAAAAATTATTAGCAATAATTGAAAATTTAAATTTTTTTTATATAGCTAATTATGTTAATATTACAAGTGTTTGAGATGACAAAATGGATATGTACTTTCGACATTTCGAATCATCCCTGTAACAAATTATTTCTAAAATATTGATCCTATGGCTGGTATACAATGTATTTATATAATATTAACTATATACTTTTAAGGTAAATAATAACTAAAAAGTTTTCTAGCACTGTTCTTCAAAAATTATATATTTTGAATTGAATAAATTAATTAAGAAAAGTCGTATATAAAAAGATAAAGAAGAAAACTTTTCATTTCATTTACGCGACAGACTAACAATCTATTTTAGTCTTGTTATATAAAATAATATCTGTAATAATGAAATTTTCTGTTATTTTTGTGTAAATATATAACTTTTATTAAAAATATACAAGAAGAATTACGATGAAACTATGTGGAAAATTACATTTTACATGTATTTATTTTAAGAACTTTTCATTTTATATATAATATAACAAATAAATTTAACACCATAAATTCTTTTTGCTATGTTTTCTTTATTTAGTAAAGATAATTATACAAAAAAAGAACAAAAAAAAAATTATTTTCTTTATATAGAAACTTTACAAAATTTTGAAATTTACCAGCATATCTTTATGTTTTTATGTTATTATCAAATAATGTTACCAAAAAAACCAAAAAAGGATTTATTATATATAGATTGATGAGTCATTGTTGTTGTAGTCTTTTGTTGTAAATTACTTTTATTTATTCAATCAGAAAATAATTTAATATAAGAATAAATGATATTAGTATATACCTAATTAATTTATATTTACAAATATTTTATATAATTTTAATTAAGTATTTTGAATCTGTTCTTATAAATATAATAAAAATTAGCACAGAAAAATGATTTCATAAAAATTTACTAAATAATGAAATAAGTAAGCACATCATGTCGAAAATTATAATTTCGAAATTAGGAAAATCTGGTCTTAATGTCATATTTTTTTTGTCATATCAGTTGAAAAATATTTGGACTATATTCATAGTCTAAGTGGGCAGAGCTGTGTATGGCACGCGAGAGGTCTTTGGTGACAATTATGAAAATCGGCGAACTGTTGTTAAATGATTATATTACCGATATAGTAAAACATAAATTAATCAAAGTAACAACTTGTAAAGTGTTACATTAATATATTACAAAATGCATAATTGAGATAGTAATCCTAATACTCCAAATGTTGAATTTTTATTTTATTTGTCAACGGGTTGATGTCACAGGGTTTTTATGATTTTGAAACTCATCCATTTCCATTGCTTGACATCATACCAGTCGCATTTTTTTTTACAAAAAAAAATTATTTATTTTTAGTTAAAATAAAAATAAAAAATATGTGACATCACATCTGTTCATGTTCTCTCTGTCCACCACGTTACAAGTTGTTACATTTCTCAACCTCCTCCGACTCTTTAATGCCTGTGGACATCATTGTGTACCTATAAACTGGTATGCATGTTTTACAGTTTACTTCATTTGAAAATTTTAGTGGTTGTACCTGTACTTCCATAAAGAAGCGAGCAGCAAATGTATTGGTAGTCATGTAGACTCTATAAATTTGATAATTAACAAATTATAAATGATTGAATCATTATAAGGTTTTATTTTGGCAAATATTTTCGAATATTAGAAAGGATTATGCAAATATAATTTCTATAATAAATTTAAAATATTATCCTCGAAGGATTCATGCGCCTCTGTCAGAATTAAATCTGTACATTTATAATTTGTTATGTCAATTGTCAATCCTGAACTTGAACTCCCACTTCGCGTAGTTCATTCTATAAGTAGAAAAATTAGAAAATCTCAGATTTGAATGAAAATTGGTACTTAGAGGTTGGTATCATGATAAAGCACTATCTTGCCAAGATAGAGATCAGTAGCTTTATGGGTCCATGCTAAAATTACCGATTAATATTTTCATATGTTCTAGATCATATATTAAATATTATCCGATTCCAATGAAATATGGGTCAAAAGTTTTGTACGTGTTATATGTCACCCCTAATTAGAAGCTTCTTTTACTTATTGATCCATACAAGAGACAACAACTCAAAATTTTAAATTGATTTTAAGCAAAAAAAAAAAATATTTGCAGACCTTTTACTATGGTGTCAACATTTATGGTTTCTCATTAGAAATAACTTTCAACCTTTATTCAAGATTTTAAAAAATCATATCACGTTAGGAAGCAATATTAATAATAATATTAATAAAATAATCAATTTTAATGGTCTCTACCTTAAACATTATAAATAAAAGATTTAAAAATTATAAGGATAAACAGATACAATTTAAAACTTTAATATTTTTTTATATTAAAATTCGTATTAGATTTGTCAATGGCAAACACATTAAATTAGTTATTAAGGGTAAAAATAACATCCTTGAAAAAAAAAACTATATTCAATTATTAAAGTTTTATAGAATTTATTTATAATTTTTTTTGTTGTTGTCCATTTTAAAATGGCCACATAGGAATCGTACTACATATACACAAGGTTATATTAACTTAAATGACATCGTAAATCTTTCCAATCTTTACCATCAGTAATTTGAAAAATTTTTCAACTTCATTTATATATCCTATCCACATATCAAGGATACCAAATCTTCCTATAACATAAATATATTAAAA
The DNA here is from genome assembly GCA_963920725.1 of Rhamphomyia laevipes. Lineage (NCBI taxonomy): Eukaryota > Metazoa > Arthropoda > Insecta > Diptera > Empididae > Rhamphomyia > Rhamphomyia laevipes. Next base: position 5,584,246 of record OY987256.1, on the reverse strand, counting down.
ATTGTCAATGTATTGTGTCCAAAATGATAATTCACATTATACATATAGAGAATGATGTTAAAAAGTTAGAAATGGGGAGAGAACTAACAAAACGTTAAGATGATATCAACTTTAAAGTTGGGTCAAAATAAAAAAAAAAGGATATAAGATAAGGAAAAGGATATAATATTGATACTAATTCTTTATGAAATGGGAAATCTGAAAAACAATTTTATTGTGTCGTCTATAATATTTATATGTAACTTGTTAATATTTATTGAATTGGATAAAATACAAAATATTTTGTTATTAAAATTAGTCCATGAAATTTGTATATTCGTAAATTTAAATTTTATATGTTTACCTTTTTTTGGGAACATTTTTATATTAAATTTTTATTCATATCTATAAAATATTTCAAAGAATTTTGTTATACTTTATTAGTTTTCCATTTGAATTTCAGTTAAATTAATTAATTTTTGAACTATTAATTTTTATATTTGATTTTAAATCTTACAAATACACTCCATAGCTTTCAAATAATAACATTAAATTTCAAATATAACTTCAAATTAACACTGAATAGATTGATTGACGGATTCAAATAAATTGTACTAGAAAAACTGATACGTAGTTGGTAGGTGGAAAGTTGATCTAAAAAAAATTCATTGAAAACTGAAATAGATTACTGGAAATTCGCGATCTGGACTGAATAATCGGGAAGGTTTATGTTCTACTTAAGCACATGAAGAAAATCTTACTAAAAAAATGAGTTTTTTGTATTATAAATTAATAATTGATTAACATTAAAAATAATAAATTTTAATTTGTATATAAGAGTGAATTAAATTTAATAATTATTATTAATCTATATCTTAAATCTCCCTGGCCTAATGATATTACTATTAAGTTATCGGAAGTCAAATATCTAGTAGGAGTGTAACACCTGGTAATACTTAATATCTGGAGGATAAAAGGCTTAACTGAAATTCGTACATTAATAAAACTGTCGAGAAAGCCACTAGAGCGTTATAGGCGTGTACCTGTCTAATAGGGAAAGCATGGGGGATGAAACTTAAAATGATATCCAATGGTCATTTAGTGTTATCATCAGACCCATTCTTATATATTCATCACCAAAATCGTGGCCGAATACCACTCAGAAAACAGACTCAAAGTTTGTTACAAAAAACACAACGACTGGTGTGCCTCGGCATTATTGGCGCAATAAAAACCTGTTCTATAGGTGCTATGGAAACTGTATAGAGAGCATCGAATAATCTTGTTCAACTGCATTAGCAGATCAAGAAAGAAATTCTCCATACAGAGGACAACCGAATTGAAACCGGATATTTTTTTTGAACATATGCATATTCTGGCAGAGTTTCTAAAGTCTCAAGAACTGTATAAGGGATTTCTGAGTTCATACAAAAACAGCGGTTTAGCCCGTCATGAAAATTCTACGCTTCATGAAAATTCAATGTTGTTAACAACAATTGTAGATTGTATGTATATAATAAAATAGTTTCAAAAATTTGTGTATCATATTTATTAAAAAATAGAATGAAATATTAGAATTTCCGATTTAATTTATCTGTAGAAATATTGGAAAATTGCTTAAGGTAATCTATATTTAAAATAAGGTTACACACACACAAATTGATTTAAATGTAAGTGTTAAAGTTAAAAGTTTAAGTGTAGAATGAAATAATTAGAAAGATTAATTACCCTAAGGACTTTTCGAATATCTAATTATATTTTGGTAACATTGATGTTTAATCAATTTCAATTTATAATAATTATCAGGACTATTTAAAATTTAACAAATTTTGATTATTGATTAAAATGTCGTGATGCTACAATACCAAACATATTCAGTATATTTCAATTTGTTATTAAATTAATATATTTTAAATGTGCAATAAAACATATTTATTTTAAATTACATAACTAAATATATATAGATATTAATTTTATTGAAAGATATTTTCCTTAAATTTATGATTAAAATATGACATTTATTTTAATTAATTTTGGACAACTTTAAAAAAAATTAAAGAGAGTCGGTAGCGGTGTAATATAAGATGAGTTCAATGTTATCTATCGCGTTTTAAGTTGACTCATGTTTTAAAAATGATTGCGAGTATTAAAATTTTCAAAAATGGTAACCATTTGCTTATATTTAATGGCTGGCTCACTATTAAGAGCTTGCAGCTCCTTCATAAAAGAACTTTAATACCTCATTTTGGTCATCTTATTACGTGGTTTCATAACAAAATATTGCATACTATAAATTCAAACCTGAATCTATTTATATATTGCATATAAAGAACGCAATTTAAAATAATTGGTAACAAAAATTGGTTAAATTCATATTAAAAAGGAAATTGGCTTCGAATTTATACACTCCAAATTTACTGAACTTTAATAATAATATATTCAGAAAATCCAATTTTAACCAGCATAAATATATCTATTCTATTTTTACTGTGCTGGCATTTTAGAAGTTTTATAAAATATGGTTTACCATCCATAACCATGTCAAAATATAATTTTGATTGTATATACATAATAATATTAAAAAGGAAACACATGGATCTGTACAGACTGTAAATATATTTTAGAGACCATCTATTTTTTTTTTGCATTATTTTGTATTACACTTTTGTGAAACTAGAAACTTCAAATTCTCGTGCAACCGGAATCAAAGTTGAATAATAAATATTTTATATAAAATCATTATCAAAATCTTGTACTACTACATTAGTTTTAACTTTTACTATTATTGGTAAAATTATATGGAATTATTTGAAGTTGTTATTTTGAACTTCTTCAACAGGAAGAATAAAAGATTACTGTGCAGAAAATTACACTTAAAATGTGGCCAAGGAATACATATATGATTCTGTGATGTTAAACTTACATTCTAGAATCTACAGGCTTCAGTTTTTGACTTGTAATATGTATTTTTACAATGTATTCGTATACAAATTCTGAAAAACTTCAGTAACAAATTCCAATTTACCTTAACTTTCTTAATTAATGCTATTAAATTTTCATTGATTTTAATTCTTGGCATCAATATCGAAAAATATTTATTACGTTATAATAAACTGATTTATGAGAAATCGGAAGAACTAAGATAATAATCAATGATTGGCTGGTTTGATTGATTAAGTTATATAGAGATGGTAATATAATTAGAAAACCATGTTGACATGCCTGTCTATGTCGACAGGCAAAACAATTCTTAGGACGTCAACTGATACTCTCGTTTTGTTAATTTGCTGGCTGTGCCTTAAAGCCTCTAACAAGTAATTTAGTAAGTATATATCAACAAAATATGCTTTTAAATGAAATTTTTCATATATAAATTCATTTTTAAATTACTTTAATTTATTTGAAGAAAATTTGATATTCTAAATAATAATTCTCAGAAAATAATATATTTTGTAGAAATTTCTGTTTTTTTAATATGGTACTTATAAGAAAATTCATGGTAAATTCATGGATCATTTTATAGTCTAGATCTTATTTTAATTTGATTAAATAGAATATATTTATTTAAGATATTGTTTTTGTTTTAGATAAATGCTATGAAAATATCGAAATATTTTTATTTATATTGTTCCCAGAAGACAAATTGAAAGTAATATGTCAAAAGATATTTTTTTTTATTTAGGCTCATAAATGTGAAACATAAAATATATTTATAGATATTCTATATATTACATACATACAACATATTTTTTTGTTTATATAACATTAATAAATTTATTTGTTTTATAGAAAATTGAATTTGTGTTTATATACAAAAGATAAAACAAAATTGAATTTTAGATTTTGTGAAATTTTTCTTCGTAATCAAATTTCAAAATTTTGTGAATCGAAACATCAATATTTTTTTTAAAAATTAATCCCAAGAAATTGAAATTATTGTTCAAGGATATTGCATTTATATAAGTTTTTATCGTTACACATAAATGTTTGGATGTTTGGAAAAATAATGGAATGGTTCATTGTTTAATACAGTGTTCCGCAAACTTTTTCAACCTGCGGCCCCCATTTTTATTAATCAATATTTGCGGACCCCCTACTTATAGTATAATTAAATTAATGACTACCATACAATCAAATTATCAAGATTAACATTTTATTTCATTTTAAATCAGTAGGTATAAACTTCGTGGGTTGCGTTCAGATTTAGAACCCTGTATTAAAAAATTGAAATAGTAGCTGAAAAGCGTAAGAAAAACGCACAATAAGATCAATTACGAATAATAATTTGTTTTTGAATAAAGTATACAACTTTTTATAATTAACAAACTGTGATTATTTTAGAATAGAATTCCTAAATTTTTAAATTTATTGTTCAATTTTGGCGGCCGTTTTGGACGCCAAGTTTGCGGAACACTGGTTTAATGTATATTGCAGATATAATTTTATCAAAATTGATTTGGATAAAAAAAGTTGTTGATTGTATCTACTTCAGTTAAACCCTGACGGAAATCGTAGCACAATGTCATCAAACACATCGGAATTCTAAATATAATAAACTAGTGACAAAAAGCTACCGATAGGCATAATTTATGGAGAAGTTTATTACACTTCTAATACCCAAGAAATAAATATATCTAGGATGAAAACTCTTAAGGAAAATTCGTTAAAATTTCAAAATAATTATTATAATTATTTATTATATATTTTTCTAAGAATTTTTTTAAAATGAAATTTATTATGTCGAAACATGATATCATAATATCTACAGCAAAATCTTTCAAAATTAGAAATAGGTTTTATAAGTATAATTGCTGTACATATAAAATATTGAAATAATATTTTTTGAAAAATATATCTGACTACATCAAATTAAATTATTGCCGAAGATCTAACAACAAAAATTGCAATCTTCTATTTATTGTAGCATTTGTAGGTATAAAAATTATTATAGAAAATTTTCCTATTAATCTTATCTTATCTTATATATTAAATTTAATATAAATTATACAAACCGTAAATTATATCTAGATTGCAAATTTTTCTAGTCAGGTTACGTAGTTCCACGAAAACATTCTGAAAATAAATGAAGTTTTGCTTTTATACAATAATAATATTTTACAAGTAGTTAGAATAACTAGAAGAATTGTATTGGACTTAAGATGAAACTAGTTTTCCGACCTCGAAAACAAGTCTAAAAATGTAATAAAAATATAAAAATCCCGTTTACGCGCAAAATAGCCAGTGCGCTACTTCTTCTTGATGGGATCGGTTCTTTCAATGGGTTCATAATAGAATTTCTTGTTTATGTTGAGAGTCGTGTAATTTTATCTCAAATTTGGATGAAATTTATTATACACCAGGTTCATTTCATATGATTGTGCATGTGCCAGAGGTACATGCTAAAATTTCCAATTAATGTCCAGGTCTAGAGCATATAGCAATTATTATCTGAATAAAATTTTGCGCACATGATAGTTTTTTTTTATACTTTTCGTGTCTGAATAATTTGACATAAGTAATTTAAGTAAAAAATTTGGTATACAGGTTGGTTTTGTATAATCTATTTAGTGTCTGTAAAATTTGCGGTCTAATCGTTCAGTGGTCCATGATAAAATTTATATTCTATTTTTATTTCATGTGTTCTAGAACATAATTTAGTAATTGATATACAATTTTTAACAAAACATCGGCAGACACTATTAATTTCAAATTTATATTGAACCTAGCTACGAGTTATCTGTTCCCACTATTTAGCAGGTTTCTTTTTTTGTCTTGAGGGAAAACATAATTTAAAAATCTTCTCTGGTATAATAAAATTTAAAATCTTAATCTACATTAAATATGAAATAAAAATATAAAAATGTGAATTTAGGATCTGACATTTTAAACGAATATTTTATAAAAATTGTGCACTGTATAATCGCGATTTAATTGCATTTGAAATAATGAAAATTTTATAAATGTATGCTCGTAATTTAATGCTATTAAAAATTTTATATAAATTTTATGTACATTTATATATAATTTTTAAAATTCTTTATGTATAAATATTTCCATTAAATTATTAAAATCATCTTTTATCCCGAGGCTCTTATGTTTCCAGTTATGTTGAGAGTTGCAGCAACTTTAGATAGCTGCGACGATCGCTTTTTTGACTGCCAATTTTTTTTTTTCATCGTATTGCAACATGAAAGCGTGCAAGTATTTTTGATTGTTTGAATAGAATTAATAATTTATAATATATTATATTTTATTTGCTAGTTTTAAAAGCCTGGAACTATACAGTGAATGTGGTTGTTCTTGTTCAGCTCAGTCTGAATTATTTACTATTACCATACACTTATGATATTATTACTTTTATAAAAATATTTAGTGGCAGTTCTCATCCATATTTTCCGACGTCCTATTTTAGCCGCCAGATACCACCTATTTTGTGTTAACTCGCGAATTCCAAATTTTATAAGTCGTACAACATGCGATAAATCTCGTTTTTAAATTTGTATTCTGTAATCTATTTGTGAATCGACAATTTTCATTTCAAATGACAAATTTAGGTGTTCATTTTTATACTAACTTTTACCACTAAATTATGGTTTCAAGAAGATTTATAATTTCTAAAACAAAATCACTTCCAGTATCCTATTGATAGCCACATTCAGCAAAAAGAACGAAAAGTTACTTCTAATTTTAAAATTTATATCACAGATGCTGGATTGTATGCTAGGCTGCATCTTATCATTCACTTCATTGAACAAATAAAGGAAAGTTTCCTAAGAAATATGAAAATCTTTTATAAATCTATAAAATTATTTAAAAAATATAAATGTTATAAGCTTTCTATTAGGCAAATTTAAAAGATTATCAATAGATATACTTCTTGTATGGGTTACACTTCAGATGGTTTCTAAATTTACCTTTTCCTATTCATCTTATGACAAAAACATTTCTTTTTTCAATAAATAATTTAAAGAAATTGTATCAAACTAAATAAAATTCCACATTCACAACAAATAGTTAATAAACGAGTATTACGACATCTATGATCTAGTAGTTTCAAATATTGGAAAATCGATTTGTCTTGTCGTATAGCATAGCTTATACAGAATATCAAAGGATACGATAACAAAAGTCACACGCTTTACTTAATTTGCGGTGAGGTGAATAAATTAAATTAATTTATATAAAAAAAATATTTATTTTATATATAAATTAAATTAAATTACTAATTAAATTTAATTTTAAATCTTTTGATAATTAAATTTTTGGTTTCATTTTAATATTAATATTTATGTTTCCATAGTTATAAGATTTTGTTATGGTTTGATGTTCATTTTTATATTATAACAAAAATAATTCTGAAAATAAAAATTTCGTATTAAATGAAATGAAATACAGGGGGATTCACTAAAAGTAATACTATTAAAATAATTCATATATTGGAGAATTAATTTTTGACTTATTAAATTGATTTTTTAGCTATTCGGATATTTTATTTTAATTATTTCTGCTTTAATAAAATTTTGTTTATTCATATTATATGAGACAAAAGTGTTACTTAGATAAATTGAAATTTCTTAAAATTTTAGAACATTTGTAAAAAATAAAAATACCCTGTTTTAAAAACGCGAATAAAATTAAAAAAATTACACTAATTAAAAAATATTTTATATTTTTTATATGTTTAAGCAATATTTAAATATCCTTCAATGAAATTTTAATGAACTTTCAATGTAATATTAAATACATATTGTAAAGATTTATGTTTAGAAATTATTATGTAAATTCAATTGATCGAAAACAATTGCCCGAATTAATACTTTATCGAATGCGAAACATTTAAATATTATACTATAGATATACAAATTTACGACCGAATGTACAGTAGACCGAACACATATAATTGACGAATATAAATTCCAGATAATAAATTGACTACCATACCTCGTTAATTTGTCAAGTTGTATTAATTTAATTATCTTTTCATTATAATTTATATTTTTTTTAATAATTTGATATTAATTAATTATTGATTGTACAATAGACCAGAACATAAAATTGAAGAAAGTTAAATTAACTGCGAATATAAATTGTGGGAAATTCTTCATTGTATCTTTAGTCCGGTCAACGAATTTGTTATAATCACTCGCTATATGAGCTGTATCAAAAGGTCCTTTTGAATTCTGTATTATTTAATTTCGGTTAATTTTAATTTCGGTGAATACTTTTCGGTTAATTAGCCAGACACTCGATAATATAATTGAACATATAAAATATCTAAAAATAAATAATATTATATTTCTGAAAATTAATAATTACTAGGTACTCAAAAAGTTTTTTTTTTTATATTTTTTGTTGTATAATTTTTAGCTATTTGAAGTGCAAAATGTTAGAAAGTTTATTATTTTTAAAATCTACATATAAAATTATCAAATTTAAAGTTAAATTCATTAAATTGTACTATAGAAATTAAAATAAATTACCGAAATTAGAATTTACATACAAAAAAAAAAATATTGAAATAAATTATGGACATTTAAAAGTTAATATATTTTCTAAATAAATTCTAAATAAAAAAATAACAATGAAAATAAGTATCTTCTGGATAGGGCCATATACCAAAAATTGTTGAAAAAAATTAAGATAAGAAACTATGGTAATATTTATATATATACATTTAAAAGATATTCATTTTAATTTCTTTATAAAATTTTTGTTTTTATAATTTTATGCAAAATTATAGACTTCTGTTAATAAAAGCTCAATTAAATTATATTATCTTTACATAATTTTAAAGTTTGTTATATAGAACCTTAATTCGTTTTAAAAATTACCACATTTTTGTTTTTGATTACTTTGATATTATGTAATTAAACATGACTGTATACAAACCACAAAATAAAAGGAATATTTAAATGAAAACATAATAAATATATATATATATATATATAGAGATACAATAACTCCTCCAGTATCTAATAATGTATCTATACATTTAATATCTATAGAATTTTTTTGGGGAAGAGCTATTATTATTCGTCTTAAGAAAAATTATGCAAATCTTTTATATATACTTTATAAACGATATATAAAATATACTAAAACAAATTTGTTAAGAGTAAACTTTTGATTACCCAAAGTCATTTATATAATAAAATGGAATGAGGATTATTTGGAATATCCTTTAGATAGCCATCATTATATAAATTTTAAACAATGCCTATGCTTTTACCCCATGATATTTAGTAATTAAAAATGGAAAAGAAAACTTGTCTCTTTATTACATTAATATAATAATAGATTTCATAAAAGTCCTTTATGTTATTTTGTTATTGTATATAAAGGATATATAACATACTATTATTAATAAAATGTATATTATCTTGTTTGTCTGTAATTCCCCCCTGCAATCTATTAAAGAATTTTCAAACCTTTTCTCTTTTTGATATTTATCTAATAGTACGTATAAGTTGTTGAGTTTAGATTTAAATTTTTAACATCATATATCCTGAAAATTTAAGTATATATATGTATAAATATGTATAAATATATATATATAAAATATGTGGTATATTTCTTTAATTTTCTTTATTAGGTACTCTATGGGTTTAAAAAAAAAATTTCTTATCTTTTTTATGTTTTTTAATTTTAAACAATCTATAAAAAGATTTTATTATTTTTATTACATATTATTTATTTTAAGTTTTTCTTTTATGATAAACTTACATATAATATGTAGTATTAAAGCATATACAATGTATTTTAAATTAAAATATTTACACATAATTCATATAGGTAATAAGAAATAGTTTAATTTTAGTTTGTTAATACTTGGATAGAGAATCTTAAAGATTTAAATGTCAGTTTTGAACAATTTAATCGAACTGATTTAATCAGAAAATATTTAAATACACGTTTATATATAGAAATCTTAAATTAAATTATATTTTATTGATTACATCGAATAAAGTTTTAATAAATATATAATCAAAATTGAATAACTTTTAATATTTTGTGAAAAATTCTATTTAAATTCATTAAAAATCATAAATTTACGTTAAAATTATGGTATTATTCAGTTTTGGATATTTTATTTGAATTATCTGAATAGTTTTAAATATTTACTTAATTAAAATAAAAAGATAATATTTAACGTGGATTTTCGGTTCAGTTAAGAAATGTAAATGGCGGTTTTAGATTGCGATTTAATCATCTAATAAAAAATTTCCAGTGCTGGCTGCTATGGTGACAATGTTGTAGTTAAATTTATTAAGAAATAACTAGTTCAGCAAGTTGACCAAATAGGAAAAGTTTAACGCAAATAATATCTTTCTTATTTGGCCAACTTGATGAACTATTTGTGCCTTAACAAATTTAACTACAACATTGTCACTATAGCAGCCAGCATTGGTAATTTTTATTAGATGATTAGATCGCAATGTAAAATCGAGCAATATTGTTAAAATTTATTTTTCACAGTCAGAAGGAATATGTGGTCCATATTTAATTCGTATTTACCATAAATAATTCGAATTGTCCAATCAGATTTAATACTGAGAAATATGATTTCAAATATTGTAAATATGAAAACGGAGATAGAGAAGATGAATTCATTGTTTAGTGTCATAGAGCAGATATTACCGTAGATTATAATAATTAAATTATTATGTATATAAATATATGAAATTAGTTTATAATTAAATAAATTTTCTTAAGTCATAATTTTCAAAATTTCTTAATTACACTCTAACTAATCACTGTTTAAAGTTCGATATTAACTAGAAGTGTATATATAGAAAGAGATCAAAACTTACTTAAAAGTTTTTGTATGGACGGAAATTTAGAAATATCAAGATTTTAATCTTGAAATTAAAACTTTTTATATGAGTTTTGATCTCTTTCTATACATAGTTTTTGATATTAATCATATATGTAATTATTTACAATAAAATTGAATATATTTTCGTTAGACTAATCATAAATAGTAAATTGTATTTCAATACAAAATTATAATTATAATTATATTGTATATAAATAATCTATCATTATTATTATCATAAATTTAGATTACATAAAATATGATTTCTTTTGTTTCTGGGTGTTGGTTTATTAATGATTTTTGTAAAAATATATAATTTCTATATATTTTGTTATAAATATAAATATATATTTTTATGATAAAAAGCAATTTAACGATGTCCTTATGTCACCGGTCCATACTCTGCTAACTCAAAATAACCATTTCGTAGTAGAGCATTAACTATTTTATTTCAGTCCTAAGTTAAAAGTCCATGATAAATTTGTATTTATTAGAATAATTTATTTTTTGTAATTAAAAAAAATATGTTAGAATAAACAAATTTAGTTAGATTCTACATTAGCATATTTCAAACTGAAATCATTGTGTTCTAATTCTAACTAACTTGACTTAGAATACTTGATAATTTTTATTAGATTGACTACAATATCGCGCATCATTTCCAACAACTCAAGATAGAATACTTTTTCACATATTTTGTAAATATTTTCTTCCGAATTTAACTCAACTTACGATATTATTTTACAATCAATATTAAGATAGAATATGATATTTGAGTTAGAATACTTAAACATAAAATCAAATAATGCCAAGATGTTGTAACTTGACATGTAATAGAATTGTAAACTTAAAAAATTATTAAGTAAAGATGAAATATTTGGCGCTTTTCATCCATTTGTCAGAATAGAAATAAAAGAGCTATATCTTTTCACTTGTAAGCCTGAGAACTTGCCGAATATTGCCGAAAGGTATGCTTTAGCAATCTAAAACACCATAAATTCCAAGTATTCTAATTTGACTTGGAATAGTATAGTTCGGGGACATCGATATAAATAACTAATTTAATGTTGTAAAAACAAATAATATATTATATTTTATATATTTACCCTAAGCTAAAATCTTGTTAGACCTATTTGCACTTACTATTTGTATATTATATAATAATATCAACTAAATAAAAAAAAAAAAATAGAAATCCCATAAACTTTATGTAAACTATATGTTTCGGTTATAATGTAAAAGATATGAAAATTTGTTGTTTTATGTTTTGTTATGTTTTTTCTTCCAAATCATATAATATATATTTTTTAGATTCGAAATAAAATAAAATGAAGCTAAATTTTCTGTAAATAGCTTACGGCTTTTGCATATATAACATTGAATACAGGGTGTTATTTAAAATTGTAACCCGATAATTTTTAGAAAAATAGTTCCCAGAATAATAATTATTGCCTATGCCTATAAATGTATGAAAACTATATAAGATTATCAGAAAAACAGTTTTTAGTAAGGTACGAGTATCAAGACAAATATTCTCATGACGTGACTATTCCTGAAACAGCAGTTATTGCAGAAAAATTTCCATAATACCCAGAAAAATATTCCCGGAGGAAAGGAAACAGTTTCTAGGAAAAATATATTCTTCGACCCGACAATTACCACAAAGGTATCAAAAGGTTAATTTTCAGAAAAAACATAATTAGCATACAAACTATTTGGGGAATTATTATTTTTAATATATACCAAATACTAATTTAGTATTAATTTATGTTAAAGACATAGATTTGCTCTGTATCTCGTTTACATTTCTTTCACAATTATCATTTTTACTTTAGAGAATATCTAATATCAATCAAAATCAATACAGAAATGAAGAAATTTTGTTTTATTCTATTAGTTGTGACTTGTGAGCAGACGCTCAGTAGTCATGTTTTCAAAATACGGCGATCTGAGATTAACATGTGTTCTGTGTAGAAGATGCGGAGAAGAACGCGATACAACTGAATACTTTTTGTGTTATTTTACCTGTGTTATGCACCAGCCACGAGAATGTTTTGGTTCTTACTACATAAACAAACTGCATGACCTTCTTCATCTGCATGCCAGCCACTATGGTATTTGTAACGATTAGGCCCATTAATGGGTTAAGTACCTCAGCGGTTCCATACTCCGATACAATACAATTCCAATTCAATTAGCTGTAGAAAATGAGCCATGTAAGGTCTGGATTCAAATTAATCAAAAACAATTGATAAGCAATTAGATTTTCATTGTTTTTCTGGCAACTAATTTTCTAGAAACTGATATTATTGGAATTGTTTTTTGTGGGCACTGATTTTAATGGGAACCGATATGCGATATCCTCGGAACTGATTTTCTTAGTATTTCTAATTTTCAGAGAATTATCGTATCATAATTTTAAAATATAGTTTTATTTTTAAAAAAATAAAAAATAAGCAGCAACAAATGATATTAAAAGAGAACTTTTCATATAGTCAGTCAGAAGATTTTTAAAGTTATTTATTTATTTTGGTTGTTCTTTTATAGGGTTGGCGTATGAGGTATGTTCTACGAAGTTTTACATTTTCAATTTTTCATACGCTTTTTATTTCTATCTATAGGAGAGTTTCTGTAGAGAAAAATAGATTTTTATAGAAATTGTGCAAAAATAAAAATATATGAATAATTCAAATTGCAGAAAATATAAACATATACATAAAATAGAGAAGAAAACTCTTATATGAAGGCCCCAAAACCAAAACTTTATAGTCCTTGTATTCCAATTGAATATATTATATAGAAAAGCAATAGTTAAGCAAAAGATTATATGAATTCGTTTGTATAATATTTTATTTATTCATTTAAGTTTTGTTGATTTTTATTCGTATTTATTGGAATGTTGCTTAGTTTAGTTGTTTTACATTATCCTTATTTTGTTGTTGGTTTTTTTTATGAGTCCCTTTTGCTCGTTTACTTAATTTTCTATTTTCAGTTTTTTGTACGAACAATTTTCTTCATTTTTGGTTTTTGTTTTGTTTTAATTTAATTTTAGAGAACTTTTAGAACTACGGGACTAGTATAGAAACCTTGATGAATAATTTTATTTATAAAAATAATTACGATTCGTAACAGGAATGAGAAATAAATATTATATGTACTATAATAATTATTTAAAATGAATATATAGTTTTACATAAATATGTCAAATTATGAATTTTATGTTGATAAGATTTAGGATTTAAAGGAAAAAAAGATTTAGGATTGAGTTTAGAAATCATACTTACAAAAAAACTTAAGTAAATATTATTGCTGGCTATGTATTGGAATTATTTTTAAAATTTATACATGGCTTACCATAAAATTATGATTATTATTAGAATTTCTCTGATGTAATGCGCGTACGCTACTAAAGATTAATAAAAGTAGTCGTATCTATCGATACCTTTTTAAAAAGTCTTCAAATATACTAAATTTCACTTGCACATTATTATTTTGTGTGTAATATTGACATATGATTAATTTTTTGTTATTTTTTCTCTATAATTTAGTTTATTTCTTTGCTTTTTAAATAGACAAACTTTCAAATTAAATTTATTGATAATATTAAACAAACAGACAAAGTTTATTTCCACATCTTTTTACGACTGCAAACCTATAGAGACCCTAATTATGAGAAGCTATAAAGCAGATTATGAACCTTTAGTCGTCATTATAAATTTATAATTATGACGTATCAAAATAAAGAAAGACATTAAAATAATTTTACAATATTTTGGTGCGGTCCAGTAACGTTCAAAATATTAATTCTGATCCTAATATATTTTTAACCATGAACCATCGCCATCTCTAGATATCAATGTAATATATATCTACAAAGTTATTCTTAAAATCTATTATTTTCTTGAAAAATTAATTAAAAATAAATAAAACATAAATTTCTGAATTATGCTGTGAAATGCTTTATTTTAAGATCTTTTTGGATCACATTTATATTTTATAGGAACAGCATTCGGAATTTGCGAGCATTGATTACTACAACATTTTGAGCAAATAGGATATTGGAGCAATTCATTATCCGCGGTGCAGGCCATGACAGATGTTGAAGCTAAAGCCAGAACCATTACAACGAAGAAAAGTACACGCATTTTGTATTAATTAATCTAGAATAAGAAAAAATATTTTATAATTTTATATAAAATTAATTAAATAAATTATTTATATATACTTAATATTTCGCTTCCGAATTCTTGAAACTTATTGAAATTTTTTAAATTTTATATCAGTTTTTATACTAATTTTTCAAGGTTTAAAAGAAATTAAACAAAAAAAAAAAAACAAACAAATTAGTTTAAATAAAGTTTTTATATGTTAATTATTTGAAAAAAATAAATTATATTATTAAATCAACAAAATTTGTTTAAACAGATACTTCAAATATTTAATATGTTTAACCAATTTTATCTACTTAACTTTTAATCAGACAATACCTGCAAATTGTATCGAAACATATAAAAATGGCAGAATTATAGTAATCATTTTGTGCAATTCGAAAAATCCATCATGTCAACTATCAAAATTAAAGGTGTAACATATTAAAATTTTGCGAAACTGAAATGCTATTTAAATGACTAGAATTCTTCTTTAATAAAATCATACTTTCTTTATTCAAGATATTTTCAGTTCTAACTAAGACGTAGAATTTAGTAAAATTGTATAATAAAAATGGAAATGTTTCTTTTCTTCCAATGGATTTTCAATTATTTGTTTGTGCATTGTCAATTGCATTTTGCAAAAAGTAGTGCCTAATAATTTTCTCTGATGTCAATTCAAGGATTATTTTGCATAGTTGGGCATAGTTCATAATATTAAATTACAAAAATAATTAAATCAAAATAACACAACATACTTGGATAGATATATAGGAATATATTGTTAAGAATGAACAAGTACAAGTATTGAGGAACAATTAGTATAACAAGAAGATGACCTGGAACAGGAATTTAGTTATTTATTGTTAGGTCCTATATCAAAATTATATATAATTACTAAAAATATCAAAAACCTGGACTGTCAATTATAGCTCTATTAAATTAGCATCGTTCATAATTAATATCGCATGAAAATTACAATCATATCTTTGATTTCTTCATTACGAATTAGTTTTCATTGGTGGGTTTATATAATTTGAATTCCCTGCAACTTGCTAGTATAAGAGCGATAATAAATTTTATAAAATATTACTTACATTTTAAATAACAAGGAAACTAACACCTTTTAATAAATTATGAAGAGAATTTTTTTTGTAGTATATTTTGTAATCCAATTTTTCAATAACTTTTCATATTATATTACAGAAATATCATTTAAAAAAACATACAACTCCAACATAAAACTTTAAATAAAATTGAAAATTTATAGGTATTTGGATTTAAATAAAAATTTATATTTTTAAATTATTATATTACTCCAATTTTCCGAGAAATAGTTTAAAATACTCATGCACTCAAGAAATTCAAATTAAATTGACAAATAAATTATATTATTAAAGCTTAGTACGCTAGTGAAATGAAGTGAAATTTTAACGCGATCTCCAAAGCTCTCCAAAGTCTCCGGTGAAATAGTCGTGAAAAACTTGTGAAAAATAGACAGGTTAATTTGACATTTTGATAATTCAAATATTTTGAAATTATTTTGATAATTCAACTGTTTGTTTATGTTTATAATTTTTTTTAAATTTAAATTTGACTTAAAAATCAAATTTGAGCAAATTTAAAAATCAAATTTAAATTATTGAAAAAAAAAAAAATGTAAATGTCATAATTTCATCGTGAATTAATGTTCAGAACATTATTTCACGATGAAAAATAATTGGAGACTTTTGCGCGCTATCTGTTGGTTGTTAAAAAAAGTAGGTTTTTTCACAACTTTTTCACGATGAACTGCGTACCACTTCAGCGAAATCAGAAGTGAAAATTTTCATTTCTGATTTCACGATGTTAAATTTATATGAAAATTTCATTTCATTTGACTAGCGTACTAAGCTTAAGCTAAAAAACTTTTTTCAAAAATTTACAAATTCCATTTTAATTACATTTCATTATAAATATATAATTCAATTTTTTTTCTTCAAATTATTATTATTATTATTATTAATATATTTTATTTTTTGTGTTTAATTCATTTTTTAGTTTTTAGTAACTTTAATCTAAGATAAAGAAACCTCTTTAATTTGCTTCCATTCATTTAAAATGTCTGCTTCTTCGCTATTAAATATTACTAAATGTATCGTTCAGTACCTTTTTAAAAAGTCTTCAAATATACTAAATTTCACTTGCACATTATTATTTCGTATATGTAATATTGATATTTGATTCAAATTTTTTTTATTTATTTTTTTATAATTTAGTTTATTTCTTTGCAAACTTTCAAAATAAATTGATAATATTAAACAAACAGACAAAGTTTATTTCCACATCTTTTTACGACTGCAAACCTAGAGACCCTAAATATGAGAAGCTATAAAGCAGATTATGAACCCTTAAGTGCCAATCCCACCAAAAACAGAAACAGAAACTTTTTTTTGTTTTTTTACTTTTCTGTTCCAGTTTTGACATTGCACACCCACCAAAAACAGAAACAGAAACAGAAAAAAAATCTTTTTTGACAACCAAAACAGCTAATTTTTTTCATAATGTCATGGCTGCAAACGAAATTTGATAGAAATGTGCGTCTGCAAACTTCTGCAAACAGAAATTGAAACTTTGAAAAAAAAAGTTTCATTTTCTGTCCGATAAATTGAAAAACAGAAAAATGAAAAATTAGAATTCTGGAACAGAAAAAATATAAAATCGTTTTTTATAAAAATAAAGCGATTTCAAGCAATAAAAATAAATTAGACAAATATTGTTTGTTATTTTATATTATTTTACAAATATTTTTAGCTGAAAAACCCTGAAAATTGGAAAATATCGTAAGTTTAAAAAATTAAAAAAAAAAAAGTTTCTGTTTCTGTTTTTGGTGGGATTGGCACTTTAGTCGTCATTATAAATTTATAATTATGACGTATCAAAATAAAGAAAGACATTAAAATAGTTTTACAATATTTTGGTGGTCCAGTAACGTTCAAAATATTCATTCTGATCCTAATATATTTTTAACCATGAACCATCGCCATCTATAGATATCAATGTATATATGTATCTATAAAGTTATTTTTAAAATCTATTATTTTCTTGAAAAAATAATAAAAATAAATAAAACATAAATTTCTGAATTATGCTGTGAAATGCTTTATTTTAAGATCTTTTTGGATCACATTTATATTTTATAGGAACAGCATTCGGAATTTGCGAGCATTGATTACTACAACATTTTGAGCAAATAGGATATTGGAGCAATTCATTATCCGCGGTGCAGGCCATGACAGATGTTGCAGCTAAAGCCAGAACCATTATAACGAAGAAAAGTACACGCATTTTGTATTAATTAATCTAGAATTAGAAAAAATATTTTATAATTTTATATAAAATTAATTAAATAAATTTTTTATATACTTAATATTTCGCTTCTGAAATCTTGAAACTTATTGAAATTTTTTAAATTTTATATGAGTTTTTATACTAATTTTTCAAGGTTTAAAAGAAATTAAACAGAAAAAAAACAAAGAAATTAGTTTAAATAAAGTTTTTATATGTTAATTATTTGAAAAAAAAAAATTATATTATTAAATCAACAAAATTTGTTTAAACAGATACTTCAAATATTTAATATTTTTAACCAATTTTATCTACTTAACTTTTAATCAGACAATACCTGCAAATTGTATCGAAACATATAAAAATGGCAGAATGCAGAATTATAGTAATCATTTTGTGCAATTCGAAAAATCCATCATGTCAACTATCAAAATTAAAAGTGTAACATATGTATTAAAATTTAGCGAAACTGAAATGCTATTTAAATGACTCTAGAATTCTTCTTTAATAAAATCATACTTTCTTTATTCTAGATATTTTCAGGTCTAACTAAGACGTAGTAGAATTTAGTAAAATTGTATAATAAAAAGGGAAGTGTTTCTTCTAAGGGATTTTCAATTATTTGTTTGTGCATTGACAATTTCATTTTCCAAAAATTAGGGTTCGATAATCTTTTCTAATGTCAAACCGTACCATAATACGCACTTTCAAGGTTGCAAATGACACTGCTGAGGACTTCATGGGGTTTGCATTACCCCAAAATCGAAGTATTCTTGTTATTATAGCCATTATGATGACAATGACTTTTTCATTACTGATAATTTCGGTACGATTTTTAAGTTAGCAAAATATAATTAATAATCATTTGAAATTCAAAAGTCTATAATTTTGTGTCTGCTGCTCGTTAGTTAAATATTGCATTTTGATGTAACAAATTTTTATTAATAATTAATAAACAAAGAAGTTATTCAATTTATGTAGAAATGCGTAACTATTTTTGATTCACCCTGTATTCACTACTATCTAATACAAAATTTAATTAAAATGCGTATTTAAAAAATATTATATGAACTACGCAATTGACTTTATTTTATTTATTCGTTTATTTTAAAATTTATCAAATATAATCACAGGGCTGAGCCGCACATGTTAGCGCCCGTGTGCCGATTCGAATATGCCACCTTATTACGAGTAGTTATGGAATAATCATGAAGTCTGGTGATGGATTTGATGATCAATAAATAAATTTATAGGCGTTTTCGAGGTCGTAGAGTTCGAAAATGCAAAAAAAAGTGCCCAGGGAACGCGTTGGCGTCAAATACTTTTGATTTTATTTAACTTCTTTGTGGAATAGAGATGGCTGGAAGTACAATCCTGATTTTTATAATGATGTTGAAGGATAGTGTATACTAAGTTACAGAATTCTATCATAAACATTCACGATTTATAGAAATAATTTTAAATTTGAAAATTTTCACTTTCAAAGCTCTATTAAATAGTGGGGCCTAGGTCAACTACATTTTCTAACAAAAATTTCGTAAATTTATAAATGTCTATTAAAATCAATATTAGTACAATAAATATATATAGTTATTAGATATTTATAAATATACTTTTACACATTTATGAATCGATTTTTAATGCAATCCCCGAAAAACAGTCCCCCATGTGAGTTGCACACATCCGCCATATGGACGATGCGGCTCTGTATAATCATATATTTATGTCACTAAATCTGTTTAAATATTAAATGTTTAAATGTTTCCATATTGTTTAAAGCAAATAATTTAAAAAAATTCCATATTTTGAATATTTGTTGCTATATGTATAACAAATAAAAAAAAAACTGATGATAATTTTAAGTTTAATTTACTGCCAACAATCATTTTATATTCTGCCACATCATTTTTTCCTTACGATGTTCATATCAAAATTTTATTCAATTTGATTACATTTCTTGACACGTGAGATAAAAAATTCATCTCAAAATTGTCACATAAAGTTTTATTTAATAATTTTAATTAGTTTGGACCAAAAGTGCAAAGGACCACATGACAATTTATTCCATTTTATGTAGTCTTGTACCATCTACGAAGATCAAAACTCAATGTAGGAAAAACGCAAAAACTTCAGAACAGAAATGTGGTGGCGATTGTGACGGTACACTGTCCACTGAACGAGTTATATCTTCTATATGCAAAAAATATTACGAAGAAATATAATTCGAACACTTCTGCATACGCTCTAGATTCTAAAAGCCAAGGGCTTAACTGTATTAAATGAATTAACCGGCTTGGAGAAAATGTAACAAACGTTCAGTAAGTTCTAAGTAAACAAGTTCAGTGCTAATGAATCGATCGGAAACAAGTGCTACCGACTGGGAAATCAATCCAGTTGATAAAAAGATGTGTCTGATCGTTGTTTTAGTCTGTCTTAACAGCAAACCATCTCAACACGCTTCATCTGAATGTTATATGAGGTGGCACAATTTGTTTTATTCATTCATTGATGATAATCGAATTACTATTAGTGATAATCGAATCAATTTTGTAAGTATGGAAATTGGAAATAACTCCAATTTAGAATTTAAATATGTACATAAATAATACTAAATAATTAATTTGTAAAATTTATTAGTGTTCTGTGCCATTTATAGATTCTGTATTATAGTATTATGTATGTGCCATGCTATGTAGATGAGACTGTCGATCCTTCTACACCATTCCAATTTCGAGTTAGTCTTATACATTAAGCAACAACACAACCGAGATTATTTATCCATTGTAAATATATAATTAAATCTGTAATAATTGTATATTTAATTAAGTAATTATTTTCTAATTTTTGGCAATATACAAGAAGTTTTAATAGCTGAGATATTTTTTTTTTTTTAAACTTTTTGTTTCGATGTTGTTCCAGGTGGCAAAAAAATTTGATCGTCGTTAGTAACAGCTTAAAAAAAATTAAGATTAACTTTTTCTTTTTTTTTTTTGCGAAATTTGTATATATGTATATATATATTATAATAATATACAATAATTCACCATCTCAACTGGCTATGAATATTTCATTAAATAACATAAAAAAAAGGTAATCCTCTGCCATTGCGTTGAGGAGGGTCATTTTTTGTTGTTGTTGCTGTTTAAATTACATTATGCTGTAATGTGATTACTTTTGTTAATGGTAGGGCAAAGGTGATTCTATCCTTATTACACACATACACATACACACACCCATATATATATATTGTATTTGAAATGAACCCAACTCATGGAAATGGAAAATATTCAACTAAAATTTTTTCTTCACTGGGTTCAATTAGGTGCAAAATGTTTATTTTAAAGGAGGCCCATCATCAACAAAAAATTTTCATTTTTTTTATTTTGTGATCCTTTATTTTGTCCGTAAAATTTTCCTTAAATTATAATATTATATAATTTTTATTTAAGGTGTATATAATTATTTTGAAATGCAAAATTAATTAATTATTTTTTGATGGCGATATTTGTTGAAGCGATAATAAAATTTAAGGTAATAACACATTCAAGTACTAATACAATTGTTAACAAATAATATTATATAAAAAAGGATTAAATTTTAAGGATATAATGTGAATCGTGATTATTGATAAATCAACATCTTTTTTTTTACTATAGTTTTTTTTTTTTTGAAATTTTAAATAAATTTTTATTATTATTATTAACATGAATTTGACGTTAATTTTATGTAAACATCTGTTCTTGACAATTTATCCCATTATCATCCTTAAAGTTTTTGGTCAATGCAATTTATTATATTAAAATGTCCTTTTTTTATACATTTTGTTGTTATTGTTTGGGGTTTATTTATTTTAACTCGTATGAAACATATTTGATGTCAGATTTTTAGTATTTATATGTGTAATTTTTTTTTTTTTGTATTTTTTTTTGGTAACTTAGAAAATATACCAGATAAGTGGATTTTGTTGTGGACAGAATATTTTGTAATATTAATGTGTAAAACCAGAAAATCTTCATGTATATGAATTATATATGAATTATGGATATGCGACATAAAAATTACACCTCATTTAAGAGGTCATTTTTTTGTTGTTATTAAATGTTTATCCATTGTGTATATATGGCCATAAAGTTTTTGTTTTATATGTTACAGTCAAAAATGTTGTTTGTACATATAATCTTTTAAAAAATTCAGTAAAACTATTAATTTGTTACAGAATGTTTTTAGAGTTCTTGATTATACAATTTCCAATATTACATAGCCAAAATACCTATAACAAGTGACAGTGGCGTAATTGTTGTTGTAGCGAATCCAGACATGAAAATATATTATGAGAGACTTCTCCCTCATTAGAATGTTATGATCCTTATATTTCTATGTCGCAAATTCACTAATGAAAGCAGATAGTTCTACAGTATGATTACTAAAGCACCAACTGCAATAAGCATTATTAATGTGTCTTGAAGATGACTAATAGCTTTAAATGAGTACCAGTAACAAAATTTTGCAATATGTAATTAATTGTGATTGTAAGACTGGAAAATATTTTAACGATTGAGATAATTTGCAAACAATAAAATGTCTCACTATTAAAAGCCACTAACTTGTTGCAATTAAATGTTTCTTCATTATAAAGAAACTTACAGTTCGGAATCTATAAAATTAGTAGGTACAAATAGCTATAAAATGTCACGAAACCTTTATTATTAAGATTTATGCTCCCTCCCAAGTCGAGTGAACAAATGGGGGGGAAACAACAAAAATACCAAAATTTAGCAATTTAATTACAGAAGGACCTTCATATTTGGAGAATATATGTCGTAAATTACTAAATATTGACGAATCACTTACATTTTCTCTTCACTTTTCGGTTTCGGTAAGGTCTAATTTTATTTATTAATTGTTAAATTAATATTAACTATTGTTAATTATTTCGTAATGTTAATTATTTAATAATAACAATATTTTTTTAAAAATTTTATATTTATTTTATATAGAAACTATTTTCATTCTGGTATTAGAATTAGTAGAACATTAAGTATTTGGAAATAACATAAAAAACTGATGCATTATATGGAAACTTTGGAACTGGATAGTCGTATCATAAATGAAATATGAGATTTTATATTTTAAGACGTGACGAATAAAATAAAACAGAATTTATCATTGAATAATCATAACATATAATATTTTTAACATTCAAGTTCTGTTGATTTTTCTTATGGGACATTTCTCAAAATTATTCATTAAATTATAAAATTTTCATATTTCATGTCATATTAACAAAAAAAAAAAATAATAAATAAATTTATAAAATAAAATTAATTAAAATAATAAATTAAATTATTTTTAAAATAACATGAATATTGAAGTACATCAAAATTCTTCAAAGTATTTATTTCACCATAAAAATGTAAAGTATTTGTAATGAAGTAAAGTAATTCAAAAATTTCATTACTTTTGAGGTAATGCAATACTCTATTACCAGTATTAGTATACTGTAATGAGTAATGAAAATATTAAAGTACGCCATTACAAGTGTTGCAGTAAATTAATTTAACTTGAATTTTTTGTTAACGCGGTTAATGCTTCGCTAATGCAGTACGAATATTATACATTACTTAACAACTCTGCTTTATAGTATTCCTGATAAAATTTATATATTTCACAAATCTTATCAGATTTTAGATGTAGATTATTGCCAGAAGTTATACAAAAATGACTGAAATATTAAAATTTCATACTAGAAAAAGTTGGACTAAAAATTAATTAAAGAAAAACCAAATTGGTCATTTATAATAATATCATTGGTCCAGTTATTATGTATGATTGTGAAGTTTGGACAATCACACAATCGGATGAAATCTGGTCCCAAAAGATTACAAACTGCTGTTGAAATAAGATGAAATAAATGTGAACTTAATGAGAAGAAATACATCGTTAGACTTGTAAAATCATAAAGTTTATGCTTGCCAGATCATTTAATAAGAATGAATGAGAAATGTGCACCAATGCATCGTATCCAATTACGGACCGTTGAGTAATAGGAAACAGAAGTAGACCAAGAACTAAATAGATTAATAATATTGATGATGATGCTAGAAAATTAAATATATAAGAAATTGGAAAGAAATTTTCCCAAGGATCTTGACTGGTGAAAAATTGTAAAAGAGGCCAAAGATCAGAATGAGCGCTAGAAAAAAAATATTTGGTATTTTCAAAGAAAAAAATCAAATATGTTTATAGTAAAACAATTTTCTTTATGTACAAGGTTTTTGAGGGAGTTCTGATTACTATCTTATATATTTATGAAGATAGATTTTGATCGAAAATAATTTCCGACTCTTTTCTGGTATTTTGTGTGAATATTTTATTGTTTGCATAAAGATAACCATAAATCTTGTTTACCGAAAAAGTCAAAATTAATAAAATGTTTAAAAATTAATTGAAGTTAGTCATGCAAAAAAACGTTATTTGTACAATAATAATATAAATCATAAATGGTTTCCAAAGAAAAAAATTATGCGGAAAATGCTTAAATACACAAAATTTATAATTTAAAATTTTTTTTACTTCAATTGAGGTGATATACACAATAAAAAAATGTTAAAAATCGCCTTGAAAAACCATTATGACGATAATTCAACAATTTATTCACAATGGTAAAAAAAATAAAATGAAAAGGTTGGTGTTTTTGAGTCAGCAGTATGATGAGCTGTGGATAATGTTTTTTTTTTTATGGAAATTATGTTAAACCATTTGCATAATATTTTTATATTTCTTTTTTTTTATAACCTAAAAGTTGGCGAATATGAAAAATTATAAAAAAAAAAAAACAGCGATAACAGGCACAAAAGGACGAATAAATAATAGTAGAGTCTATATTTAAATCAGTTTTTTTTATTGGTATTTGTATGTGTTTATTATGCCTCATTTAAAGGATAATTTTCTTTTTATATACTTATCAATTGTGTACATTTGACTAATTTTAAAGAAGAAATTATTAAAATTAATTTTGTAATAAACCATTTATTTTTGATATAAATTGAATTTAATATATAGAAACTTTTGGAATTTTTATAAAGGATAAAAATTGAATAACATTTATTAGGATGATAATTGGATTTCCGAAGGATGAACTAGTTTGTTAAGAAAAATTTCTGTTTTTTTTATTATAGTATTATTATTATTAGCTTGGTTGGTTTGGTTTAAGTAGCGAATCCCCAGCAATATGACCGGCGGCTCCAATTAGCGTATATGCACCGTTTTACTACCACTCATACTCATGATACAAGGCTAGGTTACGCAGTGGAAGGTGGCAGTTTAGATCCACCTCTCAAGAAGTTTACCGTGTTTCTGGGTTGCTTGGTGGCTAGGTCGTTGAGTTCGCTAAAGTATAGACTGCCGAAATATTTGTATTTGGCTCTGGTCATTGCAAGGCTCATTTAAAAGAAGTGTACTAGTATCTTTCTCATGCGGTACTTTACAGCTGTGGCATGATTGGTTAATAAGGGCGCTTTTTACACACTTATTTTTTGTATTTTGTTTACTTATACTTTTACTTTACCTTAATTAATTTCATTTTATTTATTTTAATTAAATGTGACTAAAATTCATTTATTAATTTTACTTGATTTATTTTAAATTTTTCATATTTCTTAATTATTTATATTTTTATTAACTTAACTTATACTTGTTCTGGTCCATCTGCGTATTTGTAGCATTGGACGTTCTATTGACCTTTGGCATTTTTTTAGCTTATCCATATTTCTAACCATAAGTAATTATGTATATGTTAAAATTGGTAGAATATTGTAATTTAATAATTTTCTAATACTCCAGAATTGTCGCCATGCATTGGTAATCCTTCTTTCTACTTCTTTATATAAACTATGCTTTCCCAATTATTTCCAAATTTAACAGGTTTTTAATTATTATTGTACCTCTTAATGACCGATAGCTAATCCTTTTTGTTTCTGTAAATTATTTAAAATTTAACACTTTTGTGGAATTATATGAGCCTATGTGGATTACAATATTTTGTAGTCCTTTATTTATTTGTCTTAAGATCAATTTTTCAACTCTGTTTATGTATAAAAATTGATATATGACTAGTATATGAACAGTAGCAGTTTGACGAATGAGTTCTGAATAAGATTAATTTTATACCTTCATAAGCCTGTTAAATTATGTTCTCATTTTTATTAGTCTGGGTTATTAAAATGCTCAATTTTTCACATTTGTACAAAATTTGCTGTTCTGCCAGATCTTCCACACTTATAGCTAGAGTTGTTGGATCATTTTTATTGGATATGATACCTGAGTCGAGTAACACAAAGCATCATTTTACAAATATTGTTTGTTGATTTCCTTACTTGCCGTGGTTGAATATAAAAAATTGATTAAATAATCACTCATTAAATTAGAGCAATTTTCATTGGAAATTTCCATATATATAGAATAATTATATATTTTTGGAATTCCTTAATTATTCTTTAACTTGTTTAGGTATTCGTATTTGAGAAGCTGATAAGTTATTTTCCGTAAAATTTAATTTCAAAAACATTTAATCAATAATTATTTTCATAATTTTTATAAACATATATAAAAAATTATTCACATTAAGCATTAAGGGTTGGGTAGTAGTAGTTCACCCATGAATTCATGAATATCTTCAAAACCAATAAAAATGTACATAGTCAGCAAAATTAAGAGATAAATTGTTGTAAATCTTTATATATATACACCATTATAGATTCATCCATTCTAATGTTATTGGAAATATTTTTAAGACCATATAAACTTCTTACAGATCAAGAGTGCTAAAAATATGTACGTGATTATATTATTAATTCAATTCACTAAAATATACCAGCAAGAAAGTTTTCTTTATATGTGAAAATCATTCGTAAAACATTTTTTTTTTTGTTTTGTAAAAAGGGGGAAAATATTAAGGATATAAAATGTCGATATTTGTAATGATGGTAATGTTTTGATATTTAAGAAAAGGAATGTAAAAATAAAAACAAAGGAATTTTATATATATGTATTATAAAAAATATAGAATTTAAAAAAAGTTTAAAGACTTACTTACGTCCTTACGTAAGTTTAAAGTTTCACCTAATTCTTGTTGCATTTCAGTTTATGGTCTATAAATCAATTTAGTTATCTAGATAATGATAGTTTCTGGTAAAGATAGAAATATAGCTTAAAATTAGAAACATTATATAAAGCTGGAACCAAACTATTTTATAATTTACAAAGCTAACTTGTTGATATATTATAGAGGCAAAATATAAAAATCTGAATCTCAGTGCAATTTTTTTAACCAGGAAGAAACAATAAAAGGCGATATATTTAAATGAGTCCAAAAGTCTCCTTAAAATAATTTACAATTGTACAGTTTGTCTCATATTTGCAGTGATCATCAGTATTTTTACGAGTCCGCTTTAAGAACATCTTTCCACCAGAGCCTTGTTTTACCAGTTTCATCTGAGCTGGAATTAAAAACTGGTTTTACTAGAGGATTATTATTACATTTGCGTCATGATCTAACCACCGCATTCGTAGCAATTTCATTACCTTGACTAGGTCATCATTACCGTATAGGTTACATAATTTATGTAAATACAACTAAAAATCTTGAGTCACACAGTTACAGTCGTCATTACTGACTGGTATGATGAGTTTTCTGAATTTTTGCATCATCTATTCAGTCTTTCTATTCAGTGTATTCCATTATGTGTGGTGCTTGTATAACGAAAAAACTGGTTTCGGTTGGCAAGCATTATGTAAGCTTGATAGTTTTGCTGGCGTCTGCATTTGTTAAAACTATTTATAACCTCAAAGTAAAATAAATAAAAATGAAAAACTACCTGTATATAAAAAGGAATTTCGAAAGCAAACATAAGAAAATATGGTTGGCAGTTGAAATGGTGGAAAGATGATCTACATTCTTTTGATAATACCTGGATGAGTACATCCAAAAATAAAACCGAATGGAAATCGGTTTTACAAACTTACACTAGAATGAATAAATATCAAAATATATTTAAAAGTAAATAATAAATTATTTAAAAATAAATTTACCTCAAATGAATTGTATTTGTTATTAATAATTAATAATAATAATAAATAGCCTCAAAGTATACAAAATCCTTGACTATACCCCACGAAGTTATGATATACAAAATTTTTGACAGAAACAAAGTTCGTTTACAATTAATTCTGAACTGAAACCAAATCATTTTATTTACAGAATATGTGAGTATATTTACGCAGAATATACGACTTTAAAATGATTTTGTAAAAGTAAATATGATTGAAAATATATATGAAAATTTGTATTTTTTATATAAATATATAATAAAAAATGGTATTTTTTTCCAAATTCGACTTTTAATTCTCAATCTCTACATTTTTACACATCACTGTCAGAACATGAAAATAAAAAAAAAAATTACACAAAACTCTAGGGAAATTAACTACAAAAATTTTCGTTTTTTTTTTATTGAGAATTTCCTTAACTTACAAATAATTAAAAAGTTGTCAGCTTAAATTTTGCGTTAAATCATGATGTTTTTCGCTTCCAGAAGCGAAAAAAAAAATTTCTTGAAAACTTTTTTATTACTTTTATTTTACTAATTAAAAATTTATAATAAACGATTTTTATTCTTATTATATTTACGAAAATTTTACATTTACAAATTGTTATTCTTGTTTTTAGGAATTTGGCCTAAACCATTTTTCCTTGAGCTAACCAGTACAAATGTGGTATGTCGTTTAATATTCTAAGCTTTTTCCAATCCAGCACAGGTTAATATATGTTCTTCGTTCTGTATTACGCCTGATAAGTTTCATTGTTTGAATGCCCTTGCGTTTGTACTGTACTTGCTCATTCGTCTTTTGTGAAGACTATTTTCCGTAACCCAGGGGGCACCAACATTACTCTTCACATTTACAATTTTTATTTGTTAAAAAACCATTTTCTTATTTCAAATTTTTAAAGTATTTTTTTTTTAAAGTCATCATATAAGAATTTCCTTTTAAACCTAATACATAATTAAAAATCTTAACCTGGTGCCAATATCGATCCAGCGAAATGAATTTGTATACATAATAATATTTCGTTAGCAATTATTTTGTACACGTTTTTCAATTTAAATCATTTTATGACAAATTACTGAATCAGTTTTCGCTTTCAAAGTATAAATATAATAAAGCGATGAATTAAATTTAATTAAATTAAATTTATATTTATTTCTAATTAGAAAATTTTATAGAATCTATATATCCACATCACCACATGATGCCTAAATTTCCAAAGATTTTATATGGAAATTATTTTGTTGCAAATTATGTTTCTTTGAAATACTTTTGGATCATCAGAAAGAGTTTTTTAGCTGGAAATTTGAATTTATTTCATTATCTTTATGTTACATTTGTAAATCTGAATGAACCGATTTATTGCTGATTTTATCAAAAACATTATTAATTCATTCAAAATTCAGACAACCATCGGAACACACTCCATGGAACTTACGTTTGTAGAATACATTATAATTCACTGATTCCATTTTAGTCATACAGATATTTACGTCTTTTTAAATTCCTAGATCCCCTTGTGGCACATAGGACGTCCACTACCCCTGTACACTGTACGTCATCGAGTTATATTTCTAGAAACTTTTTCAATTCCAGCCAACTCTTCTTCAGAGTTTTATATTCCTTTTTGACTATTCGCCTCCATGTATGTGATTTTAGGACGACCCACACTTATATTTTACGCAGCAAATGATTTCCATATTTCTTTACATACCGTACAATATTATTTTCATCCTTTATATAGATCTGAAAAAGGATTTGTTGCGACAGCAATTTACGAATTCGGTTTGATTTTAATAGATTTAGAGACATCATTGATAATTATATTCTATTTTTCTAATTCATCAGCACCCTCGAAAATATAATGAAAAATTGATTTGATCAATTTCCAATTTATGTAATCGACGGTCCCACTACACAAATACCATAACTCATCGTAAAAATTAGATGAGATTAGAAAAATAATTATTATTTAATATAAATTGTTTTTCAATTGTGGAAGTTTGCTTTCAAAATACGTTGGAAGTATTGTTATCTACTCTGATATTGAAATATATATTAATTAAAAATGTTTTATCCTAAAGACTGTAGCGATCACCATAATATGTAGATTCGTATATAAATGAATGACATTACCATAGACAAATTATAATCTGGTAATATGAAATTTTCCAATTGAAGATCTCTCCTGATTCAGTATCCTTCTAAATATATTGACTATATATAATCTGAAAATTTATTGGATATTTCTGATATATATCTAATTAAAAACTAAACGCTGTTGAATAAAATATTTATTAATCAAAGTATTTTCGTTTTTTTCGTAATTTTCTTTTTAACACCTGAAAGAATTTTACTTTCTTTATATGCTATAAATTTTCAATTTAAATTGACAACACTCCATTTTCATGAAATTTAATTTATTGTTAATTTAGTATATATAATATAAACGTCCTTATTTGTATATATATTAAATATAATTAATTTCCTGTACAGAAAAAGAGAATATTTTATATTATAAAACACAATGAATTTTTTTTAAATAGAATTTTCCTGTGCAATAAATTGAATTAAATGGACTTTTAGGATACAATTTCACTAAAAGGATATGGTCGTTCTAAATAAATTTATTACTATCAAACCGAATTTAAAATGTGCACTCTTTTTTATAGTATAGTTCAATTTTACACCTGCCAGATATAATTTTTTTTTATCGCATAAATATAGAGAACTGCCAAATAAAATAAGAATTATTCATGAATAAAATGATAATGGATGATGCATGATAGATAAAATTATATTTCCATATCATATTAAATAATAGTTATGTCGACATTTAATTTGATTTTAAAAGTTTATAATATATAATTATTTTATTAATTAAAATTAAAAATATAAATTTCAAATTAAAAATATGCAAAAATTTAAATCGAATTGAGATTGAGTTATAAATAAATTACTTTTAACTATATAAAAGATAAAGTTTTGAATTTTAAATTATTTATTAAAATTAATTTTTGAATAATTTTGAAATAATTATTATTAGGCTAAGAGCTGGAAACAGATTTACTTTTGGTTTTTTCCCAGTCATGAAAATTAGTAAGCATATTCTTATAACTCACTAAGGACCGAATTTAGAAACCATACTTTACCTTAAGATAATAATTATAAGTACAGATTATATGAGACATTTTAAGTAATTCTTATTTATGCTCGCTCAATAGTACAAGCTATAAGCTTTGTATAAACATAACCTTAAAAAAATGTACAAAACGTATCATCAAGAAACAACGTCATCGACGGTAATTTGAAGTATATTTTATTAAGGGATCATTTGCTCAATAGGAAACATAACCTCCCTCAATTCAGTCATGCTATCAACAATGCTACCAACAATTACAAAAATTTAATTTAGAAGGATTGCAAAGTATAGAACTCGTTCAAAATAGTAACAGCCTGTCCTATCACAAATAAGATTTCTACACTTTTTCCAATTGTAATTCAGAAAGCATCAATTATAATTGAGAAAGCGTCAATTATTATTCAGAAAATCTAGCCTGGTTGGTTGTTAAATGTAATTTATTCATGAACTTTTAGTTGATTAAATATAATGAGATTAACAACTATGAAAAAAGTTCTGAATTACTGTTGGTTCCGTTCTAAATTACAATTGGAAAAGGTGTAGAAAGTGTGAATAGTATAAACAGTTGTATATAGAAAGCCTACATAATATGGAATTTAAATTGTCAAATCATGTTTACCAATTTTATTAATGATCTTAAATGTATACTGAAATTTAGGGTTTTCAATAGGTAATGGTAAAGATTTGCCAAACCTTTAATTCCATCTTAAGTAAGTTGATTAAAGTCTTTGGCTAGTAATTTTCATGATTGCTTAAACCTTAAATAATCAAAAGTATTTCATTCTGAAATGTATTTCATTTTACAATATTTAGAAGATTATTTGTAAATATAGGTATAAAAATTGGATGAAACTTTGGATGATGTTTTTGTTATGAAACTTGTTACTTACCTTATATATAATCAACTGTCCTTTAAAGATGTCAGATAAAAGATTTTTGAAATTTGTACTTTGTATTTGTTAATGTATGTACCTAGGCGCTTGGCTATTTAAATTCAGTATTAAAAGTACTTAAATTTAATAATCATTTGTCAAACTATGTTTTTTTTAAAGTTATAATCACTTTTACTGTGCCATTGCAATTAGAAATAATAATATTCCTGAATTCCTTATCAATATCCAAAATAGATTAATTATCATTTATAAATTTTTCATTAGTTTACTTCGAATACATAATTATGTTGATAAGAAATTGATTCTGCTTTTATTTATATTACAAAATGTTAATTCATGTCAATTATAAACCTCTTAATTCGATTTGTGATCAATATTTTGTTGATTTTGACATCCTATCTGTTAAACAAATACAATAGAGATTTAAACTTAATAAACATAATTAAATTAATTTACTGACAATTTCGGAATTCGTTCATAGCATTTTGCACCTTATGATTTATACAAATACAAATTGTGTGTCATATTTCAAAAATATTTGATGTAGGTATATATAAAAGTATGAATAAATTTACCAAAAATCGACAAAATCTCTATACAAATTTTGAAATTCATTAAAAAAATATATAAATTTTATTATATATTTCGAGTAAACATTGCATCGGATACTAATTTAAATATATATTTATTATAACACATTCAAACAGGATATTTCTAACATTTGTAAAACGTTTTGCATTTTGAAATTTTTTTTATTATTATTATTTTTTGTTAGGATCTTGATGATGGTTTCAGTTTTTTTGATAAATATTATATAATAAATAGAATAAAAAGAGACTGTCCGTATACTATGAAACGTGGCAACAATGAATTCATATTGCACCAAGTGTAGTTAATGTTTCACGTACATAGAATTTACGCTTTCTACTTTACAACCAAAAAGCAATTTGCAAATTTTTTTAAAAAGAAGAAAGGAAATAAATAAATTTTATACTTAGTATTTTATATGTGGCTACACTTTTACTTCTAAATATTAAAATCATATCATCAAAAGTTTTAAGAAATTTAAATTTATATTATATAATATTTTGTGAATCTTAAATTTTGCATTAAAAATTAATTTCTAAACTAATTTAATTTATATTACGAATATTCATAGTATACGTATAAGATAAATTTTATCAAAATAATCTTAAACCATAGAAATTTTATTATTGATATAAGATGTATACAAGAATTTTGATGTTTTATATCTATACTTATTGAACAATAACATCTGATGCTATATGATATTTTACCAAATTTTATATATTTATAAATGCATATAGATACGATTATTATATAGAGAGATAATAATCTAATGAAACATTTCAAATATAATGCAATTTAAGATATCAAAAGTATCTTATTTATTTAAAAGCAATTTAAGTATTGTCATTACAAAGTGAATTTTTAATTGAAAATATAGTTAAGAGAAAATTTGTTGTGACAAGAAGTTTTTCTATGGTATATGAATTGTAATAATTGAAAAATTAAGTTGAACAAAACGAATAAAATAAAAGATTTACAAAGTGAAATGCTATGGAAGATAAACTTTAAAATGTAAAAGTTTTCTATGCACTCAATAGGTTTAATTCAGTGGCGACTGATGTTTTTTATTCAGAGTTGGGGTAATATATCGAAAAATGTATTTTTCGATGTTATTTTTTTTTTACAACCTTCTCAGAGTATATTTTTCTATAGTTTTCAGTATGTTCTAAACGTTTTAATAATATTTGTTGGCAGTGGTTTTGGTTTAATATTGTGTAACAGTCACTAAATTAAAAAATAAATTTATTTTTAATGGTTGCCACTGGCTCAGTTATTTAATTACAGATTTAACACATTAAGTACGGATTTAACACATTAATTGCAGATTTGGCCCAGCACTGATTAAATTATGCATTACATACTTTACACAACACAAAAGTCTCAATTTTAAATTCTTCAACAGAAGTTTATATGGAAAGTTACCGATTTTAGTATTTACTGATGGAGAATCGGGTGGACTCATTGAAAGTATAATTAAAATGATTAAGGATTCAGTGGCGACTGTTGTATTTTACACTGTGAATACTGTGCTTTTTGGTATGTTGGACCTGAAATGTGAGACTGTGAAATGGTTAAATTCATAAAAATAAAATGATGTAATTTTTTTATGAAACCTATGTATTTATTAAGAGTTTAATGCTTCATTTATACAATTTTTTTGACAGTTCTAACTAAATTGAATGAATTGAATCAAAAAGTATTGCGATTCAATTTTATATTGTTTTAAAATAAACTCATCACTTTTAAATACGATATTTAAAATTACAAAAATAAATGTTATTCTAAATCTACAGAGAAAATAGAAAAAAAAACTTGTCAATATCTTTTTCTTCAGTAAATTTTTTGAATTAATACAGAATACAAGTAAATTTTTCCAAGAAAGTTTTATGTTTTGATAAATTAAATTCATTTGGGAAATCGTATTTTGAAAAACATTCTTAAATTTGTTGTTATGTTTTTTTGTTATAAATAAATAAAATATGTAGCTATGTTAAGACAAGTTTTCTACTGAAATTCATTTGTGATAAGTGAATATCATTTAATTTAAATAAAATCAAATTAAATTTCTGGAATATACTTTTTGTTGTTGTTCTTGTTGTAATTATTTCTGAAATTCAAATCAAAGTTAAACTGATTTTAATTTGTCGCACAGATTTATTCAAACTTTTAGTTGATGGCTGATATAGATGGGATCGGCAGTTTTGGTTAGTTTTGTCCATAGTTTTGTGACCAAGTAGGTTTATATATAATATTTTGTGGTCAGTAGTTTTAGTGGATTCCTATCAAAATACCGAATTGTATAAAATACATTATTAGTGTCTTAAAAGATGTTATTTAATGTAATTATGTGCTCAACCTATAGGTTATATTGAATTGTATACGTAAAGAACCATTTCCTTTTGGGCCATTTAACTCATTTACAATAGGTTACTGACAATCCTGAGAGAGTATAGTTTGGAAAGATTTGTAAACGCTGTACGTTATGTGCACCTTAATATTATAGTTTTACAACACTTATAATAAATCAACTAAAATATTTTGATTCTACGGAAACCAAAACTTAGTAACCGACATATTAGTTGATATTTTTCTACTAGCCATGCCCGGCAAATCAATTTAGAATAAATAATTTAATTTTAAGAGTGCATATCCGCCCATACATTTAACATTGCTTTTATGGTGAATGATGTAGAAAATTGTAAAATTTATTATTCTTTTGTAGAATATAAATGAGCGAAACCTTAAGTGCTACAAGTATTTATCATTTATTTATTATTTGATTTTCATATAACATTTAATTTCTACTATATACTTCCGCTTTGCATTAGTATCAAAATCATTCTGTCCCATTTACAAATCCATAGAATATATTGTAATATCAATGCCATGAATAAATTCATTACAATTTTTATGTATTTT
Source organism: Rhamphomyia laevipes (assembly GCA_963920725.1). Classification (NCBI taxonomy): domain Eukaryota; kingdom Metazoa; phylum Arthropoda; class Insecta; order Diptera; family Empididae; genus Rhamphomyia; species Rhamphomyia laevipes. The sequence continues at coordinate 5,548,327 of OY987256.1, read as the reverse complement.
ATTTATTCAGATTAATATTATCTAAATAATTTTTATTATAGTTATAAAGCAAAATATAAGATTTTTCAATCATCGTGTTCTTTTGTTGATTTTAACATATAAATATTATCATTTCTAGTGAAAAGTCTTAATATTCTTCTGATACTGCTATGAAGAGCATTTGTAGTTTCAATAAAATGAATATACATAAATATAGAAAATAAATATAGAAATTCACAAAAAAAAAAAAAAAATATTCAAAATAGAATATTTAATTCCTTCAATTTTCATTTTGAATAAAATAAATTGAAAAATGATTTAAAATGTATTTTCATTTTGAAATGCATAAATTTTGAATTGTAATTCTTATTAGATAAGTTTACCCATCATAGCCTTAGAATAGATTCGTCCATGAAACATTTTTACACTTAATTTTATTTTAGCTATAGAACATTTATATTATGTAGTTCTTAGAGATGTTTCATATCAATTTATAGATAGATCAAATTGATTTTCATTTTATATAATAATATATATTTTTAATACACTTTTGTGCCGGATGCACACTTACAATATCTATGGAAAAGTCCTTTTCACTATACTAAGTCAAAAAGAAAAAGAAAAAAAAGGAAATGATATTCGGATACAAAGGTGGTGAAGCATATATACTTACATATATATATATATATATATATATATATATATATATCGAATTTTTGTAGAAGAATAGAAAATGAATTTAAATTTCATTGTTATAAAATAATAGAACATAAGAATTTTCTATGTTCTAGAAAATTTGCATAACAATTACATATAAAAATATTATTGAATCCTTTTTTTAGGATAGAAATTTTCTAGTTTCAGGATTTCGTGTTTTGAATATTATTTACAATGATGATAAGGTTTATTTTTTAAATATAATGAATAAGAAAATGAAATTTATAGATTTCGTTTTACAATAAATGAAATGATTCGAAATAGTAAATTATATTTTTGTAGATTTTTATTGTTGTTGTTATTGTTGAGAAAATGTTGACATTTAATAAATAATCTTGTTAAGATTTAATTATTAGTTATTAATGATTGGATTGAATTGAAAACATGAATTGCTGGGTTTGTACCCATCGTATCCACCACGTTACACATGCCATCGATGACTAGCTGACCAAGTACATCATTCAACCGAATTTTATAATTGATTTTCTACTGAGAACACTTGCATTACGCAGTTCGTTCACGTAATAAGAACCCAAGGATTTTGATTGTAGGTGCATGAAACAGTGACAATGACAAGTGTTAAGTTGTCTCACGTTCGTCTCCGCCGTATTTTAAATATTAATGATTGAAACTGAGTCAGAGAATAAAATGGGCTGGACATATAATCAGAAAGCCGCCATACAATCAGAAAGACCCTAAAAATCTATTTTTGAAGTTGTGTCAATGAGTACAAGACACAGAGGACGTCATAGACATAGATGAGTGAATAATGTTAGTTAAGACTTAGAAACGGTTGGAGTTAGTAATTGGAGAACAACAGCACGTGATAGAGAACGTTGGAAGAAAATAGTAAAGGAGGTCAAGGCTCACCCTGTGCTGTAGCACCATAACTTATTAATATGATAGCCTATTACAATGTATAAATAATACAAAAAAAATATATATATTTTTATAATCTACGATGACATTAATGAAATACTTTGGACTACATCAAAATCAAAGTCAGCATTCAGACATGGAATGAGTTATTTAAAAATTATATAATAAATTAAGAATCAAAAAAAGTATCAAAGGAATTAGTTTCATCTACTCTATTTCAACAATAAATGATCATTTATATTATATTCAATCAACAGGAAGTAGTTCATATCCTTATAGGACTCGGTTAATCCGGAATGGAAGATTTGGAGAATAGTAGAATAAATTGGTGTAAAATATTTGTTCACTTTTGTGTCGCCAAAGCTCGTATATTATCGTATAAATATCGGTTTACTAATCACGAATAGGAGAAGTCTTGAATTACCAGTAATAAGAAAACTTTTCAAGTTTGTTGAGTTAGTCGGTGACCTCGAATAAAAATAAAAGTTCTAACAGTGATTTATTCTTAACTTCTGTAATTCTTGATGTAATTGACAGTAGACAGAGCTCTGTATCCCCGTATAAGACAGAGCTTTAGATTCCCATCACGTATGAGTTTGATGATGTACTACCATTATTATTTAATTTTGATTTACATATTTTTTTAAATTTTTTATAAATTTAATGTTTCTGTTTCTGTTCTAATTATTTGATTCTTCGTGTTCATATTTTCTTAACTAACTAACTATACTAAATTAACTCTACTGCATAACAAATCATGTAAGGATATTATTGATATATATATCTATATAATTTCTATATATACATTTCTATATAACGATATTATATTTTATATTTTGGACAATTAAAGATTTTGAACAGAAATATAAAATATTATTTTGAAATTTGATTTAGATTATATTTTGGATATGCAAATATATTGTAAATATAGAAAACATAAAATTTAAATAGCTGGAAAATTCCAATCTCAATAATACTTGGAGCAATATAAACAAAATTCATAATTATTATTGTAATTAAATTATGTAATATGATAATTATTGAACATAATAGTTTTGTATGAGAATTTGAATTTTGAATTTGTGTTTTACAAAAATGACAATTTATAAATTTTGAATACAATTTGTATAATATCTTAAGCAAAAACAGAAATTCAATGCCGAGTGTTAACTAAACCGAAATATACTTGTCAATTGGCAGCGTCGCTACAGTTAACACAGTTAATATCAACCAGTGACAAGTCCTGATTTTACTATCCATATATATTTTCAAAATTCTGAATATATAAAGAAATATTTATGTAAAAAATATTTATGACATCAATAAATTATTATTCTTACTATATAATAACAACTAAATCATAAACTGTTTCCGTCAGCTCTTACTAGAATTAAAATTAAGATAGTTTTTCATTTGCGACTATAATTTTTTTATTGGCGGTTTTTTGGCCTGATAAAGTTTTCAGTAGAGCCGACTTAGTCTGGTCTTTGGTTGTGGCTGTTTAATTTATAAACAAAATATTTCGAAAAATAAAACAATTATGTAAAATGTGGCTGACATCAATTTTAGGATACATCAGCCACAAAAATTGTTTTCTTTGCTTTGCAACGGAGCTACAATCTAAATCAAGCCCTTGGTCTCATCAAAAATGTTTCTTGACATTTCATTGCAATTTGAAATGTCAAGAAACATTAATTTTATATTGATTCCGAATCATAAGTTTCATTATTTTTACTAAAGAAATATTTAATTGCAACAAGCTAAGAGCTTTTTAATAGTAAAACATTTGTTGACAACAAATTGTCTCGGGAAGAACATTTTTTAAACCGGGTTCTAATACTACAACTATTCAAGTGCTCTATCCTCATAGATTGTCTTAGTCACGGATTATTTCTAGGTTTTGTTTCGTACTTTAATATTGTATGTTTCTAATATGAATATTAAATATATGTTAATATTTTAAATATTTAAATATATCAATTAAATTATTATATATTAATTACACTGATTATATATTATTATTATATTGAATTTTTAGATATATATATAGTTAGAATATTGTATAGAAAATTAATTTAATTACATATTATATGATTGTTCCACACCAATTAACGAAATAAATCAAAATTTAATATCAAATCAATATTTCATAAAAGTTAATTATAAATTTATAATAACATTTGTTATTGAATATAATAACTAAATCTAAAATTATTACTTCTATGAACATATTGTAACAATATTGTTGCATATAAAAATAATTACATTGATTAATTTAATATTTCAATCAGATTTTTGAATATCAATTAAATATGGCTACGACTGAACTAATTTACTTTTATTCATCAATAATTTACACAAATTCTTAAAAAAAAAAAAAACAATTACAAATATATAAATTTGGAAATGTTTTGGCTGTTAATCGAAATTTATTTCACAAAAACAAAAAATAAAGGACTCAAATTTCACTATAGACTCATAAGAATATTTTTTAAAGAATTATTCAAATATTTTCTATGAATTATTCAAAAATCATAAATATAATTTATGCTATTCGAATAAATCATTTAACGTATACTTAACGCGTGATTCACACATCAAAATTTTTTTGACAAGGGCATTTTCAATATTATATATTGAGTAACGATTTACATCCGTATCATAAATCAAGATCATCCAGGACTAACATAATAAATATATTGGAATTTTTTTGAATATACATATGTATAATTATATATGTATAACTTGTATAAACGGGTATTTTATCCTTGTTGTTATCGATGTATCTATTTTTTAGAATTGTTTTTTTTTTAAACAAAATTATGAAATATTACATTCTTATATTTCATTGTCTATTTGTCCGTCTGACCGTTGTAAATTTTTGCCAATTCTTTACTTAACAATATTTACAATAAAATAATTCCGGGTTCAGTTCGATGATTCAAATTCGTTTTGCTTAAATTGATGATGATTATACATTAAGGCCAGTACGGAAGTCGAGTGAAATGAAATTTTCATACAAATTTAATATCGTGAAATCAGAAATGAAAATTTACGCTTATGATTTTTTTTACAACAGATGGCGCGCTAAAAGTCTACTATTATTATTCAGCACGAAATAATGTTCTGAACATTATTTCACGATGAAATTGTGACATTTACGTTTTTTTTATTCAATAATTTAAATTTGATTTTTAAATTTGCTAGAATTTGATTTTTAAATCAAATTTAAATTTAAAAAAAAAATTATAAAGATAAAAAAACATTTGAATTGTCAAAATATTAAAATGTCAAATTAACCTGTCTATTTTTCACAACTTTTTCACGACTATTTAACTGGAGACTTTGGAGAGCTTTGGAGATCGCGTCAAAATTTCATTTCATTCGACTTCCGTGTACTGGCCTTTAGGAATGGTAAATAATATGTAAAATGAAATGAATATTACTAAATAAATTAAATTCTTGACAAACGAAATCCCACATTATAAAGTTAATAACAAATCAAAATGGACAGAAGTTTAATTTTATACGTTTAGTCCGCTATGTGGCGCTACAGTTTTTTTTTACAATTTTTTGTTGCATCAAGCACAGGATCCACTTTTCAGCTGGGTTAAGTAACTAAAAAAGCCCTTCAGTATAAAATTACTGCATTTCTAGTTTATATATGTTGCGTTGTTGTGTTGTGTCCTATTTTTTTTTTGTTATCCATATGCCCGAGTAAAGGATGAAAATATTAAAATAAAAATTCTAGTGGCTGAAAATATTATTTGTAAAAACTTTATTATTGCAGACTAAGCATTGGCACATTAATATAAAAACTTATGATAATCAAAAAAAATAAATATATATATATAAAAATTTTATGTATATATAAGTAAAATTTTTTATTCATATATACAGAAAAAAAAGGATATTATGATAATAACGTAAATATATTTTCATATGTTGATCTCAATAAAAAATTTATCCCAAATATGTTTTTAGAAGAGAGATCATACATATATACGAAGTCTATAAATATAATGCATCGTTACATCCATACATAATTTATTTCATTTTTTTTTTGTATAACTATAAAAGAATTTATAATATATTAACAAAAATATGATTCGTCAATAATAAATTTATATTTTCGGAAACTTATTTAAGTTTTTCGTTATTTTTTTAAAGTAATAAAAAATGAACCCTCTTAAAACATAATTGAAAGTATTTAGTTTTTAAATATGTATTCAAACTTATATTACTCGTATCACCAATAAATTTAGTTATTTAATAATAAATAATATTATTTTAAATTAACACATTGTTGACCGAACATGCATCAATTTAAATTACACTTCTTCTTAGGCATTTTGAAATAATTAGAATAATTGAATCTGGATTTGGTGAATAATTAACAACCAATTACTTTAAATTTCAAATATAAAAATCAACTTTATGCAGAAATCCAGATATCATTTACAATTTCGAAGAAGAAAGATTTAGAATTTCTTAATGTCAATCTTTTCAAAATTATGTTTATAACAATTATTGTTTAATTGTTATAAACATAAACACCATTGTGGTGGCAATTTAAATGATTCATTTATCATTTAGTAAAAGTCATCATAGCATTAAGACATTCGTAAAAATCAAGATCGATGAAAAAGTTTATAGATTAGATATATTTAGAATTCAAAATTTATGAGGTATTAAAATTAAAACTGTTAGCAAAAATATTAATTAAGATTCACACATCATAAATTAAATGTACAACATAGTCAATTACATTGCAGGTAAATTCTAAATATTACCGGTAATCATTGTGTTAAGTAATATAAGAAATATTTTTGAAATTTACAAGTGATTCAAACTTGGAATAGATTAAATACTCTACTTTAATAATCTATTTTTTTTCTTTACAGGAAATAGGGTGCATCTAATACGAACAGTTACCCTATAAGAAATATAACTAAAATGCATACATATTTTAAATTTTAAATGGCCAACTGAAAATATTTGTTAAAAATAGTATTAGCTTAAAAATGATAAACTAAAACTAACTAGTTACAAAATATTTTCGATGAATTATGTAAATTGTTTTTGTTTGGCATACATTCCCACAAATAATAAAATTCATAAATTTGACTGAAAAATAACTGGAAAGGAAAATATTATTTTGTTTTTATATCATCATATTATCCTCAAGCAACTAAAATGAAGTAATTTGTTTTCCTCTAATCTTCTATTTTTAGTTCAAGCTAAATGAATGAACATGGAATTTTACTAATAAAAATCTTTCATATATTTTTTTTTCTTCTTTTATATTTTCGAATTTTTCTCAAGAGAGTAATTCATAAATGTCATTTTAATACGTGCTTTTTATTATAAAAGGATTCTTTTATTTTGTCAGATTTTATAATATTTAATTTTAAATTCAAAACATTATAATCATCCAGGGACGGTGATGTCCATAGGTACAATGTATAGCATATAATCTAAGGGACAAGAAATATAAAAGAGATCAATAATTAATTAGGCCAATACATATATCACTATATGAAATGGATTGAGCAGAACGGTTGCGTGTATACAAAAACGTTCTAGGGCATCCCTGATAGAAAGCCCATAAAATTTTCAACAATATAAAAATGTCATAGAAAACCTTTATAAAATAATTCTGAAAATGAACAAAGCAACCGCCAGATTGTACACCGGAATTGTGACAGGACATATGATTCTTAGGAATCATGCAATGAGATAAGGACTTATCTCCAAGATGTTGTGGTTGTATGGAAGAGAAAGACACAAAATTTGTTATGCCATTGTTATTGTTGAAAATTTGGTCGGGTTGGGTGGTTTGTGAAGGGGGGAATGGAAGCGGCCATTACGAGACGTTATCCATTTCACCTTACGAAACGTTATCCATTTTCACTACGAATCGTACCATCCCATTTCCTTTATAAAGTTTGTCAGATTAGAAGCTTTTTCCTTGCTTAATTCTATTACATCTCCTGTAAAATAAAAACCGAAAAAATTTAATCTTTTATTACACAGAGAAGGACAGTAACATAAAAGATGTTCAATTGTCTCGTCAACTTCAGCGGTTTCCGTTGTCCGATCGAGTGGCACAGCATGTTTACGTAATAGTAAATGCCCCGTGACTAACTATTCCTATGTACAGTCTGAGCATTGTTATATTGTTGAAAATTTAGTTATTTTTCTTTCTAGTAAACATTGAAGACGCGAGTAAACTGACACGCTGTGAAAATGATGCAGCGTTCGACTGAAGGATACAACAGGCTCACTAAAATACATTATCATCTATTCAACCTCCAATTCATCTATAACGATTTAAATATGTTGTATTATTTCTGTAAAAACCGGATAATTTTAATACAGTATAACCAAAATATATCCACGAAAAAATATTTTTTACTAAATTTGCGGGCAGCTAAATTATGAACTGTGCGATCCTGAATTTTATTCATATAAAAATCATATCTAAAATATTTTTAACATTTTCCACAGATTTGAGAAATATTTTTATAATGTATTTTTGTATATTTATATATATATGTATACATAAGAAATATTTCGTGGATAAGAAATGAATTGGTTTAGTTAATAATTGTAGTCAGTTTTAATATCCTTAGGATTTGTGGAGAAATGAAGTTAAAATTATTCTAAGCAATTTTTTGTTGTTTTATATTTATTAAATTTTAGTTTATATTTTATTAAAATTATAAATTTATAATTTTATTTATCTAAAATAATTGTTAAAATTTTATTTTAATAAATGCAATCATTTTTTACTGTACTCATTTGGATACATAATCGGAAAATTCTTATATGATTCACTAATGCTGGAGCTGGAGTTACAATGTCGTTTTCATTTCGCTCCCATTTCGCAAATTTACGCAGTCTATAAAAAGAGTAGTCACAATTGAGAATTTTAATTATTGTTTTTAAATATATAAAAATAATGCATTCCTAAAAGTAAATTATCACAACTTACCTGATGATTTTTGGTATAAAATTGGATACTTTTTAACTTGTTCTATTAAATTTTCTATAAACATTGTATGATTATATTGTGACAAAAAAAAAAAAAAAAATGAATTTTGTTTATAGTTTGACACATCAATGTGTACTATACAGCGAAAAAGTTGAAAATTAAACAACTTTTTCTGTAGTTGCGAAATGAGAGCGAAACGATTGCGATCAATGTAACTACCTTAATACAATTTCATACATTTCAACATTTTTTTGATACCTACTGCGTATTGAGAGCGAAATGAAAACGAACATTGTAACTCCAGGGTAATTCGTATACAATATGAATTCAAATTATTGAAACGGTAAGAAATAATATGTATTTATATACATATATAATATTTTGTAGATCCTTTTAACATATATTTATGTCGTTATCAGAATCATGATCACCAGTTTCAATGATCCGTATAAACCAATGATGAATAATTTAGGAAATGTCACCTTTCATTAGAAAATATAAAAAGGGAAAATTATACTTTATTAGAATTTTTAATTATATTATTTATAAAAAAATAATTTAATATAGTTTAATAGAAACATTCATTAAAATTAGTAAAAATATTAAATTCAAATTTTATTCGAAAATTATATTTGCATTCTTATTTAATCAATTCATAAAAAATGTTAATAATTATAATATTTAAACAATTTTTTTTTTTGCTAAACTTTAATTTAATTATTTAATTTTTCGAAAGTTTGATTTATATGACAATTTTTTATAAATTAAGAGAATATTTTTAAGTAAAACAATTGAAATATTATTAAATATTTTTTTTTTAAATTTATATTAAATATTTAATCAGCTTTAGCCTATATTGATTTAATAAATTCAATTTTTTCAGGTAATTTACGTAGCTAATAATAAATTAACTTCACACTAACACCACTTTAATTATTTGTATTTCAATTTATCTTATATCTAACCTTGATAAATTTTTCCTATAAAAGTTGAAAAATATCATAAGAATTTTAATTATATTTCAAGATCTTGAAACAGTAAGTAAAAATTTCACTTATTATATTTTAAATAAAATTAATAAAAATATTTTTCGTTACAGAATTTTAATCATACAAAAAAATAATAATAAAATGCGTGTACTTTTCTTCGTTATTATATTGATAGCTTTGGCTGCACCAGGTTTCGTGGAAGGATGCAAAGAACTTAATGTACAATGCTCCGATACAAGTGAATGTTGTAAAGAATTAACATGCAAAAGTAATCAAAGTATAGGAGGTCCAGGAAAACTTAAATGTAAGAATTAACAGAAGGAATAAAGCATTCTATCAACATTCCAAATTTTATTTATTTTTAACAATTTTATAAAAAAAAAAAAATGTAATATTGAATTTAAATATAAATTAAATGGAGAAATTAAATGTCATCTAAATCCTTTTTTTGTATTCTTATTAACATTTCAAAATTATTCTTTTAAACATTAAAACTAATTTTAATATATTTTTATATAGTTTATTATTTTTCATATAACTACAGAATTATAATTTAAAAATTTCTTATAGTCTATAAAGAATACAGTCTTCATTATTTAATCGGTGTTTTAGAGGCTACACTACACAGATTAGTTAAAACATCTGGAAAACAGTGCAATTGTATAAAATTGCTTAAAAATGCATTTAAATTTGATTTTTAAATAATGCATAATGCATTTGATCTTTCCATTCTTTGAGAATCCCAAGGTCTTAAACCGGCTCTGGGCGCCATGTATAGGATGAAAAATAAAAAGAATCGAATCTTTGTGACTTGTACATATTTGAATATATATAAAAAAAAAAAAAACAGTTTTTAAAAATGATTATTATGTTAATATATTATAAAAATAATGTCACTATGAATATTTATATACAAAAAATCTAAAAAATTACATAAAATATTTTATATATGTAATAGCGAAACATAAGGATGGGCTTCATAGTTTCGATCGGTTCAGTTTCAATTCGTTCAGTAAACTTCAAATTTAACGTCTTCATATATTGTATGGGAAATCGATTGAGTGGACGCATATGTCAAATCGGAACGAATCGATTCGAAAGAGTTTGGAACGATTGAAATTTTGCTTATCCATAAAGTGAAGGAAATCTCAAGAACAATGAAATTCACAAAAAAATATTGTGATTTAATCGATTGCAATCGATAGCTATGTATTCAATCTGCTTAACCAGTCGAATAGATCGAATCGAATCGAAACTGAACTGAACTTATAGAAACTATGTAGCCCAGGCTTTAATGTAATTTATAAATATCCATAATATTATAATTTAAAAAGTCCTATTGAATAATTATGAATAAATTATATATTTAATGAAAGTTGGACATAATTACTATATGCTCTACACCTAGAGCATATGAAATATTAATCGAAAATTTTAGCATGCATGGATCGATCCACTTAAGCTATTGATCGCTATCTTAGTGACCACTTACGTAAAACATGATGTGAGTTATAAATGTGTAACTTTGAAACTTCAGCAAATTATAAATTAAAATTATAATTTGAAAAAAACTGACGAAAAAAAAGGTTAAAATAAATTAATAAATAAGTTTATAAAAATATTAAATACTTAAAATATAGAAAAACTAAAACTTCCATAATTAAGTTTTTTTTTTTTTAATAAATGGTAGTAATAATTAAAATTATGCTCAAATTTAATTAAAATAAAAGTGTATATCACAAATAAATAATTTAATTGATATTCCAGTTTAAAATCATATTATAAAGAAAAATATATAAATATATCATGATTCAATTGTATCAATATAACAATGTATCACAGGATTAAAATATATCACAGAACTAGATAAAAATATATCACAGTAAGAATTAATTATCGCATGGCAAAGCCGAAGAGATTTTATTTTGTTGTACATGCAAAATCAAATCTGAAGTATATACCCGAGGAGTGTACAGTATGTAGTGTAAAAACCGGGTCGCCACGAAGAATATTTGTCTTTATTTTCAATTTTGTTTAATTTATTGGTCGACAAAGTTTAATTTTAATGTAAAATTTATTTTAATCAATAATTATTTTTAATACTTAGATTAATTTGTAAAATTTAATTTACAATTTTTACAATTTTCTTGGGTTCGGTCCGCGAAATTAATTTATTAATTAAATATTAATAATTAATTTTATGTTGTCAAATAATTGACAAACTTTTCAGAAATTGGCCGTTCACCCACCTGGCTTGATCATGGTTTTACTAGTTTAGAAAAAGGGTACAATTTTATATTATTATTACTTATTATTAAATGGTAAACAAGCGATCGCCTTCACTTATATATCGTCGGTCTAGGTGAAACCTCGTAAGTTTCATATCTTTTCTTTGCAACTTACGAGGTTTCACACCACCGACGAATATATTTCACATGAGATTTGTTTTAATAAAATGTAAAATAATTTCATGATAAAATAATTTTTCTGTTATTTATGATTTTTGGTGATTTCAGATCGACAATCCAGCGGAATTGGAAAATGGACTACATTTTACAAAGTTTTTATTTAGGGAATCAAGGATAGTTTTTATATGGCTAAATAGACTTGATTATCATGTTAGGGTGAGCTAAGTGGACATGTTACATCGAAATATCCGAACGATGCAATAGTGGTTTTTTTTCAAGATTTCATCTGCGTCAAGTAATGCTACTAGTTACTTTAGATTTCTAGTGTTTATATTTTTGATATATTTAAATTCATTAGTATAAAAATATTAATAAAAATTATAATTTCTATAGGGGAAATATGTTTAGATATTAAACAATGGTATCTTATTTTAGAAACCTTAGTCCGGAATAGCTAAAAAAAGAATTAATTCCATGAACGATGTTAAAAAAATAAATCTGAGACTGAAAACGTGAAAGCAATGTTGCATGCATCTCTAAATCGTTTATCAATCACTACATAACATTTTATATCAATAAAACTTTAAGAATAAAACTAGCCAACGTGTTAAAATACGTTTTTCATTACGCATTAAAGAAATTTTTACTTTAGGTTTAAAATTGTTGAAATTTAAATGATGTGGTAGAACATTCTTTAGCTTTGACTGAATATTTGGCAATTCTTTGATATTTTTGGGTTTCTAATTATTTTGTCTTAAAACAAACTTTTTAAATCAACAAATTTGTTCAAAGTTTATTTTGTTGTTAAAATATTTAAATAGTTATTTAAACTAAATTCAGAATAATCTAAGAAAAAAATAAAATTGAATAACTCATACTAATAAAACTAATTAAATAATTAATAAAATGTATTGATTCAGAGCATGTTGAATGTATTGAAATGTTTAATATTTGAACAGGCTTTGAAAAATTTGTTATAATTATTTAATAAATTTTATGAGGATTTATCGAATTACTGCGAGTTGTTGTGACCGAAAGTGTTAAAATAGCCAACGTGTTAAAATATCATTTTTTGAAAAAAACATTTTTTTTTAACAAAATCTTGACGTCACATGGATTGTCATTCGAGATTGTTATCCGTTCTGGTTAAAAATTATGTTAAAATCTATTATTAATTTTTCGAAAGGGGAATCGCCACGTTAATTACATTTTTTTTACAATGGAGGACAATTTTTTTAGTCCTCCAATTTATTTTTAAAATATTATTAAATAATTTTTTAAATTTATGTTAAATATTTAATCAGCTTTAGCCTATATTGATTTAATAAACTCAATTTTTGACATCTAAGTTACGTAGCAAATAATAAATTAACTTTACACTAACACCACTTTAAATATTTGTATTTCAATTTATCTTATATCTAACCTTGATAAATTTTTCCTATATAAGTTGAAAAATATCTTAAAATTTTTAAATACATTGTATTTCAATTTTTTGAAGCAGTAAGTAAAATTTCACTTATTATATTTTAAATAAAATTAATAAAAATATTTTTCGTTACAGAATTTAATCATACAAAAAAAATAATAAAATGCGTGTACTTTTCTTCGTTATTATATTGATAGCTTTGGCTGCACCAGGTTTCGTGGAAGGATGCAAAGCAAAAGGTAAATCTTGCAACGCCCAAGACAACGACTGCTGCGAAAATCTCTATTGCCGTTTTCAACCAGCATATGCCGGTGCTAGTTTGAACAAATGTTCACCAAAATCATGAAAATGTAAAAAGCATGTTAAATGTGTAAAATAAAGCATTACTGAATTCCATTTAACATTTATTTATTAATAAGAAGAAATTTTAATACCACATCAAATTTGAATTTTTTTCTTTGTCATATTGGTTCGATTATATTTATGATTATAAGACAGATAATAATTTAGTATGTTTACTTTTTTATTTAAAATCCAGGTGGCGGATTCTATTGTTGAGAAATGGAAAGGATATTAAGATTTATCAATTTATTACCATTTCTAATTTATTGGTTAGTTTCTCATGGAAGAGAATGACTAAATTTTTAAATTGCATAATTCTATTAATATTTATGTTATTGAAGCTGTAATTTGCAATAATTGGTGTGGTGCGTCTTGTATAAGTAACTAAATCATTTTTTTCAATATCAAGTTATTGTATTTACACCAGTTCTTAGGAAAATTTAAATCCTCCTAAAGTAAAAATTTATCATTTAGATTTAGAGAACAAATCTTTTTACGAATTGTCATATCATCCGTGCATATGCCAAGTTTCCTATTAAGAATGACTACATAGATTACCGTCGTTAATAGATGCAATAAAGTTCAACGGGCCAAGATGGCTGCTCTGAAAAACACCAGTATTACAAAAGTATGGATCCGATTTTGCGGATCTACGCAAGACGCTATTTTTGATAGATACGAACTTATCCAATTATTCAAGAATGTTAAAAAAAAAAATTATATTAAAGATCAAAGGCTTTACTTAAATCAGTATGTATATGATATTATATTTTGATTCCATCAGATTTGTCAAATAATTTAGGAATACTATTTACTTTGCGATAGGTCAATAATTCGTTAAATCGCTTTTTGAATCGTTTTTATGCACTTGTCTGATAAAAGACTTTCCAATATAAGGGGATACCCATGGGACAAATAAAGGCCTATCGTTTATATAAACCAATTTCTGTGGAGATCCAACTAGTTACTATCTAACTAGTACAACACTCCTAGCTATTCTTAGTATCACGTAATATTAATAAAACTTATAAATCATGAAATCCCAGATTATGAAATCTCGATTTAGAAACCTTAGTCCGGAATTTATACCAAAAAAAAAAACATGAAAAAATACCATGAAATATGTTAAAAATAAATAAATCTGGGATTTAAAAAAATGTTGCATGCTTCTCTAAATCATTTATCAATCACTATATAACATTTTATATCAATAAAACTTTAAGAACAAAACTAGCCAACGTGTTTCATTACGCACTTAAGCTATTTTTACTTTAGGTTTAAAATTGTTGAAATTTAAATGACGTGGTAGAACATTCTTTAGATTTGACTGAATATTTGGCAATTCTTTTATATTTTTTGTAGTTTCTAATTATTTTGTCTTAAAACAAACTTTTTAAATCAACAAATTTGTTCAAAGTTTATTTTGTTGTTAAAATATTTAAATAGTTATTTAAACTAAATTCAGAATAATCTAAGAAAAAAATAAAATTGAAAAACTCATACTAATAAAACTAATTAAATAATTAATAAAATGTATTGATTCAGAGCATGTTGAATGTATCGAAATGTTTAATATTATTAATATTATTTAATAATTTTTTGACGTGTAACTGAATAACTGAGAAGCGTTGTGATGGAAAGATCGACAGAAAAGCTTCGATTCTATAAATGTGATCATGATAATATGTTGACCATACTTGCCTTCCATATTTAAGGTTAGGCTAGACAAGTGAACTGAATAAGGATTTAAGGATGTACGGGTTACTAAACTCCTTAGCCAATCTCTTAATGAAACCTAACGTAGAGTTAGCTTTATGAATTATGTTATCTAAATGTAATTTATTGGTTAGTTTCTCATCGAATAGAGCGAATAAGTCTTTAAATTACATAACTCTATTAATATTTATGTTATTAAAGTTGCAATTTGGAATAATTGGTGTGGTGCGTCTTGTATAACTAACTAAATCACATTTTTCAACATTTAACATACAGTTCTATTTACATCAGTTCTTAAAATAATTTAAATCATCCTGAAGTGAACTTGTATTATTTAGAGAACAATTTTGTTTATGAATTTTGAAGAATGATTAGATAGACGTCATTCATACATGTAATAATAACAACGGGGCAAGACGGTCGCTCTGTGAAACACCAGAATTTTAAAAGTATGAATCCGGTGTAGCGGATCTAAACAAGACGCTATAACTTTTCTATTTGATAGATTGATAGATACGAGCTTATATAATTATGCAACAATATTGGAATACCAATTTTTTTTAGTTTGAAAATTATTATACTATGAGAGGTGAAAGATCAAAGGCACTCAACTATATGATATCATTTTGATATCCAAAATTTGATTCCCCTAACTCAAATGAAGAATTTGAGTTAGTGGTAGAGATTTTTTGTTAAAATTGTTATAATATAAATTTATATTTTAAAATCAGAAAAAAAAAAATTGTTTATAAAAATTAAAATAAAAAAAAGATTCACTATCTATCTCTTTAATAATCAGGTCTATTCGCAGTACTGCCTAATATAACAACACAAAAATTAATGATATAACGATATAATACATAATAGTAAACCTCACAATATTATGTAGAGAACTATTGGATTATTAATGAATCGTTTTCGAAGTTTACTAGGAGGTCGACAAATCCATTATGGACCAGAAAAAAATTCATAAATTGTAAATGTTTGTATATAGTGCATACATAGCTATGTTTGGATAATAAAATATGTATAATACAAAATTTTTGGACTAGCTAATAAATGCAGATCTAGATCTGCTTCGAGAAATTCTTTTGAAAAATATTTTTTTTCCGTCTGTTTTACAGATCAAATACATTTTAAAAAATATTTTTATTTAATTTAAACAAACTAACACAAAAATTAAAATTATGCACATTCAAGAATTTCTTAAAAAATTAAAATCAAGAAAACCTTAACACCAATACTGGTAGCTAAGTATTGGTATATCATTTTTGGTATGTCTCTTTATTTTGTAGTATTTTACTAATTAAACAACAAAAATAGTTCCTTATTTGTATTACTATATTAATTTTAATGGAATCGTTTAGAAATAAATACCAAAAACTAAAATTTTTATTTTTCTAAATTGGAATTGAGAATACTTGAAACAGATTGCGGATAGACCACTTTGATTTCGAATGAAATCAAGAGTACTGGTTTTTTTTTATATCACAAATAAATAATTTAATTGATATTCCAGTTTAAAATCATATTATAAAGAAAAATATATAAATATATCATGATTCAATTGTATCAATATAACAATGTATCACAGGATTAAAATATATCACAGAACTAGATAAAAATATATCACAATAAGAATTAATTATCGCATGGCAAAGCCGAAGAGATTTTATTTTGTTGTACATGCAAAATCAAATCTGAAGTATATAGCGGAAAAGTCTACACCTACAGTATGTAGTAGAAAAATCGGGCCGCCACGAAAAATATTTGTCTTTATTTTCAATTTTGTTTAATTTATTGGTCGACAAAGTTTAATTTGAATATAAAATTTGTTTTAATCAATAATTATTTTTAATACTTAGATTAATTTGTAAAATTTAATTTACAATTTTGAATTTTCTTGGGTTCGGTCCGCGAAATTAATTTATTAATTAAATATTAATAATTAATTTTATGTTGTCAAATAATTGACAAACTTTTCAGGAATTGACCGTTCACCCACCTGGCTTGATCATGGTTTTACTAGTTTAGAAAAAGGGTACAATTTTATATTATTATATTACGTATATTATTAAATGGTAAACGAGCGATCGCCTTCACTTATATTCGTCGGTCTAGATGTGAAACCTCGTAAGTTTCTTATCTTTTCTTTGCAACTTACGAGGTTTCACATCTAGAATATATTTCACATGAAATTTGTTTTAATAAAATGTAAAATAATTTCAAGATAAAATAAATTTTCTGTTATTTATTGTCGAGATTTGATATCACTTTTAATAGTTTTTGGGATTTTATTTTATTGAGAGCCTTTTTTTCATTACATTAATTTTTTTTTTTGCATGCATTTTTTTGTTTGTTTGTTGATTGGATGAAAGTGTACAAAGGACCTCAATAACAACAGTTATTTATTATTTTAAATTCCATTATACATTACACATATACAAGGTTGAGGAAGCGAGCAGAATAATGAATTAGTGATTCATATTCTTTTTTAAATTTAAGCGCCCTTATTTTGATAAATGCTAGCATTTTATATGTTTTTGCAATGACCCTTTATAATGAAGATCGCAATTGAATAATACATCAAAATCGGCGATTTAGTCTACACACTATCAAGTATCAAGTATAAGTATTATTTAGATAGTTGTTGTACTTGAAAGTCATATTTTTTTCTAGAAAAACTAATCAGGTTCATTTGCATTAAGATGCACCATTTGTTAAGAGCTTGTAGTTTAGATTGGAGAAAAGTAACATTTGTTGGGTAGTTAGTTAATGTTATGATAAATTTTTAGACCAACTTCGTAAAAAGTATGTGAATGTTTTTAGATGAATTCGATATAAAGATATTGAAAAGTAGGGAACCTTAGCGCCTTATTTAATGTAATTTATTTCTTCACTAATAAAAACATATTTACTAATTAAAATATTTTTTGTTTTTTATTAAAATTTATTTTAGTTTTTGCTTTTTTGCTTCCTTTTCGGGTGAAATCTTTTATTAAAAAGCATAAAAACAATCTATACCACGAAAATTTTTAACAGACAAAAAAGTATCGAACTAACATTTAAATTGACAAATAAACTATAGTGACATAATACTAATTAATGAGACCTCTTTTAACCGACATTAAAACTGAATAATGCAACAACATTGCTAATATTTCTTAACGAAAAATATTTTATTTCTTACAGGTATTTAAAAGTTAGAACACAACATGTAATTTATTGTAAATAAATCTTAGTTTTTTAACTGAAATCGAAAACTTTGTTATAAATTTCTATAAAACTAAACTGGTAACATTTCGTCCAAAAACTGCGGTCAAGTAAATGCTACTTTAGATGACCAGTGATTATATATTTTATTTTTGGTATATTTAAATTCATTAGTATAAAAATATTAATAAAAATTATAATTTCTATAGGGGAAATATGTTTAGATATTAAACAATGGAATCTCATTTTAGAAGCCTTTGTCCGGAATAGCTAAAAAACGAATTAATTCCATGACCGATGTTAAAAAAAATAAATCTGAGACTGAAAACAATGTTGCATGCATCTCTAAATCGTTTATCAATCACTACATAACATTTTATATCAATAAAACTTTAAGAATAAAACTAGCCAACGTGTTAAAATACGTTTTTCATTACGCATTAAAGAAATTTTTACTTTAGGTTTAAAATTGTTGAAATTTAAATGACGTGGTAGAACATTCTTTAGATTTGACTGAATATTTGGCAATTCTTTGATATTTTTTGGGTTTCTAATTATTTTGTCTTAAAACAAACTTCATAAATCAACAAATTTGTTCAAAGTTTATTTTGTTGTTAAAATATTTAAATAGTTATTTAAACTAAATTCAGAATAATCTACGAAAAAATAAAATTGAATAACTCATACTATAAAACTAATTAAATAATTAATAAAATGTATTGATTCAGAGCATGTTGAATGTATTGAAATGTTTAATATTTGAACAGGTTTTTAAAAATTTGTTATAATTATTTAATAAATTTTATGTCGAGTAACTAAAAAACTGAGGAGCGTTGTGATCGAAAGATCGACAGAAAAACTTCGATTCTATAAATGCGATCTCGATAATATATTGACCAAGGTTAGGCTGGACAAGTGAACTCCTTAGCCAATCTCTTAATGAAACCTAACGTAGAATTAGCTTTATTAATTATGTTATCTAAATGTAAATTATTATACTATGAGGTAAAAGATCAAAGGCTCTCAAATATATGATATCATTTTGATATCCAAAATTTGATTCACCTAAACTCAAATGTAGAATTTGAGTTAGTGATAGAGATTTTTTGTTAAAATTGTTATAAATTATGGTATCGTTCGTAGTATAGTAAGGCCTTTAAAAATCATAAAATTTGTAAATTCATCTCCTTTCCTTGAATTAACGAATTTCCATAAGGTTTTAGGGTCAGGTTTGAGCTGTGACGCCACTTCATTAACATAATTATTTTATATTATTTCTAATAGATATTTTCGTAAAATTTACAAGTTCGTAAAATTTAATTAATTTTCATTATTTTTATTTTTATATACTGAAAATCCATTTATATAGTGAAAATAGCATATGGATATGGGGCTTTTCAGAATGGCCAATAGAGACGGTCTTATCACGATGGATCAATCATATGCTCCATGAATGTTTAGGTCTTAGTAAAATCAGGTATAGAATTCTATGAAGCCATTGATTCAACTAATTGGAGGATTCGGTGGAAAGCTAAGGTTATTAAAGAGCGCTAAGGGCATAGAGCGATGAAAGAGGATAATATTATTGAATAAATATTTAAACAACAAAATGGAACAGATAAAGGCTAATTGTTTGTATCAACAAGCCGCTGCGAAGTTCAAAATAACTCTGTAACTAATACAACCCTCCTAGCTATTCTAACTACTCGTAATATTAATAAAACGTATAAATCCAAAGATGAAATCAGTCTTGAATTTTAATTTATAGGTCTTAGTCCAAAATTCTATATATAAAAAAATTATTTGTTAAAAAATTATTTCTGAAACTGAAAATAATGTCTCATGCATCTCCTAAATTAGATTTTTCATTTTGTTTTCAACGATGGCAACTCTAAAAATAAGAAAAAAAATAACTTCACACTAACATCACTTTAAATTTTTTTTTTCTATTTGTATTATATCTAACCTTGATAAATTTTTCCTATAAAAGTTGAAAAATATCATAAGAATTTTAATTATATTTCAAGATCTTGAAGCAGTAAGTAAAATTTCATTTATTATATTTTAAATAAAATTAATAAAAATATTTTTCGTTACAGAATTTAATAATACAACAATATCCTAAAATGCGTGTACTTTTCTTCGTTATTATATTGATAGCTTTGGCTGCATCAGGTTTTGTGGAAGGATGCACACCGGTAAATAATAGCTGCAGAGAAGGTATGCCTGCATGTTGTGGAAGCTCTAAATGCACGCCAGTTGCAGGTGTTGTTGGTGGGGCTTCCAGATGTCAATAAGTCTCATAAATTATTAATGTAAGAAGGACTTTATATATCTAAAATAAAGCATTATTCACTTACATAACTATAGTATTTTATTTATTTCTGATAGAAATAACAATTTTGAAACTTTTATTTATTTTTCCCTCGTCGTCATATCTGTTTGAATATATTTATGATTATAAGATTATAATATTAATAAATTAAATTATTAATATTTTTAATAATATCAAATTATCTATAAAAATATATGGTGTATTTTTAAATCATTTTAATTAAATTTATATTTAATTGAAATGATATGGACCAATTAGTATTTACTTATTTTATTTAAAATTCAGGTGGCGGATTTAATTGTTGAGAAATGGAAATGAGATTAAGATTTATCACTTTATTAGTATTTCTAAAAATTATTGATTTCGATTGTGAAAGTAAATTTTCAATTTTATTTTCTCATTTTGAAAAGGTAATAAAAATCTGTTTAATAAAATATATATTAATTTTTACTTAAAAAACACGCAGTAATAAAAAAAATTGGATTATTTTACTATGCAATATGGAATCTGAAAAATATAAGACAATAATATGTAAAATATGAACTAAATGCCGTTGTCGTATCATTGTACAAACGTTAAAAAGATATTAGAATAGAAAATAAATTTATATGAAGTTTCAACTGGTAAAAAAACATCATAATTTCAATATTATATAATAATTCGAGTAAAAAACAAGTCCAGAAGTTTAGTGATAGTCAGAACTAATGTACGATATAGAATTAATCATTCAGGTTAGTATAGCTTGAGATCTTTTGAAATCACCTTAAATTTTGACTCATTCTCATACTGAATGACAGGTATGAAACAATAAGGGATCCGTAATATTATTTCTAAAAGTACTTTCAAAATTCTATTTAGTTTTGTTTGTTACGCAAAATAATTCGGCAATCCTAAGTGGTTTATATATTAGGATATGGAGGAATTAGAATTTTACAATTTTATTGAACGGCTTTCTTTTTTTTAACAATATTTTTTCTTAAATCTAAACTTATGATGTAGTTTTATATACAAGAAATATTTTTATTTGTCTTGTGAGTTTATATTTTTTTACAATAATTCATTTCTAGAAATCTTTAATTGTTGATTAATTATTTATTTATACATATTTTATTAGAATCTTGCGTCCGGAGATTAAACAATGATTTACTAGCCTTAGCTATAACAAGAAATATAAAACTTAAATCTACGATTAAAAGTAGGAAACACTTATAACTAAAGCTGCAGATTTTTATTCTATATATTTACATTTTAATTTAAAAATTTTGTTATTCTTAAACAGGACTGTAAATTATCCTCTTAGATTTTTGTTTGTATTTACATTATAAGTATAAAAAGAAACTAGATAACAATTGTATTCTGTCTATATCTAGAAAATGATTAGCAGAATTAGGATTAATTACAACCAAAGGTGATAAATAAAATTTATCTTCTAAGTTATCGTTAATGTTATTATTTATGTGATCTTCAACCAAAGATTTTATTAAATTATTAGGATGATTTTCAATTTTATTACAGTATTTAATATTTTGTTTTGACATATATAACAATAATGGATCTACTTTTGACTCATTGTACAAGAAGTTATTGGAATATCTTTTATTAACACTTTGATAATTTTTATTAATGCATATAGCCTTAAAATTTTTCTCTCAAACATTTGCAACCTTTTAGCATATGTAGTTGAAACTGTGAACCAAATAGGATATGCATATAGGTGAGTATTAGCCTAATTAGTTGTTTATATAATAAAAGTTTAGTCTTAATGATTAGATCATTATGATTTAATAAATATCTAAGCGATCGAAATGCAAATACACATTTTTTCATGACAGTTTTTACATGATTGTTGAATTTTAACAATTTATTGAAATTTACACCAAGATATTTAATATTGTCTTTCAAGTGAATATGGACATTATTTATTTCTAGACATAATTCACGACTTTTTTTTACTGCATTCCTGGGAGCTCGACTAGATGAATTTCGGAAGCAAATGAATTCTGATTTGTTTGGATTTATTTCAATTCCCCATTTTTTATATAGTAGTCAGTAATTATATTTAAATGGTTTTTAATGTATTTAAGAGCCAAATCTGGATTTCTAGCGTGATCATATACAGTAGTATCATTAGCATATAGATTTGCTTTCGATGGAATTTGATTTCTCATATTAGAATAAATATGTGGAAAGTCATATAAATATAAATTGTATAGGCTCAATAACAGGGATATGGTGGACTTTATTCAAAATTAATTTAATTTACTTTGAATATTTCCATTTTTTTTATATATATATAAAGCCAAATTAAAAAATCTAGAAACCATTAAATTTTCCTATAATTCAATATTAATTATTTTCTAGCGAAAAGTAAAAAAAATATGATAATAAATTAAATAAAATATTTAATAATAATTTTAATTAATTTTAATTATTTTAATAATTATTTAAAAAATCTTTTTATTATCAATTTTTGTAAATCAATTTCGATATTAAGTAGTTATAAAATAAAAACCAACTGAAATATATTTTTTTTAAATATTTTCCATACTGATTTTTTTTTTTTTTGGAATTCAAATAACAAAAATCGTAGCGGCGTAAAGGACATGAATATTATTACTCCATTAAAAATATAGTCTTAAATAATTAATACATAAATAAAAAAAAGTGTTTATGGAATTAACAATTCTTTATTAATTTGAAAAATATGAAATGTTTCCATACATAATATCAAACATTTACGTATATTTCAATCATTCATTCTTAGCACATCTGTATATTTGTCCTCCAGGTGTATTTTGTAGAGGCTTGCATGATAATCCTTTGTCTGCACAACATTCACCAGGGTTACAGGTAGTGCCTACTTCTTTGCATCCTTCCACGAAACCTGGTGCAGCCAAAGCTATCAATATAATAACGAAGAAAAGTACACGCATTTTATTATTTTTTTGTGATATTAAATTCTGTAACGAAAAATATTTTTATTAATTTTATTTAAAATATAATAAGTGAAATTTTTACTTACTATTTCAAGATCTTGAAATATAATTAAAATTCTTATGATATTTTTCAACTCTTATAGGAAAAATTTATCAAGGTTAGATATAAGATAAATTGAAATACAAATAATTAAAGTGGTGTTAGTGTAAAGTTAATTTATTATTTGCTACGTAACTTACATGTCAAAATTGAGTTTATTAAATCAATATAGGCTAAAGCTGATTAAATATTTAACATAAATTTAAAAAATTATTTAATAATATTTTAAAAATAAATTGGAGGACTAAAAAAATTGTCATCCATTGTAAAAAAATTGTAATTAACGTGGCGATTCTCTTTCGAAAAATTAATAATAGATTTTAACATAATTTTAAACCAGAACGGATAACAATCTCGAATGACAATCCATGTGACGTCAAGATTTTGTTAAAAAAAATGCTTCTTTCAAAAAATGATATTTGAACACGTTGGCTATTTTAACACTTTCGGTCACAACAACTCGCAATAATTCGATAAATCCTCATCAAATTTATTAAATAATTATAACAAATTTTTCAAAACCTGTTCAAATATTAAACATTTCAATACATTCAACATGTTTCTGAATCAATACATTTTATTAATTATTTAATTAGTTTTATAGTATGAGTTATTCAATTTTATTTTTTTCTTAGATTATTCTAAATTTAGTTTAAATAACTATTTAAATATTTTAACAACAAAATAAACTTTGAACAAATTTGTTGATTTATGAAGTTTGTTTTAAGACAAAATAATTAGAAACCCAAAAAATATGAAAAAATTGCCAAATATTCAGTCAAATCTAAAGAATGTTCTACCACGTCATTTAAATTTCAACAATTTTAAACCTAAAGTAAAAATATTTTTAATGCGTAATGAAAAACGTATTTTAACACGTTGGCTAGTTTTGTTCTCAAAGTTTTATTTATATTAAATGTTATATAGTGATTGATAAATGATTTTAAGATGCATGCAACATTGTTTTCAGTCTCAGATTTATATTTTTTAACATCGTTCATGCCATGGTATTAATTATTTTTTAGCTATATGTAATAGACTCTGGACTAAGGCTTATAAAATGAGATTCAAGAGAGATTTCATAATTTATAAGTTTTATTAATATTACGTGTAGTAAGAATAGCTAGGAGTGTTGTACTAGTTAGATAGTATCTCCAGAAGAACTGGTTGATATAAACAATAGGCTTTTATTTGTCCCATGGGTATCTCCTTATATATCTTGGAAAAAGTCTTTTATCAGACAAGTGCACAAAAACGATTCAAAAAGCGATGTATCGAATTATCGACCTATAGCAAAGTAAATAGTATTCCCAAACTAATTGAACTTAGTGTACCATGCCAGCATGGATTTATGAAAAATAAATCCGCTTTAACAAATCGGTTGAAATCTTGTTTTAGTTTTCGAAATACAATGCAGGTTGGATATCAAAATGGTATCTTACATACTGATATGACTAGACCATATTTAATATAAAAAAAATTAAGTTTTCCAACATTCTTGAATAATTGGATAAGTTCGGGTTGGGTATGGAAGCTTACATTACAAAATCTTGCATTACAAAATCTTGCATACGAAATCCTGCATTAGAAAATCTTGCATTACAAATTCTTTCATGAAAATCAAACAAAATCTTGCATACTAAATCATGATATAATTTTCTTCGACGAAATAATATAATGACATATTGAACTGGAAAAGGGACATCCTCAGCAAAATTGAGTTTTTGAAGCGGATTGCTCAGAAATTATTCTTCATTGAATTTTTTCATGTATGTTATTGATGGCTCCTTAATCATTTTTAAAATTTGAGTGAATTTTGAATTAATTTTATTTTGTATTAAAAGATTTTTATATTAAAATGATATTTTTTTATTAAAACATTGTCAGATTTTTTTTATTGCAATTTGGACTTTCGGTCAAACTTTTTTAAAATGTTAAATTTTCTTGTGCTAGATTTTATTATTGCAAGATTTTAATGTTGCAAGATTAATAAAAAAATGCAAGATTTTGTTACTAAAATTTTTTGTGATGATGTCTTACATACCGCTCCCATAAGTACGTATCTATCAAAAAGAAATTATATTCTTTTCTAATAATGGTGTTTCGCATAGCAGCCATCTTGATCTGCACCAGATGATCTTTATAACATCTATTAATGACGTTAATCTAGTCACTCTTAATAGGAAACTTGGCATATGTACGGATGATATGATAATTCATAAAAAGATTTGTTCTCTAAATCTAAATGATAAATGTTCACTTTAGGAGAATTTAAATTATCTTAAGAACTGGTGTAAGTAAAGACAACAACTTGATGAACCAATTATTGTAAATTACAGCTTCAATATTAATACAGTTATGTAACTTAATGAATTAGTCGTTCTCTTCGATGAGAAATCAACCAATAAATTACATTTACATAACATAATTAATAAAGCTAACTCTACGTTAGTTTTCAAGTTTCATTGAGATTGTCTAAGGAGTTTAATAACCCGTACATCCTTAAATCCTTATTCAGTTCACTTGTCTAGACTAACCTTGAATATGGAAGGCAAGTATGGTAATCATATTATCGTGATAGCATTTATAGAATCGAATTTTCAGCCGATCTTTCGATCGCAACGTTTCTCAGTTATTCAGTTACACGTCAAAAAATTATTAAATAATTATAATAAATTTTTAAAACCAGTTCAAATATTAAACATTTCGATACATTCAACATGCTCTGAATCAATACATTTTATTAATTATTTAATTAGTTTTATAGTATGAGTATGAGTTGTCTTAGATTATTCTGAATTTAGTTTAAATAACTATTTAAATATTTTTACAAGAAAATAAACTTTGAACAAATTTGTTTTAATACAAAATAATTAGAAACCCAAAAAATATGAAAAAATTGCCAAATGTTCAGTCAAATCTAAAGAATGTTCTACCACGTCATTTAAATTTCAACAATTTTAAACCTAAAGTAATCTTTTATGCGTAATGAAACACGTATTTAAACACGTTGGCTAATTTTGTTCTTAAAGTTTTATTGATATAAAATGTCATATAGTGATTAACTTTTTTTTAATCAAATATTTAATCATCAGAATTATTTGTCTTTTTTCCCATTGTTGGTGAAACAAAAACGGTTGACAAATATTTTAACCCATACAATCCGCCCCTAGGCCGTATTAAGACCATAAAATTCTCAATGAATAGAATAATTGCACCTTGTGATTTATGTAAAATGTAATTATTTTAATTTTGAGTCGTCGGAATATTAACGATATCTTTTATTAAATGTTAGAATTAATAAATTTTTAAGCTATGTTATGGCAAAAAATTCCACCACTTCCAATATGTTTAAATATGGAAAGATATGTAATTGCTAAATATATTTTTTTCTTAAATTCAAAGTATCGATCTAACAACGTCTTATTATTTGTAAACTAAACTCAATTTTTAAATTATTATATCGTTTTTGATTGCCGTGCCGATAACATAATAAACCTGAGATAAGGAAATGTATCGAAATTTAATCACATTTGTTAATAACAATTTGATAAAATGTACAAACAATTTACATATACCACTGTTATCTGCCATGGTCTGTTAACAAAAATCACTGAATAAAATGGTATCAGAGAAATAATCTTGAATGATTCAAAAACCATGAATTCCCTTTCTGTGAATATGTTGAATGATCTACACAATGAATTGACCAAAAATTGTAATGATGAAAATTTACGTGTAATTATTTTATCTGCAATATCTGGAAAAGTCTTTTCGGCTAGACAAAATCTCAAATTAGTATTGAGGTTTAGAAGGATAAGCAGAATTTTGACAAGTATGTATATAAAATATGCTGATACAAAATTGAATAAAATACAAGACATTTAAATTTTCAATATATTATATTTGATTTTTTTTTATATAATAATTGTTAAACATGAATAAAGTAAGAGTTTTAATTATTTTCTTTGACATGTAGCAGCTTCTGGATTAATTCCATGAACACCGGGGCAATTATATCCCCCACAACAATCATTATCTGAAGAGCAGGGTTTATTTTTACATCCTTCCACGAAACCTGGTGCAGCCAAAGCTATCAATATAATAACGAAGAAAAGTACACGCATTTTATTATTTTTTTGATATTAAATTCTGTAACGAAAAATATTTTTATTAATTTTATTTAAAATATAATAAGTGAAATTTTTACTTACTGTTTCAAGATCTTGAAATATAATTAAAAATTGTTATGATATTTTTCAACTTTTATAGGAAAAATTTATAAATTTATTAAATAGATAAATTGAGAAAAATAAAAAAATAAATAAAATTAAAAGTAATGTTTTAGTTGTCAAGTTAATTTATTATTTGTTACATAAAATTTTTGAGTATCTTAAATCAATATATAAAAATGCTAAAGCTGCTTAAATATTTACCATATATTTAAAATGTATATTTCATGATGTTAACAAAATTATTTTAATGAAAAGTCAACATATTTTATGAGTTATGGAATTAAATTTTTATTTTTCTAAACTTATAATTTGGAATTATATATATTAAACAATTATTTCAAAAATTCAATATGAAATTCTGCGGAAATTATATTTCCGTATATATTGTAATAGTAGACGTCAAAAAATTTATTAATTCACAATTATAAACATAATGGTTTGACTTGTCAGTAAAATTTATGTTCAGAAGTTATAATCGAAATTCCTTATTACAAAGATCTATTAAATACACCAATACGAAATTTTGTCATTTATACCATTTTCTACCAAAATGCGATAATCGAAATACGATTTACTTCATATTTCAGTAAATAAATGCATAGTTAAATAATTGATCAAAATTTATTGATGTAGAATTTATAAAACTATATACAGGTTTTGTACTCCAAATTCAACCTTTTGCAAATCAATTCCATCCAAAAACTGATTAAATGGTTTTATGAAGATTATAAATAATCTTTACGTCAATTAACAACATTGAATAAATTAATATTAACAAAAGTAAATTAAGAAATTATAATTTTTTACTTGATTAAAATAAATAAGACAATTAGTAATAATAATTTATAGTATAATTAATATAAAAATTATTATTGATTTCCTGCAGCGGCTAATGGCAATTGAATATACATATGCGTATAGTAATTATTGCAATCTCCAGGGGTACTAGTTGCCACGGATTGTTCAATTACATCTATTAAATTTGGAGCATTTACACGTTCATCTAATAAATTTCGAGCATAAAATTTAATTTTGGAAAAAACCTCTTCAATTGGGTTCATCATTGGTGAATATGGTGGCAAAAATACAAGAGTATGTCTTGTCTGGGCAACAACATAACGAATATCCCGAGTTTTATGGAGCCGAACATTGTCTAAAATTAACCACGTTTCTACAATCATATTTTCTTCTAAGTTTCCAAATAAACTACGAAGGAAATCACAAAAAATATTGAGTTTACATTAGACTGTGCAAATATATCATGGAATACTATTCCCTGAGTATAGTACGGGATACATTCCGTCCTATGACAGTTGACACAACTACCTGGCCAGGTGTATTAATTTTTTGAATGTTTTTTTTTTTGCAAAAGGTTGAATTTTAATTGTAAAATGTTGAATTTGACATGCAAAAGATTGAATTTGATTTGCAAAAGGTTGAATTTGGAGTGCAAAAGGTTGAATTTGATTTGCAAAAGGTTGAATTTGGAGTGCAAAACCTATAGTATAATAATTACGTATTCCTAATGATAAACTTTGATAAATCAGGTTAAATTGAATAAAATAAAGTTTTGTATTTAGAGAATTTTTATAAAAAATCTAGCAAGGACCTTTTTTCCATTAATTTTGTGCACTATCTTCACAATGATAATTGACATAAAGAGTCCAAATTTCTTTGGAAATTATGTTTCATTTTATTTCTTAAGGAAAAAGGACAGAAATGACTGTTTAATAATTTTTCAATTTTTTTTAATTTAATGTAGTTAAATAGAATTATGTATTAAAAATAGTTAATTTCAAGGTTTTTTTTCCCCGAAATGTAACAACTATTTAAAAATATTGAAATTTTTAATATTGGAAAAATAATATAATAAATAATTTAACGAAATATATAAAAAAATAATAATAATAATATTTGAAATTCAAGTCATATCTTTAACGTAATTAATTCGAATGTGAATTTCTACAAAAAAGAAAATAATTTTTTTTATGTACATACATATATATAAATAGGTAAGATATTAATGACATATTGAATAATAATTTCATTTGAGAAATAAAACGAAGTCCGCCTTGGGCGAACTGAAGGTGAGCCGAAGGTGCACCGCTGTTTTAAGTTTCATTTAACACACGTTCAATTTTTTTTTTATAAATATATATGAATAAAATCAATACGTAAACAAACCGCAGTGCGGTTTCGCCAACCAGCCGCTGTAAATGTACTCTAGGTGGCGTATTAATACATCAAAACATTACGTTTTGTTTTTTAATTTTCTTATGCCAACATTTACTTTTTCGGTTCGACGGCGTATCGTTCAGGTATTTTATATGAAGAAATGGCTTCGCCGGCGTTTCGAAAGCGAATCGTTTTTTTTACAGGGTTATTATTACTATATGAAATATTGCTGGGTATGGGTACATAAACTTTAATTCTCATATTTGTTAACCCATCTTACAATACTTTATATTGTATTTATATTGCGATATGTATCGATTCCTGGAAATGTATAGAAGATGAATTTTAGTCGACGTAAATATTTTTTTTACCTTATAATATCAATAATATTATGTAGTTAAAAAAAAAAAATAAAGGATTTGCAAAGATTTTCTGGAACATATTATAGACCTCATATAATTTTAAGAGCATAAATAAAAAAAAAAATATGTTCAGAAAAATGATATGAACATGGATGAAAAACACTATTAAAAAATGTTTCAGAATATTTTCCTTACATATATTTCAAATTAGTAAACTCTCAAATAAAAGTAATTTTTTGTTGCGTGATATAATTTTATATGAAAGCTTATTTTAATGTACTCTTTTATAGCTTGTCTGAAAATCATATATATATATATATTTATAAATTGTTATAATGTCGTCCTTTTCTTTGTTTCTTTATCCTTGAATGATTTATATGAAGTGATTTTCGATAATCACTAATATAATATTATAAATGAAATCTTCTATATATCCCCCAGTAAACAACAATTTAACTTTTATCCTTATAAAAATATTATATATATATATATATATATATATATATATATATATATATTTGGTGTCTGGGATAAAGTTTATTATAATAGTCCTTCCAGAAGCTTAATATTTACTGTATTATTACTTATTTGTTACATATGTTTTCTTTTATTGAATTTATCAAAAATTTACCTTGAAAGTAATACTTTGGAATTCATTTATATATAAACTTTGCTGACACGACAATTCAATATATCATACATACATTTATTACATATGTTATGTAGATATATATACAAACATCATTGTCGGATATGGAACATTAAATTTATATCGATTTATTATGATTGAAATGATGAAACAAATAAAATGTGTTGGTTAAAAAGTTTATATATATATGACATTAGAAAAATAAATAAGTTAGAAAATTCATGAATATTAATTTATAATATCATTTATTATACATAAAATTAATTAAAATTCTTATAGCCCGAGTAGAATCAACGCAGAATACATACGCAGCCTACATAAGAAATGCCAAAAAAAAAGTTAAAATGTATGAAAATATATGAAACCGATTATAACAAACGCAGCTTACGCATCCTCGTCGCAGAATCGAGAAAAAAGTTAACCAACTTTTAACTTTTTCCGTAAGTACGCTGGTAAATGTCACATTAATATCAGGTAGAAAAATATTGTTAGTGTAAATTGGTAGGTAGAAAATTTTTTTCGCAGCAAAACTACTTTTGATTGTGTTCGGTAAATATTTTTTCTTATGTTGGCTGCGTTCGTAGTTGATTCTGCTCGGGCTATACTCATAATAATTATTTCTTACAAAATTATGATATTATATAAATGAATAAATTATTTATAAAATTGTATATGACAATTGACAATTCCGTAATACTTTTTGGAAATTTTGGAATTTAAGAAGAAAAAGTTGTAATTTGTTAAACATCACATCCTTTCAAAAAAACGTACCATTATTTTTCAAATTATTTATAAATAATTCTGGTGTTATGATAATTTGAAAAATAAAAACAATTACCAGATGAAAATGACGAATTTTCTAGTTTGGTACATGAAGGAAAATTTGTTAGTCCTTTTGCGAGAATTATATTAACTAATTTACACATTTGAATAAGTTTTTTTTTTTTTTTGAATTTGAATTCTTATTCCGGTCATTTCAAATAGTGTCTTTAGGTTGATTGGAAAACTACCTACATTTTAAAAACAGACATGTGACAATTATAAAATATTAGAACTTGTATCGAATGGTATTAGATTATCATTATATAGTATTATATAATGATTATATAATAATTATTTCACAAAACCAATGCTTTACAAACCATATGGTTAGTAAAATGTATACTTTTATAATTACTGCTGTTTAATTGTAATATTAAAGGAGCTCTGGCAATGATCTTGAACCTGTATCCACAATTTTATATAATAACATATATTTACAAAATTAACTCAGACGTTATAGGTGAACAATATGGACTATAGAAATTGTTATATAACTCATAAAGAAGTCTAAGGTTTTTCAGTTGAATTAATTGATTATAAAAGCCAACAATTTTTTTTTTAATTCCCAAAGTTAATAAATAACGTAAATATGATCTAATACGATCTTTTCCCTAAATACTTATACCAGAATTCTATTGACTTGTAATGGGAATTTGTAGAAATATTCCATTTATCTATCAATACTGATTTACTATTTAACTATTCCTTAATAATTGTTGTCTTAATTTCGGGAAATATAAATTATGTAATAATAAAGAATTAAATTGTAGAAATATTGATGCATAAAACAAATTTCACTTAATAACAATTTCTATTTTGTAGAGTACAAGGATTCTAATCCCCATAACCTATAAATTTTTTTTTTCATTATTATAAATAATATTTCTATAAATGAACAAATTTTCATTTAATCTATTCGGATAATTTTTGTTTACTTTATATTTTATTAAATAAAGCTGGAATTACAATGTCAATTTTTGGCAACCATTATATTGACAACTGTGTAAAATACACAGCTTTATACCTAAGCAATTACAATACTGACAATATTGACGGTAACGATGGACGATATACTAGTTATTTCAAATTAAAAAGTTCCATTCATCATCAATAAGTAAGGAAACGGCAATTGGCGTCAATGCGTCAATAATTGTTAACGATGACTATGACGGGGGTACTATGATTCCAGCTTAATCAAGAAAAAAAAACAATCAGTTTTTGTTTAATAAAAGTTTCCTTTTTCATAATATATTTGTAGTAAATAAATAAATCAAATTTCTTGTATTGCTGCTCTCTATCTGTTTGCAAGGACATTTAATTTTTTTCGTTATTTATTATTTTGTAAAGGAAACAATTTTATTGATGAGGAATGCAAAATATATTTAACAAGGATTTTTTTTATTTAATTTTTTTTTTATTTAATGAAATATTCATGACGAATACAAGCCATAAGGAATTTTGAAGGACATTCAAATACTTAACAAACTATGTATTAAATGTTTCAACATAAAAAAAAAAACTTTTTAATGAAATTGTATGCATAAAAGTTTGTTGTTGTTTTTTTTTTCTCTCTTGAACTATGTTAACAGGAAAACAAAAAAAAAAACTATGTAAAGAAAAACTAACTTTAATACCAAAAATAAAACTTTTACTGTAAGATCTGCATCTTTGTAACGGAAGAAAATAGTAGAATCTTTTGAAATCTTTTAAATTTGGGTATATAGATAAATATATAATAGTAAAATAAAAAAATATTCTTTAAAAATTTTACACAGCTGATTCGTGACTTTTATGCTGAATACTTTTGTAGTTAGCATAAAACATTAACGTATGTTTTAATGGTATTTTTTTTTTGTGAAAGAAAAACAGTTAAAAAGAAAATAATGCATTCACTGTATTTTTTTTTCCAGGGAAAATATTTTATAAAATATTGTCCTATTAAATCTGGATGTAATTTTTCTTATGTGTCATTATTACACCTGACCTGAGTGTATCCTAAATTTGGAAAGTACTTTATTTTTCTGATATAATTAAATTGGTATGAAAATCAAGGATACGATCGTTAATTCAATAATATAGATGGCTAAGTGTGTTGTTGGTTAATCAATTGATAGGAGATTTACGCACTTTGATTGTTACTTTCTAAATAACCTATTAGAATTAGAGGCAAGTGCATGGAAGCTGGCCGATCTGATCAACTTCATGTCATATCAAATATTATTTAATTAAATCGGATTATTAAGCAGATTCGTCTGCGTCTCTACACAGCGAGTTAAAAATATATCAATTGTGTCTAACCTATCAGTATTTAGTTAGTAGAAGCTCTGAGTTTTCCTGAAGGCAAGACACTTTAGAAATTTATTACCCATATCTGTAAGTTTCATCATCATCATCCGAACAGAACTGGTATAGTAACTATTTCAGCTTTTCGGATTTTGTTCAAGTGATATTAAGCGGAGAGTTATTACCTGTGGACATTCCAATTGTTATGACTAGTTTGGTTTTCTTAAATATCTTTTCCTTTGAAAAATCTATGAAACGCTTCACTTGACGTATACCTAGGATTTTGTTCTAATAGCTAGATTTCAAGTTATTTTTCCATTCCTTTATTTTTTTTATTTTAATATTTCTTAAACTTAAACCGATTTGTCAAATGTTCGTCAACCAAAATATATATTAACATGTTCGCGGACACCAACTGTAATTGCAGTGAGCTGTAGTGAGCAGTGATCATGTGATCTATTGTTTCAGGTTTCAGCTATAGCTGAATCACGTGAACAAAATTGTGTCCGTCAAAGCGTTAATAAATTGTTCGTTAAATTACATTATTATTATTATTATTTTATTATGAAATTTTAAATATATGTATATAAAATTTGTTAAACATAAAAATTTTGTATAATTTTATTTGTTCATTTTAAAAGGAATTTAATTTTTTATTGTGTTAAAATATTTATTGGACAATAAAACCAAAATTTATTAAAAAAATGTAAATTTTTCCCCAATACAATTTACGAAAAATAAAAATCAATAAAAAATGTGAAAAAAATAAATAAATAAGGTTATAATGAAACAAAATAAAATAATATTGATGACCACAAACTTTGATATACATACTTACCTACAAACAACATTTATAATTTATACAAAAGTGTTGAGTGTAAAAAAAATTCCACTCTAATAGTTCAGTGAATTTCAATAATGTTCAAAGCACTCAAAGGATTATTTTATATACATATATAAAAAAAAAAATCTATTAAAGTAAATGGCTGTCAATATATAAATTTAAAATAAATACATAATAAATAGAAAATAAAATTATATAGAAAAGGAATTTTAAAATGCGAAAAATAAGTAAAGGTTTTTTTGTTTTTAATCTAATGCACTGTGAAAAAGACCAGATTAAAATCTTTTGATATCCATTGAATGGGAAAATAATTTAAATGATTCAAAAATTATTAACTGCTCAGGACAACAAAACCATTTAAAGAAAAACACGTAGAATTTCCATTATATACAAAAAAACTTTAAATTATGTCATATATTCGTAATTGAATTCCTGAAAATTAAAATAATACAAAATCCGGAAGATTATTCAAATACATATTAATAAACAAATCCAAAATGTATTAAATATTTGGATTTAATTCAGTTTTTTCCAAAAAATCATCTATATATATATAGTTCAAACATAATGACGAATTTATTCGTTTGAGGATTTCCTATAAAAACGAATAAATTCTAATATACGATCATCTGCTGTATTCTCATTATAGACGAAAAATTTGAAATTTTTTAGAAAATCATTTATTTTATAAAGTACAAATTAAGCATTTTCTTCTCTATAAGTCAATCCTGAATTATCTTTTCTTGAAAACGTTTCACAGTTCACCAAACGATTGAACTTTCTATTATGTAGCTGATTTTTTCGTTTTGCTGACATCAATTTTTTGTTCCCGAATAATTATTGTAATTCAGATTCTAGAATAAATTTGAACCAATTTTAATTATATGATTCTGTTAATTAGGGTAGTTCTTAATACGTAATTAAATGTTAATTTCTCATATAATTTAACACAACTCGGTCTTGTATTTATTATAATAATCTATAGGAATTGTACAATTATACCAAATACTTGAAAATGATAATTACGTGCAAATGATAATTATTTCATTTGATAATTACGTGCAATGCAAAAATGAATTCCATAATCTTCAAAATATGAAATAAAATGTTTTAATATCGTATATACAACTAAATACAATTTTGATGAATTCGAAAATAAGTAAAATTTACAGGCCAATAAAAAAATTGTTGTTTACTCGTAAGGCTCATTAAATCACAGCACAAAATCAGAAAAAAAAGATCATGTAAAAGTTGTATTGATTACACCGATGAATATTGTTTTGATATAGAGACCAAGTTGGTTTACTTCACTGCTGTGTAGAGTAGTAGGATTGCTTACTGTGGGTTGGGGCAGATCGCTGACTAATTTGCTGAATGTTTAGAGTTTAGCTTACCTTGGGTAGGGGCTAAGTCTGATTATACGTGTAAAATCTTAGAAATAAACTAGTTAGATTCTGTTTTTAGAATGCATTTTATTTCGTTAATTACAGGCTATTTATACAATAATTTTTTGGGTAATCTAATGAGAATGATTTTAATTCTAGTATCTTAATAGTCAAATTGCAATCCTTGCAAAATCATAAGATAAATAATTAAAATGTATTCATAATTATTTATTTACCTAAATTCTTAATTCCTAATATTTATACTAAAGGTAATTCTACAATATAGGTGCAATATTTTGATTAATTAATAGGTAATTCTATGATAAATGAAAATTATAATTTAATGCAGAATTTAAATCCAAAGCTGTAAATATGAAATGCGTCACATATAATATGAAGTGAAGCCATGTAAAACGAATGGAAAAACATAGAGTAATTATGTATTTATTATTTATATGAATGAGGAAAATAGATGGAAAAATACAAATGGTAAATGGAAACAACATAATATGAAGGTAATAATGAAAATGAAAATTAATAATTGCATAAGATTTTAATTACTATACTTTTATTAAATTATATAAATAATTTTTAATAATTTTGTTCTGAGTATATTTCATCAAAAATTACATGCTTTTGACAATGACTTAAAAATTATTCACTGTTTGTATAATATATGAAAAGTGCAAAATTACATTTTATAAAATTAAAACCAATTAAATTTATATACTTTGAACTTTTCAAAATTGACAAACTTGAAACAAAAAACCTCATTTTTAGTATTTTAATACAAAATTTATGCATATTTCTTACAAAAAAAAAACAACGTGGAAAACATAAATAAGCTGAAAGTTTTGTCAAGAGTGTTTTAATGAAAAATGAAATTATACAACAAAGAATAGTAACTAAAAAAGCCGTCAATTTTCTTTTATCCTTTTTGTTGTTGTTGTAATACTGAAATTTTCTTTTTGCAGAGTTTTTTTTTTTGTTTTGTTTTTATGTTGTTGAAAAAGTTGTAAAATGTAAACGAGAACACTTCAAAAGAAACGTTTAAACATTTTGGGGGTAAATTAAACATCCATGAAACAAAGATTATGGGCATTATATATATATGAACGAACATCAGGAGCTGAATACGTAGAGAGTATATTATAAAACTCCTTTAAGTTAAATTAATCTTAAATCCCTTCACAGTAGTCTTCAATTATATGTGAGTAAAAAGCAAAAAAATATGAAGATAAAGAAAGCACGAAAATAATTATAGCGTTTATTAAAAATACTTAAAGACATGGAATGTGATTAAATAAAAGTAAAATTACTCTTCTATAGCTGCTGTTTCGAAACTTTTTTTTTTTATTATTTTTGCCTTTGAACAATATATGTGTTTATAGGGGGTGAGAATTACGAAAATTTTAACACGTAATTTTCACACCCTTAAGTGAATTCAATTTAGGAAAATGAAAAAAAAAAAAAAAAATTAATAATTTTTTTTTAGTCTTTTTGGAGCACTTTTTTGACAAACAATTAAATTTCTTAACACTGATTCGTCTGTCCAATTGTTGTCAAATTTTTATCATAATAATTATTCAACCAATTAAATGTCCACCTTGCAAAATCAAATAATCAGGCTGAAAGAAACTAATCCCTGGGTGGGCGGTAGTGGAATTGTGATATGATGTGATGAATTAGGTTCCAGTTTTAACTCCAGAAGGAGAAATCAATATCTATCTTAGTTCTGTTAGGTTTAAATGAGAACCAGTAATAAAATTTGGAATAAATGTAATTTTAAAACTGGGAAAAATTCTAAAAGTTGATACCATATTTGCTGACAGCAAATGTCTCACTATTAAAAGCCATTAGTTTGTTGCAATTAAGTGTTTTTTCACTATTAAGAAACTTATAGTTCGGAATCCATATATAAAATTAGTAGGTAAAAATTGTACATATAAAATGTCACGAATCTTCTATGAAGGGGCTAATGCTCTATTTTGATGTCAAGAAAGGCCAAAACTATTCTCTACATTTTATACATAATACAAAATTGAAGTGACCTAAAAGATATTTCCGCCAAGAAGATTACTAAAATTAATAACCGACACGTTGGAAAAGTAATGAAAAGTGGAATTAAAATTTTACTATTATGAATTTCAGCCACTGGGGGGCGCATTACATCGAAATCTATATTTAAAATAAAATAAAATTATTGTACATATTTCAAATGTCTGTAACTAGTTACTGCTACATTACGAAATTTGTTTAAATCAAATAACTATAAAACATAATTTTACGAGTAAACCTTTAATACAATTGCAAATTGCCTCGTTTACTTAAGAGTTAGATTAGAATCAAATCTCGGCAGCATATTAGAAATTTTACTATTTTACGTGGCATTAGAAGTCATGTCAAATTTATGTTATACAATATTTCATAATTGGTGACCAGTGAACTTGTGAGAGCATGAAATCCAATTGTTGTAGATATAATCAAAAATGCTCATGGCATTTGAAACAAGTGTGTAATAATTCCGATATGATGCCAGTTTTATTTTTGGCGGGTAATTATTTTTGGGTGTAGTAAATTTAGTTAAATTTTGTAATAAAAAGGAAAAAAATATTATTTATTTAATATTATAAAGTTTAAATAGCCCATAGAATTTTTTTTAAATAACATTATATATATTTATACATAGAACATAATACATACATATTTATCCGTAGCATATATTTATGAAATTTTTATTTATATTTAGTATATTAATAAAAAGGATATAATTATATTTATATTTTTCATAAATAGCATACTTTTCTGAGCCAATATAAAATATTGTTTTTAATTTTAAATTAGAATAATATTACGCATGTTCAAACGTTAAGATGACATCATAAAAATTAGATCAAGCATTTTATGAGAATTAATTGAACATATATTTTTTATGGGAATCATTTTTTTATATTATATTTTATGTTAAAAACTCTTACTTAATGTTTGTTACTGGGGGTTCTCAGTTAATTTATAATTTTTAAGAATGAAAAACGTAATTTTTTTTTTATATTAATTAAATTTTGTGTTAATATTAAGTTGTTTATGTTTCGTATTTTACATAAAATGTGAAATTATACTACTAAATTAAATTTCTACTAAATATTAAAATTTAATTAAAATTCACAATTTTTTTTTGTTAAATTTTCACAATTAGATTCATAAATAATATCAAAATTGGTTTTCCTACAAAAAATGATGTTTGAATGACTCACATAATATGGTATTGATGAAAATTAATTAGTAATCGAGTATCTAATCCTCATCAATCTCAGAGCCAAGCTCCATCTTCTCGTAGCAAAGAAAATGGGGCCCGAAAAAGTGACCGATAATTTGTTTGGATCAGCGAAAACAAGCATAAGGAGAGCTAATGTTAGTATGTTATGTTAAAGAGGAATATATTTATAGAAAGAAATTATCTTTTTATCCTTAATCTTGATTTCTTGCACTTTCTCACATGCTGAGAAATAATTTACTATCCGCAATGGATTAAGCTCTGATGTTTCCACTACCGAAAAGAAAGCAGATATTACTAGATTAGACACTTACTGCTTAATACAAGCAGTTAAATAAATAAAATAAAAATAAATTATATAAAAATTAAAGCAACAAAACATTACAATTTGAATTAACAAGCTACCACTTACATAGGGCTTCATAATTCTTAAAAAAAGCTACTACTTCCCTAGTAAAAAATAAATAAAATAAAAATAAAAATAATTCGCTAAGGAAGAACTGGAATAGCGTACCATTTAATTAATATTAAATATATGTATAAAAACAAACAAATTAAAAAGGTTACCACTAGCTTCAGGCTTCATCGATCTAGGAAGAACGCTACTACTTCCAAAAAAAGATTCATATATAGAATCTCTAAATTATTATGTTTGTGATTGATTTTCAAAATTTCTGTCTCGATAATGTAATGCTGAATCTTTTCCAAAGCATAGATGGTAATTTTGAGAAACTTTCACTATATTTATGTGTTAAATTGTTAAATACCATTTTGAAAACCCTAAAACCGAAATTTTAAACTTATTTTTGTTAACTTTCTTTCATACAAACCAACTATCATTTAATAATCTGTCAAAATAATGATTTATGTTATTTAAAAATACATAAATATCTATTCGAATTTCACATAATTAAATTGAAATAATAATAAATTTAGAATAAAATTTGTTTTTAAAATACACGAACTCTTACAGCCTTTAATTATACAAAATTTACATTTACCACGAGCCTGTAATTAAAATATATATCAATTGCCAGGAGTGTAAAATTTACCCAGTTACCATATCATAATTAAAATTTCTTATGCTAAAATGTGGTCAACTATAAATTTGCATAAATTTTAGTGCATGTCGGTGAAATTTATGTATAGGTTGTGATGTACAACATAAAATTTCAATGTTGAATTTCTATTTTTAGATTGTCAGGGCCGATTTTTTAGTTTAATTTTTTTTGGAAAAAATTTAATAAATTTGATTAGATTACTTTTAAAATAATTTTTCAAAATAATTATTTAAAAATAGATTTCCTAGACACAACAAACATTTTGATACAATCTTAAATAGGGTACATTAAAATTTTAATATTATGGGTTTTTATGGTGATATAATAATATGGAAACAATTCAAATACAACCCTTACGATTTAAGATATATAATTTTGTTTGTATTACTGATGGTTCATTGTGATAAGCATTAGTACAGGCAAAAAGAAACCACATTTTCTAATTCGTATACATACTATATTAAATAATTTCCATATTGATTCTGAATACTGGTATAAGAAATAATTATTACATTTATATTTATTAATCGTTCTTACGTTTCTGTTTAAATAATTTATAATTAATTAACTTATAGTACTATCAAAAATTTGGTTGGACACTGGATATAACATATTTCCTAAATTGATAATGACTTGAAAAAGTTTAAATATTAAAATAATAATTCTTTATGGAATTCTTAAAGAAAAACCGAAACATAATGTCAAAACAAAATTTTAAACTTATTAAGTTTCTATTTATTAAATAATTTATAGGATTTAATTTATTTATTAGTGAAATTACTTAAGAATTTTTTTTTTTTGTATTTTTACAAAATACTCAACGATTGTTTGTAATTATTTATGGTGTG
Source organism: Rhamphomyia laevipes (assembly GCA_963920725.1). NCBI lineage: Eukaryota > Metazoa > Arthropoda > Insecta > Diptera > Empididae > Rhamphomyia > Rhamphomyia laevipes. Next base: position 5,506,349 of record OY987256.1, on the reverse strand, counting down.
CATTAGCTTAATTCAATTTCTAAATTATCTAACAAAATGCGGAAAATAAAAAGACATTTTAAATATCAATTTATTTTCTTTCAATAATAATAATTATGTTTAATATAAAAAGTTAATAATAATCTTAACAAAATATATAATAATATATAAATTTACTATATATAAGCTGTCGATAATGACAGCTATTATTATTCTTTTTGGTACTATTAAATTTCGAAGTATTATTTATATAGAAAATTATATATAAAATAAACGTAATAATAATTTTATTTCTTTGAACTGCTTAAACAAATCGACCAGATTATTTACTTCTAAAAAAAGTTTTTTTTTTGGTTCCATACATTTTGGTATAAATTTCGTCTGGTTGATAAAAATCAAATGATACCATTTTCTATTTGGCTACGTATACGTACATATATACAAAATGAAGCTATATATATTTATATCAAGGATTATATCGATTAAAAATAAAACTTTCACTTAAATAATGATCTCAATATACATAAACGAATTGGTATTTAAAATAAATCAATCTATTTTAGGTGATATTTTCCTTTAGTTCCAAATAAACCTTTGCAAAATTACTTGATCTTTATCAAATTTAAAAAGTTTTTGGTAAATATATTTCGTATATATATATAAATATAGCCTAATATATATATATATATATATGTATGATTTCGTTCTTTCGCTCATATGATATTAAATATCATTTTACATTTTATTTATTTGTATAAATACCATTTAAATGTCACCTATAAATAATTGGATTACGATATTTTTATGTGATTTCATATATTGATATTATAAATGCTCATAAAGATGTAACGCTTAACAATTTTATGTAATATACGGAAAATTATATAACATTATAAATATTAATATTAATTGAGAAAAATATTTGAAATGGTTTATTTGTTAAATATGAAATTTGCAATTTAATATAAAATTTATTTATATAAATTAGAATTTACGAAATATGATTATTAAAAATATGACAATATTGCCAGCATAAATGACTAAAAATATGATATTGAGAATAAACAATATTATTCAAAATTAATGGGTCCTATTTTTTGACAATTATAAAAACTATATTCATTATACATTCACGTAAGTACGTAGGGAGGCACTTCAGCCAGATAGACAACGAGCTCGTCTGGCAACACTGGTCGGTACATAAATTTACATCTGGCAACACTGATCGAGGAAAACAATTAACAGAGGAAACACTGTTAGCTGTTACCTGTTCACATCAAAAAGACCTGTTACCTGTTCACATCAAACAGGTATGTTATCAATAGCTGTTGCAACAGGTCTGTTTGATGTAAACGGGTAACATCTAACAGGTCTGTTCCGAGAGAAGGTCTGTAGCCTTTTTGTAAAGTTAAAGTTAGATCAATATTATTTTATAAATAAATAAACCTTTCAAACATTTTACACCTGATTTCATTCATGATACTTTAAGTTCAATATACCATTCTTCCTGGCGGCAGAAACATGAAACTACCTGATTATAGCAACTACTTTTACATTCTACTCCTTAATTATAGCTCAAAGTTTATTGAAAATAACAAAAAAAAAAGTATGCAATATTGATATCAGAAATATATAGTTAATTAAATATCATATTTCTGAAAATTAATTATTATAAGAATAATAAAAATGTAATTTATGTATTCGCTTATTCTTATGTAATCAAAATTTTAATGTAATCAATTTATTCATAAACAAATTTAAAAAACGTGACATAATGGAACAATTTAAATAATTTGTTTAACAAAACTATAACTATATTTAATTATAATTAATTTAATTGCAATATAAAATGACAACACGTAATTTTAAGTAATTTCATTTGTTTGTAACACTCGTTTTGATTTAATTAAATACTGAATACAATTTTTCATATTTACTTAAATCTTAGTTAGTTTCTGCATTAATAAAACATTTTAAAATTAATTACTCTAGGATAAAATATATTTATTGCATAATTTATAATCAATATTTTTACTTAGATTTTATAATTGAAAATGTATAATGAGTTAATTTTATGTAATCATATTTTAAAATTAGGTATATTTTTTTATTTAATTGTCAATTACAGAGTGAGCTATAAAAAATACCAATGATTTTACCCGATATTGAAGGAAACTGTCAAACCTTTGCTAGGAAAAATCTTAATTTATTTTGGTTGTGTAATTTGTCTATTCGTTAGCTTATATATTTACTTTTAAAATCTGTTCCAGAATGTAATTAATTTGTATTATATAAAATAGACTACTGTACTAATTCCTTTAAATAAGTACTAATTTTAATTAATTATATTAATTACTTAAATATTTATATATATATATTGTTATTAAAGAGGAAGAAATTTAATTTATTATTCTATTATACAAATTAGTTAACTATTCCAACTTATTTATATAAATTTATATCATTTTAACCTTAAACCTCCTAAAAATACGGAAAAGAAAACTAACTCTACCATAGAAAACTCTTAATTAAACGAATTGAAAAGAATAAATACTTTCATCAATGAAATTACATTTAGTTTTTTTTTTTTGGTTTTGTTAGGAGGTTTGGTTTAGTTATCAAGAAACACAAAATTAAAAGACTATACTGAGATATATAACTTAATGATTGGATAAATGCTGTATACTTAGTAAAATACCATTTAAGTTAAGCTACTTTTTCAGATTTTTCACAATTTTCATTTCTCTTAATGTTTTCTTTCTTATATACGTGTAATATATATATTTATACATTTATATACTTTTGTAAAATTACAATTTTTTATACTAACATATTCTGGTACAATCGCGTAAAACTACTCCATTTATTTTTACCTCATACTCTGATATACCAAAAAGAACTAAATGCAATTACTCAGCATTTTCTTTTATATACACCAGATTCAGTTGAAAATGAATAGAAAAAGAAAAATTTCCTTAATATATTTTCTTTTTGTTTGTGTTGTTTGTGTTATTTTATAGGACTAAAGCTTTTAACACCTAATTATGTCTATAAAATGACGACGCTTTCTTTTATTTTTACTTGCCCTTCTTTGTCTTAATATATTTTATATGTACCTAACCTAAGAAAAATAAAATTCTCCTATATATGTATGAGTGACCCAAAATACGGAGTATGTTTTGTAGAAAAAATCAGGATTCTATCATGTCGGTATGTCCGGTATATTCTGAATATATGTTTGATAGGTATAAATATTGTACATAGGATCATCAACTAAAGTGGGAGTCACAATGGTTTCGAATCAGTTTCGACACGTTCTATTCGATTCGTTCCGTTCGTTTCGTTCCGAAATGTCATTTGGGAAGTTATTTGACATTTAACTTCTCTTGATAATTGATATAATGGATCTGCACTTGTACCAGTTTTTTGTGTAATTGTTTTTATAAAATTTTGTATAATTGTAATTTTTTACTTACCATCAATTTTCAATTTGGGATCTAAATCTGCCCAATATTTTATCTTTTTTTTTATGTGTCCATATTTTGCGAATTTATTCGGGAATTTATTTAATTTCTTGTATAAATTCTTCGAAAAATTCTTCCATATTAATTCTTCCAATATTAATTTAATTTTAAAATATCATTCATTTTTTTAGGTTATGATATTCGACCAATTCTCAGAAGATAAAATAATTTCAACATTTGAATTCGTTTCGATTCGTATTCATTTCGACTACGTTCATTGTGACTTTCAATCCGACATGCCATATAAAATTGTATAGGGCTGTCAGAATTTGAAATTTCGAATCGAACGTGTCAAAATGGATTCGAAACCATTGTGACTCCAACTTTAGATTACTAATTAAAACTGTGTTTGTCAAAAATGTATTGAAATCGGTTAACAAATATTATGTGATGCTGTTGTGCAAAAGGAACAAATCTCCTTCTATGAAATCATCAAGAACAAAATGATTTGAATACAGTTTTCATTTTTTTTTTCAATTCATCTTTCCATCATAACATTTTATAATTGTTGTTCCTTGTAAAAGTGGTGAATGTACTGACAACGTTTTTTTTTTTTTTTTTTTTTTTTAATAAAAATACCACATAAAGATTTTCTGACCCTCTCTGGTAAATTCATTAGTAAAGTGGATTCTTTAATATATAAATATTTTAGATACCCATCACAAGATTTTGCTAATGTTTATCCACGTTATTTTTGTTTTGTTTTTGTAATTGAGTGTTTACTATGTAGAGCTTTTTTTATATTCATTTTATTCATGATTTATTTATATACATAACACAAATAAAATATTCACATTTCACTTTTTGTTTTCACTCGTATTATATGGTAATCATTTTAATGGTGTGAAATTGCAAATTGTGCGAAAATGTTAATTCAAAGTATAGCAATTATTTACCTTAAGTTTACGTATAGGGTCGAAAAAAGCACATCACTGGAGGGGTTGATTTTTTTTTTATTTTATATACAAATTTTATAATTATTACATTAATAATTCAATTTAATTGTGTGAATATTTTCGAGTTATAAAAAAATTAAAATTTTGAATAATTTTAGAAATATTGAATAACTTCACTTAGGTCCATGTAATCAGTTATTAGAAAAATTTTACGAAATCATTATTCGCGATGAAGACATTTTTTACAATGAATTTTTATTATTAATTTGGAATAGATTGAGTTGAGAGTAGAATTTTGTGAGATGAACTAAGATCCGAGATGTTGTAAAAGAATTGAATTTTGTATTATTTTGTGATTATCTTAATTTAGTAAATAAGATTCAGGATTGTAAAAATTGAATAACTTTGATAGTAATTTAATACTTTAATTTGATTTGTATTTATAATGAACTTTGTATGATTTAAATTTTAAATACGAAAAATTATTTTTTACCGCCCATATTTCAGCTTTGATGTTGCACTTTATCGGCTCTATAGTCGATTTCAATTCATTTGCTTGCCTTGTTTGCAAACACTCGGTTTTTGAGGTAACCGCAAAATAAAAACCAGATGCGGTTAAATCGACTGGTAAATTAAATTCTGATTTTTTTTTAAAAATCTTTGTCCTCTAACAAAATTTAATTAGGAGAGACACGATCCTTATTTGCGGTGATCCCATTCTGCTGGAACCAAAATATTGTTTGTTAAATGGATTGTAAATCCATTTTTCATATCAAATACACATTTTTTTATTGATTTTAATTAAGAATTGTGAAATTTATTCTGAATAAATATTTAAATGGGATGCAATAAAATTATACTATTCCACAATTCGACAAATAATTCTGGTCTTATTTGAATCAATAAAAACTATTAATCTTACATATTATTCAAGCATTTTGTATCAATAAGCCAACTCGTTACTAAATTTTCTAGCTACTAAATGAATAAACTACGTGGATATAATGGCGTGGAGTTGTATGTTCATTGTAACCAAGAAATCTGTAATGAATTTTCCGATTTTTTTGCAATTCTATATTTACAATTTTTGAATTATTTGTTAGTATAAACCCTGACTTATAAATTTACTTATAATCTCTATTTTAAATTTAATTTATAAAACAAAATAAACATAAAAAAAATTATTTTATAGCTTCTAGTAATTATTCATTTTGTTTCGTTGGCTAGAGAAAAATGTAGGTAAAATTTATGAATAATTTAACATAGAAAAATAAAATAAAATAATTTTTTTTTTTCATTATTTTTATTACTCAAAAATAATATTTAGTTGTATATACCCCCTAGATAAATTATTGCAATATGTCGATTTGATAATGACTTGAATTTATATATGTAGTTTCCATATTTTTTATAAATAAATAAGATAACTGACATGAGTTTCAAAAAACATAATTTGTTTTTGTATAATTTAACTAAAAATAAAAAAAATGTTACAATATTGATGATAAAAACATTTTATCTATATACTAATATTCATTGTAACTAACAAATACCTTTAAATGCAACTAGCAAAATTCTAATTAACCATATTTGAATCCATATGTGACATGTAGAATTTCAAAACGACTTCTTTGTCCAATATTCTCTTCAACATTTTTTGTAGTTGTTGTTGTTGTTATAAATTAGCAACAGTGTTGTGACAACGACTATACATTATTATTTATGCGGTCACATTTCTGTCCCGATAACAATCTATTGGTCACTACGTGTAACAAAAATAGATTATTGTTCTGTACGTGTAGCAAAATACTATACGTCATTAAATTGGTTTTGAAAATTAAATAAACCGAGTCTACTTATTGTAACCAATTAAATAAAAATGCATCGAAACAACAATAATATTTCAATGCAAATATTTTTTATACTAAAATCTCCAGAGGATCACTCGGCGCTATAACTTTAGTTAACTTCTAGAAGTGATTTTCTCCAAAGGATTTTTTTCCTGCACATTTTCCGGGTATGTTAAGCATTTTCTCACCACATACGCTTAAATACTATCAAAGCAAAGTTGTATCTTTGATTTGCACGATGTGACCTATCTAGCAAAAACTATGGTTACGAAATTATTTTCACTAGGTCAGTTTCGTGACATATGAGCTATATAGCATTCGAATTTTCCAAGTCTCATTAATGTTGACGGGGGCCAAAGAACCAACGATGAATATTTTATAGATTTCTCAGTTACTGACATCTCTAAGTTAAAATCATTAGCTTAATTCTAAGTAAGTAATAAATATGTAAATTTTTCAATAGTCATTGGAATTTACGAATGAATTTAGTCGAAATTGTAAACATTAAAGTTAATATTTACATTAAAGTTAATATTTTCTACACTCTGACACAATATCCGCCATTTTGATTACACCAAATTTTGTTTCGTATAATTTCAAATGTAGACAATGAAATTCTATATGCGTACAGAACTAGCTCTGTTATCATTAGTTATGTATTTTTTTTTTATGTATAGCTATGTACGTAAACTAAAATAATATCCTGCAGTGCTTACATAAAAATCTTTGTATTATATAAATAAAATAGAAAATGTTGTAAAGAAACTATTTGTGTATATAACCAAACCATTACACATTCAACTAATCTTTTGGGATGGCTTTTTTCTTCTCGTTGTTGTCGCAGAGAAAAAAAAGGATAATATTTATAGTAGCACGTATACGAGTATTTTTCCTGAAAAAGACTAAACATATAATGGAACAACATTTATATATATATAAAAAATAATCTTTTAATTTATAATTCTGAGAAAACAATAAGCTATAAAATATTTAATGGATTTAATGTGTCCGCAAGCCCATTTTAAATATTCAATGTGTATATGTAATTAAGGAGAAGCCATTTAAACACAGACAAGTAAAATAGATGTAAAAAACAGAGCCAACGAAAATCAAATATTATACATTACAACTAACATAGATCATTCCAAACTGGACATGTAGCCAATGAACTAAAATAAAACGTAACCAACATGTTGTCGAGCTAAAAGATTTAACGATCTTCTGGATTTTGGGTAAATAGATCCAACACAATATGGATTTACGGAGTCCGAGAAGGGAACTATAAATAATTTATATGTAAGGTGAATATATTATTTATACGTACAGTAGTTTTATATAATTGATGTTGATAGTAAAGAATATCAGGATCAGTACGAATTTATGGATATTCAGTTTTTCAAAAATATGTTATATATTTTTACTTGTAATAATTTCACAGGTGTATATCGTTATAAGACATTATTTATCGTCATTTATCATAACAAGCACTAGACCACAATTCCAATTCCAACGTTCAATCATAATGGATTTAGTTTATAGGAATCACGTGCCATTTTAATATACTTGGTTGAAAAATTTGGCAAAACCTATTTATTGTATTGTCATCTTTAATTAACAACTAGCAGTTGATTCCTTGATATGGGAAGATTATATAAAAATTTTGGTGATTATTATTATCCACAATTATTAGATACACAATTATTAGCTAAACAACCAGCAGATCCAAATTATTTAAAGAAAAAAAAATGGAAGATGCTTTTAATCCATTCTGGATGGTTAAAAATATGCTGCTGGTGATAATTTAACAATTTCTGATTTAGCATTATTTGCTGTTGTTAAATTTGATATTAGGAAATATTAAAATGTTGCCAATTGGTATAAACATATTAAAACTGTTGCACGTGGTAATGATCTTAATGATCTGGTTTGGAACAATTTATAAAATATTTTGATTAGAAAGCAGAATTAATACTGATTGATATATTTATAAAATTTCTTATATAACATTTTTGGTACATACATTTTATGATGGATTCCAAAATCCATTACAAATCCATGAATAAATTCTTACAGTGTAATAAAACAGTTGATATATGTACGAACAATAACTTACTGGACACTGTAGAACATAGATTGATATACGCATCTATATAAAATGTGAGTACCCAAAAAAAAAAAAACTTGCGTATACGAAGAGGAATCGGGCAGTACAAATTTGGAGCACTGGCCCGATCCTGATTTCGCCACCTTATATACGGTTTCATGGATCCAATGAAACTGTTGTTGAACCCATACAAAGTCTTAGTGAAAGTACTGGTTTTGAGAATATGGTTTTAACTTAAGAGTATATTAAAATTAACGTAAAGATTTTGGGATATTGGTACCCTACCTAAACCTTTATCTATCTATTTACAGTGTATTTTAGTTGAAAATAAACATTTTTATTCCAATTCCAACCCAAACCCAAACGATATTTAAAGCAAATATATTGAAATATTTAATTTCAATCTAACATTATTTAATGTTAATAATTATTATTGACAAATATGATTCTTTGACAAAGACTTGTTTAATATTATGATCATACTCCTAATATATACATATGTATATATATAACCTCTATGATATATGTTTAATATTTTTTTTTTTTTTTTTTTTGATTTTAACAAATCTGGACACTCTACCAGGAGAATATTATATGCCATTTGTTCGGTTGTCCGATGTCTGTAATAGCCTAGAAAAAATATAAATTTGCCTTGTTATTTCATGATACAAATTATACAAATATACATTGTTGTAATATATGAGTAAAAAAAATATATTTACATATATATATGTTTAGATTTTATGTATTCGAATAAATATTTACAAATCTGAATCTTCATTTTATTCTTGTACAAAAACAATAAAATAATAATTATTTTTAGTTTTTATAAAATGACCACAAAATAATTTAAAAGTTAAAAATGAAATTTTACAAATCATAAATTTAATTATGATTCGTAAATTAATTATTTGTAATTTTATATTTTTTATTGCATTTTCAATAATCATGTGTCAATTTGTCAATTTGACCGTTGACTGTGTCAATCTGTCAATATAATTTTAAGTAACTAATTAAATTTAGAAAATATTTTTATAAAACATTTAATTTTGAAAATATGCTAAAATTATATAATGGCCTGAATCGTGAATCCATAAAATATTTTTTATAGAAATCATTAATTTTATAATTATAATTTGATCATTACCTGGGAAGTTACAATTCAGTTTAATGGAAGTAAATTAAAATGGAATGTCAAATATTTCAAATTCTCTTTAGCTGTAAGTTAAGGAAATTATCTTTGTTTTAATAACAAATTACGATAATTTATGAACATAAATAGCTTGCAGTGTCATTACCACTGCCTCATGCACCTCTGTCTCATAAATGTTTTGGTTACAATTTCTTGAACACATTTTGCTTGGTAGGTTTTTTCGGCATCAACAGTCAGGCTGCGAGATATTTGACATGAAGGGTTTAAAAGAGTACAATTAAATTAATTCTGGCCTATACGTACATGACTTATTTACGGATTTCCTATACTCTTTATTCATCCATCCAACATACACATAATTTTTTTTAAGGTAATTCCGAGTGAATTAATAATCTTTTTCGAAAAATTAGTAGTTATGTAAAGCTAATTGATATTAAATTCAAATTTTGTTGAGCTCAATTGTAAGAGTAGAGCTGTAACTTACAATTTGAGATACTATAAGTACTTACAATTAAGAGTAGAGCTCTAACAGTAGAGCTGTAACTTACAATTTGAGATACTATAAGTACAAAATATATTTGTGAAAGATTATCTTCGTACTTTACCGATCCAAGCGAATTTTGTTTTTTCTAAATTTTCAAATTAAAATGACCAGTTGCTGAGGGTGCTTTTGTCACCCAGTTGCTAATTTTGTACGGATTCGGGTATGAGCAATTTTATGCTGTATAACTAATAATATAGGTATTCAATTTCACTATGAAATTTAAATAAAATAATAATAAATATTCATAAATCCACAGTTATGGAATAACTAACAGAAATTCATTTAGAAATAATATGCAAATTGGAAATTTTATGTGGTATTTTTATTGATAAAATATGCATTTGACAACCAACATTATTTTTGTTTATATATATATATATATATATATATATATAGTATATAATTATTAATTTTAACCATAAGTTATATTTAGTTGTTGAGGTTTATACTGGAAATCTATTTGGTTTTTCCGCAGGACGAGTATATTTTTCACAAATAAAACCTATCACAAATTTATCATTTTAAAAATATTTTGGTAACATTAAACATGCTAATACAAAATATGAAAATCCGTGAAATATGATTTTTGAAATTAAATAAATTAAATTCTACAAACAGTGATTTTAAATTTAATTAATACCAAAACATTTTTAATCCAAATTCATTAAGGCATTACCAATTTTAGTTATATAGTTCAAACAAAATTTAATTTTCAATTTTTTAAATTTAGGATGATTTTCTTTTTTTATAAAGCTTCTTAGGAATTCTAAGAATTTGTAAAAATAAAATATAATAATATTATTTCTAATAATTAAAATATAGTTCAGAATAATATTTACATTTTACCTAGAATATTAACCAATAAAACTATTTCATTGATCCCTTTATTATTATAAAACATTTGCATCCATCAATAATAATTCAGGTCGTACTTTTCAATGTAAGAATTTCCATTATTGAAACATTCGTAAGATCGTAAATCTGTTTCTATAAAAGCTTGGACAATCCTCTAACTAACTTAATCCTCTACAGATATTTATTGATTCGAGACCGCAAAACCTCATTTCATGAAATACACAAATGAGCTGTCCAAGACAATAAATATGAATCATCATCATTTCTAGATACAACAATAATCTTGTATTCAATAACATGAAACTGGTCTTAGCTATTCTTTATATGACTATAGTCGAATCCATCGTTTTTTACCTTCCATTATGTCTGTGTAATTTATAATTATAGTGCGAAGTGAGCGATCGATTGATGAAATGGCTACCATTTCTTCTGAGCTGCCCAGACCCCTAACTTTTTATGAATCTTGGAATTTATTTTTACAATTTTTTAATTGTATGCTAGAAATTATACCCTTAATACCAACAAGTAAAACTAAATTAATTCGATGTTTCGTCGAAATTAGATTAAATTGTTTTGTTTCATTTCCTCAAAATTTAATTTCATTAGCTTAGAGGCAAAATTCTCAAAGTCGCAATCATTTCTGCAAATTATACTAATTGACTATAATTATTTATAACTAATTTTTATCAATTCCATTTTAGTATCTATTTATAATACAAATTGTAACAAAAGTGTACAATTTGTAAATGTTTTTTTTACATATCTTGTCAATTAAAGAGCCATTGAAATATACATGTGTCATCTAGCTAATAAAGAAGTTGTTTGAACAAATTGTTAAATTTGTGACAAAATCTATTATAACTTCCTGTTAGAATGTCAGTACAGTCTTTTCATTACGATGATAAAACAAAATCTCAGATTTTACATTGATATTCATAATTTACGTGTCTATTAAATATTGATAAAAGTGAATATTATTATTAATAAGTCTGAGAAATATTGATTAGAAAGAACACTAAATTTAAAATTAATATTAATAACTTATTGATAATAATTTAATCGGATTTGTATACTAATTTATAAATTAGTTTAGTAATTATTTAAGGAATCTTAATGCAATGGCAATAAGATTTTTGGTATATTTGAATATAAATCAATTATCAATGTTCATTTGTGTATAAATAGATTGAATTATTCGATTGATTAACTCTTCATATTTACTTGAATTATTAAATAATTACATTTTCCTACAAATAATCATACAATTAAATTTTGGTAATTGATATTAAATATAAATTATATCCTAGATTAATTCATTAAATTAGATCTTACTTTAAATTTCTTTCTATTTACTATTTAACAAATTTAATAGATAATAAATAGAAAATTTATAATATTTACAATTATGGTTAATATAAAAACAATACAGGTTTTGCACTCCAAATTCAACCTTTTGAAAAAATACATTCCAAAAATTAATACACCTGGCAGTTGTGTCAACTGTTAGAGGACGGAATGTATCCCTGATTGCAGCGATAAATACTCAGGGAATTATATTCCATGATATATATGCACAGTCTAATATAAACTCAATATTTTTTGTGATTTCCTTCGTAGTTTATTTGGAAAATTATAAGAAAGTATGATTGTAGAAACGTGGTTAATTTTAGACAACGTTCGGCTCCATAAAACTCGGAATATTCGTGATGTTGTTGCCCAGACAAGACATACTCTTGTATTTTTGCCACCATATTCACCAATGATGAACCCAATTGAAGAGGTTTTTTTCAAAATTAAATTATATGCTCGAAATTTATTACCTGATCGTGTAAATGCTCCAAATTTAATAGATGTAATTGAACAATCCGTGGCAAGTAACACCCCTGGAGATTGCAATAATTACTATATGCATATGTATATGCAGTTGCCATTAGCCGTTGCAGGAGAATCACTATAGATAATTGCCATTAGCCGCTGCAGGAGAATCACTAATAATATGATATTTATTAATTATACTATATATTATAATTACTAATTGTCTTATTTATTTTAATCAAGTAAAAAATTCTAATTTCTTAATTTACTGTTGTTAATATTAATTTATTTAATGTTGTTAATTGACGTAAACATTATTTATAATCTTCATAAAACCATTTAATCAGTTTTTGGATGGAATTGATTTGCAAAATGTTGAATTTGAATTGCAAAACCTGAAAGAAAAATGATAGTTAAAATATAGTCAATATAAATTTTGTTATTGAAAAGTCGAAATACAAAGCATACCTTTAGGTGCAATAGTAATACATACATAATATATCTTGTTTTAAATTAATTCGATTATTTTTTTTCGACTTATTTTGTAACGAATAACAAAGTAACGATTAAAGAGTTGTAGACAATAAGACAAAAAATAGTTTTGTAATTAATTATTAGTATAAAATTTGGTTATTAAGAAAGATTAATTAAATTTAAATTGATTATTATTTTAGTTTTATATATGAATATATTTCTTAATATATGTATAAACAATTTATATTATGAGTAGGTAATCCTAGCCAAAAGCCAAACGTAGTTGATAATCAATCCATCATACCCCGGTATTTTGGTATTTAAATAAGGCCATATATGATTACACAACTTGATCATCACCCTGTAATATTAAAGTTATGAGGCAGTTAGTTTCTGATTAAAGTTAACTATATTTTTTTAATGATTGATTAGTTTTTTTATATATTTGTTCTATTATTATTAGATATTTTTAAGGATCGCAAAATTTTCAAATGTAAATTACCAAAATACTTATCAGGTTTACTTTATATTCATACATTTACTTTAATTGTTCGTTGTGGCTTAAGTGGTTGCGGAGAATGATAGCGTATGTTTAGATCACTTTCCATTAAGTATCGGAACGTAATTGGAATCTTGATTGATGATGCGTATGTTTCCAAAGAACCCATATTCTAGCCTAGAGTCATGCTAGAGCTCCAGACGGAAAACAGCCGGAACTGGCGTATATTAAATTAAGCCACTTTTGACTTCAAAATTCAAAAATTGCAGTTTAACCGAATGAATGCCTTGATTATATGATTACGATACAGATACAATTACCTACAAATTTCGTGTAGCACAATTATAACTGATTTATTTCCATATATTTGAAGTTTTTAGTTGTATTTGTATCGTGATTAGTTAAATATCGATTCGATAACTTAAGTAGTATATTTTTTTGATTCCATTACATAATATTAATAAAATTTAATACAAAATTATACAAATTTTTTGTTGGTTTCATTGAATTTAATTAGAATTTTCTTTTTCTAATAGTTATTGGTTCGGCTTGTTAAATTGAAAAGATTCATAATGGTGATCCGAAAAAATTGATATCAATCATGTGCGCCGGTAATCGATTGTTCTAATTGCTACTTAGCTTATCTACTGACCGCGACTTAATGTACACCCAGCATAAGAATCTATTGCTTGAAAACATTGGTGTCTGAAAGCGATATTAAACTTACAAAGTTTTTACAGTGATGATGGTGCTGTAGCGAAATATGAGCAAATTACCCATCTAAATCTATATCGATTTAATTTCAAAATTTTAAAAATTTAACTAAAAATATCAGATTTTTCTATTAATTTTTCTATAAATTCTATTAATTTTACATATTATATCATAATTTTAAATACATAATTTAGCTATTATATAAACTTATGCTAAATTTAAGTAATTTATTATATTTCTTTCCATTTATACCACAAAATATGTGCATGAATAAAAAGTTTTTGAAGAAATCTCTTATTCAACTGACTAAACTAAAATTCATAACTTATCCAAACAAATATTTCAGAATTAAATGTTTAGTTTTAATTTTACGTACTACAAATAATAAGAATAATAATAAAAAATACAATTCCCCATCAAGTATGAAAAATGTTCATTAAAATTTGTTATACCAAAAAATGCTGAAATGAATAAATATTTTGTAAAACATTTCATGTTTTACATTTTTTTGAGTTAATTAATTATTTGAAAATAAAATGTTTATTGAAGATTAGCAGAATTTTTAACAAAACTTTTGTAAAAACAAAAATTACTAATAAATAAGTAAATATTTTAATTATAATTTCAGTAGTTGTACATTTAATAAGGTCCAAAAAATATGTTGCAGTTGTAAAAGAAATTTTGTTGGCTCTAAGTGGTACAATGTGATGAGTTGTCCATTTAATAATATCCGTTTTGGGAAGGTGTATAGAATGAAATTTAATTTTTAAGTTTATTGGTACACAAACTAATCATTCCATTAGCACCAGCATTATCAAATAAATTTATATATTATCCGTTTAAAAACTGCAACTTTAATTAAAACTTTTTTATAACTTTAATTTGTATCCAGAAAAAGAAATGTATACTAGAAAATTCGTATTTAAAGTTAGTAATATTCAAGTTTTGATGAAAATCAAAGTACGTGATAACCACGGGTGATATGTAATAATGTTTGTATTCTCAGATGGCAAGGACTATTGATCCTATTGACAGAACTAATTATTTCCATTATATTTGTATGCTCAAAATACAACAATGCGCAAAATACGACTTCCTATATAATTTTAATATTTTTTATAACGAATGAAATTATATAATTAATTTTATTTTTAATATTTTTTTGTTATTTAATAAATATCTTTTGATTATTTGGTGTATTTTGATTATTTAGATATATATTTTGTTGCTATAAATGAGTTTTGATAAGTCAAGTTCAAAACTTTTAATATCCAAATATAATTAACAAGCTAGGCTAGAACAACAATTTGTATCACGAAACAAATTTAACTCTTTATAGAAACCACTAAATTTTTAACTTTTTCTGTTCATTATAAGGGAAAATATTTGTTGTTTTCTGCAAAATTACTTATAGCGAATATATCGCACTTTGATTTTAATCGAAACTATATTGATAATAAGTGAATCAATGTTTATATCACAATATAGAAAATTAATATTAATCGTTATTGGAAAACTTTAATAAAATTAAAGAAATGTACTCATACTTTTCTGAGAAAAATTTAATTATAAAATAAAAATAATCAAATTTGAATAGTTTTCAATTTAAATTGAAATAAACGTAAACTGAATTGCGTTCAAAGTTTAAAAAATCTTTCTAAAATTATATAGAAATTATTCAAAAACTTTAATTGAACAAAAACATTTTTTTCATTATTAACTTTTGAAATGAACTGCAAACTTTATTTCGATATCTACCCAGAAAAGTGTATATATAAATAAATTATAGTAAAGGAAGAAAAATGAAATTTTTTAAAAAAAATTATAAAATTTATTTATCAGCTTAATTTTTAAATTAATTTTAAATAGTTAACTTTTAGCATAAATTCTTTTTTTTATTAATAAACAAACATACATGAACATATTATTCATATAATTATATTTAAATTATACAAATTTAATATTATTTATGAAAATTTTATTAACACTAAAAAAAATTATACATTGTGAAAATTTTTAATTAAACTTTGTGGCGTGAATATATTTATATATTAAACAACATCAAAAACTTGACAAAAGCAACTTCATGTAAAAAATATTAATAATTAGCACATAATATACGACGACGTAATATTGGTAAACGTGCATTGGGGAATAAACACTAATAATGTAGGTATGTGAATGATGAAAATCCTTACTCAGACCCACCAACCATCCCATCCAGGTATGTTTACATTTTGCCTTAACTATACATAGATCGAATTTGGGGTTTAACAACTAACTAATGGTCTAATGGACAAATTTGAGCTTAAAAACAAGAGAATTGTGGAATGCGACAATGTGGAATGCGAGTGGACTGCGAATAATGATTTGACAGTTAAATAGTTAAAGGAATTTGATAAATTTATGTGTATTAATTAATTTTAAAATTTTTATTTAAGATAATTATGTAAAAAAATTTAACTAAACATATGGAATAATTCATTTCTTCGCAAATCGCAGTTCGCGTA
The DNA here is from genome assembly GCA_963920725.1 of Rhamphomyia laevipes. Lineage (NCBI taxonomy): Eukaryota > Metazoa > Arthropoda > Insecta > Diptera > Empididae > Rhamphomyia > Rhamphomyia laevipes. The sequence goes on along the minus strand of OY987256.1, from coordinate 5,489,432 downwards.
TCATGTGCAAAGTCCTTTATGGCAATTTCCAAATTTCTTATACTTAATTTCCTTTATTCGTATTTCCTTGTTGGCATCTGCAAAACCTTAAATCTGAACCGATGATATAATAAATCATTTTTAAATTGAAATATCTGTCGAATAAGAATCAATTATGAAAGATGTAAAGAATATGACAGGACAATCTGTAATATTAATCTGTAACAGCTAATTTACGATATAAGAAAATCAGTTAATTAAAGTCAATTCCAAAATTTTGTAATGACATGTAATGAGAAAACAGTGTAATAATAATATTCGGTGTATGATGTCTGATATAACAAGAATACATTAGTGAAACATAGCTGGATAATGTGATTCAATTTGATGTTTTACATTACTAATACAAAACTTTTTGATTTCTATTATAGTTAAATATTTTGTAAATTTATATAAAAATCATTTTATGATATACCCCTTAAATTGATGAATCAAATATTTATTTACTCACTATTATACCGTGTATGAGTGTAGTTAGCCTGCATAAAATTTATATAAATATAAAAATATATGAGCTGAACTGTTTATCCACCTAATATATTGGCTTATATATGAATTAAAAAAAAAAATATAATATGAAAATTTAATTAAACTTTGAGCATAAAATCAAATAATATGAATATTCAATGAAATTATTATTTAAATTTACCCAACAGTTTTTCATTTTCATGGAAATTGTATATAGTAGTACTTTTTTAAATTAATACCAATACATAATATAATATAAATTCAAATTTTTGGAATATAATCAAAACAATTTTCATTTTTTGTGGAAACTTACCAAACCAATGCGAATTATTCTGAAATAAATATAATTAAAAGGAATAATTCGCTACGCTGATGATGTGAATATAATTCACGTTTGGTTTGCGACAACGGACAACGTTAAAATAAAATCTGATATGATCAAAACTTAATTTGCCTAATATTGAATCTTAAAGGTTCAAATTTGTATCTAACGAGTATTTCAAATATTTCTTTTACATTTTGAATTAATTAAAATCAAAAAAATTAAATTATATTATAAAGAAAATTTGTATATTTTGTTATTATTTTAATTATTAAAAAAATGGGTTTTATAATACAGAGTGTCCTAGTGTATGCCTAATACCGGTGAGCATTTCTCAACACTATAAATAAATCAAACCTTTTTTGGAAGGGTAGGTTAGGTTAAGAAGGGTGCATGAAGATAAATGCATGTCAATATATTCGAGAGATATTCCACGGCTATCCGAGCAAATGTTACCAGCATTTTCATTACCTTTAAAACTTGGGTTCCCTGGAACCCAGCATATTCTCACATCTTTTATGTAAAAGTCCTTGTTTGGGTAAATGAGCAAAGTTTTATATTTCTGTGATTTGAACAGTATGAATACATATACTTAAAAAAACTCACAGAAGACATATTATTTCGCAGTTGATTTTAAGGACAATAGTGTAAAAGTATTCTGAATAATTACTTCTGATATTGTCTTGGCACTCTAATGCAAATATTACATTGAAAATTCAGCACAATATTTGGAAAATGTAATAAAATGATATTCTTTTTTTAATAATTCATTGAATATAATTTTTCTTCATTGGTATGGCCACGTTGATAAAAAAATGTGCAGTGCTGTTCAGAAATATTGAACTTTAAAGTTATATCACTAACAAGGAACTTATTGCCACTAGAAAAAAAAAAAACCGTCACCGTAACTATAAATCCATACGTAGAAAAGTATTTAAAATATATCAATACATAATAATGTTCTAAAATTTTTGGTAAAGAGTTTTTTTTTGTGGATTCTGCAATGAAATTATATTAAAAGCTGCTATTCATTTTTCGAATATGAATTTCATTATCAACTAAATAAATTTATTTGTATAAATTCTTAATAATAATATTAAATATTTAAGCAGATTTTGTATATTATATTGATTTAATGAAATCACCTGTAATATGAAAAAAAAAAAAATGAAAAAAAAAAATTATTGTCACTTTTAATATTTTTTTTTTTAAATTATTACCACCTTATGAAATTATCTATCAAAGGTACAGCATTAAATTTCAACTTATTTTATTATTATATTAAATAAATTTAATAATTATTATGTTTTTCATTACAGAATTGTATATAGAATCTAAAATGTTTGTGACTTTATTTGCACCGGCTTTCATGGATAATTCTGAGAAGATTGATGGTTCATCGGTTTGGAGGATGTTTTCTGAAGTATTAAAATGTGAGCAACCAAATAAATAAAATATAAGTGGAATTCTAAAATGTATTAATGTAAAGATGAATTCTTATTTTATATATACAAAAATTAAGATAAATAATAAAAATTCGGTTCAAATTTCGTTTTGGAATTCATAATTGTGGTCCAAAAATTGTAATACTTAGAATAGTTTGAAACCGCTTTGTCAATAAAATAATTGGGCCATATTCCATATTTTAACATTTCAAGTACTGCTTTAAGCTGTCGATTTAGAAGTACTTTTAATTGGCTGAAAAATGTGTTATTTCTAATATTACCTGAAAATTATGAATTATATACAAGCTATGACACTGATGCAAGCCAATGTTTTAGATTACTTAAAATAATATAATTAAATATTACTTTCTAAAATAAGCATTACATAGTGTTCTGAACTGTGACACATCCTGTATTCTTTTTTCTCCTCAACATTATTGTATTAATAAAATATTAGTTATTTTTTTACATTTTGTAGACAACGATAATATATTTCCTTTTCCTAGTTGGCCACTTTCATAATATTTTAGTTTTAATAATTGTCTTGAGTTAGAAAAATGATTTTGTATATTTACTATTAGCTAGTATAAATGTATAGATATTCGCCATCAATCTGGGTTACAAAAAATAACAAAAATGTGTAGAAAATTATGAAGAACAAGTCTATTTTTTGTTGTTGTTGAAATATTACATTTTTATAGATAGCCACGGAAATGGAATAAAATTTCAGATGTAATCTCTAATATTTTATACATTTCAGATCTATACGAAGCAAATTTTTTAACGTTGTATATATAAAAATAAATTTTTTTTTTTTTCATTACCGTATCGCAGAAGCTTTATTGAAAAAGTTTATATGACCCAAAATTAACCACTCGAAAATGATTTATGAGTTTTTCTTTATATAATAATGTGTTATGTTTCGGCTATAAATATAATATTAATCAAAATTTCAAGTGTTTAGTATACGAAATTGAAAATGTGATCAGATAAGAGTTTTTTTTATTAATGCTTTTTATGAAAATTGTTCAGAATTGGCGTATAATCTTCACTTAACTTCTTTCTCTACCAGTTTTATAAAACATTTAATCATAACATTTTTGATAAGCATTTGAATTTTATAACAAAATTATAATTAAATATTTAATGAAATATATTACAAATAAAAACTTGTTAAATATTTTTTATATTATTTGAGTTTAGAATTAAATTTTTATTTATTAAAAAAATTTAAAACACTATGATATTTGCTCCTACCAAAAACAATGATTATAATTTCCTAGTTCGTCCATCTTTTTGTGATTCTTTTTTTGTGTTGAGTGCGATTTTTTGAACCATAACGATATTAACGATTTCTTGAACTGCAGCAACATTTTCGTTATTATATTTTAGTTTCAGTGAGGTTTCAATTTTTGAATTTAGTACTCGAAATTAGTTAGGTTTCAATTTCTGTTTTTACTCTGGATTCTGAGTTTAAACCGTACAGATAAAAAAACTGTTTTAATATTACATTTAAAATCTTGTTCAAACAAAATCATTGTTACAACATAATGAGAACCATTTACGTATATGTATTCTGGGAAATGAATTTCTATTAATTGGCTGAAAAGACAATTCCACTAACATTTTTTTTTTCTCTTGATACCACTTAGCTTAACCTGATCCATACATAAACACTAATATACCACCATTGATTTTAAGAATTATATATTTAAATGAGAAGCATAATTTTACTATATATTTTTTGGTAATACACGCAGTAAGGATAGAATAAATTTTGACATTAATTTTCTTTTATATACAATTACTTAGACCCTTGCCATTTTAATTTTTACCCAAATCCGTCTAATAATGTGTCATTTCTAATAATAATTCATCATTTTTTATTATAATATTTTGACACGTTTCTATTGCGGATCATTGGGTTACAAAAAAAAAAAAAATAACCTGCAAAAAAATATTTCTGTAAACTTTTTGTTTAATTTAAATAAGTATATCAGAATTTTTAAATAGGTCTTTAATGTAGATATATATGCTTTCAGATTTATTAATTATCCTAACATGAGAATTTTACACTCATTGTTACCAAAATTAAAATTGAACGATGTTAAATTTATATAAATCTGGGATTTAAAAAAATGTTGCATGCATCTTAATTATTTTTGAATCACTGTATGACAATTTATATCAATAAAACTTTAAGAACAAAACTAGCCAACGTGTTTAAATACGTGTTTCATTACGCATTAAAGATATTTTTACTTTAGGTTTGGAATTGTTGAAAAATTAAATGACGTGGTAGAAGTTTCTTTAGATTTGACTGAATATTTGGCAATCTTTTATTTTTTGGGTTTCTAATTATTTTGTCTTAAAACAAACTTCTTAAATCAACAAATTTGTTCAAAGTTTATTTTGTTGTTAAAATATTTAAATATAGTTATTTAAACTAGTAAATTCAGAATAATCTAAGAAAAATAAAATTGAATAACTCATACTATAAAACTAATTAAATAATTAATAAAATGTATTGATTCAGAGCATGTTGAATGTATTGAAATGTTTAATATTTGTACAGGTTTTACAAAATTTATTATAATTATTTAATAATTTTTTGACGTGTAACTGAATAACTGAGAGGCGTTGTGATGGAAATATCGGTTGAAAATATGAATTGCGCAATGCGAACCTTAGAATCTTTTTTTATGTACAGCTTTGATTCTATAAATAAATGTTGATGATACTTGACAACCATATTCAAGATTAGGCTGGACAAAGGACAAGTGAACTGAAAAAGGATTTAAGGATGTAATGCACGGTTCATTAAACTCAAAATGTAATTTATTGGTTAGTTTAGTTTCTCATCGAAGAGAACGACTAAATTTTTAAATTGCATAATTCTATTAATATTTATGTTATTAAATCTGTAATTTGCAATAATTGGTGTAATGCATGTTGTAAGTAACTAAATCATACTTTTCAATATCAAGTTGTTGTATTTACACCAACTCTGAAGATAATTTAAATCCTCCTAAAGTGAACATTTATCATTTAGAGAACAAATCTTTTTATGAATTTTCATATCATCCGTGCATATGCCAAGTTTCCTATTAAGAATGACTACATAGATTAACGTCATTAATAAATGTAATAAAGATCAACGTGTCAATATGGCTGCCCTTCGAAACTATACAGTGTTAGAAAAGAATATAATTTCTTTTTGATAGATACGAACTTATCCAATTATTGAAGAATGTTGAAAAACTTATTTTTTTTTATATTAAAGATCAAAGGCTTTACTCAAATGATATATGTGATATCCAACCTGCATTGATTTGAACCTGCATTGTATTTCGAAAACTAAAACAAGATTTCAGCCGATTTGTTAAAGCGGATTTATTTTTTATAAATCCATGCTGGCATGGTACACTAAGTTCAATTAGTTTGGGAATACTATTTACTTTTCGATAGGTCGATAATTCGATGCATCGCTTTTTGAATCGTTTTCATGCACTAGTCTGATAAAAGATTTTTTCCAATATATGTAAGGAGATACCGATGGGACAAATAAAGGCCTATTGTTTGTATCAATAGTCCCTGTATAGATACCCCTTCTAACTAACTATCTAACTAGAACAAAACTCCTAGTTTTTCTAATTACACGAATATTAATAAAACTTATAAATCATGAAATTCCAAGATGAAATTGCTCTTGAATCTCATTTTAGAAGCCTTAGTCCGGAATAGCTAAAAAAGAATTAATACTATGACCGATGTTAAAAAATATAAATCTGAGACTGAAAACAATGTTGCATGGATCTGCATCTCTAAATCATTCATCAATAACTATGTATATGACATGTTATATCAATAAAACTTTAAGAACAAAACTAGCCAACGTGTTAAAATATCATTACGCATTAAAGATTACTTTAGGTTTGGAATTGTTGAAATTTAAATGACGTGTAGAACATTCTTTAGATTTGACTGAATATTTGGCAATCTTTTATTTTTTGGGTTTCTAATTATTTTGTCTTAAAACAAACTTCTTAAATCAACAAATTTGTTCAAAGTTTATTTTGTTGTTAAAATATTTAAATATAGTTATTTAAACTAAATTCAGAAGAATCTAAGAAAAATAAAATTGAATAACTCATACTATAAAACTAATTAAATAATTAATAAAATGTATCGATTCAGAAGCATATTGAATGTATTGAAATGTTTAATATTTGTACAGGTTTTACAAAATTTATTATAATTATTTAATAATTTTTTGACGTGTAACTGAATAACTGAGAAGCGTTGTGATGGAAATATCGGTTGAAAATATGAATTGCGCAATGCGAACCTTAGAATCTTTTTTTATGTACAGCTTTGATTCTATAAATATGTTGACGATACTTGACAACCATATTCAAGATTAGGCTGGACAAAGGACAAGTGAACTGAAAAAGGATTTAAGGATGTAATGCACGGTTCATTAAACTCAAAATGTAATTTATTGGTTAGTTTAGTTTCTCATCGAAGAGAACGACTAAATTTTTAAATTGCATAATTCTATTAATATTTATGTTATTGAATCTGTAATTTGCAATAATTGGTGTAATGCATGTTGTAAGTAACTAAATCATACTTTTCAATATCAAGTTGTTGTATTTACACCAACTCTGAAGATAATTTAAATCCTCCTAAAGTGAACATTTATCATTTAGAGAACAAATCTTTTTATGAATTTTCATATCATCCGTGCATATGCCAAGTTTCCTATTATGAATGACTACATAGATTAACGTCATTAATAAATGTAATAAAGATCAACGTGTCAATATGGGTGCCCTTCGAAACTATACAGTGTTAGAAAAGAATATAATTTCTTTTTGATAGATACGAACTTATCCAATTATTGAAGAATGTTGAAAAACTTATTTTTTTTATATTAAAGATCAAAGGCTTTACTCAAATGATATATGTGATATCCAACCTGCATTGATTTGAACCTGCATTGTATTTCGAAAACTAAAACAAGATTTCAGCCGATTTGTTAAAGCGGATTTATTTTTTATAAATCCATGCTGGCATGGTACACTAAGTTCAATTAGTTTGGGAATACTATTTACTTTTCGATAGGTCGATAATTCGATGCATAGCTTTTTGAATCGTTTTCATGCACTAGTCTGATAAAAGATTTTTTCCAATATATATAAGGAGATACCGATGCGACAAATAAAGGCCTATTGTTTGTATCAATAGTCCCTGTAGAGATACCCCTTCTAACTAACTATCTAACTAGAACAAAACTCCTAGTTTTTCTAACTACACGAATATTAATAAAACTTATAAATCATGAAATTCCAAGATGAAATTCCTCTTGAATCTCATTTTAGAAGCCTTGGTCCGGAGTCTATTACATATAGCTAAAAAAAATTAATGTCATGAACAATGTTAAAAAAAAATCTCAGACTGAAAACAATGCTGCATGCATCTTAAAATCATTCATCAATAACTAACTATATGACATGTTATATCAATAAAACTTTAAGAACAAAACTAGCCAACGTGTTAAAATATCATTACGCATTAAAGATTACTTTAGGTTTGGAATTGTTGAAATTTAAATGACGTGTAGAACATTCTTTAGATTTGACTGAATATTTGGCATTTTTTTATTTTTTGGGTTTCTAATTATTTTGTCTTAAAACAAACTTCTTAAATCAACAAATTTGTTCAAAGTTTATTTTGTTGTTAAAATATTTAAATATAGTTATTTAAACTAAATTCAGAAGAATCTAAGAAAAATAAAATTGAATAACTCATACTATAAAACTAATTAAATAATTAATAAAATGTATCGATTCAGAAGCATATTGAATGTATTGAAATGTTTAATATTTGTACAGGTTTTACAACATTTATTATAATTATTTAATAATTTTTTGACGTGTAACTGAATAACTGAGAAGCGTTGTGATCGAAAGACTGGTTGAAGATATGGATTTTGATAAAATATTTTTTTTTTATGGATGTAGATTCCAAAAATGGCAAAAAAAGTTCTCGGTTTGTAGCCATATTTTTGATGTATACTAATTATTTGATATGAAATTTTGCACACTAGCATAGTTTTATGATAGTTTTGTGATGGTCAAAAAATGGGTTTGGCTAAAACATGTTTTTCTATACGTTTTTAAGGTCGGAGAGTTCGAAAATGCAATAAAAAGTTTCCGGGTACACGTACTCAAAAATTGGATATGCTCCACGAATCTATTAGAACCGTTCGGCAGATTTTAATTAAATTTGACATACTCGTTCATTTCATACCTACTGCCCATAGAAGAAAAGATGGATACTTTTAGTCGAACCATATTAAAATATCCTCTTTATGTGGAGAGCATAGTGTTTTTGTTCTACGGGAAAAACTAACAATATATATATATGTATATATATCAGATTTGGATGAAATTTGGTACATGATTTTGCACAAGCATACCTAGATAGAGGTCACTAAATTTCCGATTAATATATCATTTGTTTTAGAGCATATAATAATTATTATCTGAGTTGAATAAAATATGGCACACATAACTTATGTATTTGGCCTCTGTTAAATTTATAGTCAGTAGTGCAGTGGATCTATGTTTAAATCCCCAATTTCATTTCGTTCAATGCTCTCTATATGATACAGTAATTGTCACCCAATTTCAATGAAATTTCACACACAGGTTGATTTAGTTATCTAGTTGTTGCTCCTGAAATATGTCGTCGGTTGATTTAGTCAGGGGGTTCATGGAAAACTAATATATGATCAGCTTAATCCGATTGGTACGCAGATTGGGTTCCTAATCTTCTTGAAGTTTGTACCTTGAGTGGGTTCATATTAAAATTTCTGATGTATATTATTTATATTTTATATGTTCTAGCTAGAGCATATAATAATTGTTACCCGATTTCAATGATATTTTACATACGGATTAATTTTGCAATCTAAGTGGTGCTGAGGTTTCTTGGATTTACAGTTTTGGTTTCTGGATTTTATATAATTACGAGTTTTATAGCATATTATTATCCTACTCCAATGAAAATTTGTATATATATTATCTTTATAAACTAGTTGGTGCTTATAAAATTTAGGGTCGACAGTTTCAGTGGGTCCTTATAAAATTTTTAAACTCTATAGAAAACATCGTTGGTGTCTTAAAAAGTATGATTTCTTTAATGAAGTACTGTTTATTAGACATATACTGTTAACTGTTCCAAACCCAACTACGAATAATCTGCTAACCCTAATAAGCAGCATTTTTTATTACTTAATAAAACTCTATTTGACTGGTAACTTACGAGCAAATAATAAATAAACTTCACACTAACATCACTTTAATTTTTTTTTTCAAATGATTTTATATTTAACCTTGATAAATTTTTCCTATAAAAGTTGAAAAATAACTTAAGAATTTTAATTATATTTCAAGATCTTGAAGTAGTAAGTAAAATTTCACTTATTATATTTTAAATAAAATTAATAAAAATATTTTTTTTTTTTACAGAATTTAATCATACAAAAATATCCTAAAATGCGTGTACTTTTCTTCGTTATTATATTGTTAGCTTTGGCTGCACCAGCTTTCATGAAAAAAGGTGACTGCGTTAAAAAACGGGAGATTTGTGATCCCACACTTATGGATGAAGATTGTTGTCCTGATGCAGGAAAATGCAGAAATATTGCAAATCATGAAAATGTAGGTGGTACGGTTTGGAGATGTGACATATGAAAAACTTTTTATGCATCTAAAATAAAGCATTACTGACTTCCATTTACATAATTTGTTTTTTATTTCTTTCTAATAAAAAAACAATATTGAAATTTGTTTATTTTTCCTTCGTTATATCTGTTCGAATATATTTATGATTATGACTTATAATTTAGCGTATAAAATATCATTTAAAAATTAAATTATTACTTTTTTGGAAAAAATTCTCTTATAGAAAAAAGGCTGTTTATTAGGTATTAGGTGTAAGAGGTAAGATAAATCGTAATTAGGTTCAACATCAACAGTGTTTTGTAACAAACAGTACTTTGGTAAAAATTTCATATCTGTGAATGTGTTTTGTAGAAATCTAAATTTTGATAGGGACCCACTGAAACTGCGGACTTAAATTTTATAGGCGCAAACTAGATTTCAAAATTACCAAACTTGGACGTCTTATTCTATATTACCTGGTTTAAGAACATTATCGTACATATTATAGTGTATTGTCTGTACCACCATAGGCTATGTATATAGAGAAAATAACCAACCCAAAAATATTTGCTAGGTTTTGCTTTATTTGTTGGTTATAAAAAAACAACTTTTCTCTTTTTAAAAAATAGTTTGTTTGAAGAGCGTTTACATTATCAGACTTTTCATAAAATATTCGGTACGAGTTTTTTTATCTGTCCAAAAAGTCTGATACTGTCAAATTTTTCATAAAACAACGATTTTTTTTTTTTGCATTCATACTTTACGATTTTTCATCAGACAATAAATCGCATAAAAATAATGTGAACAAACTTTTATCATTTGCTCTACTGTGTATAGTGAAAAAAAACCCACTAACCTAGATGAGTAGATATCTCGTAGTTATGTCCAACAGTGTTTTGGAATTAACAGAATAATTGTAAGAAACATTGCCTTGTTAAAAATTTAATTCGAAATTTTGACTAAAAATTTTATAGGCAAAAACCAGATTAAAAAACTGAAATGTCTACTAAATGCGGAGTTTTTATTTTACATTTATGGACTCTCCAGTTACCGATCTCGAAAATGTCCAGAAAAAAGTTTTATAGGGTCAAGTTCAATACAACATTTCTGATAATTCTAACTATACTCGTAATCGTAATAATAGTAAAATATTTTTTTTTGAAAATTCCCAAAACATAAATTGAAATATTTATTCTTTTTTGTTTGCTGTTCCTTTTTAACAAAAAAAAACTTGAAAATTTCAACTACCCGCTTCCAAAAAAATATTTTTTATTTCCCTGAGAATATTTTTATTTTTTTATTTTACTATTCTCTAGTCTAAAATGTAAAAAAAAAACTTTTTCAATTCTATATTAATAACAGAGCTGTTGAAAATTTTACTCTATATTACACGGTTTTAGAAAACTATCCTACGTCTTTTAGTCAGTGTATGTGTATTGCCTTTGGTACCACTAAAAGCTATTCATTTCATACAATTGGTCACTGTAGGATGTTATGATCATTACTAAAACCTTTGCTCCTAAAAATATGCAACAAAAATGTTAAACTTATATAAATAAAAAAGGCGCTATAGTTAGGGGTATCTAGCAGATAACTCGTAGTTAGTCTTTAAACTATTATTTGTATTGAACAACTTCACAGTTTTTATGACATCAATAAAGTATGTTATAGAATTCGTAAATTTGATTGGGACCCACTGGAACTGCCGACCCTTAATTTTATAGATTACAAAACTAATAAGTGTATCAAATTTAATTGTAAAAGGATAATATTTAATATAGGATCTAGCTAGAACATATGAAATATTAATCGGAAATTTTAGCTTCAACCCCCTAAAGTTATTGAATTCTACTTGCGTAGAAAAATGGGCAACTAAGAATCTAACCAGTCTACCAAATTTCATCCAAATCTGAGATATACATTTCTTTAAAGAAATTTTAGTAGAGGAAAAAAACTGTACTCTCCACATAACGAATACTAAAAGTATCGATCTTAACTTGAACGGGCGGGCATCATGATGAAGTCTGTATAAACCTCTGACCAGTGGTTCTAGGAGATGTTGCTGCACACATCATGTAAATATTGCACACGCGTACACTTTACAACTTTTTAATTGCATTTTCAAGAACTCTGACCTCTAAGGCGTATAAAAAAGGTTTTTTTCGTTTCGTTCTAAGGAACATAAATTCATAAATTGGAGAGATAATTTTAATCTCCCACCTTATATTGAGGGCTTGCGCCTCTTATATTTCCCTTCATTGGAGAAGACGTGACTTTTTGGTTTTAAATTATTAGAGCTCACTAGAAAAGCTCAAACTGTTTATAAATTTGAGAATATTTTTAAGTGGGCTGGATGAGATATCGAAAGGTGTGGGAAACCAGTGACCTAGAGATTGGAATCTCTTAAAAAACAGTGCTGCAAATTCGCAAAGGAAGTGTGAGGCTGCCTCCTTATCATCGTTACAAATTCTGCAAGTTCATCTGTCTAACTATGGTGCTTTTTGTTCTTCATCAGGTTATGTCAGTAAATTACTTAGATGAAATAAACAGGACAGGATACGCCATATTTATATTATTATAATTTAAAAGTGAATAGTGTATTATTTATATTTAAATTATTAAATTTGTTATATTGAATCTTACGGAGTATAAAAACAGTTTATTTAACAAGGTGGTACTATATGTAAAATTAAATAAATAATTATTGGTTAAAGTGTTTTTTTTTTGATTAAAGCACTATTTTCTTTTATATTACAATTAAAACGTGTATAGTTTCACTCAAAAATAAATTTAAAATTTGAAATAAAAATTATCAATATAATTTGAAATAATTCAAAACAGCTTTTAATTAGCAATATTTTAGTGACAGAGTCGTAGTCAGGATAATCTTTTTTTTTGAGGCACTGTTACTAATTCAAATGGAATTATTAAAAAATATATATATTTTAGATCCTCTAATGATATCGAAATTCGAAACAAAAATTAGATGGTTTTTTGAAGTAAATAATGTTGTCAGAAGATTAAAAACAGATTTCACATAGTGATTATACAATTCTTAAGAACGCTGCAGTTTCTACAGAATATCTGGTAAGTTTGTCCCTCATGGTTTCAAAACTATATTTAAATAATTAAAAGTTAGAAAAAATATATCTTTTCACCCCCAGAAAAAATGGCGACACGCTTTTATCAATGATCTGATAAAAATATTCAACTAAAGAATAATACTAAGGTATTAGATTTCATCAACACGGTGGAGTACGCTATCGTTAAGGATTAATTACAGTTGGTTTTATCATTTATATCAATATTAAGATATAATCTAGTTTTAATTTATGAGTGGGTAATTCAAGTTTATAGATTTTTAGGTATTATTTAAGCTATTGGAGTAGTGAACCTGTTTTTGAATTTAATCAGTATGGTCAACCCAATTAAAAGCTTTATTGAAATTATGTATATAAAATAATATGAGGAAATCTATGAAAAACAACAACAATCATTGTCACAGAGATTTGTTTTGCCAGATAGCTGAATATTTGCTTATTTAATATTCATTCTAATTATCTTCTAATTTCAAAATTTGTTTGAACATTTCACTTCATAACGTACTCTATACTAAGCTTAAGTTTTTTTTTATACTCTGCGGTTTCCAAAAAATAAGATTTGATCTGTCAACAAATTATTAGTGGAAAAATTGATAATAGTTTGTCAAGGAAACATTATAATTTCTATACCAAATAATTTAATAGGTGACAAAGAAATTACAGAAAATAAAATTAACGCAAAAAATGGCCTAAAAATATGACAATCTGAATTTAAATTGAAACAACATAAATAATAAAAGCCAACCGGAAAGAAAGGAAATTGTTTTACCAATTACCACCAAAATAAGAGAATCATTTAAAGAATACTTTTAAATATTTACTTTTAATATTTTAGTTTTGTAAAACGACTGAAATTGATTCTCAAAATAAGTAAATTAAATTATGCATTAATAATATTATTATTTTCGTTTTTAATTGATTGAAGTTTAAAATAAATAAAATTAATAAATTATATTTTTTAATTTTGTTTTTAATATAATAAAATATAATTTATAAATTCGAAACATAAAATCAATGATATAAAAAATTCTTTAAATTATTTATATGTATTTTTTGAGGAAAAAGATAATATATGAAATTATTTGTTGATAATTTAATGATTAATTAATGGACCCCAAAACCATTTAGATACTCGTCGTTCATCTTCAGTAAGGAAATAATCTTTTCCTAATTTAACAAATTCTTTAAGTGTTAATTTACCATCACCATTTTTATCTATCACAGCAAATGAAACAGCAGCATTTTCATCTGTTAATCCTAAACAATTAAAGAATAATTTAAATTGTTCCAAATCTAAGTAACCAGAATGATCAATATCAACAGCCTATAAAATGAGAATTAGAATTATTAAAACAAAATAATTATAACAAAAGTTTTTGATTATACCTTAAAGAAATATGGTAAAAATCGACCAATTTTTTTAACCAATTCTTTATCATTTAATGTATGATGCATATCAGTTAAATATTGTTCAGCTGTTACTAAATTATATGGTGTTATTTCACCCCATTGTTCTTCCCAAGTTTTCTATATATAATGACATTAAAAATATTAAATTATAATAATTAAAATATATTTAAATTATGATTTACCTTCATAACATTTAAAAATTCAGCTGATGTTGCTGGTCGTAAATGACCTAAATCTGTAAATTTTTTAGTTAAAAGCATGAAATCATCAAATGAAATAACACCATCATTATTTATATCCAATATTCCATGAAGTGTACGCATTTTTCGACGCCAAAATTCTGAATTACCCTGTAAAATGATTTTTTATTAATTATATATTGCATTGCGGGTGTTCAATTTTTAAAAATGATCACATTTATACAAATATTTTTATATACAAGAATATTTCTTATCAGCTTATAATTTAATATTTAATTTCCGAACAGCAGTAAGAAAACAATTCTATATTTTTACTTCAGTCAATATTTGATCATTCAAATTTTTTTTTTAATGTTTGAAAGTGAATTCTAGGCTATTTTGACAATTTTTAGAAGATCTTGTTCAGTTTGTATATGACAGTAATCAATATCCTTCTCTAAGCGACTATCCTTCTCTAAATCAATAAATATTTTGTAATTTTAGTTTAAGGTAGCTTGTTGTATGAATAAAAACTGTCCAATTGGATCAAGAAAATTACTTGATGGATGCTACATGACATTTGTCTGTTAAAACAATAATATCGAAGCGAAATAATAAAATTAATATTATTATAGAGTTATGAAACGTATAGAAAACGAATAAAGTAAGTAAAATATTTATCTAAGATACCGTCTCAACCAAAGTCGACCACATCACATGAGAAAGAGTATTTAATGAGTGTCTGTTAACATGATACCATGATTTGGTGTTTGAGTTTGTCTACTAAATTCAATCAGGAAGATATTTTCAAATAATAATTTCGGTCAACATAAGCAAAGCAATGAAATCAATCAAAATTTTCTATTTGAATTTCAGGTAGTCCATTGAAAAGTTATGATAAATATTTTTATCGAAGTGAATTTTAAATTATTCATTTCATTTCATTTTTTTTTTTAAATTTCTGTTTTCAGATTGAATTTCGTAAATTTTTTTTTGTGAATGTATTAGAATTTTGATGTTGACTGACCATACTGAGAGAAGTACTGTGTCTGTATGGTATTGGTTTTTGTATCTTTCCATTTTACATAAACGGATATGTGAGTGAAGGGTTATATTATTTTCAATATGGATGACTGTATATATATAAAGTATTTGGATAATGTTTTAAATTATTTATTAGCAGTAGTGTTACCAGCAGTATATCCAGCTTAATTCGATGCAGTTTAATTTCGATAGTAAATTGGTAAAATATTTTATTGAAATAGATCACTAAACCAAATCTTACTATTACCGATTCTTGCAACCATGGCATCTAAATGAATGAAAGAAATTACTCCAAATAATTTTGATTTAATTAGGGACTGGAAACATATTTGAATTTTAGCTTTTTGTTTTTTCCTGACTTATAAGATTTGATTTTAGTTTTATAAATTTTTAAAACATTGTTTTCATTTTCGTTATGGCTTTATAAAAAAACAGAAGGTTTTGGGTTTTCAAATATCATTGCAGAAATATTGTAGAAATTTTTATTAATCTCAAATAATAATAAAAAAAAACTATTTTTATTTTATAATTTTTGGTTTAATTGATTTAAAAACTATGGTTTTAGTTATGGTTTCCTAATTTTTGTTTTATGATTTTATAGTTTTGGTTTTGAAAAACCAATTACCAACCCTGGTTTTAATATAATTTCGTACAGATTATACTAAATTTGGAATGTCAACTATTGGTCACATCAATTATAATAATATTATTTCGATTTTCTTATATTTTATTTTGGGTCAAATCACATATAAACAATTCTCATACAACGCATATATATAAATAAATATTATGGACCCAAGTTGGTATATAAACATAATCTCAAAACTGATGTTTTAAAATTAATTATCTATGGCTTATCAGTCAAAAACTTAAATATAATATAAACAGAATAATTGTATATAAAAATAAATGTGCGTGATATTATAAATTGTAATAAAAATAAATAAATAAATAAAACATAGATAAAACATATAATTAATCAGTATTTGAACTTACTCTCTCTTCATGTCCCTGACTTTTACCCTTTCGATTACGTTCAATCTCATCATCTGAATCTGAATCGCTATCATAATCACGTTCATGTTTTGATGATTTCTTTGAATATTCTCGTATAATTAAATTTTCAATTATTGATTTCGTTTTAACAGGTAACAATAATAAATCATTATTTAATTTAATCGATTTTATTATTGAATATCTTGGACTTGGTGTCGTCAAATAATGTACCTGTAATTTTGAAATTTAACAATTTATAATTATTAAGATTTTTTGGTTTTTAACACTAGACACTATGTTAACGTTCAATTATACGATCGATATTATTATTTAATCGATTTTTAATAGCATAATTAATTTATTGTCAATATTATTGTTGCCAAATATTTAATAAACAAATATTTTTGGCGTACTCGTATTTCGGCACGTAGTCTACTAATAATAACCGCCAGACAACAATTTTTATCATTTTTATAATTATAATTTAATCTTAATTTTTATACTCTGAATCTTTTATGGTATCAACAAAAATAAAAAAAAACCTCGAAATATTTTAATTTATGTAAAACAGCTGAAAATAAAACCAGTTTTTTTTTATATTACTATTTCTATCAACTTTTTTTTTTTATAGTTCGTCTTTTTCACAAAAATATTGATTTTATTAAAAAATAAAAAATAAAAAAATTACCGGAAAAATATAATGAATTTTATTATTTTAAATCACAAATTTTTCTAAAATTTAATATTGATTTAAATATATTTTAATTTGAAATAGAATCCGGCATTTTGAAATTTATAATACATTAATTCATTATTTTTGTGTTTATTATTACCTTTTTCTTTTCCAAATTTAATGTATTCTCTAAAATTCCAATTGTTGGTATAAATGAATTTTTATCATAAATTTTAAGATTGAAAATTCCCTTTTTCATTAAAGAAAATGCCATTTTGAAATATATTTTTTTTTTAACAAAATTTTATCAATTTTTATATAAAATAACTTTTATTATTATGGTACGATCGTGTTTATGATCATTTATTGTATGATTACGGATGGATTTTATTAAACAATTTGAAACCAAAAACTTCTTCTTCCGACTATGTGTGACTGTTGTCGGCAATAGAGCTTAAAATGAACGCTCAACTAAACAAAATATCTTTAATGTTTAATTGGAGTTTTTGTTTTTAAATACATTTCTTTTTTTTTTTTTTCGAATTTTGTTTTCAGATTGAATTTCGTAAATTTGAATGTATTTGAATTTTGATTCTCCAGGCCAAAGCATATAAGAACTTACTATAGCTATAGCTTAGCTATATATAATATAATTATGATACTGAGAGAGAAAAGTACGTTGCCATTTGCATGTGTGGCATTTACTTATTGTTTTTCTCCCCATTTTACGTAAACGGAGATATTATTTTCAATACGGGCTTGAATGGTTCAGTTTTTTTTTTGTATTTTTGTTGATAAATTTAAAAAAAAGAACACATGCCAAGTTTAAAGTATCTGGAAATTTTTGATATTATTTTTTATTACTGGTGTTACCAGCAGCCAGTGGTTAGTTTTGTGCGACGTAGACTACGTGATAATTGTCTATAAGTCGGTTTTTATATGTAGGTAAAAATCCATTGTCTACTTCATAATTTATGTGTAGACAATGTCGATAATATAGAATATTCACAGAAATTCCAAAGCCAAACAGAATTTCATGAGCTGGAACTAATATAATTTTATATCTCAAAGTCGACATCTGTTTATTCTTGATATTCTCAATATTGTCTACATTAAATTTGTTTGTCTTCGCTTTTGTTTACTATATTATAATTTCTCTAGCTAGACTGGAGCTAGACAATCTCTAGCTAATTAAATTTTGGAGAGTAGTTGTAGAAAGTATATACGTAGAGGAACAATACTGCTGACCAGCAGAGCAATCTAATTCGGTGCAGTTAAATTGTACTTTTAGTAGTGGTTTATCTGAAGTTGTTGATGATGGTGAGCATGGAGTAATATAACTAAAAAATATGTGTGTCCAAAGAGTTTGTTTAACCGGTTATTCCAATATGATTGGATATGATAATGTGAATTAAATATGGTTTTGTTTGAGCAGGCACATACTAATCCCATATAATTAGATTTATTTATTGCATGGTGATGACGTTTAAGTGTAACTTATGCTATTATAGCTTAGCATGGCATTAGTTTGTTATGATATGGATATAAAAGTGATAAAAGATGACAAATTAGTTTATTAATAAATTAGTTTAGTTTATTAGTTATTTTATTTCAATTACATAATTCGAATAAAGCAGAGAATAAAATTTAACTAGTATAGTAAGGTGTTATCTAGGTACTAGGAACACCAATTGTATCCCTCTTCTAACATAATTTAAAGATTTCCATTACTGAAATGGTAACCACTTAACCAATATTCTAACTTTTCTTTTGCTATATCTTACTTGTAATAAGTCTTGTAATATAGAAGAACTGTGGATGGAGAGGGATAGTAAAATTATGATTTAAATTCTGGTAAATGTCGGGAATGAAAAAAGGATAAAAAATTGTACTCTTATGCTAAATTTAATAACAGAACAGGAAACTACAATTTGTCAAGAGTAGTTATCACTCAACATGGGATAATGTTAAGGATGTAAAGGTTCATTTAAAAAAACGATGGACATTTAATACTCCAAGATAATTTATTCTCTTTGAAAACTCTGTTTTTGCTATAATAAGTAAAGTGTAGTGTAATAATAACAAAAGTAATGAAGCTATCAGCTGGTTTTAGATAAATAACCAACTGAGAGATTAACTCATTACCGATAATGCAGTCTTCCGAAAAGTTTAACCATTATATTGATTATTTAACCATTTACATTATAAATTTAACAATTACAGTGATTGTCTGCATCAATACGGTATGTGATAGTTGAAGGTAGTTTCAATTGGTTCTAGGTTGAAATATTTATTATGTTTATATATAACTATATGTAATATAGATCTGGTTAAAAAGCACATCAGTCTTTTTTTAATTCAATTTAATCAATTTGCAAAATATCAGAATACAAACAATTAAAATAAATAAAATATATTTGTGGAATTGATTTCTTTTTAATTTACACATAATTCTTTATAAATTTAAAACATATGTTGGTCAAATGGAATCGGCAACATTTACTAAATGGAATTGTCAATGTTAAATTTAAATAATACATATTTTTTTTTATTTTTTTGAAAATGTTAAATGAATTTGTTAATGATAAAACATTAATTAACATAATTATGAATATGAATAATAATTAATCAAAATATAGAAAATAATCAGTTTATTGTAATTAAATAATTTAAAAATTATATAAAATGCATTTATAATATTTTATTTTGTAAAATATTGTTATGAATTATATTATTGAAATTATCCAATTAAAATTCATATAATTTTGTTATTATTTGTATTTTTCGAAAAAATTAAATCAATTTTTACATCAATGTCAATATGGTATACATAACAAATGAACTAAAAAAGGGTTCATAACTAAGGAGTTGTTCAAATTATTCAGAATTTGTTAACACTATTTTCAAATATTTTCAAGAATATATAAACAGAATTTCAGACCTGCATCAGACATAATGAAAGTATTTTATATAATAAGGAGAATATTTTATATTGACCCTTTGAACTTACTACTTACTAGGTATAGACAAATTTATGTACGATTCATAAATTATAGATCTATACCAGTTTTTATTGAAATCGAATAACAATTATACTATGAGATATTCCTTTCCATATATTCCTTCACAAAATTTCATATTAATTTTATAAATCCTCGTAAAATCAATGTAGCCATTTTTTTTTTTCAAAACAATTATATATGGAATTATGCTTTGAATAAAATTATTTTTATCCATTTTGAATATTTTTTTCGTTATTTACAATAATTGCTTCCGATTCCGAACACAATTTATATTTGTTATTTCAATATGTATTGATGTTGTTGTGATGGGGTTAAAAGGAGCTAGCGACTAATTTGTAATTTTAATTAAAATGTTTCAAAGTTTGTCCATGAATTAGATAGAAAGAATCATAAATCTGAATAATATTGAGTTTTCAGTTCTTTTTTGTATTATTTTATTATTACCAAGGAAAAATTAATGATTTTTTTCTTAGTATAGTACAATAATTTTTGTTTTTTATTTAAGATTTTTTTTGAATTTTTATTTAGCTTGACTTTTGGCATTACCTTGAGGTATTTGCATATACATAATTGGATTTTATTAAAAAAAAAATATTTTTTTATTATGTTTCCATAGTAAGGTGTAAATTAAATCTTTGGCTTCATATTTGTAAAATTTAGATTTTATGTTTGGTTTTAATTCCTTGGAATACATTTATCATGTTATTCAAATTAAAATTATTTTGTATAGCAAAACTGAAGCAATATTTTAACAATCGGAAATTTTCTTTTTCAAGTATTATTTGTCCTTATTAATATAATAATGTATATCCTTTGCAGGTGTAAAATATACAGGCAAATAATTTTAAATTGTATTAAGTTAATTTTCTGAAATTTTGCAAAATTATAGCTAAAAATTAAAATTTTATATTAAACTATAAACCGGGCATCGGACGGTTCATGAAAATGCCTACATTGATGAAATGAAGAATTATAGTGATGAGTGAAAGGATGAAACTCATAGAAGATAGAAATATGGTTATAATTTTGTTTTCCGACAAAATGTTTAATTTTCGGTTTAACTAGAGGTATCATCAGAGAATTCTGAATATTGTATCTAGCTAAAATTTAGCTAAAATGAAAATCATTTAATCGTTTACATTCATGATTTCTGTTGATGAGATATTTATCTAATACAATTTGTTATATAATTTTTACACATTTTGATACTAAATTAATTCAGGATCCTGTGGGTAAACATTAACATGTTGGAGACATTTACTTATACGGTATTTATATATCTATTTATATATATATTAACATACAATTACTTTTCACCTTCATATCTTTACGATTATTAGAGATTTTTATCAGTCGTACGCGACAACTCAAAAGAAATTTGTTTACAACAAATTTTGATATTAATACAAATAATTTTTCTCTACACAAATTTTCATACTTTTAACTTATATTTTCGTTGTTGAATATTTTGGCGCTCTATAAAATAATGTAATCAAAATTACATAATATATTTCAAAAAATTCAGGATAAAAATTTATTTAAGGATCACGTTTTCACCAGATTAATATAACATTTTAATTTCGAAATAATCTAGAGATTAATGTTTTATATGCCCATTTAATGTCATCATTTGTGTAAAATTTTATTCACTAAGGTCAATATTTTTTAGCTATAGACAACATTTTGGTTTAAAATTATGCTATTGAAGCAATAAATTACAATTTTTGGTGACATAAATGTCCGATATTTTGAATGGCGTGATAATTACAATATTTTGGTATTAAAATATATTGACAGTGGTAGTTACAGTGTGAGACATGAAGCATACAAATTTTATAATAATGTTCTGCAGATTATAAATTTAATAATATAATTTAGTATAAATTTGAATATATATTTGTAATATTCATTTTTTAATAAATCTTTTTTAACATTATAGTTTTAGGATTCAGATATAAAATTCGAAATTGTAAAAAATTAAATATTATGTAAATTATTGTAAGAATTATTTTCAGAACTATTTGGCTTTCTTCATGTTAATAAAAAAGTCAATTTAATAAATACAAATTATATTTGTTGGATAACTTGAACGAAATTCGCATTTGACTAGAATAATTTAGATGGACTAAAATTATTTTATCTATAACGTAAGATCTTAATAGTAAACTGTATGCAAGGTTCTAAAAAATACCAGTACGTAATTAAGGATGAAATTCACCTAATTAATTTGTTGCAAAAATTGAACTTTAATACAAAACAAATTCATTTTTGTTAATATGTTATATAATATATATAGCTCCCTATTTCAACCCAAGGATAATTCCTGTTATATTAAATAAATATCATCTTTAACTGTTCGTTACTGTCACGCATGATAACACCAACTTTTCGTATGAATCACCTTTGTATATTATATTAAAATATGAAAAATCAAGACTAAAATAATTAACATTTAGAAGCAGATAAAAATACAATTTCTTCCCTTAATTCTTTGATAAGTATACCATCAGTTTCAATTCGTATTATAAGTTTTCCATCTTATTTGAAAAAAAAATCAATAGTTCAGTTTTCTCATTATTATCTAACCTATAAATTCCCGTCCTTCCCCATGCCGATATGAAAATTGATAACACATTTAGATGTGCGTTGTCGATTTATTTCAATATAATTTTACAGTCTATTCTATACCGAAGTGCTTAGTAGACTGTTTATATTGAGAGTAGATTATAATAATAAGGTTTCAATATTTTACATTTAATATTAAATTATATTTAAAATATAATTTTATTCTAATATTATTGTTATATTTATGTTTACCTCCGCATCATAAAGCAATGCTAAAATTTGAAAAAGTTTGATTGGAATTGTAATAAAGAATTTTATCAATTTTAACGAATCTATTTGTAAATGATGTGAAAGTTTTTCTCAATCAAAATAATAATAATAATAATTTATTATAAATTTTCTGTATTTGTCAATAAATAATTGTAATAAAATAATTGCTATATATACAGGGTGGACACAAAATAGCTGATCGACTGTATACCCATGATATTACGACTATAGTTACGGATTTTTTAATATAAATTTAATCATACTAATGCTAAGTCAATGAACATTTTTCATTTTTTAGAGTTTATTTTACTACCAAGAAGGAAGCTTTCCAAATTGGTACATAAAAATATCATTACCTGTTTTAATCAATTTAAATATGACTAATAATACTACGATTTAATATAAGAAACAATGAAAAAGTTTAGCAACCTAGGGTAGGGATCACTCCCGCCTTATCACGAACCCGAAGTAGTTTTATATAATAATTTTTTTTTTAGTATATTTTGAAATTAAAAGAAAATTTACTGACAAATTTTTCTATATGAATTCATTTTGTAATTGTATGAAATTATACATTTTTTTTGAAGAAATTTATTTCCAAAAGAATTCTAGAAAAAAAACATCCTTCAGGAAACTTGCATGCTGTAGTTGAGCAACTGTCTATATTTAATGTATCAAGTATTATTAATAATTCTTGATTGACAATTAGCCAATTATAAAATTACTTGAAATTTTGTAATTGTACTCACAAGTATACAATTATTTATTACAAGAATGCAGATAGCATAAATTTAAATATTGTTAACACATAAAATGTAAACGTCTAAATTAAAATATTCAACAATAAAATATGAACTTCAAATCGCTAGGAAAACTGTGATTAATCACTGAACAGAAAATAGAAGAGTTTTTATAAATTCTATGAAAAATTGGACATTATATAATATTTTAATTTCATTAATTTAATTTATATTTAATAGTTATAATACAATAATTCCGAAATTTTAGTTTACAATATAAATTAAGTATATTTTTGGTAATTAAATTTTATTTAATATTTTTCTGTAGTAGTGTTAACGATTTCAAATATTTTAAGTATGTAAATTATATTGGAGTGTATTGTATAATTGTAATACAATCCACATTGATGCTATATTGGTAACAAAAACTATATTATTTGAATATACTTTTAAAAACTAATATTGGTAGAAAAAATCAATTAATGTTAAGAATCTTTTATTTACGAATTATTTTACGAAAATAGTATAAAGAAAATTTATTTTTATCAATAAAATATGTCTTAGGATACTAAAGGCCTAACCATGGAAGACTTTTGCTGGCTTAAGTCGGCTTAAGGAAATGTGCTATTATATGTAAAGTGTATGGTGCAACCATAAAGACTTATTTCTCTGTTTCGTCAAGTTTCGTTAACTTGAGCTGGCTTAAGCGAATGAGATTTCAATAGCACATTCCGTGACGAAATTTGACTGTTCAAAAACAAAACATAATAAAATTAATAAAATATGGCGAAACATAAATGCCTGTACGAAAAACAAAGTGCATTTTATTTTAACTAGTGAGTAAACTATACATAATTTTTATGATTTTTAAGAAATAATTTTTAAGAATTATTTTTGATAATTTAATGGACGAATGCTGTGAATTAAAATGCCAACATTATTTTGTATTTAAAAATAAATGCGTTTTTTTTTGTATTATGTTAAAAAATTATTTTAATTTTTATTATTTAAAAAATTACATAATATTATTTCTAATTTCTAATTTCTATAGATGAAAACTGACATGAAGGCAAAAGCCCACTTAAGTTATGTATGCGTAAATTACGATTTTGTCACGACTTTAGCTGACTATTCGTTGACTTTTTCAATTCACTTAAGCCAGCAAAAGTCTTCTATGGCCTTAAGTATTTAGAGATAAGTTGATAATAATGCAAAACTGTTAATAAAAAAACTTAAAATGGTTCAATATGTAAAGTAATTTACCTTTGATACCACAAAGTTTTTATAATAAATATTTTCTATTTGATTTAATTTCATTTTCCTTTGTATGGATGTGTGTGTGTGTATCCTGTATCCTTTTCGTAAATTACATTCTTAGAATAATACTTTTATAACCTTCAAAAAATTCTGCTTTTGTTGTTGTTGTTATATATTTTCAAAGAAAATTGATTATGGAATAAAATAAATTAAATTTCTTTGTCGAATATTGGCAGGCACAGTTTATCTTTGCTGGCTCATATTACTCTGAGGTATTATTTGATACAAATCACAATAATTGTTCATTATGAGGCTGTGAAAGATATCGAAGTTCAATTAGTATAAATTTACTAATCAATATACAAGGGTATTCGAAATTTTCGTTAATTTTTGAATGGTTTTCTTTCTACGAATATTATATTTTATGGTAAATCTTTTGAATTTGTGGTTATTTATTTACCAATATATATAAAATATAATAAAATTCTGAAATTTTAATATAAAATATAATTTCAAATAAATAATATCGATTAAAAATTCATTTTTTTTTTTTAAATATTTATGAAAATAATTTAAAATTATTATTTAAAATAAAATAATGAAATTCTTTTGAAATGTAATTACGTCATACGACGATAATTATTCACTATTATTTATTATTAACAGAGTAATAGGAAATATTTGGATACAAAAATGATGAAACTTTTTTATAAATCCACGGATATGAAATCTGTCATAACAATAAATAAATTTTTCATATATAAATTTTGATTTAATATTAAATCGAATTAAACATAACCACAAAAACCAAAAATGATTAAATTGAATTTTGACATTTAATGTAAATAATTTGATAAAAGCAAACAAAAATATATAAAAATAAAATAAAAAATGAAAAAGAAATAATATTTTTGTTTTAATGGCATTGAATTTACAAAATAACAAAAAAAAAAAAAACATCTTCGTTTCGTAAATTCGTAAATTTAATAAAATAAATAATTTTTTTTTTCCACATTTTTTGTTGAAATTCACAAAAATGTCAGACACTTTTTATAATACACAGAGCTGAGTATTTCTCTCTGGGGTATTGAAAATGGGTTTAGATCTGAGCAAATGGCATATTAAAATAAAGAAAACTTGGATATATGTTTTTTTTTTTGTTATTTTACTTTGAATATCCTCCGGTTTACTATGAAAAACAGCAAATAAAAAACGATAAGAAAAAAAAAGGCCGTCTATAAATTCACTTTTTATCTAAAGTTTCCACTTTGTAATTTTTTTCTTATTTCAAGTTTTTTTTTTCTTCTATTTATTTATTTTGAGACTATATCCTTACAAGACAATCTGGGAAGTAGGTCTTTTGATGCTCTGAAAAAATATAAATTTGTTATTTTTTTTTTTTTCATGTATTTTAAGTTTTTCATTCTACAAAACTTTTTTTTATGTATACATTTTTTGCTTTTTTATTAATAAAAAAAAAAGAAGTTATTTTTCAGTTTTTTTTTTTTAGTGAAAATTGAAACGCGCGCTTGCCTTACAGTCTTTTCCAGATAATTTTCTTATAACAATACTTAAAGTAGAGAAAAAAGTAACAAAATAAATAAAATACAGTAAACCCTATATAATTACGGATGTCATGTCAAGGAGGTTCTATTCTATTGAAGTTTTGTGGACATCAAATAATTTTAATCTAATAGGATTACACGATAAATGTTATGTCGTCATGTAGAAGGCAAATATTTGTGCTTTACTGATCACGAGTAAAGCTTCAGTCCAGTCACATACTTACGACAAGTTAAGTACCGACAAGTTAAGTAAAGTAGCCTTTCGATTCGTTAAGTAGACTGGTCACATAGCTATCGATCGCATAATATCACTTTTTTATTAAATAATAATTACAAAAACATACTTATAATACACTATTTCAATAATTAACCGCGAATTTAGATTGAAATTAAATTTATTGACAAAAGTCAAATTGAAATTATCTGTCAAACTCAAAAGTTTGGAAAAGTGGAATCGCAAAAGTAGAAATCATTTCAACTGTTTCGATTCGATAGCACTATGTGACCGACCAATTGATTTTTCATACAAATTATATGATGGCTACTTTACTTAACTTGTCGTTACTTAACTTGTCGTAAGTATGTGACTGAAGCTTTAATCTGTATAGTGTAAATGTGATATGCTGTGACGCATTAGGTAAGCGGTTCAACTACAAATCTAGATATCGATGTCACTCTTAGTTTATTATTTTAAAAATGATTACCAGTAACTATTATAAACTATTAGTTTGTTTCTTCACTATAAGAAACTTATGGTTCGGAATCATTTTTTATTGTAATTAAACGAAACGTCTTTGAGAAGTCAAAACATCGAGTTTATTAATTAAAGTGACTAGTTGGTTCTGCGTAAATACAAATTACTTAAATCAAGCCATGGGAATTCATTTTAAAGATATGGATTCGTTCAATATTTTCAAATATATAATTTTTTACTGGGGCAAAAAAGATTTAACTCTGAAGTAAAGTTTTAATACCTTAGACTTTTAATATTTAAGCTAGAACAATTTCCATATTTCATGTCTCGATTTACGTACATATAAAACTATCATTTATTTCCATAAAGATAAAATATTATAAAGTTTACAACTTTGCGGTTGGTTACCCATTCAAAAACACTCTCACGGTTCCGTAATTCGTTAACAGCTCTACAGTTTATAATTACAATTTACTTTAATGCATTGAGATGAAATCAAGTGCTTAGTATTCAAATCAGGTGAGCTACTGACCGTGTTAAAATCAATTTGCATAAATGGAGGTTTTACTGTATATAGTATAGAATTTTCTTATATATATATTTTTTCTTCAATTTCGAAACAAATAAATTGGCTTTTAACAACAACAAAACAAACCAAAAATAAAATAAAATTTACAATATTTTATTGAAACCAAAAACCTATCTATCTATTATGTTTGTATCTATACATATATTATTGTTATTGCTATCCAATACAAACAGATTTACATAGTTTTGGTTCTAGGATATTATTTGATTACAAATATATAATATAAAATTGTATATAAGAATTCAATGGAATCGTTAAAAAAGTTTCCAATTTCTAATAATAATGCAAAAAGAAAAATATTTAAATAAAACGTATCTGATATTTGGAAATAGAGTATCCTTAAAAAGGCAAATATTCAATATATTACAGGATATTTAATTGTAAAATAGCATTTTCTGGGTTTAACCTTTTTCACAATTTTTCTTCTTTATGATTTTTCTACCCAGAACCATCATAAGACAAAAATGATTTAGTAAATCATAAATTTTAATAAATTTTCGGAATATTTTAGTCTATATTATATAAGAATTTATATTTAAATTTTACATATTTTGCATAAAATTGCATTTTTTCAATAAATTCGTCATCATAACGAATAGCTTAATTTCAAATTTACAAACAAAATTTCCAAAGAAATGTTTTCAAAAGACACAACAATTTATAGGTAATTGGATGAGAACCATTACTGGAATTTAACAAAACAATTTGCATCAGGATCATATGGGAAAATTTATAGATTTTTTGACTAAGAGGACTAAAATGGTACCCACAATCAATCGTATTTTGGATAACTTAGTAAAAAAAAAAAGTTTATAAGTTTCAACAGAACCTTGGGCGTGAAATCATTACAATTTAACAGGGTAGAGACAAATATTGACAGTATCACTAGCGAAGATTTTATAATTATAATCTTAAAAACATATTTCATATTAAGTTAAATCTAAGCAACAGTTTAGGTTAGATTGTTACTGTATTAACTTACTATAAAGTAATAGTATTAAGAAGTATGATAAATTGTCGAAAAATAGACTTAACGATGTGATTGATATATTCATTTTACAAGCTATAGAATAATATTTTGCAAGCATTAGGATACTTTACATATTAGGTTATTTGCCATTAAAAGTAATAATTCTGATCATACAAAATGCAGTAGCCAGTAAAACAAATTTTTGAAGCTGAATTATATCAAAATTATCAATATTTCAATCAAAATACCTTACAGCTTATTATATAGCTTTAAAAGCCAAATATTCTTCGTAATACTATTTCAATAATCACTAAATTTATATGATATTTTGTTGTTTGTAAAATAAATTCATTTTATCCCTAAAAATTTGAATAAAAATTTAATTAAATATTATGTACAATAATAATAATTTAATTTAATATAATATAAAGGAAAATTTAATAATACAAACCTTAAAATTTAAAATACATCCTTTTCGGAAATCCTGTTTTATTCTATACATCAATATTAAAAATAACAGAATTGATGGTGAGTTTAAAATAACTATTTAGAAGATTTAAGATTTTAATTTTATATTAAAATATTAATACTAAATTATTAATGTCATTATGTCGAAATTCTATGTTTTATTTAATTATGAAGGTTTCATATTTGTATAAAGGCTTCAAAAATGTAATCTTTTACATAACATTTACTTAAATTTGAGTTTCCAAAAGTCAAGTATTTCAAAAAATTTTTTTTTGTAAGCAAGTAGTTAAAATGTAAATCAGTTCGATTTCAATAGAAGCGTTCGATCATCTTTAACAACATTATCGATTCGAGATGAATTTTGGGTCTACACTTTTGCAACCTCTCATATATGTATTTGTATATCAATTTTCCATCACAAACACGAAAACCATTTAAAGTTGACATTTTAAATGTTTTCTTTTATTATTTCCTTAAATTTAAATTTCAAATTTAATTTATATAATCAGATACTAATTTTCTCAACACAATCAAATCAATCGGAATGTAAAACAAAATTTAAATATAAAATTTATCTCTACAAATAGAATAATATTAAATTTAATTTTAGTAACCACCAAAAAAATGAATGTCGTATTAGTAATTTTTCTTAATAAAATACGTTCTCATACAAAATTTATCATATTCTCTTAACAAATCTTTCCATTTTTTTTTTCAATTCTTAGCACGTTTCAACACAAAAACTTAAAAAAGGAAATTGTTACAAAAATTTCAGGTAAATCGTTTTAAAAGCCCACACACAACATAAGAAAAAAAAACTTGACTATAGTACGCGACATACTTAAAATTAATATTTAAGTAAAATGGCAACGCTCAGCTAAATTTCAGTTATATAAAAGCGTGTGTTTATTTTTATTAATGCTTGATTTACACGAGTTAAAATTTATATTGCCATCAGTTAAAACAATAATTTGACTAAGGAATTTAAGAAAGGATAAGGATTTTTTTTATTATTTACAATAAAAGAAATTGGTGTAAAATCATAATTTTGGTAGTTATTCTATTTCGTTGTGCCTTGAATCCTTTAATATACAAACAAACAAACAAAAACTATCCTGTATAGGCAAATAAATCATTCCAAAGGAAATGATTACCAAAGATTGTTAAAAAATTATATTTTAAATTGCATAAAATGTTTTATAAAACTTTATTGATTTAAGCTGTAAAATCTATCAGTCAGTTCAGTACTAATTTGATATGTAATTATATGCAAATATAACCATTTTGCTGTGTTGCCATTTTAAGAAAAGTTTTATATAAAATTCTCTATTGTTATAAATTTACTATTAAAAAATTATTATATTTTTAAAAAAAATTCTGACAGTTAAAAAAAAATTAAAATGTCTCAAACATTAAGTAAATTTGATAATTAAAATGGTTTTTTATAATTAATATAATTATATTATTTATAATTAATATAATGTTAGTGTTGCCATAATAGTGAAAATTCATGTAGCTGGTGAAATCATTTGAACAGACACTAATTTTGCCGTAGGTCCTAAGAGAATATGAGTTTTATCTCAAAGAAATATTGTATTGAAATTTGAAATAATATTTAAATGATGCTAATAAGAGTCTCAAAACAGGTCATTTCTGACGTATACACTAAACTATTACAGTTGTATGTGTAGAATATAGAATCACAATAAAGTTATACCTAATGAATAAGAGCAGAAGTCTAGCGTTATTGTTACCTAGTGTTGGTTATTTACCAGCTGGAAAATATCCAAATTATTTTCATATTTTACGTTTCACACTGTTCCCTTTGCATATAAATTGAATTCGTGAAAATCAAGCATTCAAAATGTACTAATAATAAAATAAAAGGATAAATCATGTCATCATATTTTTAATATTTTGTTTTTGTTGAAAATCTTATTGTTAAGTTAACCGAAAAAGAAAATATTACGGTCTATAATAAAGATATAAAAAAGAAAAATTATATATATTTTTTTGTAGCAATGCATAATTTATTTATATAGAATCATTTTGAGTCTAAAAAGTACAAAATTTAAAACAATGTGAAACAATCCGGTAAAGAACACTTTAGGGACCAGTTGCTCTCCGGAACTTATATATATATAATACCCAGATTCACTAATAAAACAATCATTATTTTGGTAGTTATTCTATTTCGTTATGCTTGAGTCCTTTAAGTACATACAAAATACAAACAAACAAAAAATATCCTTTATTGTCCTTAACTATATCCTCTATCTCTTTTATATTTAAAAACAAAAAATATAAACAACTGAAAAGAAAATTCACTAAGCCGTCATAAAGTTTACAAAAAAAAAAAAAAAAAAAACAAGGAAAAATTCCCGAAAGAAAATAATATTAAATTTATATGAAACTTCTTCTTTTTATTTTTAGCGTTCTTAACATTAATTATGCAGTATTTTTGTGTTTTACGAAAATACGGGACGGGAAAAACTTTAATATTTCCCAAAT
The DNA here is from genome assembly GCA_963920725.1 of Rhamphomyia laevipes. Taxonomy (NCBI): domain Eukaryota; kingdom Metazoa; phylum Arthropoda; class Insecta; order Diptera; family Empididae; genus Rhamphomyia; species Rhamphomyia laevipes. The sequence continues at coordinate 5,457,370 of OY987256.1, read as the reverse complement.
GAAATTAAATGAATTGAAAATATTATCTTTTTTTTTTTGTTTGTTCTTGGTTGTCTATATATTTTATACATAGTTGATAATTTTATTTAGAGTTAAGAGTTACTTTACAGAATATAGAAAAATTCTTTGACAATTAATTTTTATGGATAATATAATTCACTACTTTATTCGTTTACCTCTAAATTAGAAATGTATTAACAAAGTTTATTTAACTTATTTACATTTTAACATAAATTCAAAATAATAATAATTTTAAATAAAACTGATAACTTACATATTTACTTAGTATTACCCAGCACGACCAAATCATTCACATTCTGTCTGATAGGAAAGCGGCTTTCATGGCTTTAAATTCAAACACCATTCGATCCAAACTTGTCTGTGATTGCCTTCAAGCTCTTATAACCCTAGCGAACTCAAACAGAGTTACATTTATTTGGGTACTAGGACATTCGGGAATGGAAGGTAAGGAAGTAGCGGACTCACTTGCTAGAAAAGGATCAGAGCAAATATTCAGCAATCTCATACCATTCGGTGATATCCCACGGGCTACGGAAGAATTGGAAATTAAAATTTGGAAGAATGTACAAATGGAAAAGCACAGGAACTCTACACAGGGTAACATAGTTTCTAAACTGTTCATACCTATTCAGAGCAGAGAGTTCTAAACTCAAAATATACCTTAAAAATGACTGTGAATTGCAACTTGAGATTTAATTGCATAATTCAATTCATGACTCAATAACTTTTATGATGCTTTAGCTCTTCATGATGTTGTGTTTCAAAATAAAAACTGTCAGTATTGATAAACTTCAGATTTATACTTACTATATTATTGCACCGGGCTAGGTTATAGTTTTACATTATTTCCTTCAGCTATTTACATTGATTTAAAATTTTATAGAGTTCCAGAATATCGCTTAATACTCCAAGTCAAAGAATTTGTTATGGATTAATTCTAAAATTGCAATTTCTTAATCGGTACTACTGGTATTTTCATTTTTTAACTATCCACCAGAGTTTCTTTTAATTAGTTCAATAATTATACTTAGGACATATGATTACTATATTCAAGTTTAATTCCTTTTACTTATCTATTAAATATTTAAAAAGACCACTAATAGCAGCAATCAAAAACATATAATAAAAATAATATTATATATGGTAAAATGTATAATTAATCATCTTAATTTTATGATGGCTTTATAAAACCAACAAAATATTACTTCAAAAACTTCTTATTACCCCAATAAGCACTTACGACGTACCTCTATTATTCATTAAATAGTATGCGTTTTGTTACTGTTGACGACAAGGCATCTTATATGTTAAATTATATCCGGAAATTCACTTCACAACTTAGCATTCCACATAATTATTAAAACAATTTTAAATTAAAAACTAAATTGATTGTTAAAAAAATGTTAACTAAGTATAAATTTTTTTAATCTTGTAAGAAAAAATGAATGAATTGTTTTTAAGTGTACAATTATAATGAAGATTGAAGGTTTAAGTATCAATAAAGAATTTTTCTATATTGAGATGATTAAATTGGAATATTTTAATAATTGAATAATATCGTTTACAGATTAAGTTTGATAATTGTGATTATCGAACTATGAAATATATCCTTTTCAAAAGGAAAGCAATTTCCCAGAAAAATCTTTATCTAACATCCATAAAGGACACAGATTTTGAAAAATTCTAGTCTTTTACATAATTCCGTAAGAACCATTTCAAAATCTACGAGACTGATTAATATTCAATTTGAACTTTTAACTTTTTCATCAAAATCATAAATAATTAATTTTCAAAATACAAAAAACAAAAAACTTAAAAATAAACTAAAAAACAAAAACTAATCAAATTATTTACTTGAATAATAACTTTCAAATTTATATATATTTAATTTTATACATATTTTTACATAATATTATTTTCTTCAATTTAATTTACAAAATTCAATCATTAAAATTAAATAACAGAAATAAATATACCAAAATAAAAATAAAAAATCCATAGAATTTCTTTGATAATTCCTTAAAACATGAAATGTTGTTGGAATGTCAACTATAAATTGCCTGCAAACGAAATGTTTCATGTGAATACTATGCCACCTAAAAAAAAACAAAAATGGTTCATACTTTTATGCTTTTATAAAAACATGACATGTCCTTGAAGGCAATATGAACATATATAATTCAATTATAGAAATTATGTTTTGTTTATTTTTTAAATTAAATTTCTATCACATATCTCAGTTTAAAATATCATATTACATAAAAATGTAAAAAGAGAAAATTTTCTTATTCATCCTTTTGATGATTATGAATCCGGAAAATGCACATGTCATAAAGTTATATTTTCAAAAAAAAAAAAAAAGTATTTTCTCTATTAGTCTCTTTATCAAGTCTTTAATATTTATGTAATATTTTCTATTATATATGGAGGTCTTCTATAATAATGTATTACAAAATATTGTAAATGAAAATATTTATTAAAATGAAAATTATTTCTAAAGTATAAAGGACAAAATTGTTTTCTTTAGAAGGATATTAAGTAATTTCAGAGTTTATTGAAGGTATATTTCCAAAAAAAAGGTTAAAAAAGTATTATATATACAGAAGAGTAGGTCAAAATGTTAATGGGTATTAAAAAAATACCTTGTTAAATCTAAAAGTGACAAATTTCAAAATTAAATCCATAAAAAATATCCTTTTTTTTACATCTTACTACAAAGAGAAATTGACGCGCAGCAGAACTACTGTAAAGTAGTTTTACACTAATAAGCTTTTAAATAAACTTATTAAATTCTCTGTTTATAGTAAGTATTTGTATTTTGTAAGTGCATCTGGCGGCAGAACTATATTTACCATCATTTTCTTATATTTCTATACATTATTAAATAATATTATAGAATTTGATAATTTTTTGCCAAGCAGCGCTTATATTGTCGGAAAAGGATGTAATTCGCACTGAATATAAACAGATTTTTGAAATTCTTAATACATTATCAAGATTTCTTAAGTTTTCTAACATGGAATCTGCTATGAATTTAGAAGACATTTACTATATTAAATCACTCTTACAAAAGGATAGACTGAAAACCATTTTTCATGAATTTTTCAGTTTCTTAAAAATGCTTTCAAAAAAAGGATAACTGTGGAAATAAAGCTTAAAAAAAAAAAATAAGGAAAAATTATAATGATATCCAATTTAAAGGAACAGCACACAGGACACAGGAAAAAAAATGTATACCGTATAAGGAAATAATAATAAAATATAATAAAAAATTATTGAAATTATAAAAAGTTGTAATATTTAAGAAATTTTAATAATAATCATAATTTTATGATCTTTTCTTTTTCAATAATTTCAGATTATTTTAAATCCTAATATTATTAAAATTGTAGTTTCAATAAAATTTATATTAATTATTTAAAATAATTTTGTAATTTGGTAATATATAAACTTTCAGATATAAATTTTGTGAAAAAAAAAACCTTAGAGAATTTTAGTATGTAGAATTATTTCCCAAACGTATGATAATATTTAAATTTAACTGATCCAAATTAATGATATGAATAATGTTCCATTCTATATTAAATTTTAAATATTTTAAATAGGTAATAAAATTTGGCTTTTAAATTAATCAGTTATATTTATTGCGTAATTTAAAAAAAATATATTTCTTTGTTATTAATTTATTATATTTTAAATTTAAATTATAACAAACTTAATGTAGCTATAAAGTCAATTGCTCAATTTTCTAACATTATAATGATAAACAATATCCTTCAAATTCTAATCCTGCCCATACACATTAAACAATATGTTTATCAACGTGTTGACAAGTTGTATTATTTATGGCCAAGTTTACAACACATTGACAGCCAGGATGTTTCTTTGAAGCCTGTAAGAACTCTTCGAATTTTTACAGTCTATATAAAAACAAGAAAAGTGATTGCAATATGTTTTTTTTCCATACGTAACGTTGATCGTATAATTTATATTCAGGATATAGCGATTTTTGTCAGTTATTACTCTTCAATACATTCTATTTTAAAAAAAACTTAATTAAAATTAATCAATGTATGAATCTATTTATTTGAATCTATGCTATATGGACAGCATGATCTTAGAAAAAGTATTTCTGCTAATCAGACTTTCGTATTTAATATTGGTTCAAATAAATTTTCTACAGTAAAGTCCTGTCCAAACATTTTTGTATATTAATCACCAAATACATAGAGTAAACATGACTTTTAATGGGATCTATTGTGGAGTATCAAGCTTATATTAAATTTTCTGTATAATTCTGCTGCGATTGAATCGCGGTGATATTATAGATTTAACTGATTTTACTGACATTGAATATCAATGATCAGGATTTTTTATTGTTTTAATTATCTATATAGCTAAAATTGAGGATTATAATCTATCCAAAAATGTAACCGGTGAAATAAAAAACGCTTTGCTTTTGAACTTAATGATAAATAAAAAAATAAATTTGAATAATTGAAAAGTTATCGTAAAGATATGACCTGTAACGCATCAATCATTTAATAAAAGATTTCGAAGTACTATATTTAATAAATTAAAGTGGCGATTAAAAATCAAATCTAATTATCTAAATCAAAATAATAATTGCCAAGAAAAGCATAAACTTTTTTTATAGATTCAGTAAAAAAAAAACTATAAAATATTTTGTTATAGCTGCTACTCACAAGCTCCGGGTAGGTCTATAAATCATAGAGGATACAAATAAGATTAAAAGTACCATTCATAAATGTATTAAGATTATATTCATAAGATTTTTGTAAAAATAATTTTGTGAACATTTTACACTGTTAAGTGAATGTCCGAACGTTCAACTTCATTATTGGAAACTTGGTAAAAATGATAGTTATTTCTACTTAATTGATTTAATATTAAATAAACACCACGTTAAGCTCTGTAACCTAAATAATCCACAGAGCTTAGATGAGTTAAATAATTTAGTCTTAATCTAATAAATTAGCTTAAAAGCAGAAATTAGCTTAAAAATTCAATGTTGTGTGTTGATTTTCTGATGGCTTATTTTAAACATTATCATCTTCACAAAAAAAAAAAAAAAACTCGGAATCTAATTTTGCACCATTTTGTTGGTAAGGAGGATCGTTCGAATATATCTCGTACTGGAGCAACCGGAGCTCAATCTTACAGCAAATTAACCCATCCTAACTCTTAAATGAAAATAATCAAGTTTGCAGGTTTTATTTCAATAGGTTATTTAGAAAGTAGCATTTTACCCCATAATAACACCATTTAATGAAGCTTTAAATATGTAGAAATAGAAATCGGTTCATTTTGTTTTAATCTTTGGCTTATAAACTAGAAGCTATAAGACTTGGATTTTTTTTGGAACCTGAGGCCAGACAATCAATAAACTTATAATTTATCAATTAGATTATTTTTTCTGTTTAAAATTAATACAACAAAAATAAGAATTTTTCAATCTTTTAATTTGTTCATCTATTTTTCCGAATTTTATTAAAAAATTGTATTTCATATTTTTTATATGTTTTTTTTATAGCTTTTACAATTTGAAATTTTTGAAACCATAAAAAAAATTATGTTTTATTGCTTTGAAATTAATTTTACAAAAAATTTAATTACATTTTTTTTTAAAAAACAAAAAAAAAAAAGGTAGAAAAAAAATTTGTATTTTATTGGTTTTATAAATATTAATAAAAATGATAAATGATTTTAATATAAAAATTTTCTTATATAGAAGAGTGTTCATTCATATACGTTGCGTATACTACCCAGATATGAAATTGTGTATAACTTTTTTTTGATATTGTTTGCATATTATAATCTTATATATAATCATATATCGCAACTTTAACTGAACACTGTCGCATTTAAAAAAAAAATAACCTAATTTTGAGGTTTTTAGCTAGAGTAAAATAACCGGGAATTTGTTTTGAACCAGGAATTTCTGACCCACGTTAAAATATTTCTATACATTTAATGCAATTTTACTTATTAATATAGTAACACGCTATAAGTGAAAATATAATTAATTCATATAATTTCAAAAAAAATTGCATAGCATTCTCAAATTATGTAAAAAGAAAACTGTCATAATTTAATTTGAAACATTATACTTTACTAACATCATAAAAACATTAATGTATAGATAATTAAATAATAGAAAAAGAAAATTAAAAATTGCCATAAAATGTTGTTTCCAATTTTCTAGAACCTTTTGAGATGTGACAGTCTTCGATTAGGGCTGCGATATATGTACATATATTGTGATTTATTTATTTCTATATCACACTCTTATTTCATATAAAAATTGGAAAGAAGTAAGTACCACCAACGACACATATATGCCATATGGGACCACACCATAATTGGAGGAGTCGAGAAACAAATGTTAATATTTTCATTTTATGGCATAAACACCACTGAAAATAATACGTATACAAAAAAAAGAAGAAAAATATAATATTTTCCGGATGAAATGTATTGTAATAGCGTTAAAATACTTTAGGTAATTGCTGTCTTTACATATACGTAAAATTTATTACATTGAAAAAAAAAAAAAAAAATTATTATTTCAAATTTATTTACTTATAAATTTATGTATGTTCAATGTCATTTTATGCTTTTATGGAAGATTCTTCAAATATTATTAAAATATAATTAAATTAATTTTTTTCTGGTAATGGAACTTTGTTTGATATAATTTATAATGAATAAATTAAAAAAAGAAAAAGAAGAAAAACAAATTAGGATGCAAAATAGAATTGCATCCTGTTGTGTCTATGTTTACCATTTTCATTCTTCACGATGAATCATAAAAATTATAATGTAAGGAAACTACAATTTTATCATTAGCATTATAAAATTCCTTTTAGCAATATGGAACTTGTAAAATTGGAAATCTCAGTGAAAGAAGTAATTGATTGCATTAATCATTTTCAACAAAAGCAATTACTCTATAATCAAGTTTGCCTTTCAAGCATAATTTTTTGGTATCGTCAAAGAATACAACCTAAAATTAGTTCTTCTACAAGTAGGCATTTAATTTCTACTATATTTAAGAATAAACTAGTGTCTTAGACATATTACAATAATAAATATCGACGATTATGGAATGGTGTAAACCGGCTCACTACTTATAAATCTAGTTTCCAGTTCCATGGATTTTGTAAGTGTAGCTATTTAGATGCGGCACAATAGTATTTATTGGTTATGAGTGGAACGTATAGTGTGGAACTCTAATAGTTTGCTGCAATAAAATCAATTCATTTCGTAAATATTTTTTTTAAAAAAAAACTTATTTTATAATAAATTTTCATTTTTGTATATACTGCAATGCCATCCAAACATTATCATCGTAGATTTCATTCAGTTCATTGCTAAATTCAGACCTGAGATACATGTTTACATATAAATTGGACTAGCAAGTATAAGACCGAATATCATTAAAGACAAAACCATAATTTTGATCCTTATATTAATAAAAACATATAAACATTTTTCTTCCGTCAACATTGACGGAGATTGGTGGAGAAGATTTAACGACGAATTGCAGTAGATGACATGGACATAGTCAAACGCATACGTTTACAACGGCTACACTGGCTAGGTCATGTTGTCTGGATGAATGAATATACTCCAGCGAAATTGATTTTTGAATCGAACCCAGAGGGAAAAAGACGAAGAGGCAGACTCAGCTGAAGACGGGGTCACCAATGACCTTTCGAAGCTTCGCACAAACAACTGGAGAAAAGAGGCGCTGCATTACGAACCGTGGAGCACCATTCTAAATTCAGCTAAGAGTTCCAGCGGCCTGTAACCCCCAGGAAAGTAAGTAAGAAATCGCTTTTCCTACACGAAACTTTATACTTTAATTTTATGTTACCTCCTGTATAGGTTTTTAAATTAGTGATTACTTAAATTTGATAATTTGTAAATGATTGACGGCAACGAGTATTTTATTTTTAAGAGAGAGTCTTGTTAAACCCCCAAATAATATATTTTTAAGAAAGATATCCTCTTATCTTAACTATACAGCTCTGTATATCCCAGTAAGATACGACCACTTCGATAATATTTACAATTTACTTGTGATCTATTAAATTTCCTCACTCCAATTCGTTCCAAAATTAACTACAATTAATTGTTAACTTGATTATTTTGTTCAATTTAAATAAAATATTTAATTTAAACCTTAAATCAACATTTATTGAGATTTATTACAGTCTTACCTAACCATTTTTATAAAATTAACTTTTGTAGAAAATTTCTCTAATTAATAAATTTCAGTTTTTATATCAGTTTATTAAAATTAACAAATTAACTTTTAAATAATAATAATAATGTAAATTTGTAAATTTTTATTATTTTATTTTTCTTGCTTAATTAATTTAACATAAAACAAAAACAAATTGTCAAAATTAATTTATAAATTTCATAAAATTTTACATTATTATTTTACAAATTAAAATTTTTTTGGTTTTATAATAATTCTAAAATTTTGTAAACTTTTTAGTAATTGAAATTTATATATTTTTGTTATAGATATAGAAAATGTTTATATCTTTATTATTTATATATATTTTTTTTTAATTTAAAATTTTATGTTTCGTATTTTCTTGAATTTGTTAAGATATTCAAAAAAAAAAAAAAATTATCATTTCATTCCAGTACAAAACATGAATATCTAATTTTATTATTGTACGTATAAAGTTACGGAAAAATATTTAATGGATCTGAAACAAAACAACAACTTTAGAATATTTAATAATTTTTGGTTGGCCAAAAATTTTATGATGATGATTTCAATCTTTCTGTATACATAAAGAAAATCTACATAGATAAAGTATCGATTTTCATATAACATGAATTTTTTTTTATTTTTTTTAATTATTTTTATTTATTCACTTTTGAGGTATAAATACCAAAAAAAAAAAAATATATTTCACGTTAACACGTTCGCGAACTAAGTATTTTTAGTATCGTATTACTGGAGTAAGCAACTGCTGTATAAAGCTTATCATTAAAAGCTGTTTTAAATGATAAGAAACACAATTCAAATAAAAATTGAGTTTTTTAAGTTTAAATATCAATGAAAACGGTCAGATTACTTTAAAAATTGTTATAGTAATTGAGCGTAATGAATGACTGTAATGTCTAATTTACTGTCATTTCAAATATTCATTAACTGTTATTTCAATATTCACTAAAAATCGTCAACATATATGACGTTTTACAAGATGTTGAGTTAGAAAGTGATTTCTATAACGACACATAATTCCATTTTGAACATTCATTCAGTATTTATTGACATTGATCGTTGACAGATAGAGTCCCTATCTCTAGATTAAATTTTTGCTGTAGGCAAATTAGGTTTTGTCCGCCAACGTGTTAAATAAATTTATATAATTTTTCAAAAAAAAATATATAAAATGTTTGTGTTAATTTAGGCACTGTTCATTTGTTTGAAGAATTATTTTCTTGGTACCAATTAAATTAATTAAGCTTTGAGTTTATATAAGGCACAAAAATAAGTTAACAAATTTTATTAATTTTAAAAAAATTGCTAATAGCAATAAATTATTTACCGAAAGTCTGAAGAATTTCTGTTTTTAGTATAAAGTTATGTAACTTAACATAACCAATTATATACATTTGTGATACGACATTTTAATGTATTAATCATAAAGCAAATTGAAAGTAATTCACGCATCTTTTAAATAATTCCGAACAGTTTCAAATTTAGATATCCATAGTGGCTTTTATGAATTCTAATTATTTGATTTATACTTTAAACAAAATAAATTTGCGACTAAAGTTTCACAAGCAATTAATAAGAATTCTGTATATCAATCTTTAGAAGTTCATTGTTATACCAAATCTAATGATTATTTTGATTATTAACCAAGTATATCATAATTTAGTAATATTTCGACCATAGTTTAGTCAGGAATTGATATTGTTTAGATCATTCGTTGACGCAGAATCCATAATGAATATTTACACTAATTAAATTGGATCCATGAATACAATTCTGTAGATGATTGAATCTAATTTTATGTCATGCTGGTATAGATTGATAAGCAAAACCAATTTACAAATACATTTAATGCTATTATACCCAACAGAATATGAAAGAAGTAAAAAATTATTTATTTATCACCTGGAATATGAATAGTAGAACCGAAGAATTATCTCTAATTGAATTATTATCTAACAAATTTTAATACCTTCCTATATTTCTGTTAAATCCTTTTTGTCAAAAATGGAGGCTGATTTTCGTTTATATTAAGAAATTGTATATAACTTTCTCAAAAATATTCGTTTTGCTGTTGGGTTTTCTTTTAAAATACAAAACTTGATTGTTTAACAAACTCTTAGCATCTTACAAATTATATTATTTGGATGAAGTTTTATGAACGATGAAATTGTAATGTTCTTAAAATAATATACACAATTTTATTATAATATTAATTATTTATACTAAGTTGGAAATGGGATCTGTTAATTTTGTATTATATTATTCTTGATTATATTCTATATTTTCATTGTTTTTGAAACTAATTTTAAGTATATTTTCATTAGCCAAAAATTTTACAAGATTGTATTTACATAAACAATTGCGTTTAATAAAGGGGCAATAAATATATAATAAACAATTTAAAATAAAATTATTTAAAAAAAAATGGATAAATTAACAATTTCCAGATGAAGCATAGAGAATAATATGCCAACAGGTTTCTGTAATTTATATTATTTTGTAATATAGTATACTATTTTCAAACTTCTAAAGGGCTAACCATGAAAGACTTTTTCTGCCTTAAGTCAGCTTAAGGAAATATACGATTATATGTGTAAAATGTATGGTATGACCATAGAGACTTATTGCTCAGTTTCGTCAAGTTTTGATAACTTACTTTGGCTTAAGCAAGCAAATGCGATCGCATTTGAATTGTAGAATGGTTAACTTCAGCTGAAGCTGATTATAATTTCATTATTGGAGTCCAGGAACATAATTGCCTGTACGATAAAAAATATGGATTTTGTTTTAATAAAATTAAAAAAGAAAGAGAATGGCAGGAAGAATTGTTTCAAATTCATTTTTTTGTCCATTTTTCCAGCAAACTATTTTCAGACAGACTGCAAAAACTGACATAATATCAAAAGCCCCATTGAAGTTGTGGTATAAAGGGCTAAATTACGATTTTTGATAAGACTTTACCTGGCTTTTCGTTGACTTTTCAATTTACTTCAGCTAGAATAAGGATTCCATGGTTAGCCCTCTTAAATCTGTCTGGATTATACAAAGTAATTGTAAAAAAATTAATAATTTAATTATAATAAGTAAATTCGTTTTCAAATATGATCCAAATAATTATTAAATTTCATAACCTCCTGAAAGTTTAACGAGACCACAGAATTATGAGTTACAAGGTTATAGTTTCTGTCAGTAAAAATAGTATAAATTTCAATTTTTATTTATTTTGATGTAGTCAAAACGCTACTTTTGTTAGCATCATTGATTGTATAGCAAATTATTTATTAATTTTACAATTAATTTACATAAATGTAATTAATCTTATACAAAAATCAATATTTTAATCTGAATACATTCAGCAGGTTTGTGGTATTCAAGTTTTTGGGGAAATTGATTCTAAATTATATTTATTAAGAGTCTATGTACTCCTTATCATCAAATGAGGAGCACAATGAATTTAAATTCCAGTGAAATTTGACTTTCACTAACAATTAGGAGCATAATTAACACACTGGTTAGTGGGGAAGTATTAAATGTCAAATGTCATACTTATTTACTTACTCCGTGACTCTTCAATCCGTCTAATCTAACGCCATGACCTCTATTATTATCCCTTTCTAGAGATAACTATCTTATTTGCATAGTTTCCTTCCAATTCGTTAGGTTCAGTTTTCTCATATTTTTTCGGACATTATCGCAAAATGTTGCTCTAGGCCTTTTTACATGTATGTGTCCTACTTATTGTTGACCATTAAGCATTTTGAAAAATGTATCACTAAATTAGATCGTAATATTTTGCTTATTTTTGTTTACATAGCTTTAAATTTTTCGTCTATATTTCTGTAATGCAATTATTTTTTGTTGGGGTAACACGGGATCAAGGTACTTGAACGATTCAACATTCTCGAAGTTTTAAGTGTTGATTGTAGTGTTTTGTAATTCCTGCTTAGGTTATTTGTATTCAATTTTTGTCGAAACATTAATTTCATAAGTTTTTTTTTTAAATTTTGGTTATATGTCGAGTATAGCTCACTCAATCATATAATTATGTTCTTAACAAAATTAAATTTTAATTTCAAATTTTTATATATTTATTTAGATAAATGTAACAATATTAAAATGAAAATAGTATAATTCTTATAATTAAAAATTCAATTTATACAATAAGAAAAAAGAAAACGAAAATTTTTCTACTCAGTTAGGAAAATTTTCTCTGGAGATTGGTTTTTCAATGTATAAAACAATATAATAAAATACATAAATGAAATAAGGACTTCTTTGTCCTTAAATTATGTTTTATTTGTATTTTTGAAATTGTACGTGCAATTCTTTAGAGATATTTTTTATATTATTTCATTTGGTGGGGTTTATAAATATATTCTAGATTATAGATAAATTTATATAACAATAATAATTTATTTAAAATTGTACATATAAAGAAAATGTATATCTATGTATATATATTTATAAGTTATATACTCTCCAAAGAGATTGTTTTATAAACATTAAATTTTATACAATTCTCTAATTAAATAAATGTTGGATACTGTAGTAATATATCATAAAAACGATACAAAAAAAAATAATATATAAATATAATTAAATTAATTTACTTATAAAATTAAATTTAAATTGACTTCAATTAAGCATAATAAAAAGTCGTTCGTCTTCAGACAATTGGTGCGCTTTATATTTTAAGTAATATTTGGAACTGCGAAAGCATTATATTTTATATAGATAATGGTTATTTTATTCAGTATTATTTGATTATTTCAGAATAATATAAAAATATTCAAAATTGAAGCGGACTATATAGTAGTTTTTAAGAATTTTTTTTCTTATACATTGCACGTCATTAAATAATTGGTTTTTAAATTGATTAAAAATTACTAATATAATAAATATGAATTAAATAAAATGAACGCTTTGGCGGTCGCAATTTTATTCACGTGATTCAGCTATAGTTGAAACAATATATCACATTATCAGCTCACTGCAATTGCAATGTGTTAAATTAAGAACAGTTTAGATTGTGTCTGTTTCTCCATATTATACATAACTACACCATAACCTAAAATATTATTTCAGTGCCTCGTAACTCAAAATATATTTGTATGTATTACAATATTTTTTCGACATGAATTATATTCGCAATGAATTATTTGAAGGCAAATAGACAACAAATAATAGAGTATTATAAAATTTAATTATTTGAATTATTCAGTTTTTTATGAAATAAATTATAAACTATATAATTTGTCACTTAAATAACGAAATTATTTGATAACTTTATATTTTCTATAATATTCTTTAATATATTACTTTAAAAATATTTTATCAATATCGTTTTCTAACACGTCATCTTGATATGCATTAAGGAAACGCTATTATTTATACCTAATTTATGTATAATATATTTAATAATATTAAACACTACACTATATCGTTGAACACTGTATAAGGAAAGATTATACTATCTATGTATACATACAAAAATTTTACACTAGAAGACACTAAATTGTCATTACATTTCCTTTTACAAATATAAATTTAGTAGAAAGGTAATTCATTCTCACGAGAGATCCAATAAATTTGGAAAATTATGAACTATTTCAAAATATATTAACAATTAACTGAATTGAATTAATGTATATATAAACAGGGTGTGTTTTTAGGGATTTTGTTGAATATAGATCCTTTTTACACCAAAATGCAAAATTTAACTAATGAACGGCGTGAACAACTCAAAGATCGTACAGAAATTATGAAAAATTAAACGCATTATGATCTTAAAGGCTATGTGAATTAACAGAATAAATGATTTTGGTGTACTACAAATCACCGTATTTTTTTCATCAGCACCAATTTGCAACCGCTAAAATGTGTACAGTGTGGTGCCGATTGATATTAGAAAGAATTATCAGGCCCTAGTTTTAAGTTGGTAATGAACATAGATACCCTGAAAAATTCTGTAACAGTAGTGGTTTGAACAGGATTCGGCGCATCATACACATGGAACGTGACGCAATTTATTCTTAAGAAATTTTTGCAGAACGAATTATACATATTTTAAGAATTTCAGAATATAATTGCCCGGCGCCTGTTTATATATATTCTATATATGAAAACAAGCCTCGGATTGTTATAGAGCAGCAAAAGTCCAATATCAAAACTAAAATCTATGGACGATAGAGCCACTTATACGTTAATTTCAGAGTCCACCTTGTACATATTTATAGTTTATGTTTAATATTTAGAACACGAATTATAATTTCATAGAAATTTAGTTTACATTCAATCAAATTATTAATAATAATTTATTTAATTTTAATTATTGGTAAACATTATAGTAGCAATAATTTTTTACTATATTTCCAATTTTATAAATAAAATTTAAATTTAATTTATTATTTGTTACATAATTTAACTGACCAGATAAATCATATTTACTAATATGATTGACTAATATTTATGTTTATGCGGTACTAATATCTATTATTAAAAATTGCTATTTCTAAAGATTTTATGATTTTCTTAGTGACTGTAATAAAATCAAAATGTTACATAAAATATTTATTATATTATAGAATTAATTAAAAAACCAAAATATTTTAATTAGTTAGTATCATTTTTAAGTGTAATTTTATATTTTATTATATAAAAAATTAATTATTATAAATATTCATCTATATTCTATAAGAACTAAAATTATTTAAAAATTGCATAGTTTTAGGCACTGTTAATATTGAAGTTCACTCACACAGTATTTTTGATAGAAGAATTATATAGTTTTTTTTTTGTTTATAAAATATTAGGCCCACGTTGTCTTATCATATAATCTTCCTTGTCATATATAATTTTAACTGCAGAAAAATGGGGCCCAAGGTTTTGAGTGAATGAATTTCGGCAATAATTCCAGTTAAAACGAATATTTATTATGTTATGTTGAAAATCACATCAATTAGATATATAGTAGATTAAAAAAATATGTTGAAGTAATTTTTGTATCAGATTGGATTAAATTATGTTAATTACTTAAAGTAGAGGAATACAGTCGTAAAGATATTTTCATTATTTACATGTTTCCTTCTAACATAACCACATATTAACAATATTTTTCATTATAGGTATACTTTGATTTCGCTGATCTAAATCAATTTGTCAGTCTCATTCCCTGTTACCCATTTTCTTGGCACCGAGAAGATTGTCATCTAGATTGATTATATTTGAGAACATTTAAAAAGAAATTGAAAAAATAACCCCGTATGTGATTATGTCTCGTAGGCCAGCTAATAATTAATAGGACTAGTCGGTTTTTAGAGGACAGATAAACTTATTAGCATCTTAATCAACTTTTATAACTGTTATATAAGTCTTATTACTTAACAAGCGTTGATATCTCATAAAATTAGAATTATAATATATTAGCCGTAATAAGAGTTTAATGATACTCTAATAAGAGTTGCTAATAATATTCGTAAAAGTGCTAGATTTACAAAATTGTTGTATGGTTTCGGTGGAACAGTGGTTGGTGTTACTCACAAGAGGTCCAGAGTATCGAATCTTCAGGTAAATTATTTCAAATTATATTTATTTAATAAAATTTTTAATATTAAAAAAATTTCTAATTCAGTCAAAGTCAATAAAATATTCATTAAAAATCATTAAGCTCTATAATTTTCACCAAATCAAGCTTAAAAGATACTGAAAGCTAATCTGTAGAAGCTGAGAGATCGAAATTATAAAACCATAAGCAATATAGGAAGTTCTATAAGCGCTTTCAAGATTTTTACTAGATCGAAATTGTTAGCTGAGGGACTTATGTCCTTGCACTATTTTGAAATAACTTTATAATATCTAACATAAGTTGTCAATATAGCTACCGAGATCAGTTTATAATGACCGAATTTACGTTATAAAAATAAACCTAAACTGAAAAATATAGTGATCAGTTGAGTGCCAGTGCCGTTAGCCATTATTAAAACTTTGAACGGAATTTATTGTTCGAGTGAATGTAACACATAATATATTTAAAATACTCAAGATCTTTTAAATTACTGTTAGCTTTTAACTAAAAAGCAAAACTTATTTATAAATTTCTATAAAATAGTTAATATTTCGTCCAAAGGTCAAGTTATGATTTCAAGTTAGTATATTTTTGATATCTTTAAATTCATTTTGATGGTAGTTTAGATGGTAGACAATGGAATATCATTTAATACCATGAACAATGTTCAAAAAAAAATATATCTGAGAAAATAATGTTCCATATCAATAAAACCTTAAGAACAAAACTAGCCAACGTGTTTAAATACGTGTTTCATTACGCATTAAAGATATCTTAACTTAAGGTTTGAAGTTATTGAAATTTAAATGACGTGTTAGAACATTCTTTAGATTTGACTGAATATTTGGCAATTTTTTCATATTTTTTGGGTTTCTAATTATTTTGTCTTAAAACACACTTCATAAATCAACAAATTTGTTCAAAGTTTATTTTGTTGTTAAAATATTTAAATAGTTATTTAAACTAAATTCAGAATAATCTAAGAAAAAAATAAAATTTGATAACTCATACTAATAAAACTAATCAAATAATTAATAAAATGTATTGATTCAGAGTATGTTGAATGTATTGAAATGTTTAATATTTGAACAGGTTTTGCAAAATTTATTATAATTATATTTAATAATTTTTTGACGTGTAACTGAATAAGAGAAACGTTGTGATCGAAAGATCGGTTGAAAAGCTTCGATTCTATAAATGCGATCATGATAATATGTTGACCATACTTGCCTTCCATAAACTCCGTAGCCAATCTCTTAATGCTTCAGACAGTCTCGCCGCTCGTGCCGTTGCCGTTTTCGGTTTGGAATGTCAACAGACGCTGGTGATGTTGGTGACGACTTTGTGTAGACAGACTCGCCGCATTGAATCATTTAAATAAAAGTATAATGGTTGATGTTAAATAAAAGTATAATGGTTGATGTTAAAATACAATTTCTATTAAATATTGTAAATTAAATAATCAAATATTGTGTTAAATATAATTTACAATAAAATATGCCTTCAGATTGTTATTATATTTTTAACTTTAATTACATGTTATTTAGTTAAAATTACATTTTCTCTCACAAATGGAATTAACTTTTTTATAATAATACAATATACATATAAATAACATATAAATATCCACCACATTTTTTGTTGTACAAAATTTTATTTTTTAAATTTATTTCTATTAATTCTACAACAAATCCCATTTAAAAAAAATGATTTTTCATAAATAAAAAAAGAATCAAGTAAACAATATTTTTATGTCATACAACAATTTTCATATCAATTAGACATTTGGAAACGGCAACGACTTCAAAAGTTGAAATCGATTGAACTTTCTTACGACACGAGCGTCCCCGGCGTCATGACGGCGGCGAGTTTGTCTGCTTTCATATATTTCTATATATTTTAACTTTTGTTTGACGTTCCAAACCTTCAACGGCAACGGCGCAGACTTCTTCAACGGCGAGACTATCTCTGGGGTAATGAAACCTAACGTAGAATTAGCTTTATTAATTATATTATCTAAATGTAATTTATTGGTTAGTTTCTCATCGAATAGAACGACTAAATCATTAAGTTGCATAACTGTATTAATATTGAAGCTGTAATTTACAATAATTGGTTTGGTACTTCTTGTGTAAGTAATTAAATCACACTTTTCAACATCAAGTTGTTGTATTTACTTACACCAGTTCTTAAGATAATTTAAATCCTCTTAAAGTGAACATTTATCATTTAGAGAACAAATCTTTTTATGAATTATCATATCATCCGTACATATGCCAAGTTTCCTATTAAAGTGTCAATCCCACCAAAAACAGAAACTTTTTTTTGTTTTTTTACTTTTCTGTTCAAGTTTTAACATTGCACACCCACCAAAAACCGAAACAGAAACAGAAAAACTATCTTTTTTGACAACCAAAACAGCCAATTTTTTTCATAATGTCATGGCTGCAAACGAAATTTGATAGAAATGTGCGTCTGCAAACTTCTGCAAACAGAAATTGAAACTTTGAAAAAAAAGTTTCATTTTCTGTCCGATAAATTGAAAAACAGAAAAATGAAAAATTCGAATTCTGGAACAGAAAAAATATAAAATCGTTTTTTATAAAAATAAAGCGATTTCAAGCAATAAAAATAAATTAGACAACTGTTATTTGTTATTTTATTTTATTTTACAAATATTTTTAGCTGAAAAACCCTTTAAATTGGAAAATATCGTAAGTTTAAAAAATAAAAAAAAAAAAGTTTCTGTTTCTGTTTTTGGTGGGATTGACCCTTAAGAGTGACTAGATTAACGTCATTAATAGATGAAATATA
This sequence comes from Rhamphomyia laevipes, assembly GCA_963920725.1. Classification (NCBI taxonomy): domain Eukaryota; kingdom Metazoa; phylum Arthropoda; class Insecta; order Diptera; family Empididae; genus Rhamphomyia; species Rhamphomyia laevipes. The sequence continues at coordinate 5,438,696 of OY987256.1, read as the reverse complement.
AGGAGATACCCATGGGACAAGAACAAAACTAGCCAACGTGTTAAAATATCATTACGCATTAAATATTACTTTAGGTTTGGAATTGTTGAAATTTAAATGACGTGGTAGAACATTCTTTAGATTTGACTGAATATTTGGCAATTTTTTCATATTTTTTGGGTTTCTAATTATTTTGTCTTAAAACACACTTCATAAATCAACAAATTTGTTCAAAGTTTATTTTGTTGTTAAAATATTTAAATAGTTATTTAAACTAAATTCAGAATAATCTAAGAAAAAAAAAATTGAATAACTCATACTAATAAAACTAATTAAATAATTAATAAAATGTATTGATTCAGAGTATGTTGAATGTATTGAAATGTTTAATATTTGAACAAGTTTTTCAAAATTTTTTATAACTATTTAATTTATTTTATGAGGAGTAATCGAATGACTGTGATGGAAAGATTGGTTGAAGATATGGATTTTGCACAATATTTTTTATCGTAATTGTTTGAATGAAATGTTACATACCAGCATAATTTCGTAATCTACTTAGTGAATATTTGAAGTCGGTAAGTTGAATGGTTGTATTTCAAAGTTTCTTAGATAGATTCCTGATGTAAATCACAAACAAAATTTACGAAACGTTTAACCATATCTTGAGTCGCACGGAATGTCATTCGAAATTCTTATCCGTTCTAGTACGAAATTGCTATGCCAATTATTTTTTTTTTAATTTGGAAAACAATTTTTTTTTTTTTATTAAATATTTAAGCAGGTTTTTCTGTTTTGCATATATTGATTTAATAAACTCATATTTGACGGGTAAATAAACGTAAGAAATAATAATTTAACACCAACCTAGTATCACTTTAAATATTTGTTAAATAAATAAATTTTACCTATAAAACTTGAAAAATATCTTAAGAATTTTAATTATATTTCAAGATCTTGAAGTAGTAAGTAAAATTTTCATTTATTATATTTTAAATAAAATTAATAAAAATATTTTTCGTTACAGAATTTAATAATACAAAAATATCCTAAAATGCGTGTACTTTTCTTCGTTATGATGTTAATGGCTTTGGCTGCACCAGTTTTCATGAAGGAATGCTTAAAGTATGATGCGAACTGTGCAAATAAAGGAAATGCATGTTGTGCGGAATTAATATGCGAAAATGTTCCAATTGCAATGGGCGTTAGAGGAGATAGATGTCGTAATATACGACATAATTAATAAGTGTAAAAATCATTTTATATGTTTAAAATAAAGCATAATTGACTTCCATTTACATAACTTTTTATTTTGTTTAGAGAAAAATAACAATTTTGAAAAATTTATTTATTTTTTCTTCCTAATATGGTTGGAATAATTATGAATTAGCTTAGCGTATAAAACATAATTAATATAATAAATCTTTATAACAAACAGTGCTTTGTGAAAATTAAACATATTTTAATATATTATATGGGATTCGAAATATTGATAGGAACTGAACCATAAATTTTTTAGGCACAAACTAATATGTGTAACAAATTTAATCAAAGTCAGACACTATTACTATATAATGCTAGAACATATGAAATATTAATCGGTAATTTTAGCATGAACCCATAAAGCTACAGACCTCTGGCTGGGTATGCTAGTGCATAATCATGATACAAACCTATGTACCAATTTTTTTTTTTTTTTTAAATTTTTTTCGTGATAGAGAAGAAAAAGAAACACGGTTCTCCTCATAAACTAGAAATTTTAACTTTTGTACGGGTATCAGTGTTAAGAAGGGATGAATCTCTGTGCCAAATTTCATTAAAATATGACGAGCGAGTATACGGGAATTTTGTATACGCGATCATATTCAAAACGGACGTTTTTTTTTATCTGAATTTTTGAACTCCCCAACCTGAAAAACGCCAAGAAAAAAGGTTTCAGTTAAATCCATTTTTTAAAACTTTTTCTAATTATAATCGGAAAGATAATTATAAATGATATAAATTTTCTTTCGATCAATTTTGTCATCAAACTGGTATTGAAACTGGGTGATGATGGTTGGTTAGCAATTATAAATTTATCTAAATTATGTTTCAGATAATGTAAGTTTACTTGCACTTTATAAAAGTCAAGAGTTTATTTTCTATGACAACAGTAACGTGAGATTTTTTTGTCATTTTGTCATTGTTACATTTTCATTCTAATGTGCAAATATTAAAAATTGAATGTTTTAGCGATGTAACAGAAATGCTATACAAAAATTTTTGTGAAAAAAGAGAAAATTACATTTTTTTTGTTTAAATATAATTTATAATTCATTTATTCAATTTCATTATCAAAATTATATATAGTACTAAAAATTATTATATTAATTATGATGAATAACAAATTTTCACTTCAAGTGACAATATTAATAATTTCTGGTGCTTAAACTAAGTCCTATTTACAAGAAATCAAAAAATCAAATAAATTATTTTATTATTAAATAATGGCTTTGCACCTTAACTTTCAAAAGTTATGGCAACTTATGATAATAATTATGTCAAAAACAAATTATAATCATAAACTTAAATGATAATAATTATATTTCAAAAGCTGGCAATAATTTAACAAAATTTTGTTATTAATTAAATGATAAAATAAATAATGAATTTAATATAATATAGTTAATAAAAAATCAATTTCGTAAATATCGTTTTTATTTATCTGATAATAATTGTTTTTTTGGTTCAGCTAATGCTTTCTTGCCTTCAGGACTTTTTAGGAAATCTTCAACATCTTTATGATCAATACGATCTTGTAAATTATCAATTTGTTTTACATTCGATTCAGATGGTTGTTCTATAGCTGATAATATTGATTGTAATAGACCTTGTGAAAGAATTTGTTGATGATTGGCATCATTACCACTACCGCCATTTATACCGCCAGCATTTTGAAATTGTAACTGATATGATCCCAATTGACCTTGTATTGGTATTGTAACACTTTGTGATTTTTGTGCTGAAACTACATTTAATGATTCCAAACCGGGTAAATTTTCAAATTTCGTTTCACCGGCGGATGAAATATGTGCATCTTTAGAAATAGATTGTTGGACTGCAACTGAAGATTGTTTTGATTCATAGCCAGTATTATCTAATAGACCACCATTTGGTGGACCATAATTTGATCCTCCTGATGGACCAGTTGAAAGGAAATCATTGTGTCCAGATGATTCGCCAATAGCATTCGATAATTGATTTGAATCAAATTCATAATGAATATTTGCACCAACTAAATTGGGTCCATGACCACAATCTTGTGGCTGATTGAATCTTGCTTCATGTGCTGCTGGTAGTGATTGATAAGCAACATTCTCAGTTGCATATGAATGTAAATTTTGTTCATTCAGATTATCGAATTGTTGATGTTGCTGTTGTTGTGGTTGTTGATAATACTGTGGAACTTCAGCAGATGGTGGAGGAATATATTGTCTTTGTGAATTGTCAGGTTTTACACCAAATTGATCTAAATGTTTTACTGATTGTCCAATTGATTCTAGGAGTCCTTCTGGTACAGGTGGTCTAAATGAAACTGGTGTTCTTGGTGCTGAACCAGAATTTAACCATGGTCGAAGATTTCCACTTTCCGAACCATATTGAATACCTAATCCTGTTTGTTCATTACCAGATTGTTGATAATGATCACCGATTGGTGCACCATATACATTTGTTGGTGGTACAAGTCCCGAGTTCGATATATCCCCACTCAATGTATTATATTTTGCTGCATGAACTGAATTTGGTGCATAAGAATCTGGTGGTGGCCTATTATATGAATCGTCAATGGAATTTAACTATAAATAGAAATAAATTAGTATATAAAATATAATTATTAAATAAATTTGTTCATACCTGCTCAATTCCAACATTGCCAATATTATTATTTCTAATTTGTTCAACTGATTGTAAATTTTGTTGACCACCATCAATGAAACCAGATTGAAGTGCTACAGCAATTAATTGATCATCTGTGAGACCATGATATGGTGTACCAAATCCTTGATTTTGAACTAAATTATGATTCAGTTGTTGTTGTCCTTGATTATGCACAAAATTATTATTTTGCTGATAATGTTGTCCTACTGGTCCAGGAATTGGTTTCCATCCATCACATGAAACTGTTGGTATTGGTCCACCATTATTTATTCTATGTCCATGTCCTTGTATATGTCCATGTCCTTGTATATGTCCAGGTCCATGTCCTTGTCCTCCAGATGATTCAATTTGAATTTGTGGCAAAGAAAGTGCTGCACTAATAGCAGCACTATTTATTGCTGATCCGGCTTCTAATGAAATTGAATTATCTGGTACACCATAAGATGTAGCAGGTGGTACATATACTGGATTAATTTGTGGTGGCGAGCCATATGATTGCTGTGGTATTGGTCCATGTGATAAGGCTTGTTGTGGTGGTGGACCGTAATTAGTATGTGGCTTATTTATAAAATTTGGTTGTGGACGAAATGCAGGTGCACCATAAATTGGTCTAGGTTGTTGTGGCGGCAGTGGTCCGTAATTAGAAAATGGTCGGCCACCTTGTGCACCATTAAATAATGAGTTAGGTTTTTGATAATTTGGTTGGCCATATATTGGCCTTGGAACACCAAAATGTGATTTAATTTGTTCAAAGAACGAACCTTTTCCAGGTGATTGTCCAAAGTTTGGACCATGTTTCGAAGGCGGACCATACTGAAGATTTATTTTTGGCGGACCATATTTACCAATTGGTATACCATATTCTCGATGAGGTTGTCTTGGTAATGATGGTGGTATACCATATTCTTGTTGTGGAATACCATAATGTTGATGTGGTGGCCCACCAACTGATGATAATGGTGGTGGTATATCTGGTGGTGGTGGTGGATATTTAATACCTTGATTTGGAACACCATAAATTGGTACCGGAAGTCCTATATTGTGTTGTCCAGATGGTGGAGGTCCATAACTACTACTAAGAAGTGCTTCACGTCTTTTGATATCTTTATTTACTACAGCATTCGTTAAACTAATAGTTATGTAGAGTACAAAAGATATCCTTAAAATCATCTATTTAGATATAGAAAAGAAAAGTTAAAGAAAAACTTTGTTAGGTTAATTCTGAGTTAAATATTTTTTTTTTATATAATAATAGCATAAGTTTATATACAAATATTTTTCCTATATCTATATTTCTGATAATGTGATAAACGTGCCTGTGGGGTGTATTTACTCTAGGATCTTGGGGTACAAAAAAAAAAAAATGAAAAAACTTCTTGTGATTAAAACTTACAACCAATTTTTTTTTTCCTGACTTTATTTCGGATGGTAAAACACAATAAGAAAATATTTTTACCTAATTTGTATGCAGGTTGTACGAATTTTAACTCGTAAGCTCATATTAGGTGTTTATGAGTTTGGCGCACCTTTTCATCAAGACCAAAATAATAATAGGAATTTTGAAAAAAAAATTCTTATATACGGTGTTTATATATATATAAAAAAAAAAGTTATACATACATACACTGAAATATGTTATAAAATGTATATAAAAAGGACAAGTAAAAAGAAAATTATTTTCTTTGGATTTTTTTTTAGTCTTTATGCTCAGGTAAAAACTTTAATTTGATCGTAATTTCTTCTTATTTACTATCGTAGTTTTAATTCTTTGTATTAATTAAATACATCTTAACAAAATTTTTTATTAAATATTAAGGTTACAAGGTTACAACCCTTAAGTAAAGAAAGTAATTTGTAAGAAAATTTTGAGGATTTTTGAGGAAAATTAAATTTTTAAAATAGTTTATTTATTATTACTGGTATTTGACATCTTATTTTAAATAAAATATTGAATTAGTTATGATCATGATATAGAGGTACACAGATAGAATTAAGTACGTTGCGCAATCGTAACTGAAATGATTGAATTTGATATATTTGAAGTTTGTACTTAGTTGTATCTGCATCTGTATGGTGATCTAAATCAAGCCATAAGATTATAATGCTTAAGGAAAATTACAATATTTAGTATATTTTTTAAATTGTAAATACAAGTTGGCTCCGACGTTATGCACATGAATTTCTCGTTCCCATGGAAAAGAATGGCATAGATGTGAACGAATGCGACAAGCAAAAATATTCATTTCAGTTCCTTTGAAAAATAAGGCGAACGAACTGTTCGAAGGTAGCTGGAAATGAGCCAAAATTATAGAAGGATTCCTGACAGGCTACTGCAGATTAACATTAGGGATATCAGATTCCGCAGTGTGTGCAGATTCTGTGAATTTGAGGAGGAAAAGGCAAAACGATTAATTTCGAAACGGTTAAGGTATCTTGTATATATGCAGTACAGGACAGACCGATTTGATATAAACTGAAAGGGGCATTACAATAAGCATTGACAATAAGGGATTGAATTGACAATAAGCCATTGGACTGCATTGACAAGAGATTAAAACTCATATAAAAGTTTTTATTGTGGAATTACATACTTTTTTCGTTTATGGAAGTATGAGTATTTAAAAAAAAAATCTTTCATTCTTTTTAATCTCGAAATTTATACTTTTATATAAGTTTTGATCTCTTTCTATATAATAATTTTTGATTGAATACACTTAGTTCGATTCGCGTCATTTACCTTGACAATTCTAATATATTATTTGTCAAATCTATTTTTTTTTATGAATCCTTTGAATTATTTGAATTTTTTATTTCTATTTCTTTTTATATTTCAATGTTGCTTTCATTTTTCACATTCAAATGTTACAACGTCAATCTTAATATTGGGAAATAATTATATCACGAATCTGATCCGCTAAGAACTATCTCCTTTATTTCTTTAATAAATGTACCATCAAAATTATTTTAAAATTGTTCATTGATTAAAAGGTTTTTAATAATTTTAAATAATTTTACGTAATATTAAATTAATTCTTTGAAACATAATTTCGAATCTACAAAATCGAAATTATAAGAATATAATTTTTTTTTTATAATTTTCTGCTGCTATAAAGTACAATAAAATCAAGTTTTGCATTATATAAAATAAAAATTGTTGCCCAACAATTTTATTTTTGTTTTTTTTTTTAACAGGAAGACTAAGATCCGGTATCGAAATTTTTCCTTTTCGGTAAATTAAATTTAACTTTATATATAAAAGAAATGAGGTAATTTTTTATAAAGACTTTATTGGAAAATAATTTCTCCTTCCTTTCTTGTGTATACAATTTATTATTGTGGTACGGAAGCAATAATTTCCAACATAAAAGTGAATTTTTTATATAAAAAATAAAATAAACTATTCAATTAGTAATTTTAATGACAACTCAAATATTTCAGCAAGAACCTTGGATAGCTTTTGAAACCAATAAAATTTAAAATATTTTTATTTTTTGTACACTTAAAGAGTACCTCACAATAAAGTATTTTGTACAAAATTTCTTTTCAAATTTGCTACATGCCATGAAGATTATAAAAAATATATTCCGGTGAAAGTGTTTTCACCAAAAAAAAAAGAAATAAAAATAAAAATTCCGATCCTCTTTAGTATGGTTTAGTTGGATATATAGAAAAATACAATATGATACTAAACGCAAATTGATGATTCGTGGTATTACTTGAATTGTGTAATAAATAACTATTCAGAATATTGTGTAATAGTTTACAAAACATATTGAATTTAACTCTATTCCAATTGAACTTCAGTTTTAGAAAATCAATAACTTTTTTTTTTTTAATATTATAAAGGAAATATTATTTTTCAGAGTAAATTAGCCTATATCACAATTTTTTCGTCAATGTGCGAAAAAAGTTATTAAAGATACACCTACACAAAATTTATAGGATTTATGATATTTCGTATAATTTAAATTTACATAAAGTGAAAATTCATTTAAAATCCATTATTACTTTTAAAAATAAATGAAATTACCTTTTTCATTTATCAAATTTTACCATAAAAAAATGTCACTTTTAGAACTTAGAGAATGTAGATATGTAAATGATACTGCCAAGCTAAATCTATTAACGATTTTTTTTATCGGATTCGATCATTTTTTATCGAAAAGTAAATGCTCAAAAAGTATGCTCGAAAAGTCCTTCAAAATTCGTAAAATCGTTTATATTCTTTATCAGCATTTTACCATTTTTCTAGTATTTAGCATTTAGGTTGGCGGGAAAAAAAGTCATTACGATTTTTAAAAAAGATTATTGGACCGTCTCCATAACAATCTTTCTTTATTATAGTTAATTCAACATTAATAAATATTAAATACAATTTTGTGGAGCTATATATAAAAAATTTAGTCCAACATATTGCAATCAGTGAAGATTATCGATCAGCTGTAAGGAATGAATTTAAATACATTAGCGCGATTGTATTTTCCATAATATTCAAAGAATTTAAAACTAAAATATAAAATAATTTTAAATTAAGTTTGCACAATCAATATATAAACCAAAATATTTCTATTTTTGTTAACCTGAGTGATATTATAAATTAAAGTAGTACAAAGTTATTGCTCATCAATTACTTTCCCAGATTGATACCTAAAATGACAATGAGAATTTCATATTGAAATATATTCATACCGACAAAAACCAAAATTGATTTAAAATTACCATTAACACGCATTAGATTACCAAAAAAAACTTTAAAAACTTTTCAAGTAAATACCAAGAAGGATACCAATCATTCCAAACTCAACTCAACAACAAAAAAATGTTGTGGAATTTTTTATTTTTGTTGCTTCAGTCGTGTAATTTTTATAATGATTCATAGATGATGAGGAAATGAAAAACTTTGGTAAGATGGTAAGGAATTCTTATATTTTGATATCATGAATTCCTGGCGAAAGGATTTCAAATAAATATTTCAAGATTTATTTTTATGTTTTTAATTAAATTTGTTATACAAATTTGGTGTAGATTCTTTCTTAATTTGGAAATTTAATTTCTTTACTTTAATTATCCTCTACATATTTCAATTTAACAGGTTTTGCAGTTGGTGGGCCACAAAATATAAGATATTGTATCATGCAATTCTGTATTAGAAGCATGCCATTAAAAATCGTACTAAGTAAGTAGCCGAATAATTTGAAATTCAGAGCATACGCGACAAAATTGTTACAATTTTTGTAAGTTCATCGCATATATTGAAATATAATTAGTAAGGTAAATTGCGAATGTGAATTTATCTATAAACTAGGAATCTTATTTGTTATCGGGCAGGTTGTTAGTGAATCTGTTTTGATTTGATTTTTCCAATTTGCATATCCTTTACATACATTTAATATTGTTCTAACATTTCAATGTAATTAAAATCCTTTGAAATCCTTCTAACTTTTTTATATGCAATTGTTACCAGATCATTTTTATTAAGTTCATAAGAATTTAACCGAAGTAAATTTGTTATACTATCTTTTTATGCTTTTTTATTTATTACCAATATTAAATTAATGTCTTTCCGGTTAATTTATTAATTTCAGTAAATTTTTAAACCGGAATCATTACGTAAAAAATCTAAATTATTCATATTTTTAAGGTTATTAAATTTTCCAATAGAAAATTATTTTACTTAATTATTTATTTCCCTTCCTCAAAAAATCAAAAATTCAAATAAATTTGAAAAAAAAAAAAAAAAAATCAAATTATCTTGTACACCCAATAAACCGGTGAAAGTATAATTTACATTAATGCACTAGAGTGAATCTTTCAAGTTCAATATTTGCTTAAAAATTATCATTTCGGTATTTTAAATGTGCACGGTTTTTGTCGTGTTGTATTATATATAAAATCTTCAATGTCAAATGAAATGTAAAGTTAACTTTATATAGTCCAGTAAAATTGTTCATATATGCTAGCTACACTTATGTACACACGATGTTTAGTTTTAGCATATAAAATTACAAAAGATACACTCATTTGGCAGACTAACGAAAAATAAAACTTTCACCAAAAAAAAAAAAAACCTGACAAATAAACTTGTCGAACCAAAAGATATTTAAATAAAAAAATTATTTAAAGGTTTATTTTTTATTTTATTTATTTTTTACGTTTGTAAAATGTAAATATTTTTATTTTTTATCATAACTTTCGTATTCGATTTTTTTATTTATTTAAATTATCATTTTTTTATGTTTATTTTTTAGATTTCATTTCGTTTTTTATTTTGGGGGATTTTGTTGACCTCCACCAATAATTCACCATAATTGAATATAATTTAATTATGATTTTTATTTATTTATTTATTGTTTTTACTCTCTATTTATTTAAATTCAAAGAAAGTCTAATTATGATTTCGTGATATTAAATGAATTTAATGATTAGAGAAGTGACTTTTTGATATTTGTTACATGGCTGATGATTTTTGAATATAAATATAATTTGAACTGATGAAAAGGATCTTTTTGGGTAATATATTGGAAATTTAAATTAATTAATTAAATAAATAAACAAATTTAAATTCGTAATTATTGCTAATAAATTCATTATTCAGTACGAATTTTTGTTAAATTATAAATAGTTTTTTGAGTTTTTTGAAAATGTAAACACTTTCCTATATCCGTATAGCTCAGATGGATCAGTACGGGAAATTATACCTAATTACGAATCGGAAAGGATTAGTTAACTAATTAATAAGCTTAGATTATGACAAAGAAACAATTAACGATAACCAAAATAAAATATTGAATTATGTTTTGAATAATGTCTGGTTAACGTTTAAATAAATCTCATCCAGAAATAATAATATCTCATTATTAGGTATTCCGGTATTGATCCCTGAATCCTTACAACTTTGATGTTACTAAAACTATTGATATAATAGTCCAAATGTGTTCGGATTTGAGATTAATTAACCAATTCGTCTAATCTAGCATTTTTTAATGTAAACTTTATTGTTAGTGATTAGTTGGAATTAATTCGAATCACCGACCAATTTGCAGTACACTAAAAATCATTATTAGAAATTCTATTCTAATGTTAAAGAATTTATTGTAAAAAAAACTATAATGTCAAATGTAAATCATAATTTCATAACATTTCAATTGCTATATAAAATTTACATTATGAACTCAATATAAATTTTTTCATACTATATTAACATATCGTCAAAACTTTAACTGATTTTACTTCCCATAAATTTTATGGCACAACTTTCATCCATTATATTTAAATTTTAAATGTCAATCTCTAAATATATTTAGTTATATCATATAAATCCCAGACACATTTACTATTTACATAATATTTAATGTTTTCAGTGTCACAAAACATAAAATTTATGTCGATTGAATTAAAAATCAAAACTTTAATCTAATTAAAATAAAATTTAATGCAAAACAATCTTTCCAATTATATCAAACTTAATTAGAAAAGTAAAATTTTCTGTATTAAGTTATCCACAATATCATCAGAAAAAAAAAAACGAAAAAACTTTTACTTTCCGAGTGGAATTTCATAGTGTGAACTTCAGAAATCAGAGATGATTTCTAATTGGTTTCGGCTTTAATAAAACAAAATGAAAAAATAAAAATAAAAAGAAAAATGTCAAATGATGAAATGATTAATGATTATTTTAAAATAAAAATCAAACCGAAACGACAAAATTATTTATATAAAATTTGGAAAGTGGAGATTTGGAGGACAATTAAAATAAATTTTCACTAATTAATTATTGGTGTTTGGATGATGATAATGATAATAGTGATTAAAAAAATATATAATTGATTTCTATTAATTTATTGATATCTTTTCATTTATTATTCAAATTGAATAAAATATTAAAATTATATTCATTTAATAATATGGGAACTTGTAGAAGCGAACCTGCTTCATCATATTATCCATCAGGAACTATAGTCGCAATGTTATAGGTGGGAAGACCACACCAACTTCAGGTAAATAGTAGTGCGCTTGGCTGGAATATTACATTAATTCAGATATTTGTAAACTGTGATCCGACCGAGGACAATCGAAGCTATCCGTGATAATTCCACAGTAAATCGCATATTTATAATGACAGTTGTGCTATATATGATATTTAGGTTTCAGCACGTAATATTTTTAATCTGACTGGTGTTGAGAAATTGTTAAGATCTACTGGGATATCGTAATTATATTAATGTTACGGCGTTTGCTATTTATATACTTCAACAAGAACGTAGCGATGTTACTTTTATAAATTTAGTAAACTCACAGAACTTTATAAGCGTTTACATGGCAAGTGTGTCATCAACTAGTACTCTAGAAATCACAATCTCTTATTCCAAGTGTTGCAGTACGAGATTTATAGTTTATTTTTGTACCAATTACACAAGACTTCTTACAAATCCCAGTAGAAATAATATTGCTTCCCATCAGTGTCCCGAAATTGTAAATCTCTAAAAATTTAATAAATCCTTTAATTGTTCAAAAACAATACTGTGAAAAAGAAGGTCCGCATCCTGGAAAAGGACAAAATCTCAAAGGATAAATGTATTTAATATAATTTCCATTAAATTATTTATTTATTTTATATTTTATTCACTCCGCAACAAAATATTTTTGTATGGTAATTAATGTGTTACAATTTAATGAAAATTTAAGGAATTTTTATGTTTATGTAAAAAGAATTTATGGTGTTGGCTAAAAATTTATATAAATATGTATTTACATATATATAATATTTTTGTTGTTGTTGGAAGTTAGGTTTTTTTTTTTTTTTTTGGTTCTTCTCATTTTTATATAATTGGAATGAACCACCACCGCCAACATACCAAAATGAATTATTAGATATTTTGTTTTGATTTATTGATCATGAAAGATTTTTTGATAAATTTATTAGATCCCTTCTCTAATCGTGAATAATTTTTTTTTTTTTAAATATAAATAAATTTAATTTTTCCATTTTTTTTTTCGTTGTTTTTCATTATGAATTTTCCTTTTTTTTCAGCATTATTTGTTTGATTATTTATTTTGTAATATTGGTTTTGATATTTCTATATTTAAACTTTAATATAAAAAAAATTAATAAACAAAAAATATAAAATAAATTTTTAAATCGGATTTCATTATTTTCATTTTGAAACAAGCAAAAGGCACAGAATTCAAAATTGATGTCAACCTTGTAAAATGGTGATATTATAGAAATCCGCCAACATCAAAAATATTAAAATCTAAAATTTTAATATTTCTGACCTTTTGGCACAGAATTGTGAAATTATTCTCTTTAGAAATTCCTAAAAATACGAAAATTTTCATTACGAACATGCAAAGCTTATTGGTGTTTTATATAGTCGAAAGTATGGTAAAAGAAATTAAGAATCAAATGAAAATTTTTACCACGAGTTGTTAAATTCAATGTACGGCAAAAAAATGAATATTTTTTTTTTTTTTTACAAATATTTGAAGTTTTTGGACCATCCATAGATTAACTTTGTCAGGATTATTTTTTTAAAAGTTGATCTAAACTTTTATATATAGAACAATTTTAATACCAAGAATATTTTAAAATATGCGTTAATACTTTAATAAAAAAAAGTTTACTAAAAATGAATAATTTCTTTTGAACTAGTTTTTTTGAATCGTCACATGAATAGTCACATCCAATTTCTATGATTTACAGAGAGTCAGTAAATAGTTATTTATATAAAGTTTATAGGAAAGGACGTATAAAATTATGAAATTTCTAAAAAAGTTTTGATATATGTCCACATGACTGCAAGATTTTCAAATCTATCTGAATTTTAATAATTTTAGTTTTACTCGTTTACTGACTGACTTGTTATTGTCATCTTGTAATCATTTAATATCATGATAACTCCGTAAATAGATGTAAAACTAGCTTTTAATATAATTCTTTATACTAAGTACATAATTTTGAATAATCGAATTGTTTATTACGAAATAGTTTATTGTAATTATCAATTTGTAAATTAGTATAAATTTCATTTACTTCCACTTATGTACTGACAAACTATTTTAAATTATTATTAAATGTTTTTCTTCAAAATATTTTTTTAAAATTTGGTATTTAAATATAAAATTAATCAAAAATTTAATTTAAAAAATCGATAATATTAAAATGTTATTATAGAAAATTTTATACTTTACTATAATTCGACACCTAAATCAAAAGCCAAAACGAATTAATTCCATAATCTACCATATTTCCATGAAAATATTTATGTTAAATTATGAGTTACTAAATTAAAGATTTTTTTTTTTTTTTTGTGATGTAATTTAATTGAATTTAACTGATATGGAAAAATAATTACCTTAATTTTCTATCCGAATCAAACTTCATATAAATATATGAAAATATTATGAAAAATAACTTTGAAAAGTATTTAATTAATAATTTTTTTTTTTGAAAATCTGAATACAAAGTTTTTAACATAAAATTATAAAAAGAAAATTCATTTTTAAAATACAGAAAATATGAAAAATCAGAAAATAATATAAATGATGCTAATTGAAAATTTCCATATAATTAATTATATCTGAACTACATACATCATGCCTACAAGAAAATATAATATACATCAGTCATAGTCAAACATTTTCCGAAAGGGGGCCGTTTTTAATTTAGTAATATTCTCTTACAAAAATGTTTCTGTATCAGATTCAAATTTATTAATAAAAAATGATATAATTGGTTCAATTATTTATAAAATTCTATTTAATTTTTGACAGATTTTCAAAATTTACAGTAAAATATTAATTATAACTTTAATTTTGCTCCCTAAATCTTATATGGAAACGCTACACCGAAAATTTAATACAAATCTACGTAAATAGTTAAGATTCTAAATAGCCAATAGTATAATCGATTGTAATTCGATGATAATCGTTGAAGTTGTAATAAATTTGACATAAAACATGAATTTTCAAAATTTTAATTTGTAAATACGACAATAAAATCAGTAATGGTCGATTTCGCATTGAAAGCGTAAGTCTTTCCCAGAGCTTAACCTTTGGTTTAACTCATTTTCTATAGTTTCTCGGAGCAAGCTCAAAAAAAGATATGCGTTTCTCAAAGTCAGAATTAAGTTAACGCGACAATGGCTACAGATTAAAGCCTCACTTTTGACAGTTTTTATTAGTTCATATTTATACCATATTGATAATTCCCAAATTCAAACATCACATCAATTTTTATGGTACTTTTTAATTCCCAATAATTTACATTTTTTTGTTTAGCTATTTTTTTATTGCGAGTATTGCTAACTTTAATTGCATTTTTTGGTTAATTTTGATTGCGAAACTATGTGAGCTTAAGTTGCAGGCTCAAGTTATGCTTAATCTTAAGCTCTAACTATGAAATCAGCCATAATAGCTTCTATTTGCACACCCATAACGGACAATTCCAGTGCGAGCCACATAATGAGTAATTATCCACGTTCTGCCCGTGGATAATAAATAGTTTAATTATGTTTTTGGTGAAATCGAAATAACATTGGAAATATAAATTGGAATATATAAGAAAAATTACAAAACTATAAATATAAAAATAGTTTTTTTTTTCTAAAAGGAATTTTTTTTAGATGAATTTATAAAATATTATATGAAGAAAAAACAATTTTCTTTCTTCGTAAAAGGAAAATTCTGAAAAAATTCTGAAAAATTTACAGAAACATCAAAAATAAAAAAAATAAAACTTCCAAAAGCAATTAGTATCACTTAATGGCTCATGAGCTATGCTAAAAGAATTATTAAAAGAAAAAAGCAAAAAAAAAAAAATTTTTTTTTTTTTGCTCTTGCAAACTATTACAAAGATTCAATTTTTCATCATTACACAAGGACACTTAAGAATATTTTTTTGCTGTTCTATCTTTAATTTATTATGTTTTTTTTCTATCTACAATACCTTTTTTTTGTGTGGGTGTGTGTGTGTGCCTTATTATTAGAGTTAAATTTTCTTGTAAACACAAGAAATTTTCTTTTTTTTTTTTTAATTGAAATTAATTTTATGTTCTTATCAGTCGACAAGTTTTACCATTTTTCCATTTTTTTTTTTAATTTTCATTGGTGGGTAAATGATAAGATTGAATAACAGCACAAAAGATATCTTAAAATTGATGAAAAAGGAAAATTTAACTTTATACAAAAATCTATGCTGTTTTTTGTATAATTCAATAATCTCATAAAATGATAATTTATTATGGATTTTCCCTAAATGATCAGAAATTGTTGTTTAAACCAAAAAAAAAGAGTTGAAATTAATGATAAAAAATTATTTTAATGATTCAATTCAACGCGTGATACCATTTTTTTTTGTTATCTTCAACATGAATCAGCTAAATGTCCATTGAGAATTGCTGCGGTGGAAGTGTTTTTTTTTATGCTGCAGTTTTTTTTATAAGAAAAATGTTTGGTATTAATTTTTTTTGTGCTGGTTGTTTAGGGTCGTTTGTCGTTTGTATTCCAAAGTTAATAATAAAGTCAGATTGAAGAAGTGAATTAAGTATTTTTAAAAAAATTGTTATAAATACAGTACTGGCGTTGTGTCAAACAATTTTTAGAACATTATAGACCACGTCGTTGTTACTCAATTATTTTTTGGAATGTATTTTGTTCATTTGCGATACGGGCTAGATTAGCTTTAAAATATATAGTGAAAGTGAAAATTTATGGCCGTATCAACTTAATGTATGCTTTAGACCAGCTTGTGTGTCATACAACAAAATTTGGATTTTTTATTGTATATTTCATAGGATTTAAATTAAATATTTGTAAACAGAAATCATAAATATTCCAACTTTTGAAACATGATCTATATTTCTGCTGTAGCGACATCTATCTGTCAAAAAGTAAATAAAAATTAACAATTTCTGAATATCATACGAATCTAATTAATTATCAAAAATTTATTGAGATTAATAATTTTTGTAATTTATATTATTTCTAAGTTGAAGTTGATTTCTTTAATTCTGTTTAAGAGTTAAACAAATAGTAAGCTTGACAGTCTAATGGTCGTCAGCAAATTTTCTAGCCTGTTTCAATTCCGTAATGCTGTGCTCTATACGTGGCAAATATCGCTACTAACCTAACAATTAACTAAAAGTTAAACTTTATTTCGTCTATTCTTGGTAAACTTTAAAACTTCACAATGCTTCACTAGGGGATTTTCACATCCTAAACAAAACTGAAAAATGAAATGAGTTTTATTCAAAATGTGAATATTGATGACTTTCAATTTTGTTTGTTGTTTAATAATGGTTTAATTTAAAGTTTATAAAAATGATTGTTATTACGATAAATTAATTTTATTATTTCCTAATATAAGGAATTAAAATATTAAACTTTATTTATCTGAATAATGTTCATTTCAGAAATTACAGCGATCGGATTACCTTCAACAATTTCTATATTGTTGATACAAAATGTCCTGCGATATTGAAAAATTACAATCATTTTTAGCTAATGCTATACTTAAATTTATTTATTTATTTATTTAATGTCTATTGCAAAACTAATTTATTTTTATTTATGACCCAGTGAAGTAATTTTGGAAACATTTAAATTTTATGAACGAAAATTATCTATTTTTTTTCAAGTATATCGCGATGATACCATAAATGTATTTATCTAAATATTTATCAAAATAATTGAAAGATATTTTAATAAATTTATGAATTCATTTCCATAAATTTTAATAAAATTAATTATCAGAACTGAAATGAATTTATCTTAAAGAAACCTGGGTCATTTCAAGAATATAATATAAATAAATGATATGTAAAAGTTTGATTCATTATTGAACTGATTCTTTATGTTTATTAGTATAACAATTTATATGTTAATTAAATTATTGTAAAATTTCTTATTTAAATTATTTATAATATTTAAATATTTTGAACTTTAAAATGTATCACGAATAAATTAGATTATACACTACAAAATAATATAATGAAATCAATATCGAATGCCATATCCTTAAATCAAGCCTTGTCTTTCTCAGTGAGTTTTTGTTATTTTTTATGCAGTACATTAGAAACAGTGTAAATCGAAATATATTTAAAAAAAATCAATTTATTTAAGGGAATTACATAAATAAATATTCAAATTTGAATTTTCAATTTTCAATATCATAAATTACCATATAATCAACCAAAATGATTGATAAAAGTTTTGATAAATTTTTTATGAAATATTTATCTCAAATTTCAATTATCCTTAAAGATTACAGAAATTATTTTATTTTCTTATTTTAGATAATCTTTGAAATGATATTTTCATCCATATAAAGAAAAAAAATTATTTTAATTGCTCTCTTAATAATTTCTACATCATTTTTATGTAACTAAACTATTTTATTAGATGATTTTCTGTATATAAAATCAAGAGACTACAATACTAAAATTCTCAGATTATATTCTGCAATACATTTTCGTTCAGCTTGGAAAAATCTATTTTGTATAAATACGAAATTATACTAAAAAAACTTTTATAACAACACGATTTAAAATTTTGCAGTCCGATCTAAAGCATTGTATAAAAGAGTACCAGAAAATGAATATATATACCATTTTGAAAACCATAATATATATTTACAAGAACCAGAAATTCAACACAATTTATATGAACATATTTTTCCACTATATTAACTTGCATAAATTTAAAAAAAAATCTGCATTTAAGCATATAAGATTATTGCTATTGTGAATATAACATAGCTAAGAATTAATCTATATTGTTGTAACATTTTTTATGCTGAAATCTTTAAGTACAAGGTTATCAATATATTTTGTTGTTGTATTTGTTGTTGTGGGAAATGTAAAATCTTTTTGATAAAAAATTTCTCATATATGCCAGTAAAAAATATGTCAGTAAAAAATATTGTATGTTTCAGAGGTTTAAGACATATTATAGACATAGATTTCGGTAATACACGATTACAATATATAATATTCCATTTTTTTTTAATATTTTGTAATATACTTTATGACCTAACTCAAAATTCTACCAGTAATACATGAGTACACAGTAAAGTTAGGAAAAAGATGCATCTGGTAAGATTTCAATCACCACAAAGCTTGTGCGCTATATCTTCAACTACTGGAATGACTTGAGTCTAACCACATATAAATAATCCATTATAAGATGCTGAATCTTGGCCATTGCATAATGACCTAGCCAGAACACAAATGACAAGTGTAAGATGATAATAATTAAATCTTTGTATTCATTAATATTTCCCTGCAGATAAAGTGACTCCATGATGCAATCTTTGCATTATTATGACAATATTCTTTTTATTGATAACCAAAAGCTTATTTATCAAAAGATTTCAATTAAAAGATTAATTTACTTATAAAAATTTGAGTTAAATATTTCCAATCGTATTCGAAATTGAGCTGTTTATTAGTGTATTTTTTGGAATGTGAATTATAAGTAACATTTACTGAGGAAATTTATGATAAAAACTTATACTTTGTTCATAAAACTTTGAATAGGATTAACTATAATAAGTTAGATAAGGCTATGGTAGCAGCAGAGCTTCCCATAGACCACACTGATTTCATAATGGTACCACTTTCATGAAAACTAACTCTGATTATGTATTGAGGGAATGTCTAGTAAGTCGAAGGATTTTGTAATTGCAGCAAAGTTGAGAAGTTTCCTATTGCTGTAACTCGAGACCTGTTTTAGAGCTGCGTAGTAAGGCTCTCCTAGAATAATAGAAGATATTTTAGGGTATTCAGTTTGCCTGATCGATTACAGTTTCTGCATTGATCGATTACTCCAAGCCTATGAGGAGTCCGACTGTTATCTTTGCATTGCGAGCGCGGTAGTGTTATTAAAGCTGTTAATTATATATGTATACAAAATATCTTTTTTTAAAAAAACATTTATGAACTGAAACACCCTGTATTTATAACGTGATTATAAGAGATTAAACAGTATATAAATTTTCATTTATATTTTACTTTGATATAACCAAAAACATTTATCCAAATTTCAATATTTTTTATTAACTTTATATATTTAGTGACATCGTAATTTCGTGTTTTTTTTTGGAAATTTATAATATAAATAAATATTTTCGTCAATGAAAAATAAATTAAAAATTAACAATAAAAAAATTAATGTCCGGTACACGTTTTTTTTTTAAACTTTAATTAAGAAGCTTCCTGGCTATATTTTTTTTATCATAATTATACGGAACAATAATTTTTTGTTTGGGCAATAAAATATTCACATATTTTTAAAAATATTAATATGTATTAAGAGAAATTTTAAATATATTTATTTTTAATCCGAACCATTTACATTTATACAGACACAGAGTGTACGATTCCGAATGTTCTTCAATTTCCGATAATATTCTTTTAAATTGTTAAATTTTTCATGGAAAATAAGTAGAACTCGTCCATATTTGAAATGGTGCCAAATTTTCTATATATTATTCTACTTAAATTTAATTTGATTTAGTGAAATTAATTATACAATTTTTATTTTTTAAGATAAATTATTGAGAGATGAAATTCAAATTAATTTATTTAGTGATATTAAGTAAATAAAATTGTTCCTTCTTATAAATATTAATTTAATTTACGACAGGATTGATTTGTATAGTAAATTTGTGAAATTCAAAGTATTTAAAGGAACGATTAAAATTTTATCAATCGGATACAATTGATGAATATATACTAAAAAATTGTATAATGTCTAAAATGAGGAATTAAAATTACTCCAATTTATTGAAAATAACAAATTTCTATACTAGCTAATTTGTTTTGTATTTGTTAGTTATTAGGATTCCAAGGCTCGATTTAAGCTGTAGCGCCATTGAAAAGAAGAAGAAGCTAATTTCTATTACTATCGATTTCTTAAATTTTCTGTGTTTGATACGAAACCGGTATAAGGAATTGGTTCGGAGTTAATTGAAAAAGCTATGTACAATTTCTTCAGACTAGAATGTAGCCATATTTTGAAATATTAAATTACTAGTCTTGGGACACTACAAACTATTTTAAATAATTAATTTTATCGGAAATATTTTAAACTGCAATTCAATTCCAGTATTTTTACTGATAAGATTGAATTACTATATTATTATTACAAAAAAATGTTTGAATTACAAATATAGTTACTAGATTATTTAAATATTTCCTAATAGCTTAAAATTTTTAACATAGATTTTGAAACAAAATGTCTGTAAAAAACATGATCATCCTCAAACCAATCACTGAATATATTCCCCATTTAACTAAATCATGTATAATAAAGTCCTAATAAACCATTTTTTTTTCGGGTTTTGTCAGTCCAGAAATTATTTAAAACTTCAAATTGTACAAATATTTTTTTTTTGTAATACTATTCGTTTAAATTTTTTCAAATGGTTAAGCTATTTTCAAAAAAAACTAAAATGAAACTAAAATGAAAAGTATACAATTTACAATTTTTAAATACACACAGAATTTTCCAACCCATCATCACAGGCAAATATATATTAAAAAAATAAAAATAGAAATGAAAAAACTACATCCACAATATTTCATTAGATTTTCAGTTTTTCCAATTTTTTATTTAAATGTTTTTCATCATCATCATTTTTATATCCTACCATTTGAACTGTTTTTTTTTTCTGTTTTGTATTTGTTAGTTATTATTTTAATCCAGATAGCAGAGAGAGTACAATCACTAGTTATCCAATGGTTTTTAAAGTTTCGAATGCCGATTTAGTGAAAATTAAAAAAAAAAAATATTAAAACCACTTGAATTCTTTTACTGTTCAATTTAATTTTTTTAGCATAACAATTTATTCACGACCGATTTTAACACAAATTATTTATTCAAAATAAAATAAAATAAAAATATTTCAAATTTCCAACTAAACGAAATGTTAAACCAAAAGCACTTCTTTAAATAATATGGTTTCTCTCTATATAAAATATAATACCCGTCACTTCTGACTTTCGAATCTAAAATGCCACCACAAGATAATTTCGTTACTATTATATTACCATCAAAAAAATTGATCTTGATTAATACTATAACAGTCCAAAACTGGAATTGGAATCCCTTCCCCAGATATGTACCAAAAAGAGTAAAATTTCTGGTATTAGAGTTCATTGCAAAAAAAAAAAAAAAAACTCAAAACGATGACGACAATATGACATGTAAAACTTCTTCTTCAAGCGCCACTCTAATACTTTAGCAATTAAAACTTGTTTTGTACTTTTGAGTGCCTGCCTATACATAAATTTTATATTTATATTTCAAATTTCTCACTTGCAATTTCAAATTGTTGTTTTTGAGGTGCTTTCTCACATTTTTTCCGGCGGTGCTGGATGACAAAAAGCACCTAAAAATTTTAGGTCGCTATTTTATTATTAATGCTCTTTAAAATTGCTTTCTGTTTCAATTTAACCAATATTGAGCAAAATATAATAATTTCATTATTGCTCATCATTTCTTCAAGAAACCCCAACAATCAAAAATTTACCATCATAAAAATTCACAAAACAAGATTTCTTTTTCCACAAAAATTTGCTCAACGCTTAAAGGTAAATAAAATGCGGGAAATTATGATAATAATAATAATAAAAAAAAAAAAAATTGAGTGAGAGTATCAACTGTGCAAAAGCAACAACAAGAAAAAATATGTTTCATCCGGTTTGGTTTTGGTGTTAGTATAAAGAAGAAATTGGAAGCAAGCAAAATGACATGAAAATCGGAAGTTTAGTTAGAAATCCACTTCACATAGTTGTGTGATGATGATACAGATATATATATAGAGAGAGTGAATAAGAGAGGGTCTTTAACTATTGAAATTGATGAAGCATCGTCGTCATCAGCCATTGTGCAATTAATTTCACTATTATATTTTATTTTTTTTTGATAATTTTTAATTTGATTATAAAGAAGAAAATATATTTTTTATGTTGTGCAAATTTAGATATTTTTAACACTTGATTAATTTTATAGATGTTTTTCGTGTTTAAACATTGCAATAAGAAAAGAAAAAATAATAATAATTTATTATGACTATTATTATAGCCACAAATAATCTGTAGACATATTGCCGGAAATCTGACTAAAAAAATTATGATATTAAAAAAAAGATGTAAACGTAACAATCGATTAACTCTTGAATTAATAATTTAGGTTTAATGTACATTCAGGGTAACGCTATGAGCTGTGCTGAAAGCTATTGGAGTCTTAAGGTTGGAAATTAGGAGCGTCAAATGTAATTAGTAATTAGTAAAAGTACAAATGAATTCGTAAAGTGAATAAAACTTTATGGTATTAATAAAAATGATTGGAAATTATATAAAATTTTGGACCCGGAAAAATTATTTAAAATTTCATTTAACAAAATCAATCACTTTTTTAAGGCAATTTCTATATATTTGTTAAGGATATCTTAAGGATATTCCAATTATTTGTTGATTGCAAGATTATAATCGTGGACCTAACCAAGTATTCGTGATTTTCATTATAAGCTTCATTTCATTTTTCATTTTGATTCATCTTTTTATTACTAGTTCGGCAATAATTTTCAATATATACAAATTTATAATGTCAATTACATTGGAATCAATATAAATTCGACGGATAACTTTAGCTAGAATATTTTACTTCTTATCGTAACGTTTCAAAATTTTTCTTGTATTTAATTGTTAAATATTCAATTAATTTATTCAAATAAATTATAAAATATTCAAATGATTTAATAAATTAAAATCGTTGATCTTAAATTAACTAGTTTCGGTTTGGAGACTGATGATGAAAGAAACTGATGTTTTGTTTGGATTACTAAAAACCAGTTTAAGAGATATTGCTACTATATTGATTAGTCGAGCTATAAGCTTCAATAGAAGTTTTGATCTTCTCTGACGACTATATCCATAACCTTCCGATTAGTCAGACACGTAAGACTCATTTTTCCGGTCATAAGCTTACAGTACCAAATAATTAGCTTCATCCTTAGAAGTTAAAAATTTCTACGGTCTACCGGTTGACTTTACTGTAGTGTCGAATTTTGAACTGTGCAAGTACATAATGTTTGATAATCACGGTTATAGTTACAATAAATAGTAAAAAGTTTTGTACAGAAGGTCAGAAGGTCAACACTTAGAAATTACCAATCTTGAAAATATATTTTATATAAAGATTTAATTTTATATTCTACATAATTTAACAATTTATCTTACTATAATCAATTTAATTACACTTTTCTTTTCTATCATGCAAAATAAATCAATAAAAAGTGATTAATATTTAAATTTATATAAAATTATGCTATAACTGCTTAAATCCATATAAAAAAGAGATTTTTCTTCATTAAATTGACATAAAAACCGGAAAAATCAATTAAAAAAAAAAAAAATAATAAAATGTGAAGAAAATCGATTTATAAATACGTATATAAATATAAATAATATAATTTTCTATAAAATATTTTCATATTAAATCAATTCAATGACAGAGCCTACAAAAAAAATTGTATGCTGTCATTTTAATATGAAAATTGATATGAAGAGGTCGGGTCACCACCAATGACCATAATAATTTAAATATTAATCTTATCTAATGACAGAAAAAAACAAAATTTATATATTAATAAATAAGAGAATAAAAATTCTTAACTTGACAAAACTTTGAAACCAATAAAACAAATAAAATAAACTCTAAAAAATGTTAAACCAAATTGACTCAAAAAATGAAATATTTTTCTTTTTGGGATATTTAGCATATAAATTCTAATAAATTAATAAAAAGATTGTATCAGCTGAGCTAATGTGTAGTAGTTTCATATTAATAGGGTTTTGACCCGAGTGAGTGTTTTTTATGTAAATAAAAAACCGTCAACAATTTTCCACTTCTAACGTCATCTACCGGGATAAAATGAAAAATATATTAAAATTTTTGTAATAATAACCAGTAACACCACATTCACATAGCAGATCAAACTTCCATTTTGTTATATTCATTATTAACTTCTATTGCGATTGCTAGGTCTAATATTATTTTTAAAATTAAGATAAGGAGTTGATACTAGATCCCTAGTGGCAGAATTTTAGTATATTCTAAATAACTAAATTCCATTTATTTGATTCTACTGTCAAATAGTAGGTTCTACTCTACCATCAAATTACTTTCCAGAAGATAAAAAATTGAGCAGTTATTCCTGTTTATTTGAAATAGCTCTGTTGTTTTTGATGATACTGGTATGAGTAACTACGAATGAATCAAGTATCTTGAAATAGTAGTGTAATACACCACATAATAGTTCGGTTCGTTGATGTTGTGCCTTCTTTCGCCAAAATCTCCGTTACCTGTGGGCTAGAATGCAGGATAATGTGACCCAATTTTCTCTTCCTAGATTTATTAAATCTTTTAGATATTCCCATACCAGTTTTGATTTGATTTCGTAGTTGATTTGAGTCCAGTGTTTTCTACTAATACTTTTTCCTTGACATTTATCATTGTAAAAATGATGTGATAAAGGTAACAACTGACGGACACCAAAGCTATTAACTCAAGGCATAATTATGTTTCTCAAATAATATTCTTTTAAAGATAATCTACCTAAATAATATTTTTTTATATAGAATATTTAATATATTATTTATAATAAAAGCTTTGCTGACAACTAAAATTTCTTTTTCATTTTCGATTATGAAAATTGTATTTCACATAAATCATAATTATTGAATCTGACATTGTGGTTTGTTGTACAGTTTTTTTTTTATTTATTTAATAAAATAAGATATTTTTTTTTACATAAAATAGCTAGTAACATAATCAGTTTTTTTGTTTGTTTTTGTTTAAGTATTTATATAAGAATTCATGTCATAATTTTATGGCGATGTAATAATTCATAAAAACCAAATATTTCTTTAAGGAAACACCGACTCCCGGCTCATAAAAATACTATATACAAAAAATATTTCTATTAAATTTTGTTTTTTTAATAATCATAAATAAAATATTTTGCTAGTTATAAGACTATTACACAAATTAGCCATGAAATGAAATATCAGGTGGTGCTGGAGTGCTGGTAGTGCTGGTGTTAAGATTTTAGTTTCCACTTTGTAACCTGAACTCATCGAAAAAATATTTCGAAGATTATTTTATCAAATATCCCAAAAATTTATTTATCACACTTTCTGTTAATAATTTTTATTTCTTTTATTTTTTTTTAATTTCAATTATGTGAGAAAACCTTAATAAGTAAACGAAACAGAGAAGAAGAAAGTAAAAAAATTAAAATTTTTGTATACCGAACACAAAAATTTGATTAAAGTTTAAGACCTTGACGTGAGATGGAAAATTATCTTTCCCTGTCTTTACATACTGGTGCGATGGGTTAAAAGGCGGTAAAGTAATAGTATACGAAAACCGGTAACGTTTTTTTAGTTGGTCAATTGAGTACTTAAATGTTCAATCAAATTTAGTGTTCTTGTAATGCTTTAATATATATGCAACATTATTCATATTACGTAATAAATCAAATGTTATATATGTGAATAGACTTGTCTATGTCACACTTGACTCGAAAATGGATACTAGAGTTTTTTCTAGTGAAGATATAATTTCACATTTAACTATCAATTAGACTTTTGAGCAATACATAAGAATTTTTAATGCAAAATAATGGAAAAATCTATCGATATGAATTCAATTGTTACTTCCAAAGCTCCAATTTAGGCTCAGATTTAAAATTAACCCTAAATTTCATCCTTTACTTATTATCGTTGTATTTCATTCGAAAAAAAGAACTCTGTTTTTATGTACATAATTCAAAATTGAATGCACTATCTTTGTACTGAATATTATAGACGCAGTTGGTATGAATTAAATATAATTCCATATTATAAATATTTAATGTTTAATCATCTTAAAATTAAACAAATACTTAATAAATCTTACATAACGAATCTTGACTTGCCATTCAATATAGCGAAACTATATTCAATATACCGAAATTCAAAATGTGTTGAACACTTAATAATTAAGGTGGCGCACTGTGTTATATTTAAGGTGGAATTTCTGTTAAATTTTATAATTAGCTCTTGAATTTGAAATTGTATATTTACAATTATTGATGATGATGCGGATATTATTATTTTATGATTTTACACTCGGTAACATTTATTCACTGCATATAATCAACATTAAATAGACTTAAGAGAGAACCAAAAATTTATTATTTCGAATCTTTTAACTATCTGGTATATAAATTAATGTTTTTAAGGTGCTGCACCACCTTATGTTTCATACCAATATTTAAACGCATATTTGTCATGGAATTAACATTTAATAAATGAAATTTTATCATCAGTAAATATCGAAATTATGCTGTAAAAATGTTTTATAAATTAAAAAAAAAAATGATAATCAATTGTAAAAAATTTTTGAGTGAGAGTTAAAAAAAAAAAGTTATAATTTAATAGATTTTTATTATAATTTTTTTTCGGACAATAATTGGAAAGTTTTTTTTTTTTACAATTTTTATTATTTTTAAATTTTTTATTGATTTTTTAATGAATTTCATTCAATAACTTTTATAATAAAAAATTTCATTAATGAATTTATTGTTAACCAAACAAAATTTCAGTTTTCATTTGTCATAATTATGGGATTAAAGTAGCAAAGTCAAAGCTTCTATAATTAATTGTAATATTTTATAGGAATTATAATTTCTTGAAAATTATATACTCTATAATTAAATGAAAATTATATTCGAAATATTTTAATTATTGAAATAAATTTAATTAGAAAAAATAATATAATTATATATAAATTTAATTGTAACAATTTCAAAAATTATTCTTCATAAATTATGTTATTAATTTTTGTACTTAAAAGAACTACTTTGAAAGAAGGTCAGAAAATTTATTTTATATAAATTATATAGAAGAAAATAATAATAAGTTAAATTTAAAAACTTTTTATTAATTTTAATTTTTTTTTTTTTGTAAGTAACTTTTAACTTCACTTTGAACTTTTATGATATCAGTAATTTATACTGTTTCATAATGTCCTGAAGATATAACAATTAACAAGATCATATTAATAAAAAAAAATGCGAAGATAACCAAAGAAAGGACATTTTTATTTCCTAAAAGTTAATAACAAAAATAATAATTTTATACGATGCCATTTTACAACCCAGTAAACTTTTAATCACAATTAAGAACTTGTGCGGGAAAAAAATGCTAGTATGTACATTTTATCATTTATTTCATTATTTAGATACTGTGCAGTATAGAATGCGGAGACTCCGCAGTGGAGGTGAAAATATCGATTTTGGTACAATTAAAATGAATAATTACTGAAATAGGATTGCATTTTATCAAATTAATTCTAATTACCAAATTACTAAAACATTTGACTTTAAAAAGTTACAATAGAAAAAATCGAATTTTATGTCAAAACGTCGGATATTAAATGTTACCTCACAAAAAAGTTATTTAGTAGCTTCACTATAATTACCCATAAAACCTCACCGAAAACAAATTATTAATTTTGTATGAGTTTTAAAAATGAGAAAATGACTTATGAAAAACCAATTTATTTTTTTATTTGTATCGCATTAACTTTCAATTTTCGGAAAAAAAAAGTCATTTGATTATAATTTTACTTCTCAGAATCGAAGTGCAGGGTCAGTTCAAATAACGAGTAATTCAATTTATTCTATTATATGTCATTCATCATGTTTAAAGCATTTGGCATGGTTAATGGAAAATATTTGTTTGGGATTTACAGAAGTTGTTGTTTCTCAATTTCTTGATTGGAAACGATTTGTTAGATGCCTGTCCACCCCCAACCAGAAGGACCTAGCCTTTGGAGGTTTAGCCTGTTCATTTGAAGGGAATTAGATGAACAGTATCTGTCGGCAACCACCTACAGGTACTGCAAACACTTGGCCAGTAATAAAACATTTGCAACACTGAATGAGCAACCGATCAGTGCCTACCCTTTTTATCCTAACCCAGACCACGATTCGAACAGGGCTCTAGCGCCATTGGAATGAATGAATGGAAACTATATTAGCTGAATGACATTTCGTAAAATGAACAGTTTCTATATTTTAATATCCAGGATATTAAATTTTATTATAGTGGAAACATTTTATGGGTTTAATAATTTTATAAATTAGACTCCTGAAATAAAGTTCAATTAAATCTATTGATATGTATATAATATTTATGTATGTATAAATATTATAATGCGTTTTATCTAAAAGAAAACAATTTGTAAAAATAGTCTCATCCCATAAACAAAAGTCAATAATCTTCCAAAAAGACACACAATAAAACCTCCAACAAAACAACAATGAAAAAAGTTACCTGTACCACCAATCTAAAATGAAAAAAAAAATATCATCAGGTGAAATTGATATTGTGTTAGCGTATATAATGTTAAAAACAAAATCAATCAAAAAATCTTTGTTAACAAATTCAAATATTTGCACTTTTACCTTTATCCAAGATTACGTCGACAATCCCAATTTTTTTTTTTTCAATTTTTCGGATATATTATCATCATTCAAGATAAATTTCACATGGTAAATAACTGAAATGTTTATTTCCTTATTATATAAAACGTATTAGCTACATATATAAGTTCATATTATATTTGGTAATTGTATCTTTCTATCAAAACTCACTGGTAACATTATAGATTTATTTAAAAAAAAAAATATTTTGTATTTAAATAAAAATTTTCTTATCGCTTTACTTAAAGTGAAAATTTAAATTTATAATTTTTTTTTCTTTAATCTTTTTAAATACTTTTGCTGTGTATTTTCTGATATATTTGTTTAATGAATTTCCTGGAAAAGTGTTGTAAAAGGATATATTCACATTTTATCTATATGAAAAATGAAAATTTTGAATTATTTATGCAAAATTTATCTTTAAGATATTTTCGGAATTATTGGTTATGAAACATTAATATTTTTTTTTTTAGAATTTATAGGATTTAACAAAATATTTTCAGTTTTCTTATAAGATTTATAAAAAAAAAAATTAATTTAACTTTTTATGCTTATCTTAGAAAGCAAATATTGTAAATAATTAATTTTATAAATATATATAAGATTTCAAGAGAAATTAAATATTTGAAAATTATTTTGATATTTAAATCATGCATAATGCTGAATTCATAGTGAGAGCAAAGCAAAGCAAAGTCATCGTAAAGCAAAGTTGAATGTTAAACTATATGAAAATAGTATTTCCTTTCTCAATGAGATTGACGCAAAGCAAAGCAAAGCAAAGCAAAAGTTGCCCAACTTTTAACTTTTACGAATATTAAAGTTTTGGAAATGTCACAATTATTTAAAAATAAATTTTTGATTGTAATTATTTTGAAAATTATATTTTCAAATAAAAACATATGTAAAGTAATGTCATTTAAAGATTTAAAGCCTACTAAAACATAATTCATTATGAATTGAAATTTTTTTATATCGTCTTGGCAACTTCGCTTTGCCTTGCTTTACGTTGCGCCAATCACATTATGAATCCAGTATTAAAGTCTTATTGAATTTATCAAAATAAAAATTAATTTATCAAAATAAAAATTAGATAATGACCGCATATTTATTTACTTATAACATATGTCAATAAATATTTTACTCTTAGATTGTTTTATGTTTTAATATGTTTAGCCCTGAGGCTACAATTTGGAAAAATTAACGTGGGACAATTTTTTTTTATATACAGAACGTAAATTATTATTATTTTTTTTATTTTTAATAATTATTATTTATTTATATTATATTTTCTATCTTATGTTAATTTCTAATTAATGATCCCCTTCATTACCGAGCTAATTTGTCTAGATCTTACTAATATGAAGCATAACGTCAAAAAATACAAATTCTAGATTTGTTTAAATAGTTAATCTGATCATCAAAATTCCATATTGTTCAAATACCACAAACTAATATGTTAAAACGAATGCATAATTGTAATCCTAAAGCTGTAGTCGTTAGTTTTTCTGCAATTGACTAAACAAATTAGATTGGATTTGAAAGTCAGAGTCTACAGACAATACCAAAGACTTTGTTTAGGTCTCTTCAATAGAACATTTAGAATAATATTCGATATTCTTGTCTCCAAAATTGACATTATAAATTTTATATTTCTCGTTATAACTTTTGCTACCAGTAAAGTAGCTTTTTAGTTTCTGTTTTATTCATCTTCATTTCAATTCTCTGCTTTGCACTACTTTCTAATAATTCAAAAGAAGACATAAATAAATAAATTGTAAATTCAAAAAATTGTTTACATATTTACTTTTTATTCAAAAATATAATTCCACTAAAATATACAACAAAAAATAGAAGAAGAAATATATTCAATCAATAAACTCTCACTTTTTGAATTTACCATAATTCCTTCTTATATATTTAAACATATAAAAACAATGTTAACACATTTTTATTTATTTATATATTTAACATTTTATGATCATCTTCAACAAAATATCAAAAAAAGTTAAACATTTTTTTTTATTTTAATATTATATTTAAATTGAAATTGAAAGTTTAAAAACATTTATTATTAAATCTATAAATACACAATTTATCTAATAAATGATTATATACAAGAAAAAAAAAATTAACCAGCATAATCTAAAGATGTACATACAAAAAAACAATTTTGTAGTGATGCAACATATTTTTTATTTTTATGTACCTGCGTTCAATTCTTTATGGTTATGTTGATCTTCCGTTATGAACACCAAAAATTCCATTAAAATAATTTTCATAAAAAAAAAAAAATTGTTTACTTGGAAATTCCGTAAAGTTAATTGGCTCGTCTTTGGACATTATTAAAAATGATGATAACTTCAAGTTTTTTTTTTTTTTTTTAGTATTATTAATCACGAATCAGAAATTACTTACCATAATATTTTCATTCACCAGACATGCTTGTAATAATAAAATGTTGCGCAGCTGAATTTAATTGTATAGTAATTTTATATTAATGGGCCAATAATGATGAATATCCAGATAGTCAAAAAAAAATTAGCTAAATACAAGCTAGTATTATAAATATTAATTTAATCTTAATACCGAAGCTAGATCGGATTGTTATTAAGTCTGTTTGAAATGGTCCCAGCTAAATTTATAGTACAATTTCATAGTATTTAGTCTGTCGATATAAACTCAATTGTTGCTTTAGAAGTATTAGTATTAAGTTCCATTAATATATTTTGATGTAAAACTCATCATGAACATATTTAGTTAGTCAAAGTATTTTCTACCAGAAAAGTAAATCAAATATTTCAAATAATTTATACTTCCAGCTTCATCTCGTGGTCGAAATAGAAAGAAAATGAATTTGAATGTAAGTGCTGTGTTAACTGAATAATTAAATTTTCCGAACAAAAATGGTTTAACAATTATTCTAGAATTAAAAATATGGAACAATTAATATTTTTATATTGTAGACTGTAGTGCCGCATAGCGGGCAAAACTCACAATTACATTAGCTGTCATTTAATTCTACTATTTATTATCTTTCTAATATGTCTACCATTTATTATATAATATTACATTTTGAAGGTGATTAAAAAACATATTTTGGTAATGGCATCATTTCTACTGCCAAAAACAATGTTATTATACTAAATTTCAACGTAAGGGCTAATTATATTCTGCATATATTAACCATATTAAATTAATATTTTTAGTTAAAAAACATTTTCGATAAATAACCAAACAGACTTTTTATGTTGCGAATTTAAATCTTCGAATCTTTTAAATGCGTTTAACCATAAATAACTTTTTTATGAATTTGTATGTTATTAATTAAACGTATGACAGACAGACACCAAAGTCCAAAACGTTAACATAAAATATTTTTTTGTATCTTGTAAAAATATGTAATTTAGATATGGTAAATAGTACAAATATATAACATAACAACGAAAATATTAATAATAAAACATAAATGAAGAAGAAATACAAGATTTTTTTTTTATGTATACAACATAACAATATCTATATAAAAAAATGACCTGACCAGAGAGTTACTACTATTAGTTTACCTGGTGTATTTTTACGTTCGTTTCGGAATTAAGTTTTTATATTTTTTGTTGGTAAAACGTAAAAAAAAAAAACAAAATATCTACTATAATACTTTACTGAATTACTGATTACTTATAAAGATAGAAATATTTAACATTCAAATCATAGTAATAAAAATTTTGTTTAATTTAGAAAACATACAAAAATATAAAAATTTCTGATGAATACATAACTATTTTAAGTAGAAATAATCAAGTAAAAAAAAAATTAAATTACAATTTTTAAAAGTTTTATTTTTTCTTGTAATAATTTTCGTGTTTCATTATTTTATCACTTTGCTATGATGAATTTTGATTTTTGATTAATTTTGAATTTATATGGAACTTTCCAAAATTTTCATATATTAATTTGTACCTACTTTAATTTATTATATAAAGTTCTGAAAGTATTAAGAAAGATATGTTAAATGAAAAATTTCAATTTTATTTATCAAATTTTCATAATTTTGAAGACTAGTCCATAATTCTGGGTACATTTTGCTTCAGAATCTCTGATTCTGATCTATCTTTAAAAATATTCTTATTTTGCAGAATCTGTTCAAATATAAATTCAGCAAACCTAGGCTAATATTCTGTATTAACTATCTTATAATCACATTATTCTCAGAATATTTTGGCCTACCACAGAACAGAAAGAAACCTAACCATTTACATATATGATTGTGACTTGAATATGGATTATCTCTATCACATCAGAAATAAAGAAAACACGATCAGGTGTGAAGTGAAGAAGATGTTGTGCAAATCCAGAAAAATGGAAAGTGTAATATTTTGTGTGACGTCTTATTTTTCTGAAGTCATACTAATTTTTTAAAGATATTATTTATTTATTATATATTATTAGTGTTTTGTTGTTAATACAATTTTCAATATAAATATCAGAATATTAGTGAAAGTTGCGAAAAGGTGTGGATTGTTGGGAATTTATTTTAAATATTTATTTTATTCTTTTTGTAAAATTAAATTTAAATAATTATTTATTTTTAATATATAAATTTACATTTTAAATCAATTTTTTTAATAATAAGTTAAATTGAATATTAAATGATATTGAACTGTCAATAATAGATAATTCAGAAACTTGATAGATTATATACAAGTAATTTCATCCAGCCACTGATTATACTAACTGACTATTTAAATCTAACCCTAATGAGAATATAAATCACGAAAAAAAATCTTTTTCATATCACGTCAAAAATAAAGGTTAATTTTCAATTTTTAGGTTTTATGATTTTAATAAGCTGAAATTTTATCTAAAACGTTTTAAAGATTGTTAAATCAATTATGACAAGCTAATAAATTTAGTATTTTATATTCAATTTATGTCGAAAATTATTAGCAATATCAAATTAATGATAATTAATTTGCAGTTTTGTAATAGTTAGTGGCACAGTAATTTAATTTGATATCAATATGATTTTTTTTGATAGATATTTAAAATTCTTCTGAAACGCTGAATAAAAGTCATAGAAAGAAATTAATATTGAAAATGTAATTAAGAACGAATTAATTCTTGGTACCATAAAATGGGGACATAAAATCCATTCGAATCAGTTAAAAAACTACATTTCGATAAATATTTTTATTAAATAACTCTTTAATATATATTTATTTGTATAGAGCCATACTCTTCATTAATTTTTATTTCAAGATTTTTCATAAATACTTAATAATATCTAATTGCAAAATTTTCGTTAATAAATCATATTCAGATTTTCCCAGAGACAAAATAATAGTTTCACTCATGTAATTCTTAATAATCATTAAAGCATTCCAAATTGTGGGGTTTGCCATCATTAATTTACTAATTTACTTAAACATTTATAATTAATTTATTTAAATTACAAAATATAATTTGATTAAATTCATTTAATTCACAATCTTCTTTGGTAGTTGGTATAATATTTAACTCGTTTTGCATAATTTAAAACTGAAATAAATGAAACTATTAAAAAATTTTATGTTTAGAATTTATGAATTACGTAGTATATATAAAAAAATATACCATATAAGCGCATATCATCTCTGACATCATAAAAACTTATAGCTCTCTTCTGAACAACTTTTATAATCGTATATTTGAACCTTAACGCACCTCAAACGCATTATTTTATCATTTTCCACTTTATAATGAACTTCTTAATAACCTATTAAATTATAATATGTATATATAAAAAAAACCATCACTGGCGGTTATTAGATGCATTGTTAATTCAGAATGTGCAGAGTATGGTCGTATTATATTCAGTAAGGACGTAGTAGTTTAGTGTATATTTAGTTATATAGATAGAAAAAATAATAATAATAAAAAACATTAACACCAAACTACAATGACAACATTTCATATTTTATGTACTTCTACACACAACATTTTCTACTTATATTTTCTGTATGGGAGGTTCAATGTATACTCTATGTCTATATGTTGATCATATTGCTCTTTTCTATATAAATACTTAATTGAGAAAGTTATTATCTGGTAGGAGGGATTTTCATTACAATTTTCATATAAAGCATAAAACTTCTTCCGTTAAACTTTATCATTAAAAATGTAGATGGTTCCGTCTTGCATCATTTTATGTCCTTTAATAATGGCATTAAATTGCTTTAAAACATGTTCTTATATATATAAAAATATATGTATATAGGAAATTATGACCATTTTTAATGTTTCTTTTTTTTTTTTGTATTTTTAATGTTTATCTATCATTTAGTACAGAATTTTCTCTCATCAAATATTTATGGAAATTGGATTTTGTGGTATTGCTATTTAACTGACTATATACATACAACTTTTACCTAATATTATAAGTTATTGTACTATAAAATAATAATGGTGCTTAGTATAATTAAATTATATATAATTATTAATTGTTAGTCGTGAATTCGAATTGGTCTGTAACCAAATAAAATCTTCTCTCATGAACGAATTCATTTAATAATCTAAATTATAATGGATGTAAGGAAACCTTAGACTTAGTGAACATCAATCTAGTCTGTCGCTTTTCATTTGTCAATTACATGATTAAGGTACCATAATTTTTGCTTGTAATATAAAGGATAAATTGGTGTGTCTGGCATATAGGAATTAATGAGTGGTGGGAAACTAAACTTTTTTTTTTCTTCTATGATTTGTAATGTATAAATAAAATTGTAGAACAATGTTGTAGCTAATGATTGAAGGTAACTATTGTGATGCAATAGAATAATATGGTTAAGTCTTTACTAGACCATCATAAACTGAAATCATTGGTTTGTTTCCGAGGCATTCATAGTTAGTTATTAAAAGAATAATTTCAAAGTTTTTCTATATCACAATTTAGTCTAAATTATTTTGAAGTTCAAATTATTTAATTTTTCAAGTTGTTATCAGGAAACTTTTCAAATTCAGGTTCAATTTCCATATATTTTTATTTTTATTACAATTTACTCCGATTTTCTGTAAAAAATACGTTTTTAAATTAATTTAAGCTTGTAAATTGGAAATGATTAAAATCTATTAAGCAGAATTGGTTTACAAATTCAAAAATACTTTAAACAAACTTCTAGATTTCTAAAATCTATAGTCTAATGTTTTTATGTTTTATTTTCAATCTACTAAAATTTAATTATATTTTATTATATATAATTAAAAAATACTAAATTAATAGATTTTAAGTTTTGATAATGCCACGAATACAGATGCAAATGCAACTATGAATTTCTCATATAAGTTAATCAATACTTTCAATTACAACTTAAGTGCAGTTGAGTTCAGAATATGTTAAGTCGAAAATTTTGTTGCTGGATAGCTAGATGCATTTGTATCATGAATATAACCAAGGCATTATATTATAATAAGTGCAATACCATAAAAATTAAATTCAAAATTTCCAATTGTGTGGATACCGAAAAATTAAAATTTCCATTTGTATTTCAAAAATTTATTGCAGTCATTTGAAATTCAAATGGATAAGAAGAATGGAATATAAAAAATTTGAAGTTTCATCACAGAAAAAGTTTTAAGAATATTTTCATCATTTTACCATGCAACAATTTCATGAGAAATTACAGAAAAAATATGTCAAAACAGAAACGTAAAGGTTAAAAATGAATATTCGAAATAAAATAGACTAAGAAGTAATTAGAAGAATTTTTCTTTTTTATTATACATATTTTTAACAAATTATCCTTTTTTTTTGGAACCTTTATAATTGACGTTAATTGCTTAATTATGTTTAGCATATATAAATATTCGTGTATCCATAAAAACTTTCGAGAATTAATATTTTACGGAAAATTAGATTTTTTTTTCAACGTATTCCTTATTTGAGATTGAGGTTCATTGTGTTTTTTTTTTGTTATACTTTATGTAAATTCTTCTATCAACCTTTTACCTTTTTTATCACTAATTTTCTTTTCATGATTAATTAAAGCCGTGTTATTTTTGAAAGAAAGAAAATGTTTGATGAGAACAAAAAAATTAAAGAACTTCAAGAATGTTTTATAAACTTTTAATAATGATTTATTATGATTTGCTTCCATAATGAACTCCTGTGACACCATCATCCAGAACAACATAAAATCATATAGTAATGAAAAATTATCTTTTTCTTAATTTTTTTTTGTTGTTATCAGTCATTATTAATTGCCTAGAGAGAGTAAGAGTTTTCTTTAGAATTTTCTTTGATAATGTTAAACTTTAATTAAAGAGTTGAAAAATTGTATATTCAAGTTTGTAAGAAATTGCTAATTTTTGAGTTGTAGTTAAGATTTTACTGAAAATAATTATTCATTTATATTTATTTATAATTATCTTATATAAGATCTGTCAGAAATATCATTTCTAACAGCCAAGACAAACGAGCTAAGATACATTAAATATATAGGCTTTATTCTTATAATAAATTAATGACATAAAATGTCGCCCTGACACTTTTCTTAATTCTCTCGATCAACTTACACACCTCTTCACCGATTCTGACTTAAGTTATAAACGACAGCATAGTTATTCAAAAATTCTACATAAAATAATGAACTTAATAACTATCTTGTCTAGGAAAGTGTTCTATTGTGGAACGATTTGAAAAGTTTCGTTATTCAAAATCAAAATACCTAAAGGCCAAATCAAGTTGTTTAGCCACATTTTTTATAAGACAACATTCAAAATTTTTACAACTTCATATTTTTAATTTGAAGCATTTTCATGTTAAAAGATTTACGACTTTTTTTTTGTAAATTTTTGACATTTGCTTAATCATTTTTATACCCGAAGACAATTTTAGTTTTGTTGTTTTTTTAACTTTTTGACCAAAACATCAAAATACCCCCAACAACTGTTGCAGTCCATGAATGAAAATTAATATAAAGCAAATAAATTGATTCATATGAACATGGCATACCTTTAGGCGCTTTCAATTTCAAAGTACCAAAAAATACATGAGATATATTTGTAGAAATATAGTAAGTAAACTTACATGGGTAAATGTATGTCCTTATATAAAATTTACCGGATTTGTATGAGTTTTTCTGGAAGGGCATTTTTCTAGCAATGAAATAAGGACCGATGGATTCAGAGCTAATCAAATGAAAATAAATAAAACGAAACAATGAAAATTACACTTTTAATATGAATTTTTAATTTGAATGTTTACAATATTATTTTATAAATATTTTTAATTTGTGAAATAGTAATTAAATTAAAATTTCAATGATGTAATCATTTGTTAGTTGATACCATAAAATTCAAATAAGAAGTACTTTAATATTAAATGATTAATATAAATGATTGATAATTTATCGATTCTGACAATTTAGAACTGATATTTAAACAAAATAGAGCTATTTATTGCCTAAAGTTAGTTGGATTAGATTTGTTACAAATTAGTTCAAACTTTAAAAGTATTTGAAAGAGTTCTCAATTTAATACAAGAACAAACTAAGTGACAAAATTATTCTTATGGTCATTTCAACGAAATTTGTTGAATTATTTCTACAAGGCTTACGAAACAATTCAATTATGTTCATTTCATACAGACAAATTGATGACCTAGTTTTATGTTATAGATTCTTTAATGTAAATATAGATAAACTATTTTTCTTTATTATATTAATTTTCCTTATATATTCAATTCAAATAAAAGTATTTAAATTTATTCCTTTTACAACAAATATGCCTATAATAAAAATGTATATAACGAAAATATTAAAAAAAAGTTATGAAGCTTTCCTTAAATAATTTCTTAAATAAAAATAATATTCGATAAAAATATTAAAACCAACAGTTAGTGACATAAAAATCATTATTGTTTATTGTTGTCATAAATTTTATATGGGAAAATCTTTATATATATATAAAAACTTGATCTGAATACTAAAATCTTATTAGATTTTATGCAAAATGATAAAATATAATAAAAATAGAACATATAACAAGAAAACATTATTTTTTACCTTCTATTCTTATATTTAACATTTATTATATATACTTAAACATATTAGATAGAGTCGTCTATGGTGAATCTAGATAGAATCTTGGAGATTTGACTATTTTAGTGGAACTCAAAACTTTTTGTTTAAAAAATTGTTTTGTTAAAATTTAGTACTTATTAATTTAAATTTTGTCCTTCGACCTGAACAAGTCTAATTAACTTTCGACCTGAATAGGTCTAACTTTTAGCATAAATTGAAACTCTCTGG
Organism: Rhamphomyia laevipes; assembly: GCA_963920725.1. Taxonomy (NCBI): domain Eukaryota; kingdom Metazoa; phylum Arthropoda; class Insecta; order Diptera; family Empididae; genus Rhamphomyia; species Rhamphomyia laevipes. The sequence continues at coordinate 5,398,979 of OY987256.1, read as the reverse complement.
ATTTAATGAAGTTTTCAAAAATGTAAACTGATCAAAATATTCCATAAAATTAGGGCAGATTATATATTATCGATGGTTTCGATATTTTTGATGGATTTCGAAGATACTCGTTATTATCTTGTTGCACACTGTCCTTGAGAAATCTTTTTATTCTTACAGCACATCAACTTATCTCACCTAATTAGTAAAAAAATGTAATCAAATTGGCTGGCTTCATCTCACCTACCTCTATCATATTATTTTAAAACTATAATAGTCTAATTAAGCAATTAGAAGGTTCTCTAAAGATTTGTTCACTCTTGAGGAGTACCTTTTATATAAATGCACATTCATTTCAAAAGACTTTGTATTACCATATCGCAGTTATAGTAAATTAAATACATTCGGAATGGAATTCATCATAATTGATGTATATATATTTATCTATTTGGCAATTACTTCTAATACTAACTATATGATTTCTATCTACTAATGTTGAATGTACTATGACAAACTTGATTTTGATGACACTATGGCGAAATATATAATTTGTATAGGTACGATGCATTTTGATATCTAAAAATTCGTCATTATATTGATAGTAACATTATCTTCACTGAGAACTAGTACTGTCACATATGGATGCCCAGTGGTGTGAATTTAAATCTAATTTATTCATATATCTTAGTACTCAGGGTTGGAGAAAGTTATTATGGTCACTGAAAAACTTATTTTACAAAACTTTCTAAATTATCATTTGATAAACTTTTAAATATCTATATAAATTCCAAAAAAAAAAATATGTTTTATCTATCTTTAAAATGTATAATTTTAATAAACCCATCAATTTCGATATTTATTATTTTTTATTACTTTCATGATTTGTAAAAAAAATGTGATTCAAAATATTTTTTTTAAGTGTTTTTTTTTTTGGAAAAAATATTTACGAACATAAAAATTTCGTAAAGTATTTATCAATATTATATTAATTTTATATATATATATAAATAATATGTAAAAAAAAAAAGAGATTATTTCTTGTATAGCTAAAAAGGATCGGCAATAAATCCCGGGAGGCTGTAAAAACAACCCCAAGCATGCTGTCATAATTTTATGACCCTAAAGCTATAAAAATTCACTTCTTGTGGCTAAAGGTTTACAAAACAAAACACACAGTACACAAAAATCTTACTGCTGATGATGACCAGTTTTTAGTTTTTTTTTATTATTATTATTATTTTTGATGTAATTTTTATATAGGGATTCTTGGAAAATAAGAAAATTCCTCAACAAAAAATGTGTTTTTGTCAACACAAATAAATTTATATTATTTTTAAATGATTTTCCGTAAAATATTTCCGCACATAAATGTGAAAACAAAAGTAACGTTTCGAGTTATGTTAAAAAGGTTTACAAAAAAAAAAAAAAAAAATGATTTTACTTAAATGTAAAAGGATCAGTGCCGAAAAAAAACATCTTTTGGGGATTTAAATATAAATTTTGTCTGTTTTTTTTTTTCATTTTATTAATATTTTTTTTTTTTTTTTTGGAAGATTTATTTTTAATTTTAAGGAAATTTCAACATTTTTTTGGCTTAGCCTATACAGAAAAATTTAACTGAAATTTTATGTGAAAAGTTTTAATTTTTTTATATTAAGAATACAATTTTGAACAGTGCAAAAGGAAATTTTTTAATTAAAATTTATTTATAGACAATTTTACTTGGAAAACGATTCAAAAAAATTAGATTTAAATTATTTTTGGATAACTTAAAATATTGACTTAAACATTTTATACAAAATTTATTGCTATATTTATGGTTTCACGTTTTGTGATTATTTTTAATTTCTTGTATGATGGGAAATTTTAAAATATTTAAAGATGCTATAAATTTTATATTAACATTTCATAGATATAAGTTTGATATATAATGTAAAATTTTGTTTTATTGATATATTTTATAATTGTTTAATGATTAAATCAGTCTGGTAAATACTACATTAACCTTGGGAATATCTCAAATGTATTTATAATATCTGAACGTATAAATTGATACCAAAATATTGGTATCAATTCAACCAAAATTTTATAAATTTGTTTTCAATGTTTCTGTGAAATTAACTTCTTTAGATTGTTTACCATAGAAATATAGCATGCAAGACAAATTTAAGTTACTAATTTAACTTTAGTAAATAATTCAGTAAAGAACGCGAAATTCTGGCCAGTATTCAATGTTTTAATGTTGAAGACACTGGAGTAGTTTCAAAATAGCTATTCGGATTTCCATGGAAAAGTTATCAAATTATTCGATATTACATTAATTAAGTATATTAAAAAAAACCAATCCTAACAAACATGTAGATTACATTAGATTTTACAGGGAGGACCACTACTAGCCCCAATCAATGCAGCCATACGGTTTATTGTGATTTCCCTTTTCTAATTAAGCGTCACTAACCAGCCCGGACTGTTGATAATACAGTACAGCTGATTAAGTGACATGGAACACGATTCTGAGGCTATAATTATGTGACTACCGAGGTGTCGTATGCGTTTTCTGTTTAGATGCTTTTTGACTTTCCAGTGATCTGTAAGGAAGCTTACCAGTGTCCTGACTTTCTACCTATTCATTCCAAGCATTTCCTTCGCTCGTTTTTTGGATGGGACAGGTATGAACATTTTTGAATATCTCATACCAAGATTACCGCATCATAAATTAATATTTTCTGTCCATGACATTTTTAAAATCCCATTTTAATTAATTTTATATTACATTTTCATTCCATATTTTTGGTTTTTTCTTCGAGAAACAAGAACTCTTTGTGTTAATTCATTGATTATTGAAGTAAATATCCTCCTAGATTTTATATATTTTGAAGATTTAAAATGGGATAACAAATTAATCCTAGAAGAGTTCCACAAATATGAAAGTTTTGTTTGTATATGACAATTAACTTTTTACCATATTATAAAATTCAGATTTTAAATTGAATTTTGAAGAGCATAATTATATTGAAGATTCTGCAGAATTTGGATTGAAAATAATTTCAAAGAAAAATTAATTTTCGAATATCATTTATTCACTCATGAAAAACTATTATAACAAAGAATAAAGTTTATATTTTGAATAAATTAAAACTTATGCTATTTTATGTATAGAAGATTGCAGCAAGAATGGCACTTGTTTGCTTTTAAACTAACTCAATAAATAACCTATTTATGTTGGCCTCAATTTGTCTCATAAATTATTCAATATCTTTACAATTTTCAGAGTCAATGTCTTCATTACTTCTTTTTTATTTAATATTAATCTGATCTTAGTAAAATGGTCTCGACCACGTTACACTAATTTCCTGCATTTATTTTAATAATATTTACTTAGTAACCTTTATTTTATCTTAATTTAATCTTATTTTAAGTAAATTGTTATATGAATTTTAAATTAAATATTCGAAAATATAAAGAGATAAATTTAAATTTTTTTTAAGGATTTAAGAAAATTATGCAAATTAAAGTTTTTGATCATAAGACAAATTACAAAAATTTTATATTGCATTTAATTATGTTTATATTTACATTTATTTTACAAAGATAAAAGGATATAAAAATTTTCGAACCTTTTCTATAAAGATATTATTAAATAGAATTACCTTATTTTTAAGGTCATAGATATATACCAAAAAAAAAAAAGGAAAAGAAATTTTGTAATACGCAGGTAAATATAGAAGAAGCCTTAAAGCGAAAATAATGTTGGAACCTTTGGCACAATCATGTGGAAAAGGTAAATCTTTAATAAAGTCTATAAAACCATATGTTCCGGATCACATGATTTGTTTTCATTGTTCAAGTATTTATATATTTATCTTTATATATATCGAAGAGAAACTTTTATTTCCAATAACCTATTTAATATTAGTTGTATAATCTTTTAGAGATGAGTGTGACACTGTGTGTCCCTGCAAATTATAAATACTTTATTAGATAACATTTGCAGGAAAATTCATTTATAAATCTTTTGATCTAAGTTCTATACAAAATTGTGTATAGAAAAAGATTTAATAGTTAATTAGTCACTAGTCAGAGCAGTAATCTAAATACCATACAATAGACTAGACCATTCAATTGATACTATTATACCTAAATTCAAACAGTTTTAGTCGATAATCTAGGAATTGTAGAGGTTTTTATTTGTAATAATTACATTTTCTAAATTAAATAATTCTCAAAATCTGTATAAATATTAACTTTAAATTAGGTCAGTAATATAATGATAGCCTAATTAATATACATATTCTACTTGTCAAATGTGTTGAAAGTTGAAAGTTTGTTTAAACATAATCTTAATTATTTCTATAACAAAAAAGTTTGGTGTGACCGTCAGCTTTTTATATAAAAATCTGCAATACAATGCCGAGGTACAACTATAAAATACACATTTGATAATCAGCAACCTCAGTTAACAACAAGAGCATCAATATTTTGAAATAAAATCTATTTTACTAATGTAATAATATGTAGTCCACGAATAATTCATGCACTTAAGCCACATTAAGGCCCATTTAATGTGGCCCCCTCACAATATCTTATAATATTAGACAATTTATAGCTTGATAGTTGAATTCGTTAATTGCCACAATCAAAATCTGTATCGGATAAAATTAGAAAATGAAGAAAACGTCATATCAGAAACTAATTAGCTGTACAATTTTCTTTTAAGTACAATTTTGTGACACCTTGTTTATTAGTTATTTTAGATAGTATACCTAAATTAGTATATAAGGAAAATAAAGATGAAATTGGAACGCATGTATGATTCTTACAAGTAAAGGCAACAAAATTTGCTGAAGCATAACATTTCGCAACAAAGTTCATAATTCTGAAAAGGGTTTTCATAATATTATATATATAAAATTGGGATAAAAAAATACGCTATGGTTATTTTTATAAGAAAATAATCATGCGTTTATTATCTTAAACTTCAATCGATTAGTTTTCTATTTAAGAAATTGATGAGGTGTCATATGTAACTAAAATAAAAACGGTATAAAGGTATTACTTAATAACTTTCAATTAGTAATTTTAATTAATTTTCTTAGTATTTGAATAAATCAATCATTAAATCTAATTTAATATTAATATTTAGTGGGATTTATTATTCTCCGAAGGGTTTAAAGTTTATACAATAAATCACCATAAACTTCACACTCTTAAACCCTGATAAAAAAAATTACTACAAGCTGACGCTTACAATTAACCATCCAATGAGGCACCGTATTCTCACAAATTTTTAGCTCAGGTTTCAATAGTGAAAGAGGAAGTAAATCTGTTAATGTTCATATTTTTTATATCTGTTTATATCCAGGAGTTTACCCTACCTGTTTTTTAAAGTTCCACTGTTCTTATTTGTTTCTGAGTTATCCATTCTTTTATCGGCGACATTGGTAAAAATGTTACAAACTGATTTGTTACGATATGGTTAGTTTAATAATAATTTCACAGTCTGACAGTGATGACTATCCATATCTACTTAAAAATGATTGAATTTCATTAGACCAATCAACAAGGATTTTATTAAAATATCAATCTCACAGCTTAAGTAATAACCAAAAATCATTTCTCATTGTTCGATATGATAATTATTTATAAGTAAATTTAATTTTTTTTTTAAAAAAAACATAAAATATAAATTAATTACATTGACAACAATTAAAATCGAAAATCCTCAACATAAGAAAATTATTATCTTTTGTTCATTTTATTGAAATTTATTATACTAGATCTCAAAAATTTCAGATTAATTAATGTTTTAAGAGCTTTTAGAAGCATAAAATACAAAAAAAAAAAAAAAATCTATGAAAATGTCATTCAATTTGGTTAATTAGAAATATAGCTCTGATGTACATAAAACTCATTCATCAATAAAACAGCATAAAATGAAAGGACATCTGTGTTGTGGTAGTAAGTGTAATATTGAAATTTTTTTTCGTTGTCGTCTTCAAAAATAAATCTCTTCAATGTTGTTGTTTTTTTGTTTTTTTTTTGTTGTAACACTATAACTTTGTTGGCTTGATGAGACTGATGAAAAAATGTCAGAAAATAAAAGAAATTGAATACAAATTATTTAATTTCACTCCTGTTCAAGGACATGAAAAGTAATTTATTTTGAATAAAAAAACATAGCAAAAGGACAATATTAACAAAAAATTGTAAATAAAGAAATAAATTAAAAAAATACATTAGAAAGTAGACGGAGAGAGACAATATTCCATTAATGTTAATATAAAAGTTTTTTATGATATTTTATAAGATTTTAATAAATCTTATAAGATATATTAATTTTTTTTATTTTGCGTTCTGTTTTGTTAGGTAATCGCTTTGATTAATTAATGAAATTGTTATGTTTTCTGGTTGAATTTAATTTCATTGAAAACTAAAAGTTTTTATTTAAGATTTTTGTTTGTTTTTATAACTCTTAATTAATTTCTTATGACATAATTATGTGGTGTCTCATGCTGTTAGTTCAATACGCTACAAAAAAAATGAAGGGCTGAATTATTCGAAGCTATCAAAAAAGGGAGCAACATAGCTCCTCCAAAGGAACAAGGTAAAAAGCAGAACAATAGTAAGCTTCCTTACAGGTGACTGCAACTTGAAAAAGTACCTCCACACAATTGGACTATCAGCGCACCAAGTGTGTATGTTCTGTGGAAACGGTGGAAAATATAGTATGTTGCCAGATCGGTACACAGGAATAGTTACGGAGTCTTTACTATTACGTAAAGATGAAGTGCGACTAATACTGACAACACAAACCACTTGTAGATGCTATGCTGAGGATGGCGAAACAATTTAACATCTTTTATGTCACTTTCCTTTTCTGTGTAATAAAAGACTAAACATTTTCTGTTTTTATTTTGCAGGAGATGTAATAGAAGTAAGCAAGGAAAATTCTGCTTACCTGGATAAACTTTGTTAAAAAAGTTGGTTAGCACGATTCATGATGAAAATGGGTAATGTTTTATAAGGGGTAAAATGGACTTATTATCTAACAAGTATGGGTGCACAAAGTAAACAGAGCCTTTGCTAATTATTTACTACACATCATTGTTCGTCACCCTCTTCGAGAGTAATACCAATACGAAGCATTATGTATAAATATATTGGTTAAACTTAATGAGTTGAATCATGTATTTCACGGAGAGCAGTCGTTAGTTATTTTGATTGTGATTATTAAGTAATTAAAATTCAGAATCAGTTAGCACATAACGCTTACCATCAAGTAGTTTCTATTTAAAATGTTTTTCTTTCCATCATTTCATTATATTCATTTTACAAGTTAGATTATGAAATTTTTTATATATATCTATGAACTTTTAATTACCAAAATTTTAGTTAAGATTAACAAATAAGGAATTTTTTTTTATTAGAATTAATATCAATATATTTTTACTATATCTCCGCACTATTTAACGTCCAATTCATTTACGTTATGTTAATGTATGATAACTAATATCTGTATAGTAAAATACTATGAATATGATTTTTTTTTTGTTCAAATATACTTTCAATAATGTTTATGAATCGGCAAAGTTATAAATGTCGACTTGTTATAAATGATTTAAAGACTGGGTGCTCCAAAAAAATCATAAATCGATTTAAATTAAACATTTCTTTGAGATTTTTTTCAATCAATTATTTTTCTATATATGAAATAGTTCAATAATTTTTTCAGAAAACTAATTTTTTTATAGTCCACATTTTCGTACTCAATAATTTCTCATGTTGATCCACTAGGCTAGGACAACATTATGCACCCTAAACTCTTATAACTATTATCGTATACCCAGAAATCTAATTAGAACGTTACTAACAAAATTGATAAAATTAAAAAGTTAGAAGTATTTAACCATGAACCTAATAAGATTTTATTATCATTTTATGTATCCATGGTTATAACATTATGTATAAATGTTATATATATATCCAATAAAATTTGATAGACACAGTATATCAAGGCATTTCCATTTAACTTGTTAATAACATTACGAGTCAGTTTTTCTATTTTGTTGAACGATAAATTAAAGTGTTAATTTTGAAACTTATTTGTATTGACCAAATGTATCTGTTCAATGTATCTTTTCTATTTATATGTATATAATATAAATTAAATTTGTTAATAAAACTTAGATTCGGATATTGTGTATGTATATAAATTGTATTGTATGATTTATTTGTATAGAAGTGTGTTATATAATTTCCTTTACAATTTTCAAATATTCAAAGATTTAGTATATTTATGTTTTTTTGTAACCATAATGAAGAATAATACAAAAAATTGATTTACTGGTTTACTGATTTTCAATGAAATTTGATTTTCAAAAACTATATTATTTGAAGTAAAATTTTATTAACAAAGAATTTTATAAAATATATTTTGTTCAGTACAAATTTAAGTATCACGTTGCCAGTACTCATTATTTTAATAATCATTTTAAAATATTTTCGGTAATATAGTACGTCCTTTTGATTTTAACAAGCTGTTTATAACAAAATCAAATAATACAAACATTATTAAAGTCACAATTTTCCATTTTCCGATCGTATAGTTTTTTTCATCCATTATATTTCCAGTTCCAGATTATCCTATGTTATATAGTAACTAGCAACATAAGAACATAATATTATGTCAAACTGAAAATTCCTTTTGGGAAACTAACAATTTAGAAACTCTTTGTATAGTGACATAAATTGAAAGGTATAATTTACGGCTCCGTGGATACCATTCAAATATTATACAGTAAAAAAAGAATGAAATTTCTTTCACAAAATTGTCCATACAAATTTTGTGAGCTTCAGTCAAAAAATAATAATGTATTTTTCGATCAGGGAACAATTTGACCGAATTATCTTTTGTGTATGAACTGAAAAGCCTTCATGAAAAGTCGCATATTTTTGACTGGAAAACATTATAAATAGGTAGATGAACAACAAAAATAGTAAGAGATTTTAATCCAGAATTCAAAAAGAATTCCTGTCATAAAAGGTTTTGAGTATAGTGTTTTTAATTGAAGGATTTTTTTTTGAAAAGTGTAACTCTTCTTTTTTGACTGATTTTGTTTTTGATTAGCATGTGTAATCCTTGTGCCTTCATCTGCTAGGTGGTAAGTATATGTAATTTAAATATTTTACTATAGTAAATATATTATTCAACAAAATTGATGCAGAAGTTTGTGATTAATTAAAATTATGAAATATAATAAAGAGGCTACATTATCAGACTCTCCATAGAACAGTTGATGTCATTTTTTGTCTGATGAAAAATCGTACAGTGTGAAGATAAAAAAAAACTCTAATCGAATGTGGAATGCATTTTTATAAGATTATTCATCAGACTTCTTTAATATAGCGTCTGATAATATCATAAACTTCGCCATAAAAACTTATAAGTCACTGCATGATATCAAAATAATAATACGTGGAGTCGAAAAAGTTTAATTTAAATATTCTAATTAGAACTAACCGATCAAGTAGTGTGAACATAAATTTAAATTCAAAGTTATTTTTACAGTTCCACTTGAATATATCACTATATTGACACTTATGTGACCCTATGGCACTAAAATAAAAATAGGTAAATAAAAAATATATTTAAAAAATTTCATTGCCAATTTTCTACAGTTTTATAGAATTTCTCATAAATTCTTAAATAAATTTTGTTAGTTTGCTTGACAATTTTCCAAATAATTTGCTTACAATTATTTTATACGTTCGGGGGGGGGGTAAAAATTCAATTTATTTTGATTTTATTAATTGTTATTTTTTTTATATTTTCCAATTTACTTAATTAAAAACAATTATTTCTTTCAATTCACAAACAAAAAACCAAAAAAAATTTCGATATTGAATTTATTTTTTTATTTATATTTAGATTTTAATTTTGTTTATTTATCAGATTTATTTTAGTGTTTTTTTTTTTTAATTTAAAATCTAAAAGTTTTTTTGGTTTTTTTTTTTCTTCATATATATTTAAATTAATTTACCATATATTTTAATGAATTTTTCTTTATTTTTAATATTAAATGTTTGTTTTTTTTTTTTACAATAAATTTCTTTAAAATTATTTTATTTCAAATAATCAATTATTTTATAATAATAATTAATAAAATTCCAAGTTATTAACACAATTTATATAAATTTACATATCTCTTTTAATGTTTATTAATAAATTTAATTTAATTTTCTATTTTATTAAATTTTTCTTTTTTAATTTATTTGTATATATAATATACAACATTTTTTTTTTTTTGATAAATTCGTTTAACTATTTTTTTTTAACGCAAATTTTTTATGGTATACAGAAATTAAAAAAAAAAAATATTATTAAATATAATTTTTAATAGATAAAATGTAAAATTTACAAATTTAGTTTACCCGCAACAAAACAAAACAAAAAAATTTAGAATTTATCTTTAAAATTGAAAATGATTTCTATGATTTTGAAATATATTTTAATAATTATTTATTGTTATTGTTCCCTCTTGTTGAAATGTTTTTAAAAAATATAATTTAAATACAAAATTTTAATAATTACAATAAATAATATCAAATAAATTAATCGAAATTAAAAGTCATTTCGATAGCATTTTAGAGTTGGAAGAATTAATATGTGAAGGGTAATTTTTTCCCACTTTTAATGGGCAATATATACGAGATAAATTAATGCCTGAATTATATGTGCTAAATTCAATGTATATTGCCAAGCGGAAAAAATTTAAACTACAAGTTCTAATGTACGCAATAGGTTGCCGCGTGTTAATTACAAATTTTCCTGAACTAATTCAATGCTGCCACTACACAAAACTTTAATTTTCCAATTTCTAAATAGAAAATAATGACAGTTTATTTTGACAGTTGAAGTTTGGGATTCATGGAAGATTTAAATTGACATCATGTAATAATGTTTATTACATTTAAATATTCCAAATGAACAATTATAAAGCATATATTTATATTTTGAAAATATGGTTCCAATTTTCCATCATAATTGATAAAAATCAATTTAAAACCGCTGAATCGTCGGACTGGCACATTGACAGCCAAAATTCGTACATATAATTTAGGCATTATGTGATGGAGTTAATTCTTATATCTAACATACGAATATTAAAATGATTTACATATTAATTGATTAAATCTCAGATAATGTGGAGAAAATACCCAGTAAAAGTGGTATAGAATCAATGATATCAGTTCCATTGGAAATATCAAAAATTACTTAAAAATTTACACCACTTTTAATTCACTTTATAGTTTAAAAGAAATGTTAATGTTAAAAAAAGTTAGGTAAATTCCATTTAACTATAATCATACAGAATTAAAGTTTTGGTGTAGAAATAATTTCCATCTTCTAATTTGTGAACTGTCTAAGTGGATTGTAAAGTTCAAAGTTGGTATAATTATCACTTAAATTTGTAATGAATTCCCATGTGAGTAGAGTTATTTTCTTAAACCGAAAAACTAAATTTATAACATTGGTAATTATAAAGAAGCTATCAGAAATTTATATAAAATTATTAAAAATTTAAAATCATAATTCAATTGGTGATATTTAAATTAAACTTATTATAATAGTTATAATTCAATTGACTATACATAATTTAAATAAAAATAATATTATTTATTTGATTTTTTTTTAATTTTTGATTGAATTTTGTTATTTTTTATAACCATTTTGTTTATGGGGTAAACTAAATAAATAAAAATCAATTATAATAATTAAAATCAAAAATTACAATTCATTTTATAATAATATACAAAATTATAAAATTTTTAATTTATACATAAATTTATTTATTTAATTTCAGTTAAAAATAGTTGATCGATTTTACTATAAATATTATTTCTAAAATTACAATAAATTTTTAAATTTTAAAGATTTTTAAAATTTATAATTCTCATTTTTGATGAGATATTTCTATAAGATTAAATTGTAGTTTAAAGTTTTTTTTTTATGAAGTTTAGATGATAAATAAATTGTCACAATTAATAATGTATACATTAAGCAGACTTCAACATATTTTAATCGATACATTTCTATGTAAAGATCTTCTGTCTATCAATTATATTACAATTTTTTGACCTTATAATGCTAGAAATTGGTAAGTTTTAAAGTGACAAAAATGATCGAAAACAAAACAATTCTCATAGTTGACTTAACATAATTGGCTAATTTGTAAGTAACAAAATATTTACAATATAATATTTTTAAATTAAAATAATATTAAAACGTATATCGGACGTCCAATATTAGGTAAATGGCATTAATTAGTATTGCAAAAGAATTAAAATTTAAAAATTAATATTGTATTTTCAAATACAATTAACTCAAGTTAAATTTTATTAAAATATTGAATTAGTTAGTTTATAAAAAGCAAATTTTCACTATACCGAACACTACCTAAATATTTCAACCATATTTTCAACAAGGGATCCAGACCTTTTCGTTAACGAATATAAATAATTAGTCTGGTTCTGGTATCACTCAAGCTCAAGTTTTATTCTAATCAGATTCGAACATTTATAGAATACTAACGAAATATTGAAATTCTTAGATTCATTACCAAAACTGGATAGATCAATTTGATTGCGGAATAAATATGTTGTGCAAATGGTAAACCTAAATGGGTTAAATTGTAGCCATGTGCTTAGTGTCACCAATTCTAAACTAATTTAGGCATTAAAGTGATGATTTTTTTAATTTAATTAATCGAAATGGAAAAATTTCTCGCAACTTGCTATGATCAATTTAAAAATGTTATTTACGGAAAATTGTAATTGGACCTATGTAATTACTCAAGCCAGGTTTTGTGTTAAATAATTCAGTTTAACTTATACGTGCACAAAACATTACAGCATTTTTAATGTAAACTTTAAAACTATTGGCCTTGGTGTATCTCTAATTCTGTTGAATTAAGTCCTGGGTATTAATAATTTTGTGTTCGTTATTAATTCAATTTCTATTCGTTTCTGAATTCTTTTACATACATTTTTTTATTTTCATTAAATTATAATTTAAAAAAGAATTTATTTTTATATTATATCAAATATTTTACATTTACATTCAATTTTTCTTTATATAATTTACATTCCATTTTTTGTTTGTTTTTATATTTAGTTAATTTTTATTTTTTAAATATATTTAAATTTATTTTTTATATATAATTTTTTTTTTTGGATGATGTTAATTTTTTTATTTTTATTAATATTATACTAAAAACTAAAAAAACTAAAAAATATAATAATAAAAAATTTAAGATAGTAAATTTACGGCTATGTATCTAATATGATTTTATGTTTTGTAAAAATTTTCCATCGTATCCTTTGGTAAAATTGTAATGTAATTGTTAGTGAGATTAAAATCAGTATTATATGTGGAGTAGAATTTCTTGAAGATATTCCATGATGCATTGCTGCAGGATGTTCGCCTGTAAATAAAAAAAAAAAAAAATTACATAAATAAAAAAAAAACAACAACATTATATATGAGAAAAGAAAAATCAAAGAAAAACCAAATAAATAACCACCTAGAGAAGAAGTAAAATGGATGGCATTTGTATATATGTTATACAGAATTTATGAAAATATTACATAAACAGATGTGTATAGTATTTTAGCTTAGGTTTGTTGTTAGTAAAAAAACATAGAAAATATAGAGATAATTCAAAAGCATCATAAATTTTCCATATTTTCTGAGGACAAAATAAATTGGATTATTTTTGTCGTTTGGTTTTTATCCTTTATAATTTATATGTACATAATAAATATATCATTGTATTTTTGGTATTATATTAACTTTTCTAGGGACTTTTTCTAAGGATCATATTTAAGGACTTATTTTTTGTTGTTGTTAAGGAACAAAATAGTCTTTTATATTAAAGGTTATCTGTCTGTCCGTTTGATGTTAATGTTTTTAAAATGTTTTGGTTAGATTAAAATTAGAAAAAAACGTTTGTGCTGACAGAAAATCAAAAATTATCTGTTTGTCGGTACCGTTCACATTTCTCCCAAACGTTTTTACAATGTTTAGTTACAATTTCAAAATAATATAAAAAAATTCACTAAAATGAATGACATAAGTTATTTTGTAAGGATAATTAAAAGTAGAGTAAAATAAAACAAAAAATTACTATGACATTTAAAGAAGTAGTTTTATCTCAAAATAAACTCATATTAAATTTTGCAGTTTAATTCAATACGGGTCATGAATAATAATATTAGTTAGAACAGTATATTATAGTTGGGCTTCGAAATATTTAAATCAGCAAGAAACATCACCTCCTTTCAAAACCAATACAACTTGAAAGCGAAAGTAACCTAAGCTAAAGGATCAATAACTTATTAAAGGCCAGCAATATATAATTATTTTACATAACTTTTTCACCTTACGCTGTAGTTTGATTAAAATATAATAAATACATAAACCATTTCTTTTAAGGAGTTACCTAATAGGAAAATAACAATTTTGCAATGCATTTAAAAAAGCACATAAATATGAAACTACTGTATCGTTTATTTCTGATAAGTGTCCTTTTTTTTCTATATATAGTGAATACATATGTAAAAAAAAATGAATAAACATGTAAGTAAGGTTTGATAATATATTTTTGTTTCAAATAATTTGAGGAGGTGGAATTTTTTTAAAAGTTTTTATATAAATTTTCTTGTTGCGTTGTTGGTATAAATGGCTAAGTTATTATTTATGTTAAAGTATAAAACAGGATCTAAAATTATTCTACAATTTTTTTTTAAAATAAATATACAAGAAGAAAATAGAATTTAATAATAATTTTCTTTTTATATTATTATGTTTTTTTCTGTGTAAAATTTACTTTTTCACTTTAGCAAATAATAAATTGAGAAAATATTATGCATTTTATTTTTGTGTTTTGTTATCTTGTTGAAATGATGATGATACTTTCGAAATGATAGTCACTTAAATCAAGTATGGATATGAAGATATAAATATAATCTGCATTAAAATAAAGAGAAAACTGATTTTGTAGAAATTCTAATAATAAATATAATCCAATAAAAATATATGGGATTTGAAAATCAGTTTTTTACGAGTAGTTATAGAATAACTATGAAGTCTGGTGAGGTGATGGATTTGATTGTCAAAAAATAGATTTTGCTGAAAATTGTAGGTGTTTTTGAGGTCGGGGAGTCTGAAAATTCAAAAAATAAAGTGTCCGAGGTATACGCGTAAGCAAAATTTGCATGTGCACAGCAACATTTCCTAGAAACACTCGTCACCTTTTAATGATTTTTGACACACACGTTCATACAGACTGCACCCTGCTGTCCGTACAAAATCGATTTCCCCAATTATGTGTTTTTGCTCTACGGAAAAATTTCATATCTCAGATTTGGATAAAATTTGGTACATAATGTATTAAAATATGAGTAAGTTTTAATAAAGTATTGTTTGTTACAAACATACTGTTAATTACAAACCACTTTTGGATATACAAATCACTGTTGAATATAACTACGAGTTATCTGCTAAGGTACCCCTAATTAGTAGCTTTTTTTTTACTTTAGGTTTGGAATTATTGAAATTTAAATGACGTGGTAGTGAATTTGACTGAATATTTGGCAATTCTTTGATATTTTTTGTGTTTCTAATTATTTTGTATTAAACCAAACTTCTTAAATCAACAAATTTGTTCAAATTTTATCTTGTTGTTAAAATATTTAAATAGTTACTAAATTCAGAATAATCTAAGAAAAATATAAAATTGAATAACTCATACTATAAAACTAATTGAATAATTAATAAAATTTATTGATTCAGAGCATGTTGAATGTATTGATATGTTTAATTTTTGAACAGATTTGGAAAAAAAATTTATAACTATTCGAATGACTGCGATCGAAAGATTGGTTGAAGATTGCTTGAAATTTGGTACACAGGTTGAGTTCTTTGCTCAAATAAATTTTTCATTATGTTGTCTAGCATTTAGATTCCAAAAATGCCAAAAAATAGTTCTAGGTCCACAACGATGGGTTTGTGCAGCAATATATTGAAATTCTATACACCAGCATAGTTTCGTGATCTTCTTTGTGCCTGTAAATATTTGAAGTCGGTAAGTTGGGTGGGTGTATTTTAAAATTTATTAAATATATTCATCATGATGTGAATAGCAATTAAATTTAAAAAGCATTGATTTAACAAAATCTTGCCTTTCATTCGAGATTGTTATCTGTTCTGGTAAGAATTTATGTAAAAATCTATTATTTATTTTTCGAAACGGAATCGCTATGTGCCAAATAATATTTTTTTATTTTTTAAATAATTATTAACAAATTTCTAACTTCATGTTAAATATTTAATCAGCTTTAGCATATATTGATTTAATAAACTTATATTTTACAGATAAGTTGCCAACAAATAAAAAATTAGCTTCACACTAACATAACTTTAATTTTTTTTTTGTTTTCAACTGGTCTTATATCTAACCTTGATAAATTTTACATATATAAGTTGAAAAATATCATAAGAATTTTAATTATATTTCAAGATCTTGAAGCAGTAAGTAAAAATTTCACTTATTATATTTTAAATAAAATTAATAAAAATATTTTTCGGTACAGAATTTAATAATACAAAAATATCCTAAAATGCGTGGACTTTTCTTCGTTATTATGTTAATGGCTTTGTCTGCACCAGTTTTCGGCCAAGTAGGTTGCCAAGAGCGTGGGAATGACTGTACAGAGAAAAGGTGTTGTTCGGGATTACTTTGCGTAGATAATCCGGGTCCTGGTCCATTAAAAAAATGTGGATAATCTATGAATGTAAAGAAGCATTTTATATATCTAAAATAAAGAATTACTGACTTCCATTTACATAACTATTTTTTTTTATTTCTAAATAGAAATATAATGTTCTCGAATATATTTTATGATTATGAGTTCATACCTGGCTGATTAATTGAAAGCAATTTATCGTAAGTAATTCATCGCGAGCAATTCGCAGCAAGTAATAATTCATCGCAATTTTTTATTAACCAAAAACACATTTTTAATTTTCATTGTTAAGTTTATACAAAAAACCAATTTCGAAAGTTATGAGCTACACTCCTCAAATAGACATCAACAAACCCAATTTTTTATTAGCACAGTTGCATGTGCGCAGCGACATCTTCTAGATTTTGATAAAATTTTGTACACATGTTCATGCAGAATTCACCCTGATTCCTGTACAAGATGGGTTTGATTCTTTCAGTGGGATTATGTATGTTAGATTTTCTCATTTATTTGAAGACTTCTGTGTTTTTGCTCTACGAAAAAAAAAAATCATATTTCACCTTTAGATGAAATTTGATACATAGACTTGTATCATGATTGTGCACAAAGCGTACCCAGGTAGAGGTCTGTAGCTTCAAAGATCCATCGTAAAGTTTCCGATTCAAATTTCATATATGCTAGAGAATATAGTAAATATTATCCGATTTCAATGAAATTTGGTAAACGTATTAGTAGTTGGTGCTTTTATGGTCGATAGTTTTAGTGCTAAGTTAAACCTAATTAGCAGCTTTTTTTTAAATATTTAAAGTTTATAGAAAATAACAAGATAATTTGGGTCGTTTTATTTTTGTAGGTAACTTAAAGGTATACCTACAAATACCTAAGTTTATCAATTATCATAAATGTATCTGAGGATAACAATATGAACTTTTTTGTATCAAAATAATTCCCTATGATAATTAGTTCTGGTTCTGGTAAATTTAAGACAATCAGAGAGTATGGTGCTCGATATATTTACATTATATACAAGTCTTCAATCATGACTCTTTAGATCCTATATTTTGGTAATTTTACACAGGAATGATAAATGTGAGTCTTATAAATTCATCCTGTTTAGAAATAATAAAATCCTTGTAGTATTCTTAATAAATTGTAATATTATCAAAGGACTTTATTAGTTTAATATGATTCGGATTAATTGTACCTTTATTGGGTTATTTTCGTCAAAATTTAATAGAGGGCAGAATGATGGGTTTGTTAATGATTTAAATGTATAAGTGAATTCGTAATTCTTTCTAATTTAATTAATTTCAACTTTATGCCGAATTAATTGACAACATTCAAGGAAATAAAAATGGTTTGTTAAAATTTAAGAAATTAAATATAGTACTACATAAAATTTAAAATTTAAAATTTATAATTTCATTACACTTGTAAGACCTTAGCACTAAAATATGTTCTAATAAAATTTCATTTTTCAATATCTCAGAAACTGTCACAATTCATATTTCCATATTGAAAATCAATCAAATTTTATTTTTTTATTATAACAAAATATTTTTTTTTTATCGTTGAGAATAAAAATATCAAAATTTTATGTAATTTTCTTGAATAGGAAAATATGTGAAATTTTGCGTTTTGAAATTATTTGTTTTTTTAAAAAGGTGTCAGATTTTATTGATATGAATTTAATTCAAATATTTGTTGTTTTTTTTAGAATCATATCTGTATGACAGAAGTTCATTTTGTTATAAATGAAAATTCTAAAATTATATTTATCTTATTTTATATACAATTTTATGAAATTTTATTTAAATTTTTCACTAAATTATTTTATATTGTAATGTATAAATCAATTTTCTTGATAATTGTAGGCCAATTATATAAGATTTTAGGCTTAGTAGCATTTATTTCCTGATTGGTTCTAAGATTTTTAATTAATTTAATAATTTTCTTTTAATGAAAACCAGGTAATTATTGTCCTAGCTAAGCATCTAACTAATTCCTTAATATCGATACCTATAAATACGATCTATAACATATTGAGTTTCTATATAGTATTTTTCGGTCAATTTCAATCATTTCAACTATTCACATTTTACGTTAATTAGAATTATGTAAATTTTAATGTAAGAAGTTCTGATCGCTTTATGATAATCCCATTTTTTAGTTTTATTTCTGCTTATAGGAAAGAACAAAATGATATAATTTGGAATTACGCCAACCTTAGACTATTATATTTCAATGTTTAAATTCCTCCTCTTTTAACCATATTTGTTGATAGCATTTTTGGCATATCCACTTATATAAATTGAATGCTTTACACAAATTTAGTGTATATTGGAAGTATTATCTGATGATCCTCTTGTTCCGGAAAAAAAAAACATGATGTCTAATTTAAAGTCCCACTATTTCAAAAAGTAATTTTTAAAAGAATTGTACATTTTTAATGAAATCGTATTAAATTTTGGAAGTCTATCAACAAATATTAAATATGTATGTTTTATGATTACATATATAAAGTATTAATTGAACAGCTTTTCTGTTTTAGAATTCTTCTTCGGTAAATGATAAAATTTAGAAATTGTCACAACAAAATTAAGAAATTTTGTTTTTATAAAACATATTTAATAAAATTTAAATTATAATTGCTAATTACAAATTTACGAAAATACATTTTTATCAAATATTAATTATTAAGATTAAAGTATAATTTAATAATTTAATTTAAAGATTATTAAATATTTTCATGAAATTTGCACAAATGTTTAGATTTTTTAAATGCAGTTTGTTTTTATGTACACAAAAATTTTCATCTTACACCTGAACACGAAACATCCAAACATCACAAAAATTCATTAATCGCTTTTACCTATAATAGTTTCATCGTTTATAACGAGAGATTTCATTCTAAATGAAAAATAATTGAATTACCAGAATTGCACAATTTTTGTGTTTATATTTTGAAAAAATAAATAAAGAACTAAATTGTTAAAAGAAATCTAAAAGGAAAAAAAACACCTATACAAACACTCTTAATATATCCTGTAAGATTACTACACTAAGTCCACGGATATACTCAAAGGAGATGGATAATAAAAAAAATAACAATTTAAACATCTCTAAACAGCATCAAGGAAATCTTTCAGTACTATTTTATATATATATTAAAAGTACTTCAAGAATAGATATAAAACTGAAGATGTTTTTGCTGCAACATAAATATATCCTTGTTTAAAATGTCATGTTGTGTATATGTGTTACCTAGGATTTTATGCAAGGAAGAGATTATCATTATTATACATATATGAGATTGCAACTTAAATAAAATAAATTTCTTTTAGTTTTAATCTTAAAAAGGTTGTTGACAAGAAAATTATCTGCAAAACTAATTACACTAAATAATAATTTTTGGCATAAGGAAGCAAAAAAACACAAATTCTGCATATTTAATTAGATTTTAGTTAAGTAGCCAATAAATTTTGTTATTATGTTAATAGTTATTAAAATTTCATAATTCTTTTTTGTACAAGAGATATAATAAGGAAATTGATTTTTTTTTTTAAAAAAACCCAGCGCCAGCCATTTATGTTCTTAACCCATTCTGTGTAGGTGTTAAGAACATAACTATAAATTTAATGAAATTATAAAATAATGCGGTTTAAGAAATGATAGTAGGAAATAAAGTTTTAAACCAAAAATGAATTGTAAAAGTTGTACTTCATAGTTGTATGAAGCCAAATATAAACAACTAAATCTTTAGCATGTCATATTAAAAGCAATTGATTTCATCATCGAATTATGCTAGAACTAAAAGCAATCTTTGCATAAACTTCTATAATTCAGGTCAGGATTCGGAAATCTTGAAATAACTTTGATGCAATTGAATTTTTTTATATCTTAAATGTTCTGTATTAAACATTACATATATATTTAGATGTTTGGGTGGACAACCAGCCGCCCAATTTACTGCAGCCCAATCGCTTATTGTACCCCTTTAAGTTTATATGACATCGGTCAGTCCTGTACTGTATATAAAGCTACACATCTAATTGAGTGGCAATGTTTGTGTGTCTGAGGGAGATATCACATATGCGTCGAGATACCATTAAGGCCATTAAGACGTCACAGTGGCAGATTATGTGTTCTGACGTTTCCTCTTCAAATTCACAGAATCTGCACACATTCTCTATTCTATATAATTAACTGTACATTTCCTGGCCTGTCAGCAATCTTATTATAGTTTTGGCTCATTTCCAGCTACCTTGGAGCAGTTTTTTAGTTTTATTTTTCGTAGGACCTGAAATGAACATATTCCACACGCAATTCGATTCCGATAATATTACGTAAGCTGGGATTATTAAATTATTCAAACAGAATGAAAACAACTTCATAAATCCCAGATCGACTCATTTTCCATACTCGCCTGAGAATGTGGATTGATCTTTGTAAGAAATTTCCATCACAAAATAATCATATCTATTAGAAGTACAGATGCAAAAACGGATCCTTTTCAAATTTTTAATTTAACAACAATGAAATGAATTAATATTGTTGAATTCGTTGAGATTTCAAAGAACATTTTCATACTTTGTACTACACATTCAAAAGACTGAATTTCTCTATTCTATATAATTAACCATATTTTGATGCTTTTCAACTTTTTATGCTACAGTATTTTAAAGGAATATACACAATACACATTGAGTCTATATTGTTGTAGCATAGATAATTAAATGCGGTGAAATTGTTTCATTTTCGTTAAGACTTGCTTTTAGAATTTTATTATTTTGTAGGTGGAAAAATAAAGAATTTTCCCTTCATAATTTTATGTTGGTTCATGAATAATTATGTTATTGTGTTTGTCGCATAAATGCTACTTTGTTTTACTTAAGATATAATAATAGAACTAAATTGTGAGAATTATGAAACTGAAAAAAATAATGTTTTTTTGTTATGGATTTGAAATTTAATAATGAGTACATTAATAAAAATGTATTTTATTAAAAATATGGAAATTATTTCTATGGTTGTCTGAGTAATTATAAGATTTTAATCTAAAACATTTGATTGATTTACAAATTTGTACAGGTTTATAAAATATGATTGTATAAATGAATAAAAATTTGAAATTTTATACATTTAACTTAGATAAGTTAGTTAACATGATTGGGCCATGTTAATTTTGAGTAAAAATTGTATATAAATTGGAATTATTTTTCTGAAAAACTGTATATTAAATTTTAATGTCATGTTTGTTTGTATAAATTGAAAAATAAGTTAATTATCCCACAAAGCATTCATTATTAACACTATTTCTCTGCAATATTTCGAAAATTGTTCTTAATAACGCTCAGCGCAAAGTAATCTTTCAGACCATATTCGTTTATTTGTTTTTACTTTCAACTAGTATTACTGGCAATTTAATTTGGATTAAATTTATCATTATTGACTACATAATTTATTTGTAACAACATATTTCATTTTCAAATATTTTAGAATCAATTTGCATAATGATTGCTATTATGATCATCTATAAAATCTGTCCTCAATTTTGTATATTAAAATGATCTTAAATAGTTAAACATTACATTTTGATTGTTTTTTTTTTCATCCCAGCAATCTTCAAAAATACTAAATGTATATAATATTTATATGTAAATTCTAAATTGTATACAAATATCTGGAGATAAGTTATGCAAAATTGAAATATTGTATAAGAAGACATTGAAAATTGATGGAATTTTAAAGCAGCTTTGATAGTACATATTCTTTTAGTTTCTTATTCAATAGTTTTCAAACAGACTGTGTGAGATACAAGGTGTACAATTTTTCCGTCAAGGCTAATTTACAAATGCTTCAAACTCAGTACTAGTTGACCTTCGGAAAGTATTAAGTTGCAGACTTATATTAACTATATTTCGAATTCTGAATTAGATAAATTTTCGTAAAAACTCCAACTTTTGCATCTATTTTACACAAAATAATTTATTATAATTTAAAACTATATGAATTTATTTTAGGGTCAATCAATAACACTATTTACATTACCATATAAAAGTTATTTAATTTAATATATTTAAAATGAATGAATAAATTTAATAATATATTATTATTATATTGAAAGTAAATCGATAAGCAAAATCTTATAGTAATTTTAAAAGGTATCTAAAATGAAGGATTGAATATTTTTTTTTCGGTTGCATTTGAAAGAAAGGTACAAAGATACATTGATTACATAAACATTTTTAACATAATATCTGAAATTACAAAAAGACTAAAAAAAAAATTACTATATCTAACATGGTAAACCAACTTAACTATACATAAGTACACTGTACACTGTACAAAAAGTGTAAGAGAAATATATAAAACTCAACCAATTAATAATGATATTCACTTTTAAGAACTATACCGAAAATAATTTGAATAGAAATTCATTAAAAGAGTTGAATACGAGGCGTTCGTATATTTCTTTCGACTAATTTACCTTACTAAATTAATGATTTATCCATTTCAGCATATACTGATATGTAGTGACATCACGAATAAAACTATTGACATCATTTTCACATAAATAAACTAAAAAGAAGTTAATAAAATCAAAACCCACACGTTTATATTCCATCTCCATTTAAGTACAATATTAATTTCAAAATGATTGACTTATTTTTGTCAAAACATTTCCTAAATAATAAATAATACACAATAAAATCCAATTCAAATAATTCTTATTAATTAGTTTCGATTATGACTAACTACAACTCTACTCTAATATTAGTTTAATTTAACATCATTTATGATATTCAGAATGATAAATTAAACATAAATACACTAGAGATTTAAGAGAAAATTATATAGCAAAATTAAATTATAAACTTTTTCATTTCTGTTGTTTTGTTATCCAGATATTAATATAAATCTTAATTTATTTCAAACTTCCGAAATTAGGCAAAAACTCGAAATATTTGTAAAAAGTTTTTGGTTACATAATATTTTTTTTAGCTAATTCGCATTATAGAAATATTTATTTCTGATTCAGATAAATATTTAAAATGAAATATTAGTTCAGTCTTAATAGACCAGATTTTTATCTAATCTAATTATCAGACCTGATTCATATCTAATCTTTAATTTCTGAAATATGATTCGGAAATGATTAATAAATATATGGATTACATTTTGCCAATATGTCGATCCCATTTATCTTCTTTGCAATGGCGATTCAGCCCAAATCGAATCTTGTCCTCATCAAAGACATTTCATGATATTTAAACTCTAAAGAAATGATGTGACCGAACTACTCAAAGCGTTAAGATTCGGGGTTTATATTTGATTCTTTAAATCCAGAAAATATTATTTAGAAATTTTTAGAAAAACGTATTATTATGAAATTGTTTATATTAATTTATTTAATTAACCTTTAAACTGAAAATTCTTTTGCAGGTTACCGTAAATTTTTGGCATTTCACGAACTTTTATCTTCCCCCGCCTGGCGTTGATTTACTGGAGTCCTTGTACCAATAATTAAGATTTAATTCCATTTTTAGTTGACTTCATTTGCTTTGTATACGCAGTTTTTCAATAGAAAATGTATATCGTTTTCTGTAAGAGTTTTCTCTTACTGCTACACTTTCCTGATAACTAAATCTTATTTTTTATGATGCACAGAGTTTTTCTTTTAGAATTTTCTTTACATTTTTCAAAATATTTCTGATAATTATTACATAATTTCAATTTAAAACTGAGAAACTTATAATATTTATATAAATGAAATTAAATATCTTTCCTGGAATAAAATATAATTAAAATATAAAGTTTTCTTGTTGCTATAACACCACTTCTAATACATATACATATTTAACCACTTGCAGCCATTTTCCTTAAAAACTAAAATTTATTTGATTTCCCAGGTTGAATAATACTAAAAAATAAAAAAAAAACTTTGCTTTTATTTTACTTTACTTTTTAGAAGAAAAAAAAAACGTATAAACAATTTCATTGAAAAATAAAATGTGTTAATGAATATAGAGCATTAGAGAAAAATAAGGAAATATTATAGCAAGAATCCATAAATGGTCTTCAAAAACTTTTTGTGGTATTATTTAGTTTTAATGTACTATATACACTTACATTATGAATCTGAAGCTCTTGACGAAACTAACAAAAAATATAAAATAAAATGAAATTGTTTTTCTAAGTTTTCAAAGCAAAAAAAAATATCTTTAATGTTTATGTATGTTGGATTGCGGAATAAACAGCATGGAAACAGAAATTCTATGGACATAGAACATTTTTATTTTTCCGCTTGGAACAATAATGTTAGAATGTTAACGATTTTATAAAACATTTTCAATACTGATTGCATAAATGTAAATTTAATTGAAATGATTCAAATTATTTCTACAGAATATCCTTAAATTTAACGTATATCATCCTTCTCAGCAAGATTTTTGATACTGCAATATGTCTACTATAAGCTATTCAATTACTCCTCCCTGTTCCAACCAGAAATTTTCGCTATTGAGCTATGCATCCATGAAAATATCAAGAAGCGTTCCTTACACACCGAAGTTTTTTTTATGATGTATAGGAAGGCGAGACAATTTAACACTTTTAGTGTCCCTGTTCCTGTGTTATGCTTTATGCACCTCAGATGTTTCGGTTCTCATTACATTAATGAATTGCATGAAGCAGTCGATTCTGGGTTAGAAACCAATTTTCTGTTTCAGTCGAAAGAGTTGCTGACTCACCCAATTAGTATGCGGTATGTCTAACATGAAGAATTTCGAGAAGTGCAATGGGTCCTAAATTCTGAACTATGTGCGTAAACCCTAATTAATCAAAATCAAGAAATTTAACTTATAATTTAAAATATTACTACAAATTATATTTAATTACTCGGTTATAAATATTAATTGATTTTGTATACGTAATTAACATTATGCAGTAATATAAATTTATATTCATAAAACACTCTGCATTTCGGTTTAAAACTTTTAATTGTTTTTACAAAACAGACTTATAAAATTTATTACCTGTTTGTATAAACTTTGACCTTGGACCGAAACTAATTAATACAAATTAAGGTCTCCTTTATAGGAACAATGGTAAATTTTTTAGATATTATATAAGAAAAATGTAATGTATATTTTAAAAGTTTTTAAAAAGTTTATTATAATATTTGAATCAAATAGAAAGTTTTAAACATTTGTTATTCATTTTAAATTTTCTATTTTCTATATATATAATAATAAGAAAATTCACAAAAAAGTTATTTTACTATTTTATAGTGTGAATAATACAGAATAATATTTACATATATATAGAAATATACATAGAATGAATACGATTTTAATAAACAAAATTTTAATTAGTTTTCCATGTGGAAAGTTTTAGGGTAGGTCAAAAGTAAAATAAAAATAAAAAAAATATTTCAAATACAAAAATACTTGTAGAGAATGAAAAAAAACCTTTAAAACTTCGTTAAACTTATAATTAAAATAATTTTTAAATATATACGAATATTTAATTTACTTTCCCGATAAAATGAATAAAAATTTGAATAATTTTATAGACTAAGAGTCTGTAACTATTCAAAACAAACAAGGCAATGGCCAGATTATATATGGAAGTATTCAACGTTATCTGTTGCTGCTGTATTGCTGTAGTATCGAAGAAGTTTGAGAGTATAAGAACATCAAACTAGGCGTCCCACTCTTACAAATCAATACTACAGCAGTGCAGGTTAATCAGGTAAAGTTATGGAAATAATTAATGAAACATTTGTTGTACCATTGCTCCTATAAATGATTTACCATTGTTAAATGTAAAGGATTTGAGAGGTAAAGTAATTTTATCCACAAAAACAGTGGGATGGGTAGAAAGGATGTTCTAATGATGCAGCATTCGAATGGCTGATGAAACGGGCAAACTATTATGTTACATATGTGCGTGTTAGTCTTCTAGAAATTCAAACTCCTTTAAAACTATATGAAATTTATAAATTCCATAATATTTGATTTTTATATAAATATATTCAGGATCAAAAAAATAAGGATAATTCTTATCTGCATATAATTTTGAATATTTAAAACAATATTTAAATGAAAATTCTTTCGAGATTTTATATTACTTCCTGTATTTATCTTCTAGTATATGCAAAATTTGTATCAGTAACCTGATTTTTAATACTGGGATCTTATAAATAATATAGAAAACTTTAGTGGCTCTCTAAAAAAACAATAATCTATTTATAAAATTAATATTATTGTAAAAAAATATAAATTTATTGCATGCAACAATTGCAAATAAAAGTTTTGTAATTCATTTTATATTATGTTAACTAGTTTTATTAGAAATCTATTAATAATATTTCTCTATAATTGTTCAAATTGTGAAAATACATAATATTTATGTTATCATAAATTGAAATTATTAAATTTTCTCTGTGTTTTCAATAAATATATTTATTTTCTAAATTCTACATTTTCCTGAAGACAAATTTTATCACTGATGTATACAGAACAAGTTATAAACATGTTCTTAAAAGCAAAGAAGTTAACAAAATTATTATGAAAAGATTGTAAAACACGTAAACAATAGTTAATTTATTGTTTTTATATAAAATTACTTGTCATAGGCCAAATTCTCTAGTGACACTTTTAATATTATATTGTCATTTAACACTTTATTATGACAAGAATTCTAGGGTGTATTATTTGCCTGTCAAAAATATTTTAAGGAATCTATCCACTTTTCAAGTACGTGCTTCAATTTAACCAAGAAAATGGAAGAGTGATATATTATATTTTTTGATAAACATTTAACTACTGTTATTAAGACATAATAATAATGTTAATAATATTATCATCATAGTTAATATTTAGAATTTAAGGTAAAATTTGATTTTTTTTTAATAAAAATTTAATGGTTCCAAGTAATTGTTAGTTAATTCACGATATTATAATCTTGAAAAAATGAAATTTATATTGATTTTGTTAGATTTAAGAAAGTGGAAAAAATATTAAATTAATTTTTTGTGAAAAACATCAAATTTAAAATTAAGCAGAATATTTTTATTTTGAATACTGTGTCTTGAATAATTTCTTTAGAATACTTCAAATTTTCTTATTAAAATTTATTTGTATATAAAATTTTATAGTTTCTTGCAACAAATTCATCTGGAATAGTTAAAATTTCAGATGTAGATTAGTTCATTTTGAGATCAGTATTATAAATCCACACTATAACGTATAACTATAACTAGACAAACGTTGAATTTGACAAGAGCTAGTTATTGGAAAAATAAGGAATCAATAAATTGTCAATTATTTAATATAACTAATATTAGATTATAGATATTTCTACAGTAGAAATCTGTTTTTCGGTTGTTCCCACAGTGGTTGAACTTTAAACCTCTACCCAAAGCGTCGTAAAAAATATATTTTTATATCTTTCTAAAGTTAATAACTCTCATCAGTTGAAAACAATCGAAAATAAAATATCTAATATGTTAATTTCGTTCAAATCATATGTAAAGAATATTAGATCTGTAAGGAAACCAGTCATTATACAGATAACTTCGTTAAGCTACATCTACAGATGGAATCGTAAGCCGTATAATAAAATATTAATAAATTAGTAGATTATTTTCTATTTGCCAGGATAATTAAATATAATTCCAATAATAATAAAATATGTTCTAACTTCTAAACAGCATTTTGCACTTATTAAAGTTATGAACTAAATTTCTGAAGAATATTAATAAAACTAAACATTTACTATCAAATTCTGAACTAAATTTTGTCTTAATCATTTTGATTGGATTTATTTTAATGATCTTATAAAAAAATATATTTATATGACAAAAATCTAAAATAAAAACCAAAAACGTTTCAACTATTAATACTAAAAATGTTAATATCATCATAAGTTTTCTGTTTTTGGTATAAATTTTTTTTTTGTCCATAAAAACAAGAGAAAATCATTAATTTTCTTTCTTTAATAGCAATAATATTCGTTAGTAAATTAATGTTATATAGTATATAGATAGGAAAATGCTAAATGTTAAATGATAAAAAAAAGTATAATATTTATTCATCTTACCATCAACAATATGAACTCGTACAGATGTTGGATTGGCATTTGATGGTGCACATGTATATAGTCCAGAATCCGATTGAATAGCTTTCTGAACTAAAAGACGACTAGTTGTAAGTACACCTTTTTCTGTAACTAATGATATACCGCCCCTAGGCGAATCAAAATTAATGACCTGAAAAAATCAAATTAACACAAATTTATATATAAAAAAAATTAAATTTCTTCTTCTTCTGAATATTTTTAAATCATAGTCTATACAGATAAAATAATTAATATCCTTGTACATACAGTAAAAATGAAACAGAAATTAAAACCAAAAAAATAAATAAAAAAAAGTTGTAAGAAGGAGGTTATAAATACAAAACCAAAAATATAAAACATACCTGCCGGTTATGTGACCAAACAACTGAGGGCGGAGGTTCTGGTGCGTATTTTACTATACATGTTAAGTTAATTGTAGAGCCCTTATTAATGTGCAGCTCTGGTCCGCCTATTATTTCTGTAACTGGTTCTGTAATATAAAATGGAACCATATAATAATAATAAAACGTAAAAAATATATGTAATAAAAATATAAGAAAGAAGAAAAAAAAAATGTTTATATGACAAAAACCTTTCAAGAAAATTTAATTTTACTTATTATAATATCGTATAATACTATAAGAAAATAAATAAAGTATATATAAGAAATTGATAAAGATAGAAGATTTAGCTTAAAGCAACAGACAGTGCGCGTTAAGGCGTGACAAATTTTCTTTATTTTTTTATTTTATGTTTTTATGAGACCACAATCGTTTTTTTTTTCTTCGAATTTATATCTTTTTTCCGAATTATATAGCCTTGAAAGATAATTTATTCCCTTCTGTCTCTCATTAGTTTATTCAATATTTTGGATAGTGCCGAACTGAAAGTATTTAACATTATTGATGTATTTCTAGTACGAAACGTTTACACTAATAATGTCGTCGTAACGTATTTTTCTTATATATGTAAAACGTATTTTGATTATATATTTGACAAATTGGGAATTTGTCATGCTAAGTTTAATTGTGAGAAAAAAAAACACTTTAATTTCAGTACTGTAGACACATAAAAGCCGAATAAAGCTTTACAATTTAAATATAATTACTTATGATTACTCTTTACGTAATGAAATATGTGCCATGTAATTTGGAGTTACATGCTTCCATAGTAACTTTAAAAAATCCTGAATATATTAGGCTGAAGATATATTGAATATTCAGCACATTTAATTTGTAATAATGTAACCCTCAAAATTTAAAATTTACAAATTAAGAATAGACACATTTTTAATGTGGAACTGCATGAACCAATCACTTTTAAATGGAGTATTATTATAGAAAAGAAACTAAAAACTCTTTGAATTTATTTTCATAGGCTTGGATAGTTTGATAGTTCATGGATATATTCAAGAGTAATATGTGTTCATATAAATGGAGCCGAATGTTGATATATTAATTGTGAGTAGTTTATTTAGTTTGATGTGATATTTAAATGCTAATTAAAGATTAATATCATTTAAAATTTTAAATCAAAACTAGTATAAATGGATCACAACACTTTTTGACTTTTGTCAGTAGCGTTGTGAGAAAAACTCATAAGGTACTTAATAATAACCAAATCTGTCTTATAAATTAGCTTCCTGTGGCTTTTCTTCAAAACTTATAATTTACGGGCTGATTTTATAAATTTACATCTACCGATGCCTTTAGGTTCTTTAACCGTGCATTCAAATAGAAATAGTTTATTCGAATTTGTATAGAATATTTCTGATTTAGAAATTTTTTAATTCGGTATAATGTCAACAACATACTATATATAATATTAATAGAGTGTTTATTTACAAAGCAATATCCAGAGATAAATTCTTTTAATAATAATGGTTTTATATAAAATCTCTCCATTTAAAAAATGACAATTATATATACGCAAGAAAGTCCATATAATACATAATAAACAGACACAAATCCATGAATAGATTAACATTTTCAAAAGCCCAGTATTACGTATAAAGAGAGCACAAAACTCTACAAAAAAAAAATTAAACCACCCCTCATATAAAAAAAAACAAACAATGACAGAACAGAATAGACGTAGACTATATAAAGTAAATAAAGAATAATGATGAGACATAGAACCCAGAAAATTGTGATAATGGATGAAGAAAAAAATTATCCTTAAATATACAAGCAAATTTTATTTATTGACATTTATTATATGGACTTGAATTTTGAACTTAAAAGTATTAAAAGTGCTAAAAGATTATAAAATTTGCTGTATTTGTGTGGTTCCCCTTTTTTTTTGTTAGGTGGAGTCTATGTATTTATATAAATAAATAAAAAGGGAATAATTTTCTCACTTGTGATTATTTATTGTGAATAAAAACCGCAATAGAATTTAATGAAACGACAATTTCGAGTCGATTGTATTTTAAATCCACTTCGAATCTAAGTTATTTAGAAATTTAAATAAATAATAAAAAATGAATGTGAAAATGAAATAATGTTTTTGTGTTTAAATTTTTGTATTGAAAATTTAAAAATGACAATAAAAAATATTAAATTTAGCTGATTAAACTTTTATAGCTGTGAGAAATGCAACTTTCATTATAAATCTTTCATAAAAATAGCAAGAAATCATTTGTAGAAAGATTAACATAACAATAAAGGGTACAATAATTCTATTTCTAGATTGACTGTTTGAACCCTCTTGCTGAATTCCTATCTCTGCCTATCCATCCATCAAAGTTTTGTAGAGAAATTATAATAATCTCTAAAGATTTTATGATATCAAATTGATATTTTTGCTGTTCGAAGCAAAATCACTTAGTACGAAGGACTACATAAGCACTTAAATTTAATTCGACATAACCAGCAGTAGCATATATTCTATGGGGTCTGAAGGTAAATAATTTGTATAGCCCTTGATCATCATTTTTACTTCCTTCCATAATGCAATAGTTTTCGATCTTCCATCGGACCAGCAGGTCGTATTATATGATATGCAAATGCAGTGTGTTTAAAACGATACTTGACCGTTTAAATTATATTTTCGGTCTTTAGTTATTCTCTCTCAGAATATTTAACTTCGAAATATTAAATGGTATCTGTCGAAAGAGATTCGCAGTAATTTTCTCTGAACTTGAAAATTCTACTATAGCTTTATGGAAAATGCTTTTCCACAAAGTAAAGTAAGTATAAGAACATAAAAAACGTCAAAATTAATGTCAAAAAGAGCTATATGTTGCCATTGAAACCGAATAATAAGCAATGTGTGCCGTTTTTTTTTTTAATATTCGTGTCGCCTAATAGCGAGTCGACTTTATCTTTAATCATACCAAATTTTCGAGTCGAGAGGCGAGAGGCGAGGCGAGAATCCAATAGCGAGCCGAATGGCAAGTTCTTTATATTTTCTACGTTATTTAATCAAAGCTTTAAAATTAAATATACATATGTACATTATCTATATATAATTTTATACGTATATCTTATAAAATACAAAATGTTATATAATGTGAATCGGATATGATTTGAATACGCCCTGTTGTAAGCAAAAAAAAATTATTTAATTTTAACCCACCAAGCAAAAACACAAAATATAATAATATATAAAATTCGAAATTTGCAATGCTTTTTACTTTTATATTGCAATGTTTTAACAATTTTTAATAGGGTGTACACTAAATAGTTGATCGACGATATACCGACTTTATTTATAATAATATTCATAGCAAAAATATGCACACTTTCCCGAATTATTTGGGTACATAGCTTCAGAATGGGTCAATCAAAAAATATGGTTTATATGTCATTAGATCGGTAATTGAATTTCATTTAGAATAACCTATAAAATATTTCTAATTTCTATTTTGTTTGGAACTAAAGTTGAAATTTCTAGAACGTTATGAGCGAGATAAATTCACACGTAGAAACCAACTTTATAATGTAAAATAATTATGAAATTGGGGAAAAACTTTTCAGGAATGACGTATATTTGACAAAATTTAAATTTTTCGGATTTAAAACAACATAGAAATCTTTATTTTTGAAATGAGCATACATTTTGCTTCGAATATCGATGAACGATTTAGTAACCATCCTGTATAGCAAACTCGTACTATTAAAAATTTCGAATTTTATATAAATATATTTCAAGAAACAAAATCAATTACAATTTTTATTATTTCAATTTATTTAATCTGATTCTGAAAAAGTTTTATTGAAGTGCAATAATGCAAAAAAAGCAAAAAAAAGAATAATATAAAAAATAATCGACAAACTTTTAAATTCAGAATTGCAGTAAATCTGATAAATAAGTACATACAATAAAAGATTCTTGTATGTTGCATATATTTTTTTCAAAAAATTCTATTTCCCAAAAAATCCCCAAACAGGGAATTTCATATAAAGAATATTGAATTTTCAATTTTGTCTTCGTTTTCGTTTTTACTTTATATACATTTTTATGTTGTTAGAACAACATAACTTCTTTAATTCAAAATATATGTATTTATGTATATAGAACATATAAATTTTAAGAGTTTTTGAAAAATCTGAAAAATAAATACCTTCATGTTATTTTGATGTTTAGAATTTATAAAAGTTATCTTCGTCCCTGGTGGTGTGTACACTTTTACATGGAAAGTTTGAAAAGTTTTTTATCATAAAAATTATGACAAAAATCATAAATTTTTTTTTTGCGAATTATATTTATTTTGAATTGATGCCAAAAAATTTATTTATTTTATTTTTTTAAGAATTTTTATTTTATTTGATGACAATACTGTAGTTTATATATTTTCAATTTTACAAACTACTGTTTAGCTATACAATAAATTGCTTAGATAATAATTTACGAGATCTATTAATATTGCGGATATAAGATTTATTAAGTTTATTTATAATGCAATATAAAATAAATACTGTTGAGAATTGATCGAATAGTAGTGAATATTGTATTTTATGGAAAATAAATCTTATATCCGCATGGATACTTCGATTTGAATAGTAAAAAATATAATATGGAAGATGTATTAGCTATCTTAGTAGTAGAAGTAGTATGGACTTAGTATTACTATTACTTATAATATGGAATTTGATAATTAAAGTAAAGTAAAAAATTTAAAATTAAATAAAAATGGTGTTTGGTATTAAAAATAGTGATTTTCAAGTAAAACTTTAATTGATTTATAAGCCATGAAAATTATATTACATGACCACTTAGAAGAACTATAAAAACAGTGTAGCGTAGCCTGGAAATTGGGTAACATATTACAGAATTATTCACTGTATAAAATTGTTTTTAAAATAAGGTGAATGTGCAGAAAGAGCTGTTTGAATAAATTAAATCGGAATAACGATTTCAAAGGATGGAAATATCATCACTATTGGACTGATTAAATTAAATTTTTCTATATGTTTTTTAATCATACTTCATAAGAAAAAGACAAATAATATTAATTAACTTTAATCAATATTTCATTCTATAAAAATTATTAAAATCTAATAGTCAAGACTTTTCAAACATCGTGTCAGCGGGAATCTTAATAATAAGGCGAGAATTATGAATTATCATTAAATTTTCGTTTTAAAATTATGATGAATTTATGCATTATCACTTATAATACAGAATGATCAAGTTAAGGAAATCTAAACACTTTATTATCTGTGAAAAGTTATATATGGTATCTTACTGAGGAATTTGGAAATATGAAGTATTTAATAAAAAAGTGTAGCCTCAACTTCTCCGTTTTATTACATCTTAGCGTTTCTATTTCCATAATGATAAACAGAATTGAATAAATTAAAGTACAGTCAATAAATAATTTAATAATTTATAACCAATTTGAATATATTTGAGATATGTTGGAATTGACACAAAACTTATGGAAAAGTGATTAAATCATAAAAACGATAGTAACTGGGTTAGCTCCATTGAATAAAAAAAAACTGTTTTAAAAATTCTGGTATTTATCATTTCGAAATGTGAAACTAAAAATGATATTGAAAATATTATAACAAAACACGACAAAACACTTAATAAAAATAAAAATAAATTTGATTCCGCCTAACAGCAAACATCATAAAATAAAATAATGATTTATTTATATAAATATTTTTTTTTTTTATTTTTTATTTAGAAAATTGATGACATTATTAAGGCTTCTGGAAATGTGCCTTTTCAAAAATTCATAATAAATCTTATTTTAATACTTTCTTTTATAACAAAAGGATTACTTCTGTCACAAAACTGTCACCAACCAACAAATTTATCTAAAAGGCATATAGAAAAAATTATTTATAATATGTACAGATATAAAATACATAAATTTAATGCTTATATGGTGGAATTACTTTATTATTTTTTACTTTACAGATGTACTTAAAATATTTGTGTATTTAATTTAGAATTTTGAATTTTGAAGCCATAATAGATACGCCAAATACCAATACATCATTTATGATAATCAGGAATTTTTTTTAACGGAGGAAATCACTTTTTTTTTTGTAAAACGTAACATTTTGATTAAATACTTTTAAAATGTGATCTATTTTTGACAAGGCAAAACACATTTTATTATAATAACAATAACAAGAAAAATTAGATTTCATAAAGATTTATAAAAATAATAAGTATCGTATTTTTTTTAGCATAAAATAAGATGAAACCTCAAACAAAAATAAAAATATAATATTTTTCATTATTTATTTAATTTGATATATTAAAGAAGATTTAGATATTACGAAGGGTTATTAAAATATTTGAATTATATACAGAGAAAATTTAATTAAATTACCTCAAAATGAAATTAAGAATTCGATTTTTAGAAATTTTGAATTTTCCGGATTTCAAATATATAAAATACTTATTGAGAAGTACTTTATTATTAAAGGTACTATACGAGATACGAGATTTAAGTTATGGTTATGAACTAACTGCACGTGCTTTTTGTGATTAATATATTGCTTTTATCATTCAGTCTGCCTCCAAATAATTTAGATATACATGAGATACATTTTCCGATGTGGAGTAATAAAATAATAAATACACAGAAACTAATTTAAGCTTCTATTCTTAGACTTTCTCCAAATTCTAAAAAAATATTTACTATCGATAATGGATTAAGGGCCGTTGTTACATTACCGAAACGATACAAATGCTAGTAATTATTTAGAACTATTAATACAAGCAATCAAATAAAAATTAACAAATATAATATTAAAATTTTAATTAACAGGCTACCACTGACATAGGGTTTCACAATTTTTGAACAGAATGCTGCTACTTCGGCACCTGGGTAATTCAAGCTATTTGAAATTGAAAGAATCGATCAACTTAAAATGTTACCATTAGCATTAATTAGGCTTCGCAGTTCTGTAAATAACAATACTACTTCTCTCCGCTGTCACCTGTCAATTCAATGGAAATTAGAAATAGTCTGCTTAAAGATTAATTAATGTTTAATCAATTAAATATATTTATATTTTCTACTTGATTAAACAGTAATTATAAGAATATACATTTTCAGTTCGGTGCATGGCATATGCTGTAGATTTAGTGGAATATACAAAAGTGAGCTACCCAAATTGTTATCAAATCATCGCTTGCGTTTTATATTACGTAGACGAACTTTATATCAGGATTTAACCGGATTGCGATATAGTAATATGGACTCCGTAAACTTGATCTTTAACAATAGAGAATAGAGTCTAGTCAATGTTTGGAAGCATATCATAAAGAACAAATGAAAGTTCAGGTCTTGCAAACCGTAATAATATAAAGGTAAGTAATAGTGAACTAATACCCTCTTAACTAGTTTAATGAAAATTTACTTATGGTGAGCTTTGTTGAATATAATATTGATAAGGTGATGCACAACTACTACAACCTTAATGTCTGTGCTTGGCTCGATGTTTGGCTGAAATACTATTTTATATGTAGTATTTTAATCGTTAATAGAGTTTTCAGTATGTTCTTATTACTTCTTATTGCATAGTAACCGAACGAATTTATTTCGTTT
The DNA here is from genome assembly GCA_963920725.1 of Rhamphomyia laevipes. Classification (NCBI taxonomy): domain Eukaryota; kingdom Metazoa; phylum Arthropoda; class Insecta; order Diptera; family Empididae; genus Rhamphomyia; species Rhamphomyia laevipes. Next base: position 5,362,048 of record OY987256.1, on the reverse strand, counting down.
GTATATATTTTTCCTAAATATAATTAATTCTAATTATCTAAATTTCTTTTTAATATTGAGTTGGTTGGTTGGTTAAAGTGGCGAGTCCTTTACAACATGACAGCGAACCCAATTAGCGCGTTACTACGATTTTACAATCTATGCAATTCAGTTACTATGCAATTAAATTAACATAACAATAATGCCAATGTATATAAGTTATATTCGTCTATATTTTAAAACCGAATAGCTTTTTATTATAAATTATGCCATAATAAATAAATTAATTACATATTTTTCAAATAAATTTTATTTATTAAAATCTAAATGTAAAAATAAATCAAAATTTCTTAAAGGATGTATTTTAACACAAAATATTTTAAATGTTATATAATATATACTAAAAATTTCGTGGGTAATCAAAAATTATAATGATATTTACGCGACGGAACGGAATTTTATATAATGTAATAATAATGGATGATGTCATTTTCATACAACATTCCCATTTTAAAATTCATATAAAAACCATATAACATATAAAAATCTTTTAACACAAATTGAAGCTATTAAAATACAACTTCGTCTTACAGTTTGTCATTTATATTATGGGATGCCGGAAAAACAGAAATGAATAAGGAAAATTAGAAAATTTTAAATATTTTTTTTGAATTAATCTTAAAAAGTGTTCCATGTTAGTGACAAATTTTAATTAAATTTATACAACTGGTGCGAAATAAATTATGAACCATTTATTAAATACGTAGAGAGCAATCTTTCACTAGGTCGGTTTACAATATGTAACAAATTACAAATATTTCTGCAGAAATAGTACACTAGCTTTCTAAAGTAATGACTAAAGACAAAATATGAAAAAATCAGTGGACAAAAATGAAAGATAAATTATTGTTTAATAAATGAATCCTTTAAAACAATTTCAACGCGGGTTTAAGCTCTATGAAATTATGTATCAATTTACGTGGTTAAAATCGTTATGAAAAAGTTATGGAAACATTTCGTTTAAAATTATTTCTTATAGTAAAGACAGATATAACTAAAAAATCCACATTTCTGTCTAAATACGATTTACTGTCAAACCCTTTAATTTTATGAAAACTCTGAATTTTTAAGTTTCTTTTTTTTTTTAAGGTCATCACTCAAAAAGTGAGTTGTTTATTCATTGCTGATATAAATGAATTATGAGCATATATGACATAAACAGTTTTATATGTTTAATGCTGATGGGATTTTATAATTTCATTTTTTTTTTTCCTTGTTTTCTTATAGCTGCGACAACACTGAAAACGATTAAGTGCTCTCAAGGTGCTCGTTTTCATATATATATATAATACTATATATATAATAAAAATAGTCCTTTTGTATGATGTACGATGCTATACGGAAGGAAAAACAAATCATCTGATTTTCTTTTTATATAATAATAATCTTCAACTAAACAAAATCAGAAAAAAATAGAAGAAATTTTTCTTGTAAGGTGACACAAGGGATATAAATTGCTATCGTACACATATGAGACTAATGATATGTTCTACTTTTTGTCACCATTTTTTCTCTATTGTTTTGTTTACGGTTAGAGCTTTTTTTAAATCACATTATGAAAACTGGGGTAGTAAAGAGGATATCAAAAAAAAAAAAAAAATTAACCATATAATAGTAAAATAGAAAATGTCATCACTTTTCCTTAATGACCTTCCAGTCCAAACAAATAATTTCAACATGAGATGAAAATTTATTATACCTTCTTCCTTATTTTTTTTTTTTTTTTTTTTTTGCTATTTCCTTCCGTTTTTGTATTAAAATTTTTATATATAGTGTTAGTTATAATGGTGATAATTACATTTTCTTATTCACACTTTTTTTTGTATGATACTTCTAATGGTTAAATAAAAAAGAAATGTTGAATAGAAAACGGTGCCGTCTTTAACATACAATATTTAAATTATGTGATGGTATAAATTAGAACAATTTTGTATAAATTCTATAATTATACCTTGTGTCAGTTTCTGTGTGTTTTTATTATTTAAATAAACTCTAACAGAGTTTTTATTGAATAATTTAAATGTAATTTTTCCAATAAAAGGTTAAGAAATTATGGCAAATTTGAGATAAAAAATTAAAAGACATAAATTCAAAAGAAATTACTGTGACTAATGGGAACTGATAATCTGAATTTCTACGGACCTGCTATTTTCACTATTCGATATCGAATCATTATTTGTACTATTAATTGCATCAATGGAATGCAAAAAATTGTTTTACCATTTTCCATGTCTTTTGTCTTACATTCTTCGAAACATAGACCAAGTAGTATATAATAATTGAGTTTGGCTGGTTCAACTAATGTTCGAATGTAAATAAGTTCAAATTTTAAAAAATTGAATCCATTACAATAAACTTTAACATAATTTCAAGTTCAAAAAAGGATGAAATTTAAAGTTTTCTTAAATTGTTCGGAAAAATAACTGAATTGTATAGTCGGGTGCTGTGAATACACTATCCTAAATGTTTAAATATATAAAAGGATTCTTAAGCTTCTGGGTTACCTAAATCTTGAATCCAATTGTAATATTTATTGTTATATTACTGGTTTTAAAAATGAGTTTTCTTTGAAATGCTACATATAAATATTTGGTATAATTCTATAATAATTGTACTGACCTACTACACTCAGGTACACAGAATGTCCGATTGGTGGTGTTGTTGATATTTGACATTCATAAATTCCAGAATCTTTTCTTTGTGCATATCGAATACGTAACGTCCAATCTTCTGCATGCGGTGAATGCATTGCTTCAAAACGTTGATCTGATGTATATGTATATCGGCCGACAGTCAGTAAATGTATATCTCTGTGACGAACCCAGGAAACCTGAAAAAATGATGAAGATTATAAGATGAAAATAAATAAATTTTATAAAAATATTATTTTCGAAATGATTGTCAAATAATATGTAGATAAAGTTATGAAATGTGAAACAGACAAGTTGAATACAAAGATTAACAAATTTTTAATTTTTAAAGCAGAAACTTTTCATATAATACGACATAAAACATTAACAGAATTTAATAATAAAGATACAAAATATAATATTAAATTATTAAGTTTCTCTTCTGATTTCATATGCTAAAACTAAAATGAATATTGCTGAATGTTAAATAAAACATAAAATCTCACAGAATATAAAATTACATTTTCTGATTTGGATAAATAAAAAAATTGAATAAAAAACCTTAGAATCATTAAATTTTGTTTTAAATCTCCAGTGTGTTAAAGTTGATTTATGTTGAAAAGAATTGTAAAATACAAAAATGGATTGCAAAATCTAACTATAGTGTACCAATTTCATATGTATGGAATGGACTATACTTTTAGTTGCTGAAGTTCTTTATCAATTTGTTATGCAATATTTTACAATAAACACTGCGCCATCTGGCAAAAGAAATATGAATGACCACTGTCGTAATATTGGTCAACTATTTATAACTTTTCAAAACTTAGCATAGTTAGTTTTAGTAATTGATTTTTCTATGTATTGGAATCATATATCAATATCAAGCTGACGAAATTTAAAATATCCTTGAATATATTAAAACCGAGGTCTCTCAAAATTGATACTCTAATATATTGTTCAATAAATTAATGTTAAAAAGGATCAGACAAAATGATATGAAGACATGAAATGTTTTGTTTCTAAAAACTAACATAAAAACAATAAAAAAAATATCGAAATTATTTATCTAGAAAATTTATAGTTTTTCTTCTTTTTTTAAAACTATACTGCATAAAATTCAAATACATTTTATAGTAACTGATAATTGTCATACGAAATATAATTTTCCGGATATCCGCACAAATGAACTCTCTAAAGTAAATTTCACCAGAAAATTTAATTATTTAAGAACAATATGACTTCATAAACGAAATGGAAATTACATTTTGTTCTTAATACTTGTTCTTTTTGATTTTTACCCTATAGGTTGTACAAAAGTCGTCAGTTTTATAAAATATTTTAACTAAACATTTCAGTTTCAATCAATTTCTATTATAATTTTATTGATTTGTAAGTTTTACCACAAACAAATAATTACCCAGACATAGCACGTTGAATAAAAAAAAGGTACGATTTCTTTTTCCAAACAGACAACTCTAACTCTTAACAGACAAAAAGCTTATTTAGTAACTGAAAAATTTCTAACTTAAGCTTTGAGCTCTAACCGACTCAAATATTTGTTTGAAAATATGTACTCGCTTTGGTTTTCTCAATATTGAAATATATTAGAATTAAATATTTAAACTTTAAAACTAAATATTTATTGAGTCGGTTAAAGCTTAAATAATTAAGTTAGAAATTTGTCGATTACTAAAAGAGTTTTTTGTCTGTTAAGAGTTGTCTGTTTAGAAAAAAAAAGTGGAACTATTTTTATGTTCAACGCGCTATATCTGGGTAATTGTTTGTGTGTGGTTTTACTTTAACAGATCTAACATAAAAATTCAGTAAAATGGAAAAATCATGTCATGTTATATGATTTTTCCATTTCAGCAGCAAAAACAATACTTTTGTCTGGATGAAATTATAATAAGTAAATAATTTTACATTATTTATAACCAAAAATTTAAATTTTAATTAAAAATTACTCAAGATTAAAATTTGAAAATTTAGATTTGGTGGGATGCCGGGAGCATAAATTATAATATTGTATAAAATTTTCAAACGAAAATTATTCAAGTTATATTTAAATATGTAGTATATAAGTAAATTATTAAAATGTATATTCTACTGAATATACTCCAAAATTGCTTCAAATGCAATTATGAAAAAACTAAATTTTTAGTTACAAGCATATTCAAATTCACGTAACATTAAATATTTGCATAAGTTTTTTTTATTTTTTTTTTGTAAATTTCCATAACAGTAACAATTATTGCATCCATTTTTTATTTTTTTTAAAAAAAAATTAAGTTTTAAAATATCTATTTCATATCCTTGCAGTAATTTCAAGCAAACTAATAAAAACCCTTTGTGCTAACTAATTATTAGTTTATCTTAACATAAACTATGAAGTTTGTATATTAGCGTTACTATAGTAATACTATTTCTTGATAACTGAATACTTTCAGAAATTGAAGCCATATATTTATAGATATCATATTACAAATTATAAAGAACAACAAATAAAATAAATTGATTTATTACAAAAAAAAAAAAACTTTTAAAATCATTTTTGCAGCTTCAACAATCAAATTGTAAAATTTACAAAAACCTAAAAAGAACTCAAAAATCAGTACTTACTTAAAAGCAAAACTTAGGGATTCTAGAAGTGTAGGGGCTTCTAAAGTTCATTAAGTTTTAACAACTTCGCAAGTAAATTTTTTTTAATTTTTTCTTAATTAAATATCTGAAGATATCCAATTTGAGGTTCATCCATTTAGACTGACTCGAAAGTATTGAATTCAAGAAATTTATTTAACACTTACTGGAGATAAGTATAATATTTATAGTAAAATTGGTCAAACCTAAACAGAATTACGAAAAACATTATTGAACTAGATTAAAAATTGAACATTTCGTCAGAACCAGACATTGTTTTCTTTGTTAACTATACTATCTTAACGAACTAAACGATCTATAGCCAGTAAATACCCTACAGAAACGATACATTTCATTAATGGAACAAGATAGATCTAAAATAACTTCATTCATGCTTTAGTTCACGAGAATATATGGTACAAAGAAATGATAAAACTCTACATACAATCCTGGAGAGTCTGTCTTGGTTTCGCCATTTGACCCAACCAACCAATCAAAAATTATAAAAATTTAAATTGAACTCGTCGTTACACTAAATTATTTGATTTTCATATAATAAATTTTCTTATCAATTTTTCTGTATACAATTTTTTTTTTAAAAAGAATTATATCAATTCTAAAAAAAATCATAATATATACAAAATTGTGAAAAATTACTTCAATTTCCATACAACATAAATACTTCAATACTTAACTGTGGTATCAAACACCAAACAGAGACCCACTCATAAGATATGTATCTTATTAGCTAACAAATAATCTTGTCAATAACCTTAAATAAGCCATAATAAGATTTTGATTTTCTATATACATATATAATTTTTCTATATAGATATAGAGATCAGACCTCTGGGTAACATTTTGTAAATGGTTTGGGGGTGTTCCTCTTATAATACTTGAGTTATCATCGTAAATTGAAAAAAAAAAAATCTTTTTAGAATATAATCCGCCAGCTAATAGTGTCTTTATGCTTAAATATTTTTCTTGGAAGACGAATCAAGTAGAAATTTTCCTTAAAAAAAAATATTGAATTTTTTTTTTATTTTATCTAGTGATGGATGACCCGTTTCTAAAAGTCCTTCTTCTAAAAAATATTATTGTATATTCATATAAGAAAAATCATATATTTTCTATATATCATGTGGAAATTCAACAGAAAAAGAAAAATATAAATTTCTTTTATTAGGAAAACATTATACACAAAAGCTAACAAAAATATAAAAATATATATTGGCATTAGCATTGGCACAATCGAGTTTAATAGAGATGGAGGTTTTATATATAGAGAAATTGCAAAACAATATTTATCCTGTCGTACTTGTATTGCCACCGGGGCTGTATAGTAGGATTTAGCAATCAAAGTTTCTGTCTCTCTATATATAAAAAAATAATTCTAAATTCGTATAAGATTTATATTCGGTTTACATCATTTCAACAGCCATAGAACAAATAGCGAGGGTGAAGGCTGGGAAAAGGATTTCTTAACAAGGATATTTTGTATATATATAAAGAAATAATATAAACAAAAATCTACATTGATAACAAGCGAGATTTTTTTTTGTTTGTTGTCTTTATATTTCATAAAAAAAGATAAAAAAATATTAAAAAAATTTTTATTTTTTATTTGTTGGGAGTTATATTTTGTGCAATTTTGTAGTACACACGATGATGGTATTAACGTATGAGATATAACATAAAAATACATAAAGTAAAAATAACAATACTGAATATAAACAAAAAAAAAAACTGTTTTTATATGCCTACGTTATCCTACGTATATACACGTAACGTACATAGAATATAAATACAAACATCTGGCAGAAAAGAAGAATGTTTTTGTTGTTGTTTTAGCATAGTACATGTTCGGATCAAAATTTATGTATTTTAAATATGAACAGATAAACAACAAAAATAATAGATTTAAAAAAAGAAAAAAAGTACAAATAAAAATTTTTGTTTTATCCAAAAAACTTGAATTTATAGTTTTAAATTGTAGAGTTTATGTTGGATCAAAGGATTTTCTTTAAAATACATTTTAGTGTTAATATTAGAGATTAGGTCTTTGATGTGTCAGATAATAAACAACAACAGGTCAATAAAAAATATTTAAATTTTAAAAAAAAATTTACAAAATTTAGGACATTTTTTTTTTAGAAATTGTTTTATAAAATTTGAATTGATTACATTAGGAATGTAAAAAGGACTTTTTATTGTAGGTGTAATAAAAATATGTTTAAATAAAAAATTTGTAATATTTTAAAAACAAAAATGTAATAGTAAAATTATAAGTTGAACAACTAATTTAATAAATCATTTTCCAATTAAGAAGTCACTACAATAATTCCCTAGAATTCGAATTAGAAACAGATAAGGGCTGGGCAAGAAGACCCAAGCACCACTGCGATCAATGATAGTCCTGTAGTACCCTTAAATTTTTAGAGCTCACTAGAGAAGCTAAAACTGTTTACAAATTTGAGGATTTTCTTAAGTGGGCTGGATGAAATATCCAAAGGTGTGGGGAACTAGTGACCAAGAGTTTGAAATCTCTGAAAAGACAGTCCTGCACATTCGCAAAGGAAATGGGAGGCTGTTTTCTCATCATCGTTGCAAATTCTGCAAGTAGACGATAAGGACCTGTCAAACTTTCTGAGATGGTAGTTCAGATGACAGTGTACTGTGAGGAAGTTTGTTAGGAGACGAACTTGATTTCTGTTAAAAGATAAAAGCTCAATAGTTCTTTTCCTAGAAGGAGACGGTATAAAGTTTTTGGCGTGAATGCACCCTGGGGTTTGTTGCCCCAGGGTGCATTCCCTTGTGATTAATAGCCATTCATTTATGGCTGTTTTAGCCGTCCTGAGCGGGATGCAATAATATCCTTAAAGAACTCATAATATTAATCACAACTCAAGTCGTATTGAGAAATTATAAAATGCTCGTATAATTTTACAATTATCTATTATTAATTTACATAATAAAAACTTTGAATTTTTTTTATAGATTCTCGTTAATTTCAATTGAAATTACACTTACAAAATTAAGAAAATTAAAATAATTGAAAATTTTCTAAGATTTACAAAATTTCGGTATTTTTAATTTACATAAAATTATAAGGTTTCAAAGATTCTGTTATTGAAAAAATGATTTACTTTTCAGAGGAGTTAATTTGAAAAGTAACCTGGTTATATAATTTCAAGCCATTCATTTTATCTACCTATTTCTATACATAAATAGCGTATTGAATTAATTCTACTATTGTAATTTTACATCAAGAAATATAATATAAAAATGTCATACAATTCAAGTCTTAATTTTATTTTATGCACTATTTCACTTGAAATTGAATTGATATTTTAATCATTCAATTAATCTTTTCGTATATATTTATCAAAATAAATTATTTCCTTGTAGGGACATAATAATGATTGATCTTTCTGTATAATAACATAATTTTTTGTAAATTTTATTTACCATTTAAAGCCAATCATAATTCATCATCGTATAAAATGAATTCACTAAAATAAAACTGTCTAAATGTGTATAACCTAATTCGGTATTCATCAAATATTATTTATATGTACAAAAAACATATTTTTAATGTAGCAGAAAAAAAGTCAACAGAAAAAAATTCTTTCCAATTATATTTAAGTTAAGTGAAATTATGCAGCAGACTTCTTCACTGCATAATATTTTGTTAATAATTTATGGCAAAATGCCAATATATTTTTATTTTTTTATTATTATTATTGCAATCATATTATAAGCAACATTTGACAAATTGCAATTTATATTTTATAGAAAATTTGAAATTGATCCTTTAATAATATAATTGTCATCATTCAATTTGTACAGGGGGCTATTCAGAAAATATTTGGCTAAATTTAATTGGGATGGAAAATTAATTTTTAAATTTTTATGGAACATTATTGAAACTATGAAAAATGTCAGATTGAAGGTTGAAGTTTGTTCAGCATTGTTATATCCATCTATACAATAATGTACCACGTACTGTAATTTGGAATTTTTAAAATTATTAAATAAATAAACACCAATATAAAATTGACTTGAAGTTTAAATCATATTTTTGTATTGATATATATTTGACAATAGTTATTTGTTTGATGTGAAATATTGCCTTCCGTTGCAACATAATAAGAAGGCTTTGTGAAGGTCTGTGGCTATCATTATATCAAGACAGATTTTTTTTGGATATATTATCGTCCTTATGTGAAGGTCAGGGTTAAAAAAATGAAGAACTAATCCTATCAATAACTCAATTTACCTAGAACAGTTCTCGACAAAGATATAGTATTGAAAGAGCCGAACAACATTGCATTACGTCACGTCGTAAGTATTGGTACCACACGTGGAATTTCATCGCAATCACATACACTGTGGGTGCATCTATCAGAATCCTTAGGTAGGTACCGTGTTTACGAGAGAATGGCCAGTAAAAAGGCAGATCAGTTCCCTATACTGATTTGTGTATTCATGGACAGAATGAATTCCAATTTCGTTTTAGATAGTCACTACCATATGTAAAATTAGATAAAAAATAGATAAAATATCGGATGGAAGTTTTTTAGTCCTCATCCTAATAATATCGGAAAACCTTATCAACAGAAAAACTACAGAAGCGACAATGTATCGTAGAATTCAATTAAGATTATCAGAAATCTATATGTTAACCTCGAAATATAGATAGGACCGTTGAAGATCGAAGGAAAGGAAATATCACTTAATATAATTCATAATTTCATTATTTAATATATCTAATAATTTCTAATAAATAAAATTAAATTTCCAAAATAAATTAGTAAAGAAAATAACGATAAAAATAACAAAAATTGAATATATAGTCAGTAATCTGCTACAATTTATATCCTTCTATAACTACTACAAGCTTTGGTTAAAATATTTTAAAATAAGAATAATTGATATCATTGTCCATATAACCTGCAATATTTTATATTTCAATGTAGACAGGTAAATAAGGTTACAATAACAGCTATAATACACTTTGCTCATACTGCAAACAAAAAATAGACTATAAAATAATTAGCCTAATTAAACTTTTACCATTCTAATTTATATATAAAAGTACCTATAACATATTTGCTAGTTTAATAATGTAATGTACGTTCTAAGAATTGACAAAAATAGCATAGTTCGTCATGAAATTTTAACTTTTATAGTCATGTAAACATGTACGTATTTTTATAGTCATCCGTAATTTAGTTTTTAATTAATTATCATCATTACATCATTTTATATTAAAATTAAACTCTTTTAAAAAAAAGGACTTTATTTTCTTTGCCATTGCTCATTAAGTAATAACAAAAATTACAAATTACTTTTCCACTTAAACTATTATAATTAAATGACTTTTCTGAAACTATATAAAAAATTATAATTATATATTAAAAACCTTTATACTCTGGGCTCTAACGACTAAACTTTATACAAGATTATAAATTAAATTAATTGTTTTCCTTCTTGTTTATATAAGACAGGAGAAAAATATAATTTTCTTTTTTTTTTGGTATAAATGATTTTCAATAAATTTAGTGAAAAAGAAATATTGTGAATAACAAGAATATTGTATAAATTATATATATATATAATATTATTGGTAATAAATTTAATCAGGAAATCATTAAATCCTATTTTTTCTATTAAACCATTTTTATCCTTTCAATATATAATTTTAACTTTTTCTTATTGTTAATTTAGTTCCTATTAATAATTTTATCTAATTATCGTATTTACTGAATTTGCTGACAATTTCATATTATATTCATTATACGTTGTCAGACAACGTAACCAGAGGCGTACCGTACATAGGTGTAATATGTGGATGGAATTTGAATTATTATAGAGCCAAAAATCATAAAATTGGAATTAAAGCTACAAAATATTTATTGTACGTAATACGGAACTTACGTAACAAATAATACTATTAAACCCAATTCTGATTTTACAAATAGTTGATATTTGGTTCTATATTTTTTAGAAAGAACATCAAACAAAAATGTTGATATAAAAAGGATGAATACCAAAAATCAAGTTAAACTCCTTTATATAAAACCGATGAATTTCCTTTGACCGTTTTAAATCTAAATAAATCATATAAAAACGGAAATTATTTCTAAACTGTCATATTTAAAATTTACTAAACCTCTACACACAACAACCGTAATTTCAAATTTGCTATTCAACTTACTAATGCCAACTTAATGATTACAATTGAAAAACAAAATATCAGGAAGGCATAACAGAGCGAATTAAATTAATATTAATTTGACCAAGGTTGGTTTTTCTTATGTACAGGTCAAAATAATTTTCAAATGAGAAAACGAAATAAAATTTTGTACATTGGCTATTTAGATTACGCCCCTGGACTTTAGACAAGACTAATTATTTGCAATACTATATATAAAATTTATATAATAATGTATAGAAAGGAAAAGAAAATTTAGTGTATCCTTTTAGCTTATTTCGGATTAAGAACTTGAAGAGACACATTCATTCTATATCTCCTAAGACGATTATATATACAATAAAATCATTGTATATATAAAAAAAAACTTATATTTCAGAATTAACTTTAACAAACCTTACAGAAGGGTATGTCTAAATCCATAATTTTTCTTATAAAAATATCAAAATTGTGAATGAAATTATATAGGAAATTTAAGTGTAGCTACAAATTCGTTTTTTTATTTCTTTTTTTTTTTTTTGGTAAATCCATAAATATAAAAATTAAATAAATGTCTTAGCTATTTGACCGAATGAACATTTTTGATGGATGAATCAAATTTTACTCATTCGTTTATTTTCAACTTTAGATTTTGAAAGTTATTTTTTTTTAGATCAAAATATTAATAAAATTTGTGTGTTTTTATTGTGAAATGCTTTTAGTAAAAAGTATATTAACAAATATAAATATTTAAAAAAAAAAAACTGAATATTTTCTCCATTTTGTATATAGAAATTATTTTAAATGTATAAGATTTTTGATTCGATTTGATGAAACTGATCAGATTGACATTATTATTGATATTTTTCCCCAAAATATTTATCTGGTGTCACTAAAAGTACTTATGATAACCTAATTTTTCCAAAAAAACTGAAGATAAAAAGTTGTTGAGGCCGTCTTTTTTTTATTGTTTGTTTTCATTAGCAAAATAACAAAATATATATAAAAAAATTTAGTAATATATTTCGTTTCACTAATTTTGCGCTTCATAAGCTTTTTGTTTTGATTAACCAGCCAAAGGCTAACAAAGAATAAACTTTATTTTTATTATATATATAACAGAAAGAGCCTTAAGAAATACTCGTCCTTAATTTTTGTATAGATATATATTATTTATATACTGAATTATGTATGATATAATAATGAAAATAGAAAAAATTTCGGTAATATTTTATTATTTATAAATAAGGTTTGTAAAATTACTGACTATTTGTCAAAATTATCGGAAAATTCGAATCCCAGTAAATTAAAAAAATATAAATTTAAATATTAAATTGAAGCAAATTAGTTAAAATTTCATTTCTCGTAGCCCAGTATATAGAAAAATTGTAGATTCTTTAATGTAATTTCAAGATTATTAAATTTAAATAACTTTGAAATTGTAGATTTCACAGTGAAAGTTTGAACTCAAGCTTAACTAAACCGATTGTATTAGTTTAAGCCTGCAAATTAAACTCATTTGATTTCTCAATCAAATGTAGCCGTTGAGTTTGACTGAACCAAAAAATTTTAATTATTATGAATGATAATTGAAAATAATGTTATTTTATATGAAAATTAACCATAAAATTTATTGTAAATTAGTGTTAATTAGGTATATTTTTTAATTTATTTCTTATGAATTTATTTTCTATTTGTTATAAATAAAATCTAATAATAAAAAGGATATAAAGTTAAGTTTAAGCCCTACCCATTTGCGGCTTAAGTTAAACCTCACTTTAAGAAAGGCTTAACTTTAAGCTTGCATTGAAATACGAGAAATTAAGCTAAACCAAAATTGAAAGCTATTTGACAAAGGATGTAGTTGTCACTGTAAACTCGACCATTATTGAACATAAATAAAGATTAGAAAATAATTATTGCGTTACTGACATTATAGCCAAAATTACGCAAATCTTGGACTAAGAAACTAATTTTTACACCGAAGTAAGTAAATTGATAAAAAAGTTAGTGATAAAAAGATAATGTCTTTTTACTAATTTAACGAACCATCTTGCTTGTAAATATTTCATAACTAACATCAGCTACTCCCCTTCTGTTTTGAAGTAACAGTTGACAGAATTCGAAGCCCTTTCAACTACTCTGGAGTTTGGTAATTTTTAAAAAATTATTGAGTAATATTAACAGATTAATTTAATGAACCATGTAACAGAAAATTATTGTGTTGATTAACATAAATGACAAATAATTGTTGCCTAATTTCATCTGACTCAATTTTATCATACCAAAAAAAATACAATTACTATTTACACATACCCCAAGTTTTTGTGATGGAAAAATCTTTTATAAAAATGAAGAAAATTTTTATTTAAAAAGAACTCTAAATATTACATTTATCTTTAATACATAACAATTCTACCACAACATAAAAGTTAATATGATTTAGTACCATATGAAAAAATAAAATAATATGCAAGAAAAATTAGATAAATAAATATCTTATAAATGTATGTAATATGTTTTTATTATTGATTGATTTTTGACTTTATAAAGCGTATCAAAGATGATAAAAATTAAATTATAAAATATTTATATATTTTTTTTTCTTTTGTTTTTATATTTCGTTTTAGTTATTATTTAGACAATAAGTTTTATAAAATATATAAAAAATATTATTTATTTTTATTATTATTATTATTATGAAAAACAAAAATTTTATATACATAGATATTTATTTTGGGGTTGTCCCAAGGACTTTTGATCTAGAAAGATAGTTATCATCATCAGTTAGTATGTATGTATATAAGAATTGTGTTTCCGACCTTTCCCAGATTGAAATTAAATAAATAAAAAAAAAAAATTATATAAATTTTTTTTTTTGGGTCTTTTTCATTCCTTTGTGGTTTAAAACATTTTTATTATATAACTGAATTTTTCCTTGATGTTTTTTTTAACTATATCTGTACCAGGATTATCCATTATCGGAACAACATTATAAATTATAATATTAAATTTGTGTTTCTTTGTAAATGCTTCCCTGTTACAATCTGTAACATTTTTACAAACATTTTGTCTGATGTGTTTTCCATTCGTAAACTTCGTAAATTTAGTTAATATTGAAGATATTGAGAAAAAAAAAAGGATAAGAAAATATGTTTTAAAATATTGGTATTATATAATTTACATGTAAAATGTAATTTACATGTAAAATATGTTACTCAGAAATCAATAAATTAAAAATTATGGTAACAATATGCTTTAAACCTTCGAATTTATTCATTATATTTAAATTATAAATATGATAACATTATAGAAATTGAAACTAATTATATTAAATATACTACCAGATAATGTAAAAATGTAAGTATATAAAAGAATCCTAAAGCAAAATTACATAAGAATCTTGTATTTTATTATAGAAAATTACTAAAATAATGAAATTTCTGTGGGTTTTCTGAGAATTCAAATTAAAATCGTATTTATAATAATCAAGATTGAAAGAAAGATTGTAAAAATATATGGGAAAGTTATGATTTTATTAAATATTTGAAACTACAGTCTGTCCACTTGTACTTAATTATAATAACTATATTAAAAATATAATTATTATACGTTAGTAGCATAGTTTACAGAAAACTAAATTATAGAGAAAATTTAAAAAACTTAATGGCTTGGGTAGGCAGTCAGTTGGTATGGTAAAACCAAACAAACCAATTGGAATGTAATTCAATTCCAGATTTGATTAATCAAATAAAAGTTAATAACATATTAATCTAATACAAAAAATGAAATCCCCAGAAATTAATACAACAATTTCGAGAAAATTGTAATAATTTGCCAGTAGATCAATTAGACAAAATATAGAAATGTAATCCTTATTAAGATCCATCACGTAAAATGAATTGTTTTGGTATAGTATTTCTATAAATTTACCAATAATCCAGCTTTTTTACTAGCTTCTTTTTATTTAAAGCTGAAAGCTTCTTTTTTTATTAGAGTTTTCATATTTTCTAATAGAGTTTTCATATCATTTAATGATTTCGTAAGGCAGACGCCAGTTGTACTATGTAAATTTTTGATATAAATCGCGGTAACTTTAGTACCAGTATTGCCAAGAAATTTAATTTTCTTTCGTTTGGGGTTTTTATATTTAATTTTTCTTCAAAATTATTATTCAAGATAATTGTAAACTCCATTAACTAATTTTAATAATTTATTGTATATCCAAAAAAAGAAAATTTAAATTTAGACATATTTCACAATCAATATCATAGATAAATAAGACAAGTGTTAAAAAAACGATAATTCTACATGTCGCCATCAAAAAAAGGACTGAAGTACATAAAATCCTTATCCGTTTATGTCAATTATACCTCTTTATATGACAGCTAATCCTATATCTCCCCAACTATCCAACAAAACAATTTTTTTATTCAACCAAAAAACATCCTTAATTTATATATAGATCGGATAAATTAACAATATCTATACACACATACATATATATTTATATGTATAGTATATAAAAAAAACTTTTGATAAATCTCTATCTATAAAAAAAATAAGGTGACACTTTTTGGTGTCCTTTTTTTTAAAAAAAAAAAAAAAAAAAAAAAAAACAAGGCCTGTTTTATCTCAATTTTAAGGATATATACCACCACCGCAACGGTATAATAAGTTTCCCTTAAAAAATAAAATAAAATTAGATTTGAACTTTTATAAAATATATAATCAATTCAATTCTCAAAACATGTTAAAACCAAACCATAGTAGATAGTCCAAAAGAATAAAATAAAAATAATGTTTGAAGACAGGTGAAAAATCGAGAAAGGTCACCACAAATAAAATACGACAATACAAATAATCATAGAATTTTAAAGATGAGAAACATTTCACCCAAAATTCGATTGAATATTTGTCCCTTAGTGGAACTGTCAAATATAGATTATAATCTATAATGGGAAGATAGGCATTTTAACATAGATAAATATCTTCGTATCCGTTTTTTTTTTTTTGTTGTTGTAATGCTGTTCAAAAAGGAGGTCAAGTAGAAAAAAAGGATATAGACGTGAATCGATTATTATTGCTTTTATATACAATTTATGTGATTTTAAAAATTAACAAAATTTCTTTATAGTCGTTACGAATATAAATGAACAAAAAAAAATTGTTAAACTTATGTGGAGAGCATAATTAGGAGTTTGTTAATATAATATAGGACATCAGAAATGTATTTTAAATATTTATATAATATCATATAATTTTTATAAACCGCTAACGAAACGAATTTGATTAGTTTTCATTATGAAACTAATCCGTTTGGCAAATTCCAGTCATATTATTATATTATGAACTCTTCTACATCAAATATAATTCGGCAGCTTTGATAGAGATTAACTGATCTTACAAATCTTATATTTAACTATGGCAGTAACTAAATCATGAAACAAAACCTTTAAGTGCTGATATATTGCAGTACAAATGAAGAAAATGAAATAATAAATTGATTTGAGCTAATTTTCATTTAATCAACCGATTTTTTATTTACCGAAAGTTTCGTAAATTACCAGCTCCTGCAACTCTTCGGTGTAAAATTTGATAGAAAAGGATGTATATTTTTTTGTAGAAAGGATTTTTTTTTTTTTTGGAAAAATCACAACAGAGGACAAAGTATATAAAAAAATATATTTTTTTTTCTGCTTTTTGCTTTGCAAAAAATAAAAATAATTGAAATTTAAGATTTTTTTTTAATGATAAAGAAAGAATTGTTGATTTAAAAGGAATACAAAAAATATAAAATAAAAAATATTTTAATAAATTATTTCCGTTTCTTTGTATAAAATATGAAAAAAGATAGATTCAAATATGCAAATATTCTATAACACTCCAGGTGGATGAGCAATATTAAAGAAACGAATTGAACTCTATCGTTCCGGTTTATGATTATATCCGGATATTTTATTGCATGGTTCGCTAATGTAAGATTTCTTTAAAAACCAGTTTAAAAATCTTACTAAATTTTGCATTTATGCTTTTAATTTATACAACGTCGCATTTTTTAAGCAATTATTTTGTTATTATATATATAGAATGATTAATGATCGTCGAATGTGCTTAATTTTGATTATGTGTGGAACCGTAAAATTAAATAAATATTCTTAACAATTCGTCTCTGTTTTGAATCAGTTTTAAACTAATTTTGTATTAACACTACAATTCATAATCCCGTGCATGACTTTTGAAAGTTTTAGCTTGTGACACAAAATTTTGTTTTAAAACAATTCATTTTTCTGAAGTCATACATTGTCCTGCTTCAAAAATTTAAAAAGTTCCGTGATACTGTATCTAAAATTTGAGTTACTCGAAACGA
The DNA here is from genome assembly GCA_963920725.1 of Rhamphomyia laevipes. Classification (NCBI taxonomy): domain Eukaryota; kingdom Metazoa; phylum Arthropoda; class Insecta; order Diptera; family Empididae; genus Rhamphomyia; species Rhamphomyia laevipes. The sequence continues at coordinate 5,344,173 of OY987256.1, read as the reverse complement.
TTACGTGCTATTATAACTAAATTATGGCCTTCACATACAAAAACAAATGATCCCAGTATATTTTTAAAAGTTATTGCATTAAAAAGAAGTTTATGGACATATGAGGTTATGAATTCTTGCCATCCTGTATTTCTTCATTAGTTCTACGATAATGAAATTAAAGAATTCATAAATTAAAGAAAATTTGTTCAGATATTTAGTTCTAGGCAAACCCTAATATTTGCTAGATAAATATTAATTGAAAAAAATGTTAATTTTAATTGCATAATAATTTTAATTTAATTTAAATATTATTTTATTCAGGCTCTCTACATAATTCTTAATCTGGTAATAAAGTCTAATTATAGTTTTGCTTGAATTTAAATGTTTCTCGTGGGAACACTCTAAATAGAATTGTTTTTTTTTTAATGTTATTTAACATTTATTTATATTTATGTAATGTATAATTAGTATCTATTAATTTTATATTATATTTGTAAAAATTTAATTAGAATAAAATGTTATTGTTTAAATTGTACAATTAGTTTTATTACATAACTTCTAACATTTTAGTAAATTTTTGAACTAATCAAATTACACAGCCTAAATTAGTAAATTTATGAACTATTTTAAATGTATAATTCAGGGTTGTGCAAGCAAGTCACCAAATTTGATTTTTATCGAAGTTTTATAGAAAAAATCTAAAACTTATACATATTAAAAAGAAAAGTGTGTAAATGAATCCAACTTTTTTATACTTTCAAATTATGTAAATTATTTCGTATTAAGTAATTTTGTACTAATATATACAGAATCCCTAAAACTACCTCACGCGTCGACTTTTATGTGCAGACAATTGTCCATTGTCTACTTAATAGATTACGCGTAAACAATGTCGACAATATAAAATTAATTCAATACATATAAAAGATTACCTAAAATAAATTAAAGTAATTAAAATTATTAGCTATAGTAAATTATTAATACAAATTCCAAAATCAAACTGAATTTCACGTGCTAGATAAATTATGAATTAATAAATTTGAGTTTGACAGATCTCACAAAGTCGACATTATCAACATTGTCGACATTGTCTTCAACAAATTTGTTTATCTACAATATAATCTACTCTAGATATAGAAAAACTAAGCGTAGAGGAATTACAGTGATTTTAATATACTAAGTATACCATACCATAATTCCTACACTGTAAATAATGTAGTTAAATTTAAATCAATTCTTGACAATCATATTTTTATTAATTTATGTCGAATTAATAATTTTGTTGGGTATAAATTATAAATAATTAATTTATTAATTTCCAAATATTATTGTAGTAAATTAATTTTACTCTTAGCTGAAACACAAATTTTAAATGCATATTTTATGGAATATTTATTGTAACTAGTTTCTTTAATTAACACGAAAATGATAGACAAAGTATAAAAATATTTAAATTAACTTTAATTTCTGCATTAACTATATATGAACGTGAAAGACTTGCAGTGACATTACAAGCTAAATAAGTTAAATTAAATGTTGAAACTTGGCTAACGTATAAATTAACAACTTTTTCTTAGAGTGTATATTAAAAAAAAACTTGTAAATCAAAATTCTGTAATTATAGGTTTACTTTTAAAGTTACATTTCTTAAATTTACTAAAATTAAATATCATGATAAGAAAATTCTGTCAGTTTTCTCCTACTTAAAGATATTAAAATGCTGGTTTTGAAAGTTATATAAATATAAATCAACTTTTAGTCTTACAAATTCAATTCGAATGAGTAAATCATCGTTTTTCCAAATAAATTGTTGTAAAACTAATAAAAGAAAAAGTAATAAAAATCTCACTTATAAAATTCCATCATACAAAATTAACATGGATCGTTGGCAAAACAAAGTTGCTGTTGGAACTGGTGCAAGTTCTGGAATTGGTGAAGCTACCGTTAAAGAATTATTAAAAGCTGGATTAATAGTTGTCGGTTTAGCAAGACGTCAAGAAAGAATTGCTAAAATATGTGAAAGTTTTCCAGCAAATTTACATAAAAATTTACATCCAATTAAATGTGATGTCACAGATGAAGAAACTGTAATTGAAACATTTGATTGGATTGAAAAAAATTTAGGTGGTCCAGATATATTAATTAATAATGCTGGAATAGGTCGAACAACTGAATTGGTTAAACCAAATAATACAAAAATGATCAAAGAAGTTTTAGATACAAATGTTATGGGTGTTATTTATTGTACCCGTTTAGCAGAGTTGTTAAATAATGAATTATTTTTGTAATGCATTATTTTTAATAATTAATAATTCAAAATAATGCATTCATTTTTATGTAGTTCAGATTCATAATTATTTTTGAATTAATTAATTAAAATAATGCATTAAAAATAATGCATTACTTAAAATAATTCGAATTATATGAATTAAATAAGAATTATTTGAATTATTTTTGAATTAAGTAGAATAATTCAAAAATAATTCAAGTAATTCAATGAATTATTTTTTTTAATTCAAAAATAATTCAAATAATTCATTGAATTACTTTTTTTAATTCAAAAATAATTCAAATAATTCAATTTATTTGAATTATTTTTAATTTGTATAAAATAATTCAAATATATTGAATTATTTGAATTATTTTTGAATTAAGAAAAGTAATTCAATGAATTATTTGAATTATTTTTGAATTAAAAAAAATAATTCATTGAATTACTTGAATTATTTTTGAATTATTCTTGTTAATTCAAAAATAATTCAAATAATTCTTATTTAATTCATATAATTCGAATTATTTTAAGTAATGCATTATTTTTAATTCATTATATTAATTAATTAATTCAACAATAATGCATTAATAAAACAAGTAATGCATTATTTTAATTCAAATTGAATTATTAAAATAATGCTAATGAAGTTCAAAATGCATTACAAAAATAATGCATTATTTAACAACTCTGCCGTTTAGCATTCAATTCAATGAAAAATAGAAATGTTGCTGGACATATTGTCATTATAAATAGTGTTACAGGTCATAAAGTTCCTAATTTTGGACCAACATCTCCGTCATTTAATATTTATCCGTCATCAAAATATGCGTTGACTGCTATGACTGAGGTGTATAGGCAAGAATTCCAGAAACATGAAACAAACATTAAAATTACAGTAAGTTTTGTAAATCCCATTTTTTTTTTTCTTATTCAAACTTCTATAATTTTAAGATAGATTTAAGTCAAAATGTGGCAAGTTTAAAATATGACTTTTTTAGAGCATAAGCCCGGGATTAACTGATACTGAGATATTTCCACCTGAGCACCAAGCAATAAAACATACATTTCCAATGATGCAGTCGGAAGATGTTGCTGGAGCAATTTTGTATTGTCTTAGTACACCGCCACACGTTCAGGTTTGAAATTATTGAAGAATACTTTATAAAAAATAATTAACAATATTTTTTATAGATTCATGAACTGACAATTAAACCAATGGGAGAATTTGTTTAAAAACATAATTAATTTTTATTATTTAATTTATTATTGCAATAAGATTCAATAATTAACAGTATTACTAACAATAAAAAGTTTCAGACTCAGCAAAATTAAGTTGTAAACAAATTTAAAGTTCCTTTTATAATTATTTCCAGTAAATTTCGCAGCATTTAAAAAATTTGTTAAAAATGTAAATTGAGGCTTCAATTCTTAAGATTTCATGTTACCACTAAATATTATTCATAGCTATTATATTTTGTCCAAGCCGTTGTGTGTTACCTGCTGGTAGCCGCTTACTAATTTATCGTGTTGATTATGAAATATGTTAAAATAGGGTTAGCCAAAAAATTGTACTTTGTACAAATTTTTGTAAATGTGATACACAAAATGAAAAAATGAAATTCCGATGAAATGTGACAGCAATTTACGGAATCTCCAGATCTCCACCCTCGGAATTTAAAAAAAAAAAAAAATTAACCAATTTAAATATTTCTAAGCAATCTTTCCATTACAAAATTTAGTAATGGTATGATACTTGCATATGTAAATATTAACTGCCATGATAATTCTATTAAAAGGCTCATATTTTACAAAAATCGTATAGTTAAAAAAAATGTAATATATTTTCTGACCATAACCGAGTACGGTCATTAAATTGTGTAGTAGGAAACAATTAAGCCACTATGTGCCTGTCCAATGAATAGGATATCAGCAATTAATCTCAATCATTCTAGAGATATTTACATTCCTGTATGGGAATAGTATCAGCGGACTCAACAAATGTAAATCATTTATAGCATTTTTCAACAAAAAAATGTTTGCATTGATTAAATCATTTTTATGAGTACTGTTTTGCGTATTCCAAGAATAGGTCTGACAAGTAAAGTATCAGACAATTTAAAGATAAAAGGATTTTTTTATAAAATCAAACATTGAATTTAGTTTGTTCAATTATGGCATCGAAGTGATATTTAAAAGTCAGTTTATTATCAAAGAGTTAATCATAAAAAGATGTCACTATTATAATTTGTATAATATGAAATATATCGTTATAAATCACTGATTTCGAGCGTCGAGTAAGCCCATTTTCAAATGGTTAATAACAAGTTGTTATGTTTACACCAAATTTTAAAAGAATTGATATTTTACTTGTAGTATTACACAGTCAAATGATGGTAAAATGTTCTCAACAATTTTTATGTAATCTGCGTAAATGCCCAACTTACTATTCTAAATGACAGTTGATATTATGTATCATTAATAGAAATAATGTGGGACTCAAGAATTTACATAGTTTTGATCGAAAATATTAGATATAAATCTGACACAATTTTGTAGATCCAATTAATTAAGAATGATGTAAAACCAAATATTCTAAGTTTCAAACAAATAGTATGAAGTATAAGGTAAAATAATCAAAAATTTATATTTTTATATAAAATTTTAATATGTTGTAACTTGTCGAACTTGAAAGATATTTTAATTCCGGTTTTTGTTCAAATAAATTGATATAAAAGTTTGTCTTCTAAAAATTTATATTTCAGTCTTCAAATAGTTTGCAGACGAGTAAAATCTATTTCTATTTTGAATATAAATTCCGGTTTAACTAAAAGTATTAAACATAAAACATAAAAAAATCAATTTTTATAATTAACATGGATCGTTGGCAAAACAAAGTTGCTGTTGTGACTGGTGCAAGTTCTGGAATTGGTGAAGCTACCGTTAAAGAATTATTAAAAGCTGGATTAATAGTTGTCGGTTTAGCACGACGCCAAGAAAAAGTTGCTAAAATATGTGAAAGTTTACCAAAAAATTTACATAAAAATTTACATCCAATTAAATGTGATGTCTCAAATGAAGAATCAGTGAATGAAACATTTGATTGGATTGAAAAGAATTTAGGTGGTCCAGATATATTAATAAATAATGCTGGAATAGCTCGAATAACTGAATTAGTTGCACCAAATAATACAAATTTGATTAAAGAAGTTTTGGATACAAATGTTATGGGTGTTGTTTATTGTACCCGTTCAGCATTCAATTCAATGAAAAATAGAAATGTTCCTGGACATATTGTTATTATAAATAGTATTGCAGGTCATAAAGTTCCTAATTTGGGACCTAATTTTCCATCATTTAATATTTATCCAGCTACAAAACATGCTGTTACTGCTATGACGGAAGTATATCGACAAGAATTTCATAAGAGTGGAACTAAAGTTAAAATTACAGTGAGTTAAAAAACCTTTTTTTTTTGTTGTTTTTTGTAATTTGGAAATACTACATAAAATTATTTCTTACATAAATTTAAATATGTTTATTTTTGGAGATTATGAATGAAACTGGAAATAAACTAGTTTGATATTAAATTTATATAAAAAAAACATAGACGCTTTTATGAATTGTTAATTCTTTTCATAGCGCTATTTTTATACATATTTTTGAAATATTATTTAATTTTTAATTTTAGAGCATTAGTCCGGGTGGAACTGATACTGAGATAATTCCAGTTGAACTAGCAGCTCTAAAGAACACATTTCCATTCCTGCAATCTGAAGATGTTGCTGGAGCAATTATGTATGTTTTAAGTACACCGCCACATGTTCAGGTTTGAAAAGATATAATTTTAAAAATAATTTGTATATTTATTTATACCAAAATTTTCTATAGGTTCATGAACTGGTAATCAAACCAATGGGAGAACAAGTTTAAGTGAGAATAATATAATTATTTTGTAATAAAACTCTGTAATTATATTTTAAATACTTTTTTACATATTCTAAATAAATAGTAATTAATTAATACTAAACAATAAAAGTTTATACAGGGTCGGTCAAACGTTACGCATTTAATAGAATCTTTTTACACCAAAATGAAAATTTTAACTAACGAGCAACGACTATCAACCAAATTTTACTTTTAAAATAGTCGATCAATCTTTCAAACTGAAATATCGTACAGAAATTGTGAGCAATAAATGGTATTTTAGCGATTTAGCTTTTATAGCTATGTGAATAAACAGAATACTCAAACAGATGGAACCACTGAACTCAACCTATAATACAATCTCCCTCCTAAGGTAAATTGTTTGAGAACGAATTATCTTAAGAAATTCTGAATTAATTTGCCCAACAACTACACCCGATGTGACCACGACGCGCACCTTTAGTTCAATACAGATTTCCTCTTGAAGGAAATAAAAAGCCCAACATCGAAGCTATAAAAATATGGTGATATAGCCACATATCTACCTTTTAAAGGCCTCATCGTACCCATTTGAAAGATTTATAAATTATGAAAGTATTTGTTTAGCTTTTTTCAAATTAATCAGTCACTTTTTCAATTTGCCACCATTAAAATTTTGTCTAAATTTATTTTTTTATTCATTTCACATATGTCGCAGTTTTCTTTAATGACTCATAATTTTGATGTGTCAGCATTTTAATTGATTACATCATAAAAGATGATAATTAAGTCTTTAAGAAATTAAATTTGGAATTCTTTAGATATTACCTTAATAATATACTGTAAATTTTTAACCTTGAAAATATAATAATAATAATAATAATAATTATATTTGAAATCAATAGTAGGAACATGTGTCATTTATTTTGTAATCAATCATTTTCTTTTTCTATATTAGAAACTTTATTATAGAATTTTGTCTTCATATAGTTAAATAAAATATAAAATTTAACAAAATTTCAGTTTATTATAGAGGAAATTTTCGGGTTCTGTGATTATGTAACATGGGTTGAATTTTGGGTACATACTTTACACAATGTTAATAATGAATATAATGATATATATTTTGTAGAAGGATATAATAATTTATTTTAAAAACAAATTTTACATTCTTTAGTATAATTATCAACACTATTAATTTTATATTTACTAACAATTTTCTAGAATATTTCCCAAAAATAAAAAGGATTTATTTAAAAAAAAAGTTTAATATTAACTAACCAAAATTTCTTAAAATGATAAACGAACAAATTTTCTAATTAAATTAATTGAAATTTGTAAAAAGAAAAAGAAAAAATTAATTTCCTTCATAAAAAATCGTTGACTTTTTGACTGGGGGATAATAATTGATATTTGCATAATTTATTGAAGCTCAATTTCATGTGACACTTTTTGTATGAAATTCCAATAAATGTTTTAACACTAAGAGTGTCACATGACATAAACTACATGTTACATAATTTCGGTATGTGTTGGCGGCGTAAAATTGTCTGTATTTCATAAAGATTACGTGCTAAATTATCGATATATGATTTATGAATTTACAAGTTACTTTCACTAAAAATATACGAAATTTTTTCCTTAATTTGTTTCACGAGGATTTTCCTTTTTAAAGATATTATGTATTTCCCGATATCATTGAACGGGAACTATAATGAGAACAGAGTTCAACTTGGAACACATTCCCACTGGAAAATTTTGGATTTCTCTTATTTCAAAAAATGTATCAGTAAAAGTGTTAAATTTTATTAAATATTTCTAGCATAAAAATATGATTTTCAATATTGTAAAGTTGATTAACATACTGGAAAATTTTGATCTACAAGAACATGTCTTTATTGTATAGAAAAATTGTAGTGCCATACTTTTCAATCATTAAAAATCATATTTGATGAAAAATTTAATGATTTTACTTGTGCTGACAGCATTTTTGAAATATGATAAGAATACGCATTGTTTTATTGCCATTATACTATAGAAGTTCCATCAGAGATCTGCTTAATAAGGCAAGCGGATAGCAAGAGTTCATTATGATATCCTTTTGTTTAATTTTCAAAAATTAAACTTTAATTTAATTAAATTATGTGTAAAACAAAAAAATTAGAATTTTCAGAGTGCGGTCAAGAATTTAACCGACTTGCAGCTTATGCAGCCTGAAAATTTGAATATCCAGCTGTAAGCATAAATTTTTATTGCAAATATTTATACATCGACCGTATCAATATTTGACAATTAACTAATTTTTAAAAAGTATATTTTAAATTATTTCAACTTGTAAATAATTTAATTATACTTACTCGCTTTATCATAATTACTAGCCATTAAAAATTAAGAAAAAAAGGTTAATTAGCGTTGTAACGTAAATAGCCGACTAGTACTACTCTACGATGCGTTTCCTGCAAAACTAAATTAACTGACTGCTACAACTGCGCAGCGGCTGAATTCTTCACCTCACCCGATTCTATTTATTAAATATTCGAATTTTTCGAACTTTTTAACTGAATTCACGTTAAAGCTATTTAATTAATACTATATCATTTTACTTTAATAAAAATAAAATCATATAATAAAAATCGATTTTAACCATTTAAACTATTAAATATATTCAATTATATGTAACGAAAGATATAAAATTTCATATTACATACATTTACATCAAAATAATTCATCCGCATAACCTAAAAATTAGATTACAACAATTAAATACATCTTTTATGACAAAACGAATTAAAATTACCCCAAAAAAAGGAATCACCGCCATCATTGTAATAATAATAATAAATGTCAGGATAATGAATTTATGGCTACATGTAAACGGTATACCAAAAATAAATTTATATAATTTAATTTAAAACGGTGGCGAATTTAATCGTGAGAAACATCAAATAAATATACAACAAAAATTCTATACCAAAAAATTAGGGTCAAAATATTTTAATTTATACAAATTAGATAATTTTTAAGGGCAAATTGTAATAAAATTTATAATCATAAAAAATTTATTAATGTTTGGTTTTCAATTAATTTTCTTTTCTTAATTTTTTTTTTTTTGTATTCTTCAACAAGTGGTAAATTTAACGATAAAATAAAAAAATAATATAAAAAATTGACAAACCAAATTGAAATTTTTATTTCATTTTATGTCTTTACGTCTTTAGTTTGTTAAACTTCTTGAATCTTGCGCCCCATTTCACAGAAAGAGCTTAAGCTCAAGCTTAACTAAACCATTTGTCTGGCTTAAGCCTACAATTTAAGCTTAATTAGTTTTTCAATCAAAATTTTACCTAAGCTTAGCTAAACCAAAAAAAGTCAATTATATTGTGAATGATAATAAAAAATAAAATGTTATTGTGAATGAAAAAGTACCATAAAATTAATGTGATATTGGAATTTGTGAATTAGTGTACGTACAAATTTTATTTTATTTATTCCCTATAAATTTATTTTTTATTTGTACGTATAAATACAAACTAATAATAAAAGTGTCAAAAGTGAAGCTTAATCTCTACTCATCTGCGGGTGAAGTTAAACTTCACTTTAAAGACAGCTTTATCTTTATGCTTGCACTAAGAAACCAGAAAAAGAGTTAAACCGAAGTTTAAGTTTCGGAAAAGTCTTAAGCTCTCACTGTGAAATCGGGTATTATCCAATAAATTCATAACTCTCAACAATTTCAAGGATATATAATATAATAATATGTACAATGAAAATGGAAATGGTAATCATAACCTAAATATTTTTAGTGATATATTGTCAATTTTACGAGGATTGCAGAATCTCCAATCTTTATTGTACTTTTACGAATTCTTTTAGTTTGCATATTATTGTTTATGTAGCTGATTAAATAATGTAATTAATTTTGATTGAAAAGTCTTAATCAAACAATAATTATATGACACCATTGACAGTTTATATATACTTAGATATCTAAGAGCTTCCCTTAAATAAACATTAATTCAGTACTTTTACAATGAATTTAACGAATTCAAAATATTTGCTTACTTAAAAATGAATTTTACCAATTTAAATTGTTTACTTCTGGTATGATCCTAGTCGTACGTTGTACTGTACGTTCAACGAAATATAATTCTATGTTATTGTAAGATAAAAATTCATCTTTTACATATAACCAAATTCATCTTTATTATAAGAAATTTCGGTAAAATTGCAATGTATTTTAATTAATACGAAAATTCATTACATATTATAATTTTCATATTTATATACGAATAAAGTTTTGGAACGTAAATTGTAATTTTTTACAAAGTATTTATTTATTACAACAACTTATAAACACATCATCGTCAGTTGCAAACTTTCGAAATGTTGTTCTTAACATTATATTAATAATTAAATAGTTTTCTTGGTCTGGATTATGTATAAGACATAATCCTTTTAATAATGCAATTCTGTGTATGACTTTTTACATACATGTAGTTAGTTAATTTATTATAATAATACTAAAATCAAGAACATTCTTCTACATAATTTGTATATGAAAGTGTATAGTTATGCGTTATTTGCAAAACGGAATTTTGTAAAACTATAATTTTAAAAATTTATAACCTTAAAGTTATCTGAAGATTTTTGAATATTTAACTTAAATAATTTTTTATTAACCTAAGGACTAATAATGTATTTAATTTCGTTATTTTCGTACGAAATTGATAAAAAATGGAACTGAAGATATTTGGGAACCGTTCCAAGTTGCGTATTGGAACCACTGACTTTAAAAAAAAGTAAAATGAATTTCAAAAGATTTAGTACTTTCAACTGAACTGAAATTTGAGTATGATATTAAATGCAGATCATACGACATTATAACATTCTGCCAGATCAGAAGTTGGAGTAGAATACGCATTATGTTAAGACTCGTTGGTGGAATAGAGAGAATTTTTAGTATGTTTGTTGCCGTATAATATATTTACATATTTCACCAGTAATTTTAAATGCATTATGCGATTTTCTTATCCCTTTTTACTTAGTTCATAAAGAGTCTGCTAACTAATTTTCATGACTGCAAACGTGCAAAGTAATTATACGCAGTGAGCTCACCATATTAAATCGTACAATTCAATTTTTACTAAATTTTAAAAAAATTTAATAATATAGATTGGAAATAAATAGCATAAAAGTTAAATGAAAATATCTCATTTTATGAATTTTGACTGTACTTGAATATGTTTTCTATGTAATACTACATATTGCTTTTAAAAGCTATAAGAAGTTTAATTTCGATTCGAACCAATAATAATTTCAAATTTCAATAATAATTTGAAATAATAGAAAACGTGTCTTTTCACATGGACAATTTTCCTTTTGTGAATATTTTAGTTTATATATCGTGCAATATTTAATTTTGTTGGAGTTTTTAGCTAACACAAAAAGCATATTATTTAAGTGAAATACGTGGTGGTTGGATATAGGTGTAGAAAATTCAATTAATTTTCTGTGTAATAATTTTCCAAAATAATTTTTAATAATATTATTTATGAAAATATAAAATCTTTTGCGGTTCACGAATACTGTAGTGTAGACTGTAGAAACTTGAAACTAACTAAAATTATTATGGCATTGAATCCAATTCAGTTGTGCAAAAAATATATATTTGAAGTATATAGAAATATTGTAATTAAACTATTCGATGTTGAGAAAAATTAATTATAAATACAAGAGCTCTATTCCTACTTTGATTATTGCATGCAAATTATTTACATATGTGTATATACTTAATATAAAGTTATATCAAAGCAATTATTCAAATGTGTTAATTTCTAATAGTGATGAGAGTTTAACACTTCTGTTAACAAAAATTTTATATTTTGATTATAGTTTTGGTTCCAACAGACAAAGATAATGAACTCTAGCTTTACTTAAAGTTTCCGCTGACAATAATTTTGTAATTTATGTTTCAAGAGATATATGTATAAAAAAATATAAAAATTATAAAACAACACTGATAAACATTACTTTACATAATACTTTTCAATCAAATTTCAAGTGATTTTCATTGCCCAACTGCAGCATTTATTAAAACTTATATGAGAGTTAAAGTATTTCGATGCATTTTGTATTTAAAAACGGTCGTATCGATATATTGTTATTTGTTTTCCTGTTATAGAGTTCTCAACTGCTCAGTTCAGTACCAATTCGTTCAGTAATGTTCAAATTTAAGTTCTTCATATATTTTATGACGTTAATCGATTGAGTGCACAAATATAGGTGAGATTGAAATGCTATTGAGAGAGATTTAAACGATTGAAATTTTGCAAATCCAAACTGAAGCAAATGTCCAGAGTAATGAAATTTGATTGCAATCGGTAACTATGTGTTCATTCAATCTACTTAACTATGTACAATCGAATCGAAACTGAACTGATCACTACTATGTATTCTACGATTCCACCCTTAATGATGTATCTAAGAACAATCTGAAGCAGTCGATCATGTCATTCACTCCGTTTAAATCTCCGGTCCCCTATTGGTACTTCCCTTGTGAAGATATTTGAGAGATGTTTAAATCTGGAAAACAAGTTTCTTAAACTTGGGTCTATAAAAATAATACAATTACACATAATTGCTTTAAAAAAATCTGATAAAAAACAATTTATTAGTTTTGTAAGCGAAAATATAAATTAAAAAAAAAAGATAAAAAAAATACGATATATTTTTACGATATTATATTTCATATCATTATTTTTCATACGAAAACCAAGAAATTTTAAATATTTGCTGACATATATAAATTGAATATTGATTTTAAAATAGTTTTTGAATATTTTTTTTTTTTTTTGCATTTTTCAACTTATTTGGCTCATTGCTTTAAAGGTTATATATGGATGCATCACAACATTACAAAAGTTCTTATTTTAATACAGTGATTTTTTTTTTATGTTAGAAATTGCTTTCCGGATGAATTTTCATATTTTAAATTGAATTATCAAAGTTGATTAAAAATTATATTGGATACACTAACATTATTTTGGTTTCCGAGGGGAATTACAGTCAATTGATCTTGTTTATTCACTCGGAATTTAATTTTGTCAAATCTGATAGTTATAGAACGGAAACAGTTTAGTTTTTGGTTTTATTCAGAATTGCTAATATATGTCGAAAATAACTTCAAATGTAAAATTTAAAATTATTTTATGGATTTTATTTTTTTGTTGACAATTATATATCTACAAGAAATTTAAGGAATTGTTTTTTTCATGTAGTCAACTTAATTTTGATAATATTTTAAATATTGTTATGGAAGTGCAAAAACGTTAAAAATTGGCTTGTTTGAAAGAAGATTCCTTCGTAGAATATTTAAAGGAGCTTGCGAGAATGAGATTTATAGGATGATATACAATACAGAACTGTACGACCTCTATGGCGACACCGACTTCATAAAGCGCTTCAATAAAAAACGACTGTGTTACTTTAGATATGTTGTTTGTATGGATAAAAACGAAAGAAAGAAGAGGAAAACATTATTTGATTAGGATAAACAATTGAAGAGTAAGACTGTAATCACGATTTCTGGAAGACTTTTGTATAGCCAAATAACGAACCAGGAAGCTTGTAATGCCAAAAGGTGTAATATTTAATTTCTTTCATTATTAATAATTTATATACAATGTTCGTCCGATATAATCACATGTGATATAAGAAACTTTCGATATAAGCAACTCTTGATATAGTCATAATTTTTAATATATTAGTATGTTCGTTATAAGAAATTTTTGGTAACCTTGGTTTGAATGGACAAAATTAAGAGAAAATCGTTGACAATACAGCAGAAATTGGTAATTTTAAAATATGTTGAAAATGGCGTAAAAATAAATAAGATGATTATTTACTTATAGCAACCCTTCTCAACTCAATATTACCTGAAAATAGTGCAAGTTTAACTGATATCATAGTCTGGGGTTGGTGGAACATTCTGCCAAATCCGCTAATTATTTGAAATTAATTATTTTATACTACTTAATTCGATAAAAGCAACAATTTTACAAAAGCAACTTTTTTACAAATTTCAAATCAGCTTAGGTGATTATATCGAATGAACACTGTATTAACAATTTTGATATAAACCTAAATTGTTAAAGATAATTTTATAATATTTATTATTAAAAGATTAAGACACTCTCAAAATAATGATTATTTCCAAAATATTTATATAAACTTAAATATATATCTTTATATATAAATGATAATAAATTTACAAAAATACAAATAATGATACCGATTTCATATTAGGTTATTTGATTTATTAGGAATTTGTCAATTTGTCTGGCCCAAAATGAAAAAAAATAAACTAATAAAGAAAAACTTAATCTTTATATTTTTCATTCAATAATTTACCCAAAGAATTTCCCTATAAACGATGTCTATTTCAATTTCATCTTCTATCTAATATCTATCTATAAAATATAATATAAATGAAGAGAATTATCTGATGTGCTTAGGTTTTTATAAGTTTTATTATTCAATAACTTTTCTTATTTCTATTTCTAGTTTTTTTCTTCTTTTTGATGACATAAGTTTAACATTTATGTAGAAAATGTTTTTATATTCACAGTTTTATACCTTTTTATAGGAAAAGCAAAAAAAAAAACATCATAAAAACGTTAAATATATAAATTGAGTAAGATTAGTTTTTTCTTTATAAATATCGAAATGAAAAACATTAAATTAAGATAAAATTTATTGAATTCGATTGTAATCAATAAAGTTATTTAGTTTTTGAAATCAATTGATGTGTGAATAAATAAAAAAAAAACTATAAGGATAATTTTTTTATGGATTAAATTGAAAATGATATATGGATTTTCCAGTATTTATAATACAAAAAGTTTTTCCTGATAATAAAAAAAATATTATAAATTTTTTTTATTTTAATAACGAATAATTTAATTTTTCATTTAATATTTTTTTTATATATATTGAATATTTAACACATTGAATGCCTGTGACGATATGTTAACGTCAAGAGTGGGTACAGTCTTTAATAGTTCTTCATATATATACATTAACTTAAAATAAGTAAAAATTCAAAATTAACCTCAAATATAATAAATATAAATAAAAACTAACAAAAATTAATTGAATATAATTTTTGTGGAATGTCCTTGAAATCTTTTTCAAAACATTTTCAATCCTTTACAAAAATATTACTTCAATGACAACTCGTAAGAAATTAAATATACTAATTATCAAGGACGAATTATGACGACATATCTTTCAAGTATCTTCAAGGACATTCACCTGTCATATATAAGCGTAATAATAATTTTCCCCGAAATTAAGCCCATAACTAAACTTGGCACTAGGATTGAACTATCCTGGCAGTCAACGTGTTTTGAAATATCGAAGTTTTTTATTGTTTCAATAACTACCGGAGCGAAAACACAATTTAATTTTATGATTGATTTTGCAGGGTGAAACTGAAATGGATTATTGAAAAAAAAAATTGTATCGGCTGTTATCTGATTAAGCTACAGTGGATTTTCTAGTTCAATATCAAAATATAGTCTTATGAATGATTTATTTATTTAGGTATCAGTATCATAGCAAATTATTGGATAGGAATTTTACTTTTAAGACTGCATCGGCAAAATCCGATTTCAAGTTCACCCTGTCTGTATACATTTTGGATTGCCCTGGATAATAAAATTGATTTGCATATTTTATAAATTCGTAGTTTTTAAATTCTGTCATTCAGTTAAATTAAAACATTATCGTATAAAAAAAGACAATCGTAACCTTTTAATTCTTGGTTTCGAGGGAACAGAATTATTTCCGAGTTTTTGGGATTTATGTATTTCGTAAAATCTTATATATTTGTTAATGACTTTAAATAGATATTAAGAGAAACTAGGTTTGCCTTGAAGTGATAACAAAATTACTCATTTATCACAAGCACGCTGGCAATAAAATATATTAGAATAGTCCGATAAATGGGAATTCTTATTATTTACATATAGCTATCTAATGTTCATGAAATATTTAGTCATTCCTCTTCACAATATTGAAAATATCTTAAATACTGATTAAATTGTCTTATCATAAAATTTTATGACATAAATAGTTTCCGGAAAACTTGAAAAAAATAATTTATGTTATACAAATTTTTGATTTATTATTTCTTTAATATATTTCTTCCTTTTTTGAAAGGTCTCTGGGAAGAAATAAATATAAATAAATTTTATTGGATATTGTCAAAAGGTCTAAAAAAACTGATGACATAATTGTTATGGAAAATTCGATATTGGATAAAGATGTCAAAAGCATTCGATTCTATTACATTTCTATAATTATGAAGTTATTAATTTAAAAATATTTCATTTTTAAATTTTTTTCGGCGTTGATAATTAGTAGCGTTCTCCTCAAACCTCTAAACTGAGATTTAGATAGTAGCCTGTAAATTGAAGTTTTTAGGTTTTGAGTTTTTATTAACTGCTGGTGTTAGAAAGTTTGTGTGTAATTTTATAACTTTGTGTTAGGTGATGGAGACATTAGAGCTGCAGATAGTAAATTTTGTTTGATAATATGAAGGGAAGGTACACAAATTCAAGCTTAAAGTAACTGTTACATGAGCACATCAGAGTTAAATCATTCACAAGCTACTCAAGGATTGTTTTTTACGGCTTTATAAGGAATTTTATTAGGAATTTCAAACACTTTCTTAAGTTACCATTTTTTAACATGGCTCTGATATATTGCTTAGGATTAGACGCCAGAGATTATTAATGTTTTGTTTATCAGTAAACACGAAGATGAAACAGCGGAGAATATACTACGAATAAGAAATGTACCGCATATACTTACATACTTATCAAAAAGTAATTATGTACCTAAATTTTTTATTACTTAACATTACTATACTGGTAATGGAGTAATAAATTACACCAAGTATAATGAAATTTTTGAATTATTTACTGCATTACAAATACTTTATGTTAAAGTACATTGAAATAAATTTAAAATACTTTTTATTTGAAAGAATTACTTTGAAATATTTTGAAGTATTTGGTATCGTGAATTAACTATTCTGGTAATTGAATAATGCATTACACCAAATTTAATTCAGAGTACTTCAAAGTAATACACATTACTCCACATTACTTTGAAGTACTCTAAATTAGAATAGCCAGCAATAGCAATGTAATAATTAAATATTTACAAAAAAATGCAGTAAAGGAATTCAAATTGAATTATTTGATACTACTGTAATGATCTGCTAATGCCATATAAAAATATTGCCTTATTTAACAACTCTTCTTTATAAGTTATACCTAATAATATTTTTTACTATATATTTTAAAATATATAATATAAAATTAAATTAATTCATAATTTAATAAGCATGAAAATTGTATTCACTATAATTAATTAAAGGATTTCACAAAATTTTATCAAAGCTTTCATATAATTATATTATTATCTGCAACAACAAAAAAAGTTGTATATAATCCTTTACTATAAAACTCTATAAATACAAAATTCTAGCTTTTTAATTGTATGAAATTATAAATTAATAAAAAAGGATATGTTCATCGTTATCCCTTTTTATGAAAACCTACATGTTTTCCATTTTGCACTTTAATTTTTAATAATTATTATATAATTTTACCATTACATTTATTTTATTTTTTATATAAAAGACGACCAGAGGTAAAAGTAACCGTAATGAAAAATAATACCAAAAAATTGAAAATAATATTATAAAATAATATAACGATAACGCCAGTTTTCCCAAAATTTATCTTTTATTTCTACAATTATTTCTACATGGAAACTTCCGATTACCCCAGAATGAAATATAAAATCATATAATAATAATAAAAAATTATATTTTATCTTCCTTTTCATTGTGTAAAGAATTGAGAAACAGGAACGAAATCATAATCTGATAAAACGTAAAAAAAACACCTTCAATAAAACAGAATTTGTTGATTTGCAGAGTTTATTATTGGATTTAAAATGTAACAGCAGCAGCAAAAAAAGTAAAACTGAAATAAATCGTAATTGTCAGCTCTAATCAAGCAAATACAAATCAAAAATAATTTGAATTGCAAAACATATTCAAATAAAAAAAAAATTATATACCTTTCCTATATCTATAGTCACTGTATACATAAGTAATACCAAAAATTTTCTATATACCCTTTAGTAATTTACATCTAACAAAATATTTCACGCCAATTTTAGGCATTGAGAATTTTAAAATAAAAATGTAAATTTTTTTATTTTTTTATATTATTTGTACATAAATTTATTTCGAAATGTTCAATTTTCATTCGGTACGTTATTTATTTTATTAAACGCAAATAATAAGAGGAGATATTAAATTTACAATATTTTCCACCAATTTGTTATCATCATAAATGATATGTTCAATATGAGTGCCATCATTTGTGGCATGAAATTTTTGGTTACATTTGATAAATTTGGAAAATTAAAGAATTAACGCAATTTTTTATACTAAAATTTAATTTGTTTTTATAGCTCTAAAACAAGCAGAGAAGATAACAGCTGTTTTTGCTGTAGCTATAATGACTTTTTTTGATAGTTCAGACAGCTAGCAAAACGCTATAAAATCGAATATAATTAAATCGAGTTTGACAAAAAAAGGCCATGAAGAAATTTAAATAATTGTGAACATAAGGATCTGACTGTCCAAGTATTAGCAGAATAAGATTATGTGTTACCGTAGAAGAAAAAAGGCAAATGCTGTGTGGTTTCAATCTACCTAAGATATTAGCTTAATTAGCATACAATAAGTGGCGACAATGAAGTAAAGATTCTTTGATAAGAAGCGGAAAGAATTATGTGTAATTGGCCCAGTGTTTGGTCTAACCTGGAAATAACAAATGCCAAAAATTCATTCCTGAAATCAACATGAAAAGCTAGGATATGTTTCGGAAGGAAGTCCAACTTTATTTTGAGTTTTTTATTCGAGTTATACAATTAAATTTTCTACTGGACTCATAGTACAAAACTAAGAATTCAACTCAGTTAACACAAAGTCATCGTTATTTAAATATAGCATAATTTGGCGCATATTCGAAAAATGTTTTGCAATACTGTTAATTCATTTCCGTTGTATACATATCAGAATATTTCTAAAAAAAATCCTTGGAATTTTATCAAATTATTAATGAACAATTTGAAAACATAAAAATAAATTGAACAAATAAAAATTCCAAATTGCAATTCCCATAGAAAAAAATTTGAATATTCAAGTTTTTAATTTTAAAAGGACAATAAAAGGACATTTTTGTTATTTGAACGCTGTTAAATATTCACCAAAAAAAAAAAGTTTGTTCTTGATTTTCACAACTATCACTAATATTTTTCGTAAACGGTTCTAGAAAATAAATTTCTATTATTTTAATGATGCAGAAGTAATTGGCAAACTCTAAATTATGTTTTTTTTTGTTGGAAGATTACTTTATTTAATTAAAGAAATTTTGAAAATTACGAAAATCTCAATTTAATTCAGTAATTATTATTTTTTATACTTTTCTATTAAAGATATCAAATTTAAAAATTGTGATGCTGTTTATTAACCTTTCCGATATAGATTGTTAAGTCAAAAAATATTAAAAAAAATATATTTTATTTTGTGTACGTTTGAAGAATGAAAATAATATTTTGACAGGATGAAATTTTTTGGTTATTTTTATGTTGCACAGTAGAAATGTTCACTTGATGAGGAAAAAAAATTATTGAAGTGTAAGTACATCGAATCGGGGTAGAAATAAAATGAATAAAACTTTGTATATTTCAGATTAGAGAAGTTACCAACTCCAGCAATATATCATACCAAGTCATGCCAACTCCAATAATAGGTAGAGAAGCTACCAACCTATGATCTAACTCTTCAATATTCAACAAACAACAATTATGCCCCTAGTTAGTATAGTAAAGTTGTACAATAATGCTGTAGACATTTTATTCCATTTGCAAATTAGGTTTACATTTCGATGTCTAACCGCATTAAAGAAGTTTGTTTTGGTAACTAAATTGCATAAATCACTTTGAGATATATGACATTCTAGTGCAGAAACCGGAATGATACTAAGTCATATTTTAATCTACTTTTTCCTGACGTAAAAGTTACATTTTAGCACTTTTTTGGCTTATATGTTTAAGTATATTATATCCTTTAAGTCAATTATGATCCTTTAGCTTTAGTTATATAAATAACTTAAGATATTTACTGAAAGTAATGACTGAAAAAGAATAGCAAAATTTTAGACGGACAAAAAATGCTTCAAAAAATAAATCCTTGATACAGAAAACTCCTAATTAAAAGAATAATGTTTAATTATACGAAATATTTGCGTCATAGAAAAGATTCTACATAAAATTTGTGAATATTTTGTGAAAATTATTTTTTGTTTTATTGAGCAATAAAATTTAAGTCAAAAATATTTTGAAATACAATTTTCTTTATCATGCACCATGTACCATGTTCATGAAAATACATTTATTATGTAGAAAATCCTGTTGTCAAATATGAAAAAAACTCAATTTTCTCATACCAAACACAAAAGTCATATCAATACATATTATCATCACATGATACACCACTATGACTAAATTTTGAAAGATCTAATATATAAACCTATACCTATGGCCTTGTTATTTAAATTTGATTGTATAAATTGGAATTTCAATGAATGACGATATGTTGATACCTTTTATTATAAACACTATAGGCTATATAGCCTATTTTATTTTTGATAATAGGAATTTGTATATGTATATATGGAAAATATAAAATCTATAAGCTGAGGTTTTAGGTTTAATTTTCATTTTAATTCCAGGTTAACCGCAATGCAAATATTCATGAGTAAAACGACAACAACTGGGAAATATAATAAATATTTCAAATGCATTTAATATTCCAAAATGAGATGAAAATTCAAATATAAAATTTTAGAATTTCAAACAAATTTTATTGAATTTGTTTCAGAAAATTTAAGATTATTTCGTTATTAATATTTTAAATTCATAACAGTTCAAGTTTCCAAAAATAGTAGTTAAGATATTGATGAAAAATTCGGTAATAGCTAGTTTTTACATACTGATTTATTTTAAATTACATCTTAAATTATAAAAATTTTAGTATTAACTTCTAAAATATATAAAATCCTTTGTATAAAGAAACAATTTTAGTTACCATTAGAACATTACCGGTGCTACAGAATGATGTATACCCTAATTTATATATAAACTAAATCTACGGTACGGATCACAGCCAATATATAAATTCTTAAAACAATATAAAAAAATTACTCACCGTTCTATTTCCAAGATTTTTCACACGACAAACTAATTTAACTGTTTTACCAACAAGTCCTGTTATATTTGATGGTACGTTTGTATCAAATGAAGGACCACCAGTTCCTGGTGTTGGTAATTCTTGTAAAAAATCCGTAAAAAATCTTTTCGATGCTCCTTCTAGTGATCCTGAAAATAAATATAACAAACATATCAATAATTAGTAAATTGTGAAACTTTTGCAATATATAGAGATATAGTTCAGTTCTATAATATGGTTTATCAAATCAGTCCTCCATAATTAAAATTATTTTAGAAAACGTATAAATTATTTTAGAAAACGTATAAATGAATATCATTTATAGTTAATTCCTTATTCAAATATATTTTTAAGGTCCTCTGGCATAAACTTACCAAACTATAGTTTATTAGTTAGTTCTACATTTGAAATGATTCGATTAATCTCAATGATTATTAGAATTGACATATTAAAATATTATAAAATCTATTCATTTATTTTGCTGGAGTTTTAGACTACATAATAAATTATCAATTGAATATTCAATTATAAATGAGAATATAATAATGAATGAAAATAAATTGGAATAACTAAAATTAATTATCAAAACCAATGTGTACCAATATAGTCTAATTCTGGTTGATTAAATTTAAATACAAAATTCATTACGAATAGCTACTGGTACTGGTGTACCAGAGTATAAATAAATTTTATCAAGTACAATCAAATTAGCTAACAAATAAAATGTTATAAATCTAAAAATGTTTGTATATTTTGACAAATAATATTAAGTTAATTTATTTCTAATTATTTTTTATTTATATATTTTTTTTGGTTAACCAGCAAAAAGGGAAATTTATATCGATGAATTATCGCTATTCGTTGTCAATCAATGTAAATTTTCAATTTAAACTTTATCCAACAAATACAAAAAAATACCTTTTCATTGAATTTAAATTAGATTTCAGTTTTATATTATATATAAATTAGAATACCATAAGGCCCACATTGGTAAAAACCAATTTTAGAATTTACCCTCGTAATAGCAAAATATATTTTAATATTGTTTGAAAAATGGAAAATTTAGAAAACAGTTTTATCCGAAAAACCTTTGTCAAAAAGTAAAATTATTATTTATAAAATCGACCAAGTATTTGTAGTACGGATGGTATCCACATGAATGAGATTAAAAAAAAAACTTAAAAAGTAATCATAAAAATTTGAAAACTTTTTCTAATTTACTAAAAAAATATGTAAAATATTTCAAAAAAATATATATAATAAAAAAAAAAAAAAAAAAATATTTTCAAATTATGATCTTTAAGATAAATATAATTTTACAAATCATTAGAGAAAATTTTCTATTCAAAATAAATTTACTGTTTATTGGGGTACTTAAATTATTCTAATTCGTTTACTTCTCATAATAATATTCATTTACAAAATTGTACCAAATTTTACATACCGAACTCCTTATTTGCAAATTTTTATAAAAATACATTTTTACGAATCCAATTCGGGAATTAATGTTGGTAAATTTCACAAAATTTTAATAAGGATTTTCGTGTGTTTTTTTTTTTTGTTAAAAACCCCATCCGAACAGTATTATGACAGCTAACCTAAAAATTCCATGTATTATGACAACTATACTATAACCAAAAATTGAATGGCACATTAGGTACGTTTAAGGTTAACGCCAGGATAAAATACATTTTAATAAAGCTAGGTTTCCGAAAGGGAATATTTAGATAAAAAAATGATAAACTCTTTAACTAATCGTCAGGTTATCTCGCATGACAACAAGAAATATAACTCATTGTAATAAATGAATTTATCATACAGCTGGACAAAAGTATACCACCGATAAGGTTAGGGAAACATCCCGCGCTCTTGTTTGGATATTATACTATTATACTATAAGATATTATAAGTCTAAAACTTTAAGTTAATATTAATTACTGACTGGGTTCGCTATTTAAAGTGATACCTGTTATAGAAAATTTGTATGAAAATATCAGAAATTATAGTTTTTAATGAATGACAAATATTTCCTATAACTTTTTGCAATTTGTGCTATTTTCCTGAATACATTTCATGGGTTCGGAAAGTCAACTATTGTGGCAACACCTTAATTCAATATTTCTTATAAATTTCGAGAAAATTATATGTTTTGTAAAATACGGAATATAATAATAATAAATATAAAATTATGATTTACATCTACATTAAATATGAATTTATTATGTCCTGCTATTTAAGGATATTTTATTTGAAATATTTTTTTTTTTTTTTCATATTATTATATTTCCATTATCAATTATAGTATTTTTTATTTTTTTGTTAAGTCATTTTCGTTGAAATTTCCTTATTGTTAAAAAAGAAATTTCCCAAAATGATGGAAAATTATTTATCACAACAAAAACAGAATTTTACAAAAGCTGCTGGATGTTAATGTGAATGAAAAAAATGATATAAATTTTGAAATAAGTGCTTGTTAGAGAAAATATGGTATTAAGAATATTTTTAGTAAAATTCAGTAACTATTTTTTTTTTTTACTTTATGATTTGAATATGTTTTTCTTATGTGAAAAGAAACCAGATATTTTTATTTTTGCAAGTAATACACTAATGAGTTTTGATGTAAAAAGAAAGCATATAATTTATGACCATATCTGTTCAAAATTAACGATTAATAGTTATAAATTCTTACAGATTCAGAGTAGATTAGTGATTTATACTTAATAGTATTTTGGTAGTAGATTTATGTAGTTTATATTACTTTACGTATTGAAATGGAGTCTCAGATTCCTTCAGGTGACCATTTCAAAAAAGTGAATGCAGTTAAGTGTTTTGAAAAAATACAAATTTCGATCATAAATTTAGCCAATGAAAATATTAAAATCGTATTATTATCAATCATTTATTTATTGGACCTCTATAATCTTTTTCTGAACCTGAGTTACTACATTACACAGGGTGAGATCAATTAAAAATAACTTTCAAAGTATAAAATGAAAAATAAAGGGAAACTAAAATGATGAATTTGAATGCTAAGTAAGCTTTAGCAATAATTAGCATAAAAGTAGGAATATTTAGGTGATTTGGTAGTAAGAAGTAAACAAAAATAAAGACCAAAAATAGTTATAAAAAAATTGTGAGTAAATGTGTTAATTATTCAACATTAAAATATTGTACAAGTCAAAATATGCTTATCGATACAATGACACAAATCTTCATAAATTTTAAATTTACTTTATACGCTTGTCAAAATAAGAAATACGAATTCTCAGCTTATGCACGTCACAACACAAAATGTGTATGAGCCTATTTTAATAAACGTCGTATTCGATGTGTAATAAGAAGGTATTAGTTTCCGTACACAAATATATCTAGCTTAATTAAACTTTAATTTATAGTTAAAATTTGCATTTAGTATAATTTCATTAATTGTAATATAGGAATTAATATTAATATGAAAATACAATTTTTAATTTTCAAAGAAAAACTTCATTTTCCTGACGGTATTAATTAATTGATTTAATTCATTATAATGTTGTATATATTTTGTAATTTGTAAAAGTTTCATTTTACAATAAATGCATAATAAATTACAGTCGATAATAACAAAAAGGATTTAAATTAAAAATAAAATATATTAAAAAAAAAATATATAATCAATTAAATGTTAATATTATTTTCAATTAAAACCACATAAATATTTCATATATTTGATTGTTTTTCATTAATGTTACTGAGTAATTGAATATTTAACACATTGGCAACAGAATAACGTGTTATGCGGTTTCCTTTCTGTAATATAGGCATATATGCGGTCATAACTTATATATTTTATTAAATATTTATATCATCGGCTACAGCAGAATTGGGTCTCTTTTTTTACTCAGATTTAGGATAATTACTATATTTAAATAAAAACCACTATACAGAAACAAGATCGGTTGTGAACGTGTTAATAAAATCGATACCAAATTATTGATATTTTATTTTCAAATAATATATTTTTATATATATGACATTGACAAGAAAATGTGGTAAACGAAAATTTCGAATTACAATCCTATTCAACAATAAATTTAATTTTATTCTTCACAATTCACATTACAAAATTGAATAGGATAATAATTTAAATTTACTTTTCTGGAATGGTAAATAATGAAATTTATTATTCGAATATTCACAGTATAAAAAAATTAAAATATATAACATATATTACACAAACGATTACATATAATTACGAATGCTCCCTGCATACCATCAAAAAGTTTCAGAAATCATTATCCAAATGTTAGGTTAATCATAGTATTATAAAATCACCTAATCAAATCGACATTTAAAAGTATGAAATTACATTGACTTGTCAATAATCGGACACTTTTTATTTAACGCTTCGGAATATTGTCGCAGACAATAAAGAAATCATTCTATCTTTCAAATGCTGAATTAGGTATAACCTCCTCTTCGGAAGGTCCTGTTCAAGTTATTTTAACCTCGGATAAAACTAATTATATTTTATGTATACATTAAAACAAGCTTACATTGAACAAGTAGCATTATTAGATCTTAATTTTGAAGAAGGTGATGAGATTTGATTTAAAAGTCAAAGTTAATGAAGTATTCATTTATCTGGATATATAGTATTAGATAAACTTTATCAGTTCGGTAAAGAAGAAGATGAAGTAAAAAAAGAAAAAAAATCATAGAAAAGCCGCAGTACAAAATGAGGCAGAAGATGAAGATGATGATGAAGAAGACTTAGAAGAAGATTCTGAAAATGATGATGAAATTGATGAGAGTTCAGCTGAATGTAATGAAACGCAGGAGGTATAGTATCTAAACGAAGATTAGAAAAACCTAAACAAAATGGTATTGATAAACAGGCATCGGTTAATAAGAAAGCAAAAAAAAAAAAAGAATTTACAACACCAGATCAGCCAAAAAGTGAAAAAACACTTCAAGGTGGAGTGAAAATTAAAGATATTTGAATCGGAAAGGGAGTAGAAGCAAAAGGTGGAACAAAGTTCAAGTTTACTATGAAATAAGATTAAAATAAAATAATAAAGTATTTGATAGTTGGTAAACAAGTAGCTGGCTTCAAATTGTAAAAGACTAAAATTTGTATATTAAAAAAGCAACTAACAAAATAAAATTAAATCACATAAGAAAATATAATTTGTCTTTCATTATTCCAAATATTGAATATATATCGTCAATATTTCTTCAAACAATAAAACTTTATTTTATTAATGAAATATGTCAGAAAAACTGATTGAAACAATAATATTTTCTTCACAATATATCAATGTTTATGATATAAATATATAGCTATTATAATTTTGTAGAATAATACTAATCGTAAGTCTCTTCATATCCTTAATGACATGTTAAATATCAGACATTATAATCCTTCGTCTGAAGTGTTTTCAGACAATTTAAAAGACGTTAATATAACTACATAAATTATTTATATGAATTCGAATCCACTATCGAAAGAATAAAATATTCATGCATCGAGTATTTTATATTTTTCGACAATATAATATACAAAGTAGACAATTAACGAGTAGTTTTCAAATTATAAAATGCTTCTTTGCCTCCGTTTTGATTTCAAAATGATGTTTTTTTTTTGTATATAGCACTTTATGCTGGATGGTGATACCATAATATAAATTCTCGTTAAAATTGTATGCTTTAAACGTTTAAACAATTTATTATACAACGAATATAAACATAACATTTTTAATAGAATTTATAATTTTAAAAATTGTAATATGGAAATTTTTTGTATTATGTAAACGTTTTGTATTTATGCATATCGCATATTGCAAATGATGTGAGGTAGAAATTATACTTGTTTGTATTACCATCATATAATTTTACTATAATATTAATTCATGCATTCCTAAAATTACATAACACAAATGAATAATTAGATTTATACTAAGTTTGATGTAGAAGAAAAACCCATAATTACATGAATTGTACAAAATAATTATAAATATATACTTAAAAATCTTCATTCATTCAAAATGTTATAGTAATTTGGCACAGTGATAATCATTAAGAAACGATTTAATTAAATTTCACTTTAAATGTGTTTAATAAATTATAAAAAAGGAAGTTTAAAATGAAGAAACTTTATAAGTTTTATGTTATTTGCGATCTCAAATCATTTGTCATACTTAGTAGCTGAGGATTGTAAATTCTAATTTATTAAAATTCAGCTTGACTTTGAAAATATGTAATTATTCACTTGATATAATTTTATTCAATCGTTTATTATTTTATCGTGAATTTATCACGTATCTAAAATTACTATATTTAGGAGTTTTGTTTTTGTGTTATTTTTCTGACATATTCGAGTTCAATTTATTATAAATGAACTTTGCAGCACTGCAACAAATATCATTTATTGAATAGTACAGAAATAATAAATGTGAAGCATTGAAAATTATATTAGAAAATATACTTTTCAATAAATTTTGCGTATAATTTGTAAGGATTTTTTGAAAAACAAAAAATTCCTGGTATTAACAAGATATTATGTCTGTACGTCCATTGCAATTTTTGTTTTCGAAATTATTGCCATATAGTAAGTATCCACGCATAAGTAATCTTGTTAGTCCCCGCATTTAAAAAGTATGAAAATTTAGTATCAAACAGTGTCCTAATAATTTTTTAAATCAGCGCGGAAAAAATCATCAACAAATGTTGACTAAAATTGTTGTTATAATCAAAATGTTTATAAAGAGTATAGAAAGGCAGCTAAATTATTGTGCTACCATTCATGTTTTATGTAATATACGACAAAACTTTAAAATGTTCTATAGTATGAATGGTACCGGCAGTACAAAGAAACATTCTATAAATACTACTACTACAGCTTTAGACTATGGAAAGAGAGTTAAGACTTAAGCATTCCCACACTAGCTTCAACAATATCCTTCCAACGAAGATTTGGCCTTCCTCTTTGACGGCTACCCTCAGGTTTGGAGTCAAACCTAGCTTTGGCTGGAACTGTATTGTTAATTCACATAACATGACGTAGCCAGTGAAATCTCTGGATCCGACACTTTTTAAGTAGACCAACCTCCTGATACAGTTCATATAGATCCGGATTAATCCGCATTAACGCTGACGGTTCCAAAGATGTAACGAAGAATTTTACTCTCAATAAACTCTAACAGCTGCTCATCGGTATTCAATAACATCACTGGGACGATGAGTGTTTTGTACAGTATGATATTAATCTTTCGAGTAAGCCATCTTGTTCTTATTAGCTTACTTAACCCATAAAAGCACCGATTACTGAGTACAATTTTTATTTTGTTTTAAGGTTGGTATTATTGCCATCTGTTGTCAGCATTCAAAAAAGATATATTAATTCTTTCATCGTCTCAAAGTTGTGTGACATTTTGCGATATATCGCGATAGAGGGTAATGTTTGATGAGGCCACTATGTATTTAATCCTGGTCTCATTTATAAAAACTACTGTTTATTAGTTAAGTTGATACTTCTTGCCACATTAACCAAGAAATGTTTAAAAAAAATTTATAATGAATTAAATTTGGAAATTTGCATAAAGTGTACAAATGAATTCTTTGATTCTGATGGTATTTAATAAGAATAATTTTAACACATCATTAAAGGTGTTTAAAATGGAAATCTATACAAAGTGAACTTATGTAAACTTATAAAAAAAATACTTTTTTTCTCAATGATTCTATTATTCAAATTCAAAGTTTTTGCCAATTTCAATTAAAACAATTACAAATTTAACAGTTCTTAAAATTTAAAGAACTAATCAAATAATTCCACCGCAGGAAAAAGTATTTTCTTGTAAATCCAAGTTATACCACAAAGCATAGAACAAAAACGATACCATTCTTATCGATTATATATTCAATCTGTTGTTGATGGTCCAAAACTTTTTATATTCCTCTAACCACGAACAGAAAAATCCTTTTAAATATAAAATTTTCTTTTTTCTTTTTGTTATTTTGTTTTTCGCTTGTAATTTTCATCAAGTACAATTTTATTTTTAATTTGTATGGTGGTTATTAACATAATAATATTATACAAAAATTACTTTTTAAAGAATATCAGTTAATTGCTATTTCAGCTATTGCCGGTTTATCCGGTCCATGACAAGCATAATATTTTTAAAGGTAAATTATTAAATAATTATAATAACGTAAATAATTCTTAGAGGAAAGGTTATGAACCTTTGTTTAACAAATAATGTCAAAAACTTATAATTTCAGTAATAAAACAAAGTATAAAACAATAAAACATTATTATTATTAAGGCCACATTTCGGGGAATTTACTTAATCATTTCCAATTGAGTATACATAATAATAAACATGGTCAAAGCATAAAAAAAATAATCCTTTTTGTCGCTGCTTTTAAGTTAAACAAGAAGACAAAATATAAATTTTATAGACTAAGATCTGGCAAATCATTTTTCTGAAAATTTTCATTTAACAAATCCGTAATGAATTTATAATAAGTTAAATTGAGAATGAAAGATTTAAGTTAGTTAAATTGTCACTTTTGCAAAAACGAATTTCTGAGATTGAAATTTGACTTTTAAATTCATCTAACGCATTCAATATTAAGTAGACAACTGGGAATGGAAGGGTTGGTAATTATAAATTACTTAATCAGTCGTTATTTAGTGGTCTATTACAAACATTGTTTGGCAATAATTTCTATTGATTTAATGATTTTTGTAATTTAATTTAAAATAATGTTTTTATTATTTTGTTTGAAGACTTTGAAGACTACAAACTTTGAGCTAATTTATATAATGATAAAAATCTACTATATAATGATAGAAATCTACTCTAAAAAATTAAAACTTTTGATGAAAATTTAAAAAAAGATTAAAATCTTCGACGTCTCTTTGTCCATAACATAAATTTATTATATGATTTTCAGTTTTCATTATGTTTCAATATTTTACTTTTGGAAAATTATATTTTATGTAATATTTTTTTATTTTTATTTTTTTTTTGCTGTACATAAAAAACAACAAAAAGTTACATTACAAAAAAAGAAATTTTTTTTTTAATTACTTTTCTGAATGTTAAAACAATATTAAAAAAAAAAAAATTCAAGGTAAGAAAATTTTTTTTTTGATAAAAGAAAATTTTATTTTTATGTTTTAATAAATTTATAAAGAAAAATGTTGGTAATTAACGTTTTTGTTGTAGGAAAATCGAG
This sequence comes from Rhamphomyia laevipes, assembly GCA_963920725.1. Classification (NCBI taxonomy): domain Eukaryota; kingdom Metazoa; phylum Arthropoda; class Insecta; order Diptera; family Empididae; genus Rhamphomyia; species Rhamphomyia laevipes. The sequence continues at coordinate 5,313,412 of OY987256.1, read as the reverse complement.
GAAAAAGAGAATAATATGAAATATGTTTATTTTTTTATTATTGTATAAATAAACCCTTGGGATTGTTTTCATCTTGTCAGTAAAATGGAAAGGTATATCAGTGTAATAAATAATTTCCAGTTTTATGCCTTCCACTCTGTTAATCCTTTAAATATGATATAGTGTAAAAAACCGCACTTTAGGCGATTGTTATTTAATTCAGCACTTATTTATTTAAATTTTACACTGAAATGTAAATATTTTTATTATTTTCATATTCAGAAATTTAGAAATGGCAATGAAAATTTGTGAGCAATTGATATAATTTGAAGGTAAGCTTAAAATTGTAATTTTTTAAATGTTAAATGTCTGTGGATATACATTATAGCTACAAGCTTTCCTGTTTAAAGTTGATTACCGTTTTCAGTTAATTTTATTGCTGTTGAAATATAAATCTGTAATTCTTGCCACAGAATTACCAAAAAAAAAAACATCTGCCTGGAAATATAGTAAAAAGTAGCTCTCAAGATGGTTGGATCTACGTTTCCAGAGCTACTCGCAACAAAATGCGATCAAAAACCATCACATAAGAAACTCAGCACTACAAGCAAAATTATAACAGTTGTTTTTTCACTAAAGGTGCAAACACTACCGGCTGTACTGCTCCTGATTATTTTCCTGGACCTAGTTTAAGAATAATTGTAGTAATTTATGATTGTAGTGCTGCTACAACAACAACATAGTAAAGAGTATTTTGAAATATATACTAGAAAGTGTTCATTAAGGTGTACATGAACATTACAAATTTAGAAGAACGTCTAAATTTAGAAGTTACACTCAGTATTATGACTAATTCATTCACCAAGCTTTATCTAAATTACGTTTATACATTACACCAAGAGTAGAATAATTCGTAATTGAATTTAATAGCTTCAATAAATATTCAATTTTCCTATTAGGCCACTTAATTCTATTTGATAAATTTGATTTTATCAACTTTCAAACTAACAACTTTAAATACTGTAATAAAAATATGATTGCTATAAAATTTAAAAACCCAAAAAATTTAGCCATGAAATCCAAAAGAATGTCGAAAGAATTTTTAACATAATTGGTTTTAAATATTTAATAAATAAAGTTTAAATCTTTACCGAAAGTGTCACTAAATCTTAAGGAAGGAATTCACTTAATTTTATTAATTTGTTTTTTTTTATTATATATAAAAAAAACACCATAAATTTTAAAATTTTATTATGTCACACTTTGAAAACTTTTAAATTATATTAGAAATTTCTTTTTGGGGTTTTTATATAGAGGTTTTTAATTGAATTTTAGATATTTATCTAAAGTTTTACGAATGATATCCGAAATAAAAGTTCTTTCTAAATTTTCCAAAGTCATGCGTCTATATAATTGTTAAGAGTCTTTCTGTGTAGAATGTTAGATTAAGTAAATTAAATGAATTGTACATATTTCTTTCAAACACAATACATTATGTAATTTATAGCAAATATTAAAGAAACTTAATAAAAATTTGAGAATATTAGATTTATTTATTAGGTTTCTGTGAAAAAATCAAAAATATAAATTTAACTTTGAAATTTGGAACAAAATCTGCGGAAAATTCTGATATAATTACATTATGGAAATGTGGAAAATACCTAATTAAGAGAATTGTGACATTTAATCTAGTACACATTGTCTTACTTCGGTATTTTTACATTTCCAATCAATATTTCGGATATACAAAGGCGTACAATGCAGAAAATAATCAGTAATCTTCCGGATCAAGTTAGTATATACTATATAGTTTACATAATATTTGATAGGAAAACACGCTTGAAATCAATTATAGGAATCCAAAATAAATATAAAACCTAAAAGATCTTTTGTTTTACTATCCAACACTCTAAAAAGATGAAGCAATTCTTGAATTTGGTGGGAAAAATCATAGGTAAACAAACAAAATCATAACTCAATTAAATTTGCAAGATAAGGATCAACTGATTTACTGATCGATTCACTGTACTGAATCGATCAGTGAAAGCTAATCTTTAATTAAAGAGCTGATCGGCATAATTAACTAAATTTTGTCTATTAACTGAAATTGATCTTCCCCGTAACTACAATGTACAAATTTTAATGTCGAACTTCATCTTTTTCGTCGCAGTTCTCATAAATACAAGCTTAATTGTACATAAGATATGAAATGATATGTCAAAATTATTTTGTAATTTTATTAATAAATAATTTGTTAATTTTACATATTTATTTTTTCATTAATTTAATCATATTTTAACTGTTATTGATATTGTTTAATTCGAAACAAATATAATTTTAATTTTACCATAAAGTATAAATATCAAATCTATTAAGGTTAAGTGTGATACAAGAAAAAAGTCATTCCACTAAAAATGTCAAGTCGACAAGTAAAAGTGGTATAAGAAAATCCACCTTCAACGTTATACAATATAACTTTATTGGTTGTATTGTTATAAAGAGAATGACAGTATATTCTCTGCATTACTTCTTTAGAAAATTTTGCAATAGCATGAAATTTTCAGTAATTAAAAGTTGCTTTTATTACTCAGGTAATTTCAATTACTATTAACATTTTCTTTAAATTTATTACAGTACCAATAAAATGGAGTATATAAAACAAGATTTCAAATTATTCAACAGAAAATATGCAATCATTTATTCTCTGTCAGAGTTGGAATCGTATCCTATTACCATAATCTTTAATAATTCGTTGGATTTACTATATAAAGAAATCTTTAAAAAACAATATATAGTTTATTTATTTATTTTTAAAGTGCACATGAAATATCCAAAAAGATTAAAGAAAAATAGATTCACCTAAATAGTTAGTTAGATATTATCTTTACCAATTCACAAAAAAATTCATTCAACCAAAATTATTTTTTTCCCATTCATTTTACGATAAATCAATATCGCTCTTTAAACGATAAAAGCTTCTTAACCTAAAAAAACTGTTTACTGTGTTTATTACGATACTAAAAGGAAAACTATTTTAGTTTTATTTTCCACATTCATAAAAAAAAAAAAAATTTTGTATATTTTTATATTTTTATAAGCACATGAAATTATTTTCCAGTCAACCGAAAATAGATATTCCATTTTCCATAAATTTTCCACTTTTCTATTTATTTATTTTTTATATCTTGATAAATGTCAGGTCATTATTATTACAGAGAGATTTTTGCTACAGAAAATTTGAATTTTAAAATAAGGATTTAAAATTTAAATTATTAGTTTAATTTCATATTCTACTTTATACTTAAGCTCTTTGGGTCTGTAGTTAAGTACATTTAGATTATAATTTTCATAAAATAGAAAAGGATTTACAAATAAAATTTTAATAAAAAATAACAAAAATTATTTATTATCCGTGAATTTTTTTTTTTTTTCATTTTATAAATATTGGTCCTGCCAACGTGAATTTTAACCGAAAAAAAATATTAAATAGAGGAAATAAGGATATGGGAAAATATTAACGTCAAATCCATCCATCCAATGGGAAACTAACATCAACGATATCCGTCAAGGAAAGCGATTTCGAAACTGATAAAAAATATGGCTAAAGATATCCTTACACTTAGCAAAACCGAGCAACGTATAATAACTGGACTGTTACAGATCACTTCCACCTTATGTTTTGTTATGTTTTATCACTTAAATAAGTTTTGATGATGCGGCGGAATAAGTACTCTGCGATTATGAGGCTATAGCCCTGAAAAAACCCAAGGCATTTATTAGATATGACAGTCAAGAAAACTCTGAACTTAAACAGAAGCCTGGATATGAAGTATCAACTGAATACTAGTAGGGTAGCTTCAATAGATCTCTTTAGGTCACAGTGTAGGGAGGTGCAGGTTTGTATCTTTATTATTATCAATAAATAGTAGAAACCACACTCGCACATCTAGTGTGGTAATTAAATTACGAAAAACTTGCGCGCGACAAGTATCAATACTTAGGCCACGCACGGTTGGTCGGCCATTTCAACGCTATCTTTGTGAATAATTGTTCTCCTCGTAAATGTAAGTATATAGTTGATAAGAGAAGTGCTTAGTTTTTGAAACTTAAGTAGGGAACACAATGGATCCATCAAGACAATTCGTGTTGCGTGTTGAACGATTTTCGCATACACATCTTATCACAACTTATTATGACCTCATAATTGAAACCATTTAAAACTCTTAAATACATGATTTATGACTATACCCAGTTAAAAATTTCAAAAGTGTCGTTAAAATATAAGCTTTTCATATCAAATCTACTAGCCTCATTAAAAGTATTATCAAAAAAAAATATAAACCTTTTCGGAATAAATTAAATAATTCATTCATAAAGTTGCTATTTTGGATGCATTGTTTTTTTGTTATTTATATGATTTTGTATTGGACATAAAAACAATATGCCAATTTCAATATTTTTTTTTTCATATATGACCTAAATTCAAGTTTTTTTTTATTACGCAAATAATTGTCAGAGCATTATGAAAGCATTGATGATTATGAGAGATTACATAATGATTTTAATTGGTTTATGGTATTAAAATATTTTATAAATTTTCGCATTTATTACATAGTATTAAAAATTAATTATAATCATAAAAATTATATTATAAACCAAATAGAAGTTTTATTTAGATTTTATTTAATTAACAATTAAATTATAATATTTCAAATATTTTCTCTCTTAATTAATTTGTTATTTTCAATCAATAAAATTTGGTTTTATTGGAAATTATTATAAATGAATGCATCAATAATTTTAATTTTTTATATATAATACACAAAATTACGTATATATAAAAAAATATATTATAATTATATTAATAATTAAAATTTTGTACAAAATTGTATCATGATATAAATAATTATTATTAAAGCAATAATTTTCAAAATATATTATGAAATTTGTTATATTTTGGCATCAGTGAAACCATTAAAAATCATAAATAAAATTAGTTTCATATTTGGGTTTAATGGACTTATAAGAATAAATGTAGTTCCACTTCCAAATTATAACTATCAAAACATCAATTTTTAGATTGTTTCGAATGTGAATCTGAAAAGATATAAATGTCAATGAGTTCAAAATTGTTTAACTCTTGAATTTTGTACACATAAATAAGAAAAACTTTTAAAATTCGCATTCAATTCAGAATCAATTCATAATTTACAAAACTAATAAATAATTTGGAATATTGCCAGTTACTTTTTTTGGCAACATTCACCAATATCGTAAAATTAAAACTAACATAAAATTGTGAATGATTTAAGTGTTTATATGAACAAATAATTGATGTTTCATTATCGAAAAATCTGTAATTATTAGGAATATTTCATAAAATAATTTAAAATAAATATATAGTAATTATGCTATTGAGAATAATAGTAATTAAAAAAAAAATTATGGTAATAATTCGTCATTATCCTTTGGTGAAATTTAAATACTAATTAAGTAATTAATATTTGATATATAATACACCACAAAAATTTGGTTAATATATAAAAAAAAAAAATTATAAAAATGAAAAAGATTAATTAGATGAGCTATCAAAAATCAGGCATATTTCAAAGCCGCAATACAAAATCACAACAAAAATACGAGTTAAGCATTTTTATACAAAAAATTGTGTTATTAATAATTTTGGTGTGGCGGTGATTCAATTGTAGGAAACTTCGGGCAATATTTTGAAAATCGTTGGTACTTTGGTGTAAAAGCCTAAATGTTTTTTCAATACACTTTTGATCTCCAATACATTTTGATTTTGACATATCAAGAATATTTAAGGTATTTTACATATATGCTTATATCATTTGAAATAGGGATCATTATCGTATAATAATATCCAGCGAAAAATCTGAGCTCCTCATTTTATCTTAATTTCGGTTGGTCCAAATATTTGTTGGAAAGTTTTTTAATCAAATTTTATTAGTGCCGGTAACTTATTAAGGTCAAAATCATGGAATGTTACATTTAGAATTTAGTTTAGAGTAAATTTTAGCAAGTTATTCAATAAATATTTGTTGTATACCTAAAGGACATTTTGAATTTCGTAAGAATTGACCATCAAAATATAATTTCTCAATTAAAACATAATTTTTCGCACTGATGCAATTAACTTTGAATAATCAATTCTTATTATATCAATTATTAAAAAGGACAACTATTAAAATGATCGTATTTAAGAAATTCATATTAAATATTTTCGTTTTATCGCAAAAACTTTTACTTAAATTTGATACTACTCTAAAATATCTTTAATCCAGCAAACTCCAAAGATTTGAAAATTATATTTTATAATAAAAAAAAAATAAAACAAAATTGTTCCTAGGAAAATCCAAAAATAATTATTTAGCTATTATCCTGAAAGTAGCTTTTTTAAAACAATTTTTTTTACTATTAATCCTTTACAACAAAATAAATCATTTTTTAATATTGAAAAGTTGGAAGTAAATTATTTTAAAATAACAACATCAACAAAACAACAAAAATATATACAAAGTTAATTTAAAAGGAATTAAGATCGTTCAAACCTAAACTTACATTTTTATTATGGTTCTATAAGGAAGAAGATTACTAAGAAAGGATACAATTTTTTTTATAATAGTTAAAACAACTTTCAACATTAAAAATCTCGCGCATATAAACGATCTTAAATTGGATAAACTTTATCTTAATTTTATTTCTCGGTCCATTAAAAATGTATAAAAACACAAACACGATAATAATAATATAAAAAAAAGGATATTTACAAAGTTTATTAAATATATATGTATATATATTTTAAAGGATTATTTATAAATTGCTAAATAAATTCAACTGAAAAACATCGTTATTCAACGGAATTGCTCTTTGTTATTGACAAGAATGTAAATTAAATTTATAGTTATTTTTCATCCATAGAAAATTTACCTTGTCAAGAAATTTAAATATAAATATATTTATAGAAAGTCCATTTACTTTTTAACAGATAATAAGATAAATATTTATTAGAAAAGTTTTATTTTTTTATATTTTTGTTGGATTTATTGTTTCAATGCTAGAAGCAATGGTAAAGTTTTAATGAATAACTTTGAATTATTAGTATAAAATTAATTTTAAATATATTAATAGAATATCATAAATTTAATCTAAATACCGATTTTAATAAAATGTTAATCGATAATAAACTAATATATAAAAAAGAATGAAGTTTTTAATACGCAATCGTTTTCTAAAGTCAGTTATTAATAACTTAATTAGTATGATACCTAAATATTATAAATATTTTCTTGAAGTTTTGGTAAGAGTATGAAAGCTACAATTACGTTTTCATTATTTCAAGAAATATTCTGTCTCTGTCTGATACCTTAACACGATATACATGTCAATTTTTAGAGAATATAATTCAAACACTGTAAAATCTTTGATTGCTCTGATTAAAACATTACATTTAATTATTTAAAATATTTGAAAATAATATTTGTAATATTTTTTGGATAGGTGGATGGATTGAAAGAAGAAAATCCCCAGGGCATCCATGCAGCATGCACCATGCACCCATGACTTTAATTAGAGCCCATTACCAATTACTTTAATTTCTACACGCTCATAATACACTAAAAATGTGAATAAAACTAGCTTACAGCAAGTACATAATTAGCATTTCCGAAATATGAACCCAGAAACTTAAAAGGCAGGTGTACGAGTGGACAATGGTACAAATAATAATCATGCCACTTTCATCTTAACAACCTGTAATTTAAAAATATCTGATGAATTTCCAAATAAACTATTTCGTGTTTGTTGGATAGATGAATTATATAGGCCCATCTAATTTCTAACAATAAAAAAACAATTTAATTTAAATGTTAACCTACTCGCTTACAATGTCATACAACCTTTATAATAAATAATAAATGCACGCACGGTGCTGCTTACCACGTTCACTCTATTTATCTATTGGGTAACTTATCGAACGTAACTTACAAAAGTAGCTATATAAATAGCTAATTTTGGTTTATCCATAGACCACTGCTCATAAATAAGTGTCAAATTCTAATTGTAAGCTATAATTACGTTTTTAATTACTTAATGTGACCAATATGCCTGATAGAGAAAACTACAACGTTTGGAATTGAACGTGATGTTAAACATTAAGTGTCATGTGTCTAGTGTGCTGTATGCAGACTACAATATACGAATTATCTTTGGAAATGAAAATACGATCCGCTTCTTAAATAAACCACAATTAATGATCAAAAATTTCTATCCTATTTATCGAATTTATGTCAGATTTGTGAAAATTATAAAAGATGTAGAAATATTATTTATTACTATAATAAATATTCTAATTAAATTACATTTAACAATCGAATGCACAGCATTCTTGCAGTGCCTATAGTGTTAAAGTTCATGATTTCTTCATTTATTTAATCTTAACCAATCTATTATAATTATATGAAACACCAAACCGTTTCATTCTATCTATTTATTTCGACATTATTTCATAACAACACATTGCAAAGTGTTACGAAATAATTTAGCAAAGTTAATATTATAAAGCCAACGAAAATATTATATAGTACATATATACAAAGTATAATAATATTTTCTAATTTCATATACAAAAAGTATTAAGGACGAAAATACGATAATTAAATAAAAATTTAATAACTGAACAACAACCAAAAAAACTGAAACGCAGCATGAAAACTTCAAACCATATGAAAATAATCTGCTCAAGGACAAGAACTTTTAGTTCTGTAAAGGATAACTAATTCCCATAATAGTAATTATAAAACTGAATATCCGGTCTTAAAGAATACTACAACAAAATAAAACGTTCTTAAGTAAAATGATAACCGAAAAAAACAACCAAAAACATAAAAATCTATTCTGTAATAGATTTAAAATAATTCGTGTGAGACGGGAAAACTAATTGAAAAAGTTCATGAGGAGAAAACTCGTGCGGATATTTTTCTTTTGTACATTAATATAAATTTAAGTATCTTTTTTTTTTTAATATAATTCCATTTTTGGTAAAGATATTTTTTAGAGAATTTAATATAATAGTAAAAACTTGTTATATAGAGAGAATAATTTATATTTGGAAAAAAAGTTTGGTATTTCACTTATTAGTATTGTTAAGGACTCTAAAATTTTCAAAGAATTTTTATTTGATTTTCTGTTTCATACGTTTATTGTTATGTATGTATATGAATTTTAGGTGTTATAGCCAAATGACATCCTGGTATTTGTTTTATAAATTATTGATCATACGGATATTAGGTTAAAAGTGTATATCCGTTGCATTTAGAACTGAAAATGGTGCAATAAATTTGGAAATTTGAATGAAACATATTTCGGATATGGATAAATTATTTAAATTATTAGGTTATAGAAATATCGAAGCTAATATTCCAGAAACCCCTCAATAGATACCGAAATTTTTAATATGCATCACTGAGGGTATATTGTAATACCACTAAATATATGCTTAATTTAGAATCCTTTTTGCATATGCTTATCACCAGGATTTTTAGTTTTAATTGAAATAAAAAAATCATTAGTTAGTATAATTAATTAACTAGAAAATTGCTATATAATATAATTATGGCTACTTAAAGTTTCACTTAGAACTTAGCAATAACATGACTGAGAATAAATGGAACTTCCTCTAAGATGAAGAGAAACAAACGTCATTGCAATATACAAAATGAAAAAACTGTAAAAGAATTAAAACCAAGTACAATCAAAATAATCAAGAACTAATAAATTCAACTATAAATTAAATTGAAATATTGAAAAATAAATTAAATTTTTCTCAAATTCTACTTTTAATTATACTTTTTCAGTTTACATTTAAAGTGAAATTGAAATTAATTTAAATTGTAAAATCAATAAACAAAATTCGAAATGAATAAAACAAAAATCTTTCTAAAATTTCAATAAAATATCAAATTCTCATACGTAAATATAAAATTCTTGGAAAATTTATTAGAAATTGCTTCTTCATACAATAAATATCATAAAATTCCCTTAAAAATATGTAAAATTATAATACAAAATATTTGAATATTGAAAGGAAGTATAAAGTTGAATGAATTTTAATAGATTTTTTATATCATTTAATATGAAACAGTGATTTTCATATTCTGATTATAAAGACATTTTGTTTTGACTTCTATATTATTACTATGTAGAAAAAAAATTGATATATGTAATATTATTTTAATATGTCAAAAATGAAATTACCGAAAAATGTTTTAAAAAATTGAATAAAAATACAATGTTAACTAAATTGATATAGAAAGCGAATTTCTATAGAAATAATTAATACGTAATAAAGATAATTTAAATATACGTTCTAGTTCTAATTAAAATTGACTTTTGAAATTCATACAATCTTTGAAATTTTAAAATGTCAGCTTCAAGAACTGAAGTACTGAAATTTTGTACAAAAAAAAAAAATGAAATTATATATTATAAATATTTCAATGATGGGTTTCATTTTGAATTGACAACTTGATTCCAGGGCAAATTACATTGTAAATAATTTTTATATATTAATAAATGAATCGTACAGCCATCAATTATTAATAGAGCGACCGACTATTACACATTACAGAGGCATCTACTATGAAACATTAAAGATTGATTAAATTTATTTCAAAGTTTTTTATCACATTTTGATCAAACAATTTATAGTTTCTATGAAATTTATTGAAAAAGTGGTTAAAAATTTCACATAAAATCAGATTTTAATTTTCTACTTATTTCAATAAAGATTCAAATCTCATAGCTGAAATTAATGAAAAATTTGAAATTTATTTAAATAATGCAAAGGAAACGGGTCTGAAATTTAGCATAATTCTTATGACGTCTATGAGGTATAGGCTGAATAATGATTTTAATAAAATAAATTTATAAAAAATATTATAAATTATATAAAATTAATTTTCTAATTATAATATATAATTATTATTTACTACTGAATGTTAATTTAAAGGAGTTTTCAATTAAGCAATTTTATTATTATTCATTTGAATTTGATTTCAATTATTATGAAAATTAAATTTTAATTAATATTATATATAATTTTCGTATAATAGTAGAAAGTTAAATCAAATCTTATCGCCTAAGAGCCATTAACATAATTCTAACAACAATTAAACTTCAAAAATCATATTCAAATATGACATTATAATAAGAAGAAATTATAATCAAATGAAATATTTCGAATTATCAAGGTAAATTAAGGTGTTACAAAAACGCACTTAAAACATGCTTGTCCATTCGTTAATAAAGTCGTTTAACTCTTAATTATAAGTGATATTATCGTAATTAGTAATGTTGATAATAATAATAGTTTTATACAATTAAGTAATAATCATTGTTTTAAATTCTACTGAAGTGACACTAGAAGTGATAGCAATGTACAAGCTGTACATTATTTAGAGGGGCTGGTACAAGAAGACTTAATTTAAAATTACTTTCAAAACTATAACAACTTATAAATAAATTTCAATTATTTGTCAAAATTATAAGTTCTTTTGTTACCATTTTTTTTACAAAGGACTCTTAGTCTACATATCCTTGTATATAATAATTTTAACTTCAACATAAAACAAATTTTGGATTAATTTTATAAATATATATATATATAAATAAAAAAAAACATAGAAATTCCATCACAAATTTATGGTATATTATAGCGCGCGGCGCGCAAATAAGCGTTAATAATATATTTTGTATATACGATATTATAATAAGTTAGATATAAAAATATAAAATTATATTTTTCTGTTTGCAAAAATAACGTCTAACTTTACTGTATAAATAAACCATATAAAATACACATGGTCGCATTTAGTAAGAGGCAATTAAAGGCAAATATCTTAGGGCACATAAATTTTTTTAACAAATTTAAAATTAAAGAGATTTAATCAATCTATAATTAAATTATTAAATTAAAATAATAATTTCAATACTTTTGTCAAAGTGATAGAAATATGCTTTAAATGGAAGCCTCAATTAAAACACATTTTCAATTTTCACGCCTTTTTGATGATTGTAAAGCTTGATTCGAAAATTGGGCAGAAATATTCAAAGTAATACAATAACTATCAAAAAATTATGAAAATAGAACCCAACTTCAAAATATTAGCAATTAAATGAATGCTAATACTTTTATAATGACAAATGCCAATAATATTGAAATTACAATCAATTTTTGTTGAGCATTACAAACAAGTCATTGATTGAATTTTTTGATTAAATATCAATTTTCTTAAGAATTATAGGGTCAATCAAAAAACATTGCCTATGGTCTGCAAAAACATAAATGCGGCACTGAATATATATTATATATAAATAAAATATGTATCTTCAATTTCCCCCAACATACTAAAATTCGTTTTCAACAGGGAAATACCCATAGTGATATTATCGTTTAAAAACATGAAACCTTTGAATACGACGAACAGTGTAAACATTTTATTTATATTAAAAATATAAATTCTTATAGTTAGTAGACCCACATCTTAAAGAGCTATAAATATATATATGTATATTCAAGTTTTCTTCATTCTATACTTCAAAAAATGAATATAGAAAGGAATAACTAAAATATCAAAACTAAAAAATCTATGACATAAAAAAAAGCACAATCGTGTATTTATTTACCTGTGAAAACGAAAGGTTTAAAATTGTGTGGTTCCTTTTTTTTATGTTCATATAAATACTTAGAAAGATAAAGATGCCAATACATTATATAACATCAGCGCGTTGACAATATGGTTAAGTTTTATCATTTACGATCAAATTCACAACACGTTGACAACTATTTTGACGGTTTTCATATCGAGTGCAGAAATATTAAAATATTTTAATTTATGTTGATTGATGGTTGTAAGTTGTATAGTGTATGGGGAAGTTGTATAATTAAAATGATGTTACATCACGTTTTATTTAATATTTTTCATTGATTTAAATAAAATTAAATTTTAATAGTTTTTCAAATTTGGCAATAAAGCAGAAAAAGGAAAGTTTTGGAAATCTGGTTGTTAACCAGGTTTTACAATGTATAGGCAGCATAATACCAATGAATATAGAAAGAAATACTTTATTATACAGGAAAAATGAAATTCTTTCAGATGAGTGGCTTTACGGTCGAGAAAAATTGTAATAATAATAAGCTTAAATACCATAAAATCGAAATATTTTTGGCGCCTCCTGTCCACAAAAATAATCTCAATGAAATTTTGATTTTCATTTATATACATGAATAATAAAAGGGGAAATATATATACAAAAATAATAACGAAAAAAGGATTTTTTTTTGTTTTTGGTAGAGAAATTTTACATTATGGGTTATGTATTCAAGATTCCGGACTGATGAATTTCATTTGTTACACTGATTTGAAAAGTAATTAGGTAAAAATAATATATGTATATGTTTCTTCTGAAGTCTGATAGAAAGAGTTACTGACATGTTAAAGGAAAACTGGTAAGAAAATAATAAACATTTTGAAAATAAATTACTCTCAATACTTTTAGTTAGGTAATGATTTGAAATCTATAAGTAACTATTCGTAAAACAATCTTACAGATAGAAATTTATGTAACATATTTCGTTCCGTAACTGTGAAGCTATTGTCTTAATTGAAATAGGTCAAATTAAGGACATCACACGATTTTATAAGTTGGCATATATCCAACACCTACACAAATTAAATACTGAAACGAGTGTGTAAAGATTATTCTTAATTTAGTTGTCAAGAGATAACAGATATATCGCCAAAAACTTCATCTTAAGAAATCTGGCACTGGCATTATAAGTTAAATAGAAATATCTTCTGAATTTCAGAATCAATTCTGGTAATATCCATTTAACATAAAAATGTTAAAGATTATATAATTAATTTTATTTACCGAATTATTCAATATATAAATTGGTAACCGAAAACAATTTTGGAAACTAAATAATCGTAATATCTGATAACGAAGTTACCAATTCAAATTAGAAGAAAAAAAAACAAGAATAATAAAATTTAACAGACATTTAAATATTTCAATAGAACCCAAGGACTTAACAAATTTTTGTTTATTCTAAGAAATTTTTCCAATCTTATAATTACTGTGATATACATAGAATTTTCTGAGAAGATGTAATTAATAATTGAAATTAAGGTAAATTTTTATATTTGAAATAATTGAAATGGTTAATTTAAATTGTGAACATATTTTTTTTGTTAATGTTATTGGTTAATTATTAAAATTAGAGATAGAAATTTATTTTCAATAAACAACTTCAATTTTCTTAATTTAAACTTTAGCACATTAAAAGAATTAAACGAAGATCGTAATCAGAGAACGACTCTGATAAAATCATTAACAAATAATAGAAAATTTCAAATATTATAAGAAAATTTCTTTAAAAATATATTGAAATATATTGAATCTTGAATATGGATGGATATTAGAAAAATAAATTTCATTTGAATGAACATAAATTCCATTTAAATTTGAATGAGTCTTCATATTCCATAAGATAATTGTCTTATAATTGTCCATTTCTGTATCTAAATTGTTCTTGAATCGATTGAGATTTGGTTAGCAATACTTTATTAGAGTCAGACACCTTAAAATCTTATTTTACACAACATTCAGAAAATTTAGTTTTCACCGCCAGACGATATATGACCGACAGTAAATTCCTTTTAATTGAATATGAATCTATTAAATGTCAAAATATATTTAAGAAACATTACGAATAAATTTAATTTTTAATAAAGAATAATAATTTTAATGGAAATATGCTCGTGTGACTTCAGTTCATCTTCAATATTTATTCATTAATATATTTTTAATATAACCAAAACAAAATACTTAATAATTTCAAAGAATTTTTTTTTTTTTTTTTAATGGTAAAAGGACAATTACGATTCAATTTCCTTTTTTTATCATAAAATTATTTTAATATTCTTCAGTTTTCAAAATGGACACTATTCTACTAAAATTGGGTCAATATAAATTTCCAGTAATTTAAAAATAATATCCTTTTTTCGTCAGAATAATTTCAATTCATTAAGAATTTCCGAATATCCTTAAATAAAAAAACAATTTCGTGAGGTGAATTTTTTCTTATGTATAATAGATTAAACTTCGCTTAGCAGAAATAATGACGATATCAAAAAGTACTGCGAGTACCAAAATATGAATTGCAGATGATAAATTATTAGGATGTCCTTGAAGTCACAAATATGGAGGAACCTCAGATGATAAAATTCTGATATAACAAACTTTCTTATATCATTTTTCATATATAATTTTCATGTTTTCATAGCATATGAACCGAAAACATTAAACAATTTCCTTTTTTTTAAAAAAAAAAATTAAATTGAAAATTAATTTTTATGGATGACGAAAGCACTTTTTCGCGTCTATTAGTTCAAGTGATATTAAATTATTAAATACTTCAAAAAACATAAAAAAAACGTTAAATTCCCTTCATATTTAACCATAAAACCCAAAAAAATCCGAAAAAACAATCTTTTCTAAATGATGGTTAAAGTTTTCGAAAAAAAAAGAAAATATTTTATCACCTAAGTGCTTTAAAAGTTTTTTTAAAAAAAAAAAAGATTTTTTCATGTTGTTGTTATTTTATTCTTTATTACTTTCTGTATGCTTCCGCAAAAGATTTAAACGTTTCCGCTAAATAAGCTGAGTCATTTGCGAAAGTTATCTAAAGGACAAAGTTATTAAAGCAATAAAAAAGTTGTTGTTGGGTACTTTTTTCTACCAAAACAAAAAAATGTTTTTTTTTTTTGGGTTTAATAAATTACCAACGAAAACATAATTTATTTGCTAGAAATTTTTTTGAAAAGATACTCAATTTTTAAATGTCTAGAGTAAAGCATTTATGTATGTAAATAATAATAATAATTAAAAAATATTAAATGGAAAAAGAAATTCGGGTGTATCGGCGAAATTAATAAAATCATATGAAAAGTTTTATGACAAACATAAACTTGAGGTTAACTAGTACAAAAATCTGGATAAAAAGGAAGCCTGTATTTAATTACTTTATTCAACTGAACAAATAAATATAATAAGTTTGGCGTACTGACGCAATGATAAATTATTCTTTGTGATATAGCTGAAGAATGCACCCTAATTACTTAATAAATGAAATTAGTTTAGTTGCTTTTATCTTTTCTGAATCTATCAAATTATTCAGAAAACATAAAATTCGTGTGAGCGTAAGTTATCATAATGTCAATGTCATACCAAAACACCGAAAGATTGTTTCGTATTTACCATATTATCTGTATAGTAAAATTTAGTTAATTAATTTATTTATATAGTTAGGATAATTTATGCCTTATGGCTTCCTTCAGATGCGGCAAAACTAATTTGTGTCCAATGTGTCCTTGAGTCCGCCTAAGAGTATTCGGTTGTAGCTTTATGTTGCTCATTTTATTAAGAATGTTTCAGATTTTGTAATAATTAACAACAAGGAAACTTTTGTATTTTATAGCCTGGAGCCCTTCTTTCTTTCAATCACTAGATTTCGCTAGGTTTATTTTATAATATTAGGTTGCCAGTATCAAGCAGATAATAGTTATAATTTATATATTACTACACCTTTTCCTATTGTAATTCAGAAAGTATCAATCTGAATTCAGAAAGTATCAATTGTAATTCTGATTAGTCAATTGTAAATTCAGAAAGTATTAACATTATTTGAATTACAATTGACTAATCTGAATTCCAACAGATGATTTCTGAATTACAATTGGAAAAGGTGTAGATACTGTCTGAAGTATGTCGTACACAAAACTTAATTAAATAATATTTCTCTAACGATGTTGAAGGTTCTTTTGATGGATAAATGAAAAATAGAATGCATTTTAGTGGTATCAATGAAAATCTACAATCAGCACTCTATGTTTTGCTGGCAATTCCCTATACAGAGTTTGGCACTATTAAGCATTAGTGAACTGTATCTCTATAAACAAAGTTTGTTTTTGTGTTAGAAAGTATATTTCAATTCAATACACCCAAAAATATCATTAATTAAGTAAATTTAGTTTATAAATATTAATTTTATAAATATCACAATTTGCATAGTAATTTTAATATTCACAAATTTATTATTATTATAAATATTTTATTTATATACAAAATAAATATTACAAAAAATTTATATTTTATGACTATAATTTATAAAAGTAAATTAAAATTTATTTTGTTTATTCTTAATTATTTATTTGAATGCGTGTAAAATAACAAATGAACGGATAATAATAGCAAAAAGCTTCCTCCCCAAGTAAAATAGTGTATAAATATAGTAAGATATAAATCACGGTGAATTTAACTGATTAATGGGAAAACTTCAAAGTGTTGATTATGTTACATTTTTGAATATTATGTTCAAATTATTAATGTAACGCAAGGGAATTGCACGTAAATTCAACATAACAAATTTCTTCGTCAAGATAACTTTAATTTTTGGTATTATATCAAGATCAGAGATGTCGAACCTTTAAAAAATTTGAAATTTTGTATGTCCAAATCTTGCGTTTTTAATTTAAATAATTAAAAAAGAATGAAAACAAATTATGTATACATTTTAATGGGAAATCTGCAGTTTCTTTACAAGTTCATAATAATTTTTCTATATATGAGGTTCATAATTGGTGATGTTACATCTTCGGTAAATCGTTTCGAGTCGTCTGCAGATCTAATAAAATTCATTAAAGTAAACTAACTACTCTAATTTTTATTGAAATATTAACAATAATATAAATAAGATTGTGGAAATTCATATATCAATAATATAAGGTCGTGTTGTGGATATAACTCTCCTATCATTCTATATCAAAGTATTATAATTGATTTGGGTTTTGACATTTATAAACCCTTTCATCATATACAAATCGGTTACACCAACTTTGCATCTGATCTGTCGAATGTCAAAAATAAACCGAGTAATGTGAAAGTAAAAATTGACAGTTGTATGCGATATATACAATGCAAATCCAACTGTTGATTATTTCATTCGATTTTTCACATAACTGCAGATGGTGCTGCTATCGCTTTAGAAACGGTGATGAGAACTGTCAAATTTATATTTTTTTGAATTTTAGCCGCCACCTATTATGCTGCTGCAACTCGGCAATATATTTATTGTAATTACATTGTAATTACAAATATATCAAACAAAATTATAAACCGTAACTGAACATCCTAAAATCACTAAACTGGTTGGTAAGCTAAGCTCCAAGTATTCATCAACAAGTGTCTCAGAATTATATGCTGCATATTCTGGCCAAACACTATCAGCAATGCTTTCTGGAACTTAACCAATGAGAAACCTACACTGAAGTACAAAAACCGACATACACTGAAGCAGAAAATGGAGGTGGATCGCCCATACCATCAAGAAGAAGCACAATAGCATTACACGAATGTATTTAGAACATGTCTTGGAATCATAAAAGATCAACAAGTCATGGTCGTCCAAACAACACCTGGAGACGCACGATAGTCCCAGAACTAAGAAGGTGTAAAAATGCGCAAAAATAACAAACAGAGTAATATGGAAAAGGAAAACTAAATTGACCCGCGTTTCAATAGTTTCCCATCACTATTCTTATATACAGCAAAAGGATTAAATATGTACAGAAAATAAATTATTTTGTTTCTCATTGGATTTCGGTTCACATTTTTAATTGGCATAATGCGGGACAACAACAAGAAAATTATAAATATTTTTATTTTTAATAAAAAATGATGATATTTTTTCATAAAAATTTATATGTTGTTGTTTCGAAAATGTTGTTTTCTTTATAAACATATATATATAAAAAAAAATTTATGTAAAAGTTTTGTTTTGTTTTTTGTTAAAGAAAAGGTATTAAAAGAGACTAAAACTCTGGAAAAAGTTTTATTTGTATATTTTATGTTAATACAATTAAAAGTATCTTATCTTATAAACACAAAAAGTTGCTAAAAATTATAATATCTTAAAATATATCCAACATAATAACAATAATAAATTTGTATATTATATAATATGTAAAAACAAAGAAGCATTTCTGTTTATAAACTGTGTGAATGATGGTATTAATTTCATCAGTAAATGTTACTTATAATATGAAATTAACAAAAAAAAATGTAATTAAAGTTTTCTTTTAGTATTTAATCTCAAAAATTCTTGGTTGTTGAATAATAATGTTTAATATATAAATGGGTAAAACAGCAAAAATGAAAATGGCGCGTATAATTTGAAAATTCGATCATTTGTAAACAGGAAGATAGAAATTGGAAAATAGAAATTATACCAGAAAATTTTGATTCAAAAAACTTATACTTTAACTGCCTAGTGTACTAGTAACATTACATATAAATAGCACAATTATGTCGAACCCTTTTCATAGTCATTATTGTAATTTTCGGGTTATTTATATGAATACATTCATTAATATAGTTTATCGCAAAACGTAAATTTAATAGAATGCTAATACCTAATTTATAAATATCGCAAGGTCGAAGTGAAAAACATATTTTCAAACCGCAAAAACATTGGAAAAAAATGTGTAATTTAGAAATAATATCGCACAAACCGCAAAATTTTAACAGAAAAAGAAAATGAATCTGGAACCAGCAGATTATTCTGCTCTTGACAGTTGACAGGACAAATATCCACGTCGTTACACAATCCACGTCATTGTTATTTTAAAATTTGAATTTTCATAATTTTTATATTCGAAATATAATTATGAGTTCAGTTGTGATTGCGATGGAGAAAAATGTTAGATTAAACCAATTTCTTGTAAAAATTCACGAAAACCCAAATAGTACTATCAGCGCATAATAATGAAAAGTAAATTTGATTTTAAAATTATCCGACTGCTTCTAAATACATTTAAACTTTTGCGATTGGATATTTTGATTTTTTCATATCGAATTTACGATATTTAGTATAAAACAGATATAATAATATTCAATTATCTCAAAACTATAGTATTATAACGAAATTATGTATTACATATACTCTCGAAAATTGTTGTTTGAATGAACAAAGTAATTCTAGGAGCTTTTTTACTGTGCACTGAACGTTTTTTTTACTGCGCACAGAACGTTTTTAGTTAGATTTTTTAAATTTTAGACCCCAGAAACGACCAGAAAAAAAAACATTTGTATTATTTAATTTGTGTCAAATAAATGAAGTTTCCATATTCTTAACAAATGTAAAATAAATTTCCAATTACAAAAATTATTCAGGAAATTAATCTCTATGAGAACTAATAAAATTGCTGTAGCAAGCACAAAACCATGTAAATTTGTAGAAAAAAATTTCATAAACTATTTATAATTGTAGTATAGCATATGACTTAGATTAGCATCATCCCTAAAATAAGGAAAGACTTTACTTCATTAACTCAATCAAATAATTAATAGACAAAATCAAAGAAATATTCAAAGAACTACAAAACTTGAAGAAAATTTAATAAATTTTCACAAATGTGAAGAAAATTTAACAAAACCTAGTATTCAATAATTATAGGATCAGTTTTGTGGTCTCGTTCACAATGAAGATTTGTCATAAAGTCCTAAAATTATATTCATTTAGCTCTGTTTGCTAACTGACTTTTATGAATTCATAATTTATTTGACAAAAACAAGCTAGTTTTTAATACAAAAATTAATAAATTAAAATAAATTGATAATATTACAATTAAATACAAAATTGTTTATCTTGATTTCCAACGTAATTAGATCATTTTGGTACACGTTTTATATAGAAAAATTATTTAATTTTATTATCTTGACCTCATTTCTAGTACTATACATATATAGAAATATGTATATAAAAATCAAAATATTTTAATATCTTAAAAAATAACCTTTATAATAAAATGTTGTGGCTTTTATAAACTTAAAGCAGATTTTTTATGTCACAAACTGTGAAGCTATTTAAAAACAAAAAAATTATCTATAATTGATTTTTTATTTTTATGAAAAACTTAATTAAAAATATAATTTCGAAAAATTAAAAAGGAAAAGGGAAAAATTATGTGGGTACTAATTAATATATAAATTAAAGAATATTTTAATATGTATTATAAAATCTTAGATCGATAATTAAGTATTTTATAGTTTAAAATTACGTAAATTAACGTAATTTAGTGGCTGGGACATTTGAAAAACAAACCGCGATTTTTCGGTTAATATAATTTGAGAACGTAAACCGGTATATTGATTGTATTCTGATATACGGTTTTGTAATCAGCTATTTTGTTATGATTAATTTTAAATTATCTGCTGAAAGAATTGCAAAGAATTAGATTAAGGAAGTGGGTTACCAGCGATCGAGATTTAAACATGAGGAAGTAATTTATTTTGTGGTCCGAGCTATAAACGAATTTCCAAATTTCATTGTACGATGATAACATATTAATAAACTATTCAAAATTCTATATTTTTTCTGTTATTCCAACTTCAATAATATCTAGCTACCAACACTGTTTTATCAAATATAATATTACAAAGTTTTAAATTAGTGTACTAAAAACTTTTCGGTCCTTAGTCTGGAAAATGAACATTTTATGGTACAAAAATACCAATCTGCGTATTAGTTAACCTCTTCCAAATGATATACATTTTCTAAACAGTTTAGTTTTTTTATATTTTCAATTATATAACTTTTTTGTCCCATCAGTGAAACTTTTTCAATACCACTCTAAATTTATCGATTAGTTATTAAAAAAAAGTGTACATTGAAAATTTTGTATTACACATAATTGCAAACTGAAAATAGAAAATTTAAAAAAAAAATATCCTGACATTTAATATCCATAACTCAATATATTTTTTTGTGTAATCACAAATACAGCTGAAAATCTGAACACTAATTAATATTAAAGTTCAATTAAACTAGGACAATTGAAATTGATTGTATATTCCATAACATACTTTATAAAAATATAGACAAAGGTTCAAGTTACGTTACCATACTCCATACAATCATGCAATGCTTCTACATTACAAAGTCTCTTAGTATACCAAGAAAACTGATTTCTGGCAAACTTTTGAAAAATAATTAATAAGAAATTTGATATTAAACAAGATAAATTGTCCCAAGATCTGAAAGTATTCGATTACTTATTGTATAAAGTTCGACTGCTGATAGGTTTATACTGAAAAAAAAGTTTCAACTATAAAAAGGATGAAATTCCAAGCAAAATATCGTATCTAAAGAACCAAATAAATTATTTAACATATGACATGCTAAAATATTGGGATTTTTTAAGAAATTTGTGATCTAAGCCATAAGTGACGAACATAATACAAGAAGCCAAATATTTGACGACGTTGGAAACAATATATATTTTGAAAATTATACAAGAATTTTCATTTTTCATTAATAATATCGTATTTAACTGATTGAAAATTCAAAAACAATACGTACAGATACATAATAACGCTATGAGCTGTGCTGAACACTGTTTTTGATGTATTTTCATTTGAAACACTGTTTGCAGCTCTGCTGATAGCGTCCACTCTATCCACCACATTCCAATCTTTAGTTATACTCATTATACTCCAATCAGTAGGCTACGAACGAATGGAGTAACGCTATGAGCGTTACTGGAAACTATGCTAGAAGATGTTTTTTATACGCAAATATACCATAAAGAACTCTCTTCGTAGCCTAACCTAAAGATTGGAGTATGCTGGGTATATTTCTTTCGTAATAATATTAGAATATTAATAATAGAAAATCCAAAGCAATAATGTCAAAACTGAACTTAAATACACTTTCAAAAAAGGTTCAAAATTTCAATTTTATATAATTATTATTATCAAATTATATGAATTAACCTTTTATCATAATTCTCCTTCCAATTATAAATTAATTATTTTGTATAAATACTCTACAAATATATGAATTTAAATTGAACACTAAAGACCTATAAAGTTTTTTTCATTAATTTTATACAAAATTATATGATTTTGTAATGTTTATAAATATTATATTGAGATAAAATGCACTTACCTGAATACATAAACAGAATTATTAAAATCAGGTAACACTGCGCCATATTACATTGATTCTCTTGAGTCTAATTATCGTATAAGTTCCATTGTTGACATCATTTACAGGTACTTTCAACATTTACACACATTATTTTTTATATTGTAAAAAGTACATTTAATTAATTTAATTTTTTTTTTTTAATTATTATTTAGTCCTAAATTATATTTTTTATGGTTTAACATTTTGATAAATTTTCTATATTGTTTCAATATTCATAATTTAATTAGAACTGATGAAATGAATTTCTAATTATAATTGATAATTGGTATTTGTTCCATCACCTGCAACAATAAAAAAAAACAAAATGTTAAAATTACATTATAATTTTTATTAATAATTTCATATTATTAAATTAATTTCGACACACAATCCAGTAGAATTATTAATATTAGCATTAGCAGCACAGACATAGTTTCACAAGACATATTTTCATAATTCAATTATAGTGAACTATTTGAATGAGCTTTTAAATGGAGTAATTATGAAATTATGACTTAAAAGACTATGTCCCTTACACTTAATACATTAAGCATGAAATTAATATTACGAGTATTTAATTAGAATAACTGAGAGTGTTGTATTGAATTTGATAGTCAAAAAAATTGATTTGGCTAAAAACAATTTTTAGGGACTTTTTAGAGGTCGAGGTGTCTGAGAATACAATAAAAAACAGTCCGCGTCAACACTTATTCTAGGACTGTTCATCGGATTTTAATAAAATTTGGCATACAGGTTGATCTAAACTTGATACCCGTACAAGATAGAATCTCAGTGGGTTCATGCTGTAATTTCCTGTTTATGTTGAGATCTGTACTCTATGCAAAGATGATTTTGTCATCTAGTTTTGTTGGTACGCCTGAAATTTGTAGGCAGTAGCTTCAGTGGGTTCATGAGAAAGTAAAATATTAGCACATTTCTTTTCGAAGTAATTTATGTTTAATCCAATTTTAATAAAATTTGGGATACAGTTTGGGTACGTGATCTCGGAAAATTTCAGTGGGTCAAATTACATTTTTATTGCGGTGGTGTTAAGAGATGCGATTTTTTTATTAAAATATACTATGAATTAATAATTTTGGGCATACATCAACTGTTGAACGTAACTACGACTTATCTGCTCTCCCTAGTTAGCAGCTTTTGTTTTTTTTTTTTACTTTTTTTACTAAAAATATTATTTGCAAAAATTTCTCAACTTCGTTTTTTATTTTTTGGTTTTTGAATAATTCATATTTTTCCACCATTTTTCAGCGCTTTTCCAAGTGGAAAAACACAGAAGAGAAACCACACTGTATATTATAATACCTGTGTTAATTAAATATAGCTGATGGTCTATCTTCTGTGGGAATATTAATTATATTCACCTTTTTTTTTTAATATAAGCTTTAAATTATAAGTTGTCATGAAATATTTCCGCATAGATTTTTACCCTATGTACAATACTACATTTTTTTTATATAAATGAATTGTACTATGTACTATCGGTTGTAGATATACCTTATATTCTGTGGGAAAAGAGCCATGTGAAAATTTTTGTTAAATGGAAAAAATATATATAAAATTAATATAAAATGTACATATATACAACTTTTTATATAGTTCTTGTTGTTGTTAATGAATATAGAAAAAAATGATGGCCGTCAACAGTGGTTTCTTTTCATAACAAACTTATACTTTTGAATTCATAATTAAATTTTTTGAAATATAATATTCTTTTCTTCAGAATTATTGGATATTTGTTTTCAGAAACTAATGTTTAATAAAACACAATATTAATTTTATCTGTAGCACTACATCATATTATACACGTCGAACTTTATGTGTCGACTTCATAGTTTACGCGAAGATAATAATAAAAAACTGTTTTTCTTTTGATTTTTTTTTTTAGAAAATACAAATTCTAAAAGCCTCACAGAATTTCATTTCCAGGATATGCAATCATTTAATAATTTTGCGTTTGACAGAACTCACTAAGTCGACATTTTCTAAATACTATTGTCGACATTATATACACCAAATTTGTTTGTCTACAGTATAGTCTAAACAATGAAAGTCGAGGAACAATACTGTCATTCTGAATAGCCTGTTTTTTAAAAACCGATCTGTAGTGCCTTGTTATCCCTGTTCAAGTCAGGATACATTTAAAATTGTTTTAAAAATGTGATGCTATACATCAAATTTATTTGTATTCGGAAAGGTAAAGAAATCTTGAATTGCAACATTAAACTTGTTTTCTGGATTATATATAAATATGTCAAGTGTAATAGAAGTAGAAGTAATAGCTTTTTAAATAGTCAGCCATTTTGTTGTTGATAAATGGTATCATAACCTGGTAATAAATCTAATTACCCATAATCATTTTTGAAAGCTATAAATGCATTTAAGTGATGTTTTTGATTGGTATCAAATAAACGCCACACACTACAGAGTCCAGTCTACTTCTAATACTATATAACTATGTTTTCTAATATTCTAAATATTACTCTACGGTTGCTAAAATTTAAATCTTTATTACCAATTTCTAACATTGTAACTGAGAAAAAACATAATTTTATGTAATAGCTTTATTCAGTAAGCCAGCAAATAATATTAAATATAAATAGTAAAAGTTTGTTTTTAACAAAAAAAAAAATGCTTTCCTTAATGTTAATTTTAATTCCCAGATGATAAAGCAGCCCTGATGAACCGTACTTCATTTTTTCTATAATGGATTTGAAAACAACACCAAAAAAAAAATAACTTGGTAAAAACATTTTTCAGTGTTTTTTATTTCATTTAATTTTTTTAACGTATTGTTTGTAATTACCAAAAATATTACATCCAAAGTTGTTGTTTTTCGACAATCATTACAATTATGTGTTAGTATTATAACAAGGACCATTTTCCTTCTATAATGGATTTTTGTTTTTAGTATGGAAAGTATAGTTCACAATACTAAAAAATCGTTTACATAAAGAAAAATTATTTTTTGTAATTCCTAATAGTTTTTAGTTTGTTAGTTAACGAAAAAATATTTTTTTAGTTATTTATGACAAAAACGTATAGATTTAAGGATTTTCGTTTTTTTTTTTCTAAATAATGGGGTTTGTTTAATCCTAAAACTCCTGGTGTATAACAATCAATGAAGATTAGCGATTTAAATTACAAAAATGTTTTAATAATAATTATTATCAGTAGTTTATTTAAGGATCAAATATAATAAATTTATGCTAGGATAGTCAATCAGTTCAATTTACTGAAAGCATTTCAAAAAAATTAGTACTATACTACTAATTTTCGTTGCTATTAATTAATACAGTGTCCACAATGAATTTGGGAGAAAGGAATATGGTAAACAATTATAAACGACCGATAATAAATGTATAATCTTAAGGATAAATGAAGAATTTAATTAATCAAGTTTTATTCAGCTTGTTTCTTTGAAGAGAGAGAAATTTCGTTGAACCATAAATTACAAGATAAGTAATAAATGAAGCTGCAATACTCGCTGATAGGCTGCTTGTCTTTAACAGAATCTAAATACGCTTAGTAGCCGTCCGGGTCCGAGCATTAAAATCAAACAATATTGAAATATATTCATTAAATCCCACTTGGTTCAAGGCAAAATACGGTGTCTATATAGAAGGTTTCGACTTTTTAAAAATAAAATTAGTATCGTTTAAATTCATGGTGGTTGGTAAATAGCTTTAATTAGTGACTTTTATAATACTAATTTTAGTTATATACTCAAATTCATTACTTGAGATCCATTTACATTATTTTGCAGGGCTTTTTTCTGCCGTCAAGAAAATAACCGGAAATTGACTGACAACTGAACGAACTAACTATTATAACAAAAAAATCTAAAGCTGATTCAAATTGAATCAAAACCAAAAATTGAAAATCTAATAGAAAGAAAATGTTTTGTATATTCACCACTACATCTTTTAACTGCGGGAATTGAAAGCTAGAAAAACAACAAATATTTAAGAAAATAAAAATAAAAATAATTTCTTTTAAGGTTGAATTCTTTTTGATTAATGATCTGTGGTACCTTCATTAAATATAAATTTAGATTTTTTTTTTCACATTATAAAAATATGGTATACCAAAAATAGAATTATATTTTCTCTATTTTCCCAACATTTTTCTATATTATATTTTTGGTATAATATAATCAGTTTTTAAAGAACACCACCACAAGCTTTATAATTTCCAAATATATAAATAATAAAACTGTTGGGAAAAAATGAGCCAAAGCCAAAAAAATAAAAAATTCGGATGCATAATATTCCAACCATTAATAAATTTTATCCATATTTGAATAAAATATTTTATCGTAAAGAAAATCATTTTCTCGTGACGTATAAAAAAAAATGGCGTATTTTTCTTATACAAATTAAAAGTAGATTTAATTTTCCTATACACTCATAAACTATCAAAAAATAATAAAAAATTGAATTGAGAAAAATGTTATCTAAAAAGAAAAAAGAAAATTACAAAAAAAAAAATTGACAAAAATTTTAAATTTTCCATGTGTAAATGGAAATTTTAAAATATTCAAAATAAATTTTTTATTGAATGTTAAATGTAAAAAGAAAATGGAAGAAAATTCATAACGTTATGGAAATTTTAAGCTGGAACGAATACGATATTTTGATATGAATAAAATTTTAACAATATTGTTTACGTTAGTTTTTGACAATTAATCAATTGCGTACTTGCATCAGTCAATTTTAAATTAAATGTCCTGAAATTGAGGAGTAATTTTATCTTGAATTGACATGTGTTAGCGTACCTGAAGGTAATTGCAAGAATAAATATGCCACAGCATAATACTCTATGAAATGTCATATTAGTGTCTAATTTCGAGTCGAATTTCGTCTTTGCGTCCAATTTTCATTGTATAAAGAAATTATGAACTCTGATAATAATACAAAAATTAGTTTTCGTTACATTTTTTCGTTATTACATTTTACATTTGAAATATTATTTATAACTCATCGTTATATAGTGTCACATTATGTAATGTCTCAATCACCGATTCTGAAAGATTTTTGAATGAAAATTTGCTA
Organism: Rhamphomyia laevipes; assembly: GCA_963920725.1. Lineage (NCBI taxonomy): Eukaryota > Metazoa > Arthropoda > Insecta > Diptera > Empididae > Rhamphomyia > Rhamphomyia laevipes. The sequence goes on along the minus strand of OY987256.1, from coordinate 5,285,251 downwards.
GAAACTTTATAAAATATATTTTTTTTAAAATGAATTTATGTAAATAAAAATTCATTCATTTTTGTCATGAAGTATTTTAAATTCTTTTTTCGAAGAAATCAACATTATGTGAAATGGAACAGAGTAACAGTTGCCAAAACTATTATTATTTAAGATAAACATTATGCAAAATCATCCGCCAAATGAATAACATATTTGTACGCATAAAATGTTTGGTATTAAAAATGGTAATTTTAGTTGACTTTTAAGTTTTGATAAATTTATATACAAATTACGTAATATTACAAATTTAAATTGACATTTAATGTAATCAATTATATAACATATTTGAATAGATCATTTTTTAAAATAGTTAAAGATGATCAAAATTAATTTCTTTTGATACTATTCGGATACAGACTATTTAATTAAGTAGCCTTAAAGTAAATCTATACCAATAATTTTTGGAAAACTTTTAAATTTGATAGAAAATATCGTCATTTCCCTATCGTCAGATTTTATAGTAATTTGATAAAACGGAAAATCGAACGTAAAAATAAGGATGAATAAATTGAACGTTAGAAACCTACCGTTTTGAAGCGTACAAAAGTAATGGAAGCTAATTACCGCCAGTTATGGTGATTCATTATAAATGTGGTGATAAAATAAGAATGGAAGATTGGATAATTTAATATCTGTACTAAAGGATTGTCAAGTGCAAGTTTTAACAAATGGTAATAACGAACCCAACAGAGAGGCCAGCAGAGAAAGTACTGTAGTTCTTATATTATAATTAGAAAAAATACTTCCAATTATTTTTCAATATAGAAATTATTTATAAAATAAAAATAATATTAAAATAAATATAATTTCTATAAATTCTACTTTAATTTTAATTTTAAAAGAATCACTCTTAAACTTAACAGATAAGTAATCATCATTTATCCACTTTAATCTAAATAAGCATTTAAGCAGTTTCATAAAATGTGTATTTAAGATTCATTAAAAAAAATACTGGAAGCTAAATAATTTCAATCTTTCACGTGTCATAATCAATTCTTAAAGACTGTATTATATAATTAAGAATTTAGAAAATGTGTTTATTATAATGTCAATTTTCATAAGAAATAAGATACAATTTTGCATAATTTTAGATTTATTTTGTCATTTTCAATTATGGTTGCTATAACATTTGAGTTCGCCTAAAGCTAAATTCGTTTAATATTCCTTTTAAGTATCTTTAATAGCGTCTATATCGTACCACATTTTTTATTATTTATGATTAATTTTAAGTCTCGTACTAATAATAAATTTAAGAAAAAATTATTATTAGTGTAATTTGTATATATAGAAAATTTGTCAAAGTGAAAGTGATGGTTCATTTAAATTAATATAATTTTTCTCTCCAATATCCACCTACAGCAAAGGAAATAAGGGAATAGGAAAATAACGTGAATTTCATCCTTCAAGAGAAGCGATTCATAGATTTCTTTAAAAAAAAAAAAGCATAACGTGGTTCCTAACATTAGCAAAACCGAGATGGGCTGTTCACAATGTCATTGCCCGCTTAAGAAATTCACTAGATCAAGACCGAAATGTCTGATAATATTGATTTTCCGTGAAGAAAACTGGATGAAGAAGAAACTGCAAACACATTTTGTTCGGCCAGAAAAAAACTAACACACAAGAGTAAGGGATTTATTATTCTTCACGAAATCAGGAGTCAGGAAAAATATGGTGTTTAAACAGAAGCCAGGGTATCAAATTCTAGTAAGGTAGGCACAATAGATCTTTTTAGGTCACACTGTGGGTAGGCGGAGGTTCGTACATCTGGAATAACGACTCTGTCTTAAGCGATACCACAAATTATAAGGTGTAATTATTGATTCTAAAATATAGCCACATAAATTATTTTAAAATTCAGCAATAGAACAAGAAAACGTTAGATCAATTATTGACATTTTGAATAGAACTAGCATCGATTATTAACAAAACTATAATAACCTTGTCAAGAATACATTAAAAATATTAAAAAATTATTCATTGTTATAATAAATTATTATGTAGTTGACGAATTTCAAAATTAAACTATTATCATATCATATTTAAGAAGATGAATAAATATTTTATAATTTAAGATCCATTTTTTTGTTTTTTTTTTTAAATATTATATAAATCTTGATTGTTCTCTGTGTGCAACATAAATATGTCAAATGAATACGCTATGAATTAACATTTTAACAATAAATTTTAACAGCAAGTTTCCATGTGCCACGAATTTCAAAAGTTTTGTATAGTTTTCATTCCCAAGTTGAACGTTTTTTTAATGAAAATAAAACCTATAACAAATATTTAAAAAATATATAAGATTTTATGCTGTATATAATAAGGTCATACTATGGAGTCATCTAAGAACTATGTAGCCTCTACATTTCAGATTTTTCTCATGAAGCATGATATGAATGAATGTATTAGGGTTTTGATTCGTTTAAATTAAAATATGTTTTTATTAGGGGCTCAATTAATAGTGCCAAGGATACGAAAGATAAATTACATTTCTGTTCGCTTTCAAGTAATGTTGATTTGAAGTTTCTATCTCTACTACGAGTACGAGTAGATCCATAGAATTAGTAATAACAGACGGAAAAAAAGAATCTTAAAAATCTCGATTGCATCATCGTCACCGCCATAACGCCGTACCGACACCGTCAAAATAGAAATCAATCCAAATTTTATGGCGTACAGCATAACTGATCCACCATTTATTTTAACTCCTTTTTTTTGAAAGATCACAGAACTGATGGCTCATGGCGATAAAACATTTTGTAGAACAGTACACAAATGCTCTTGAAATAAGAAAATCAGATTCCGAAAGTCACTTAATGTTACAACTTTTAACGCTTTCTCTGATCTATGTCAAATATCAATTAATTTGTTTCACATATTCTTGGAAATTTAAATCTATATAAATTAAAGGCATATTTCTGTCAAGGAAGTCTGATTTATAATCAGTAATATAATTCAACATTGGAGGTAGGACTAATGATTATATTTATATTATAATATAATGGTCATATTTTTCCAAATTGGTCATTCTCATTGGGATTTTCCACTTACAAAAAAGTTTCTGTCAACAATAATTATATAAATTGCTTTATAAAAACATGAATTTACAATTGAATAACTTTATAACTTTGTCATCATTATTTAACTAATGGTTAAGCATATTATTAATAAACAACAAAAAATTTATAATGAAAAATTTTATATATAATATTTTTGTGAAATAACCTTAGGGTTTGTTATATAAATTGAAATATGTATTGCAGTTGAAAAATAAGTTGGTTTTTAGTCGATTTTTTTTTAGTTATATTTATTTGTCATATATTTACAATTTAAATGCGTATAAGTTACACAAATAAAACAGAGATATTAAAAATACATAAATTTTACTACGTACTACTATAAATACTAATACTGTTGTTTTTTTTGTTGCTCCTGCGGTAAAATATAAAATTTTAATGGTTTTCCATTAACTTTTCCCATATGTAAACAATTTTTGTTTTTTTTTCCACAGGAAAAATTCACACAAAGTTTTTCACATTTTATAATGAAAATAAATATATATGTACAACGAAAATATAATTTTTTTTTTGGTCCTCTTTATTTAGTATTTTATTTCACAAGATAAATAATTTATAAGTAGCACTTCTAAAATTTGGTCTTATATTACATGTATATATAGAAGAACACATTTTAGAATCGTTGTTTAACACGTCAGCGACAATGGAACGATGAAAGAAGACATAATATTTATATATAAAAAATCCAAAAAAAAAACCGCGCAGCCCAACTAATAAAACCTGTTCCAGAGACTTCGTGTTTGTTAACAATGGAACCAGAGACTTTGTTGGATAGATAACGTCGTGAGAATTGAATTCAAACTTAAGGGTAGATGTCAAAAATGTAGACTCAATCTCTGGTGGAATGATTAACAGAGCCATCTGGCGAATTCTTAACAGAGCCATCTAGAGAAACTCTCTTTCCTCGGGCAAGGTTTACTAAAGGTGTTGCGACGAGTAAGAAAGTTAGTGAGTCCCTTAAAAAATATTTTAGTTCAAGATCGAAATGTAATAACAGATTTTGCCGCAAGGTGGTGCTAACTAAGTTCATACGTTATTTGTGGAACCAAAAATTGTGAAACAAATATTCCACAATAAATAATGTTTTAACTGAAACCATCACATATCACAGATAACGATTTGAAATTTTCTACAAAGGACAGACAGCCAGACGAATACAAAACGTTAATATGAAAGATAAGCCCTAGCAAAAGTTATTTTTATATAATGTTTTGTTGTCCTTTTTTTGTTGTTGTTGGTATCTCTTACACTCTTTGATGTTTATATTTATATACATTACCTGTCAGGTTAAATTTGTATATAAGTTTTTTATTTGAATTTTCATGAAATTCTATGCGATTGTGTTTTTATTTGGTATTATATTTTTATATTGTTTGTTTCAAGGATTATTATATTGTATGATTTTTGAAATTTATATAAGTCTAATCTTTGTTTGTTAGTATTATTAATCCTATACCTCTGCTATTAATCCTCTACCTCAGATATAAAAATTTATTTAAATAAATATATAGGGTATCCGTCGTAATAATATTTTAAAGAAAAAAGTAAAAAATGAAGACACAACGTAACAACAAAATAAAAACTTTAAAATAAAAAAAAAGTTATGACTGCAGGCTGACATCCTTTTATTCTTACACTTAACTTCCATAAGACAATAAATGAACGAGGACAAGAACCATCCAACAAGACTATGTAAGAAAATTTTAAAAAATATAATAACAGAAAGAAAATTTATAATAAAATGAAAACAACAGGAAAATTGCAAAAGACAAAGTTTTTCTACTTATATATGAAACAATTGTATGTTATTGAATATATTTTAATTAGGGGCTCTTCACTACTTAATACTTGACAAATATACTTTTGGTTTTTCAATTGCATATATACGTACGAAAATTAATCATTGTCATGGATAATGAAATTGGTTTTCGTGTGATTTAGATTGAAGCTATAATTATAAAATCTAAGAAATGACATTTAATTATTATATATATATTATATTTTTATGTTTGTATAATCCTTGACATACAGCTGACAGCTATTTTATGAATAATAAATATTTTAATGTAAAGTAACTTGGTTCTTAAGACCATTACAATTACATACAAAATATTTATACAATTTCGTTCTAGAAAGTAATGAATTTAGTGTTTCTTGAGCTAGACTTGGATCGACGATCTGCTAAACACTAAGTATTTAGAAACAAGCTCTACAATAAATAATTGCATCAAAGTAATTATTCATAGTATCAAAAGATAGACAATTTAAATGATGAAACCTTGGTAATAATTGCCTTTTTACAACAACTACTAAATACTAACTTTACACTTATAAAAATTAATGGTTTGAGTTATAACTTGGTCGTTTTCGTCTGTGCTTGCGGTTTTGTTATACAAAGCTGTAGAAAAAATATGAGTAATCGAGAAGATGTTATAATAAATATGGTTCTTTTAGTTTCATTAATTTATTATGCAGGCTTTCATAGCTATCCAGTTAAATCTAAACCTATTAAAATATTATTCACTGACATTATTATCAATTATTTATGATTTGTATGGCTTTTTCACCTTATGTGGTCGTACTAATATAGCTCATTGGGTTAGTAAATCACAGTATTTAAGTTTAATATAATTTTAATTAAAGTATTTTTTACTATTATGTAAAGAACTAAATTTTTAAAATCAATTGAAATATTTAGAAAAAGATGTCAGTGTCAATACAAGACAAAATCAATACTAATTAAAATTATTAACATTTTATATTGCGATATTTTTGCTTTAAATCGTACTTCTATATAAAATACAGAAATTCTAATCAGATTTTAATATTGTAACCTTTTGTATCTACTGTCCCGAATTCGATATAATTGTAAAAAAAATCCGTAGCGAAAGGGTTAAAAAAAACTATTACCATCTTCAGAAAATTGTAATAATCACCTTATTAAATTTACATAACTCCTACTGAGAAGACAATACGTACCAGTTGTGATCAGCAATAAATATTTTTTTAATATAATTTTTTTTATATTTATTTCTCTTACTCAAAGATATTTTTAAAAATATCTCAATATCTTTTACAATAATTGAATATTACTTGAAATGGCTTAGATTGCAAGTTTTGTATTATTATTATTATTATATACTTCTACTGACTATGGATTTGTGCAAATCCCCTTGACTTCACAAAAACAATTTGAAGACAGCATAGAATAATACAAGTTGTTCTGATTCTGAAACTGAACCCAAAACATAACCAACATAAAAAGTATAACAATAAAAAAAAATATAAAGAGGACAATGTTTCCGGGGTAATAACATTTTTTTTTTTCCAATATGATGAGTTCTTGCACTCATGCAGTTTGAAGTTTTCACATTTTTATAATTTTCATCTTTTTTTTCAATTCTTTATCCGGGGGTAAAGCATTACTGTAACAACTAGTTTCAATATTATCCCCATCATACAACGTATTACAAAACGTATACAATAAAGGAGTAAAGTTTTTTTTTTTGTTAGAAAATTTTACTATTATTAAGTATTTTATATGTGCACAAGTAAAATTCACTTATTTGCAAATTATCTTAAACATATCCGATGTTCCATATAAAAATTGGCTATAATTTTTTCTAAATTCACAGTACGAGTATTGAATAGATAAAATTTAAGGAGACCATTACTGGTCTCTTACTACTGAAATTATTTGCGACTACAACCGCAAAACATGCTTTCTACTGCGGCAAAATAAGAAAAATAGGCTTTCCTCTGTGGAAACAACAGAAAAATAGTGTAAGAGTCCGGAAACAATCGAAACACGTCGGTTACAACCTAAAAAATGGACCTTCTATTGCGAGAACAACTGCAAAATGGGATTTCCATTGTGAGAACAACTGCAAAACAGACTTTCCATTGTGGAAACAACCAAAAAACTGTGGTAACAGCCATAAAAGGAACTTCAGCTCGGAAAACATGCTTTCTACCGCATGAAGATGCTTTACAATGTCAGAACAACCAAACAAGTGTGTGACAACAATCGATAACCGGTGATAGTAACCTAAAAAAAAAGACTTTCCACTGTGGGAATAATCAAAAACGTTTATATGTTTATTGAATTTCCAATTACTTGCAGATGGGTAACATTCATTTATCCACTGGACTAGAGTGTATCGCAAAATTATTTCTATAGTTTCTATTCTGAGCAAATTGGATATATTTATATACAAAGTTTTTTATTTCTAAATTTTCCTTTCAATATTTACAATTTTCTTTGGTTAGTTTGTTTACCAGTAAAATGGTTACATCAATTTTTTTCGATATAGTTCAATACCAAATTTTAAAAGACAATTTTTTTGCATATATTCTTATAATTTTTAAAATAATGCAAATTTAATTGTAGATTTTTTTTTTTTTGAAATGCTAGAAAAGTTTATAAATAATGATAAAAAATATTAATAAGTTTTTCTTTGCTGTTAAATGGCCTTAAAGAAAGTTATGGACTAAAATGAAGATAAAGTTTTCATATTTAATAATTTAAAAGTTTTTAATAAAAGTTTAGTTTCTTTAGAAGGTTCTTTTGGAGGTGTTTTGGCGAAAGTACAATTATGACGCTTGAAATGAATGAAGGATATATAAAATGATCGAAATTAAATAGGAATGAGTTTAATAATTTCCAATTTATTTATGGGGTCATTAGTATTTAATTTACAGTCGTGTTATTTTAATTTTAGCTATAAAAGAAGATTTTTGATATTTAATTAAATTTTCGAAATTAATAGTTCTTGAAATAAAAGTTTTAAGTAATTCCTCGTTTTTGGAAGTGACAAATTTTGTTTTTAATTAATTTAATAAAAATTGTGTTTTATGTTAAACCATTTAACTTAATAGCTTATGATATTCGTATAACCATTTCATTATTAGTTTATTTTCTATTTTGAAAATATATATACATTTAAAGCTACATTTACACTATTTAATTAAAGTTTACTAAACAAATATACTAAATTTTACATTACAATTCAATTAGACCAATCTCCAAAACAAAGTCAGAATATCCTTTGACCGAATATAGTTTACTTCATTTCCAACCAATCACAGCAACAATTTACATTTATTAGTTATATAAAACCACAATTATTTTAGTAACTTAAAAATCCTTGTATCCTTATGCATTTTGCGTTTTTGCAGGAAAAAGACCCTTTCAACGCCCCTAGTACAACACTAAAGTAGTATGACAACTAAATGTTTTTAAAAGTCTCAAATGTGTAAATCTTATTACCAGAGTTTAAACAGAATTTCATCATTTCGTACTGTATAAGCAAAGCTGTGATTATTTTGAATTTTGGACCTAAAGTACGTATTAATAAAGGATAATTACGAATTTAAATATTTGTGATGTAATCATTTAGGAAACGTGGTGAAGATAGACATTGGAAATTATAACTAAAATAATACATAAAGGTTCACAATTAAAAGATTGACTGTATAATTTTAAACAAAATTCTGGTAGCCTAATTGACAATTATCTAAATCTACAAATATTTTATATTCAATAATTTATTCAACATTTGAGACAAAATATCCTTTTAAATTCCTTAAGTGAAAGCCAATCTGAATTGTTTACTAAAATTTATATGTTCTTTATCATTACAAGGTTACGGCTACTCAAATAGAATCTACTTCAAATCTTAAAGTGTGGTACGGACAAGCCACTTATGATTGTACGAAAATAAAATACATAATTTTAGGGACAACATGAGTGGCGACCTCCTTTAAATACATTATTGATATCTTTCCATAATAAATAATATTCATTTTTTATTTCAAAATTCATAATAAAAAATTTTTTGAATGTGGTAAATTTATTTATCAAGACCGACGTATAATTAGTGATTATATATCACTGGCAGCAAATTCCAAATCCTGACTATGATAGGTCACTAATTAATGTTAATTTCACGAAAATTAATTTTCCATTAAAATTATCTCTGTTTAATGTTTTTGATTATAAATAAAATTCAGATTAAAAATTTTCAACTATTATGTAAGGAAAATTGATAATTTTCTGAAAAATTTTCTTGATGGCGTATAATAATATAAATTGTAACAAAACATTTTCGGCATAGTAAGTAACATTAAATTACTATACACCCAGCATCATTCACATCATTCACAGTAAACATTCACATTATTTTGTGATATTTATACAAGTGGAAATAAAATATTAAGAAAAATGTTAAGTTAAATCGCTTAAGCTCAGTTAAGTGATGGTTTACTTATGAAAATAATAATTTATATAAAGTATATATAAAAAAAACTTATAAACTCGTGGAAAAAATATCTTTGATAATTTATCAAAAGACAAAATTGTATATATAAAATAAAAAATATGGTGACGTGGAAAATTCTTTAAGTAAAATTGCTAGCAGGCATATGAAAAAATAAAATATTGTATGTCCCATGAGAAGTTTGGTTTCTGGTTGGTGATCAAAAATATTATATAAAGAGTAAATAATATGGTTTTTAATCAAACTAAGTATCATTATTGTTGATTCAAAATGAAAATATGTAATCTGTATTTGTATATAGTTAGAGAGATATGATGAAATTACAAACCCCTTAAGTTAAGTTGAAAAATTATATGGTATTTGATATATTACAATCATTATTATACTCTCTAACCATATACTGAAATTCATTCATATCACACTATCAATTTATTTCGATAACATTTTTTATAGCATAATATTTTAAAAAAAATGTACTGTCAGTTTGTCTTATGTCCATTGGCTACAATCTTAACCTACTAAGGGCCGTTTTTTCAATGCGAGTTTAAACTCAGTTTAAAGTACTAAGTTTAATTCGAAAATTCGTTTTTTCAATCGCTTAAACTAAGTTTATCTTATACTTAGATAAAATTAAACAACCGATTTTCGTGGTTTAAAATCAGTTTATCTTTATTCTGTTATAGTGTGCGTATTTTTACGAATCATAATTTAAACCATGTTTAAATTTAAACTCGGTTTAGTTATACTTAAGTTTAAACTTTCATTGAAAAAAGGGCCCTAAGACGTAAATCGTATAAATTATGTAATACGTAAAGTGACGAAAAATAAACTCATTAATCATACCATTATATGAGGAATGTTACGAATTATATTTATCAAAGTGGGATGAGTCCATAGCAGCTGCTAGCGTACATTAAGAATAGTTCTAGAACTTTTTCTATATAGAGTTTGAAAACAATGTACAGTCTTCTAAAACAGTGAGTTCTAATTGTTTACAGATCCTGAAGTTTTCCTGTCTTAATTCTTTCAAATTCTTTGATTTGTTCCTGACCTGATTTCTTAAATTTTCTTCATGTATATGTTACAGTTAAAGTGTACACAGCAGTCAATATGTACACTGAATTATATTCAAACCTTAGCCATATAAAATTTCATAAAATTTCCATCTTTTCCAATATAATTTATTAAATATTCAAACCATTTACTAGTTAATGCATGAATTGACTGCTGTGTACACTTTAACTGTAACATATATAATATTCTTTGGAAATTGGTTTTTCAAGAACCACATTCTACAACATAACAAATTGTTTTATTTAATACTTTACAGATGAAATATACTTTAAGACAAACTCCTTTTTTATATAAATCAAAATTTATACATGTTTATATAGAAAGTGATTCATGACATTACTTTATCATCTGATTAACTATATACGCGATTACTTCTCTTCTGGTGTATATCATTTATGTGGCTAATATGGTATTATAAACATAAGGTTATTTTTTTATATAAATATTATACCAAACTTTTTTAAGGAGACAAATTTTATTTTACATATGGGATACAATTTATATTTTATATACAATGTTTAAGGCCTAAACCACCAAAATCTTTATATACAGATTTGTTATATTTTAGATATATAATATGTAAATACCGCATGTATTTTGTTTTAGCTAAACCAATTTATATACCATAGCCGAATCCAACCCACATTTTATATATATAAGTATACATATATATCGAAAATGAAATTGCTTAATAAATTTTCTTTTAAGATAAATTAAGGAATATGTAAATGAAGATATAAGCTATATTACCTCTAAAACATACCACAAATTTATAAAAACAAAATATATATGTATGGTACATTGAAAAAAAATAGCCAAAATAAAATAGGCAAATATTGCTGAAATGAAAATGAAAAGTCAGTTAAAAAAATTATATTATGCTACAAATTATAAAGTTAAATATTTCGACTGTCGGTTTTTGGTAACAATAACAATTATTGTGATTGTTACAAAGTAATGTCTACAGCTTATAATTACAGGTATCTAACTTAAATTATAAATTATATTTCATTTTCAACTTCTGTTTGTCAAAATAAAAATTGATCCAATTTTTGAGGCGTACAGTTTACAGTATAATTTCCATATAATTTCAAAAATTTTAACTTTTATTTTGACAGTTCGCAGAACTGATGAGACTGATGTATGTATGTATGAAGGCAATTGAAGTATGCTTCTATCAAATTATAATCACTATAAACCACGGTTTTTAGTAAATTTTCCTGTGCTTATTTCTTACTTTTAATTTAAATCAAAGAATTAATGATTTCATGAATTTTCTTAGATTTGCAGTACCAAATACTGGAAACAACCAAGACTTTGGACCAAATCAGTTTCTATACATATACTTAAATAAGGCTAATATTTATGGTATTATATCCTTTCTATTACATTTTATCCTTTCTAATTTAAATTTTTAAAGAAAAACGTTAAATTCAATTCGTTCGTTTTTAGATATTCTTATCTTGATATAATCGATTCTGTCAGCAATTGGTACGTTTTGTCGTTTTGTTAAACTATTTGTATACGATTATTACAAGTTATAACTTAAACCAAAAATATATTCATTTTTTTTTAAAGGAATAGTTTGTATGTATTAAATTAAAATATTATACTTTCCGCCAGATGTTACGTTAATTAAATATTCATATACAATTTCCACTACACGATAAATTCATTTTTGGGAGTTTTTTTAAAAATGAAAACTGCTACAATTTTGTGTTTGGCTGTTAATCTGTTTATTTTTACATGATTATAATCTATTAAAATTTGATATTTAACACAGTAAAATCCTGTAAATTCAAATTATTTTTAGACTACTAAGCCTTCTCGTTAAAAGGATTTGAAGTATTTAGAATGAAATGCTGACAAAAATAATTCAAAAACTGATAAATTAATGTGGTTTTTAAATGAAAATTTGAAAATTGAAAATATTAACTAAAAATTAATGATGGAAGCCGTATTGGATAGATACCAAAAGGTAATTATTATATTATTAAATTATTAAATTGAAGTTCCTGCGTCAAGTATACGCAAATACATTGTTAATCTTCATTGTAAACAAGTAAAAACTAACATACTAATTGTATATGGATTCCGAACCATAAGTTCTAGTCTAGAAGAAGAAGCATTTAATTGTAATCATCTAAAGGCTTTTAATAGTGAGATAATTGTTTTCAGCAAATGACTCAACCATTTGTAGTCGTATTGTAAATTTTTATTACTGGTACTCATTTAAAGCTGAATGAGTTAATTGAGCGACATCGACGGCTCGGTCGGGAGTTGATTCTCTTCGGCCGAATGCATCAGAGAATATCACACACTATGCCACCGTCGATTAATAAATATAATAGAATTACAAAATGACGAAGTCTATTAGTTCGTATTGATGAAACCTTCTAAAATTTGTCTTTTGAAATATTGCATTCAATTTTATATTTATAAAATAGAAAACATACCACACAATTCTAGAATAAAAGCCCATGCGTAAGAAACTATTACATAATACTGCGTCTGCTCAATATAATATGAAAAACTTTGTAAATATCTATTATATTTATATACGTATAATAATTTCCATAAAAAACCATTCAAACTTTCACCAAAAAGAAGATCTAAATAATTGAACAGAAACGCTGCGGTTTAAGGATATTTTTAAGCTTTTAATCCTTGACGGTGAATTGAGTAAATTTTCTCTCCCTTTGTCTTTATGTAAAAATAATATAATTTTTTATTTTATTTTTATGTTAAAACCCAACAAAAAATTAATAATCCAAAGGATATGCAAACAAAAAAAAAAGCAATGAAGAAAATACATTTTCCTGGGGCTTTAATAAGTGAAACGAAAGAAAAGTAATCATTTATAATTTAACTGATTCTCTCCTTCTTCTTCTAAATTACCGATATCATAACATCATCACTCATGCCACGATCATTATTTTCAATATTCCGGTTTTTTTTTATGTAACGAAGGAAACAATCTTATAACTTTTATGTTATATGTAAAATAAAACCAAAACAAAAAAAATTGCCACATTTCTTTTTTTTTATATGTATACAATATTTCACTTGTTGTTGTCGGTGTATCTTTATGCTGGATATGCTTAAGGTAGGAATACGCACTTATAGATTTTCAAAAGAGGAAATTTTATTTATAAACATTAATTTAATTAAAAGTACCATAACAAACAAAAAAAAAACGGCAACACAGGAAGGGAATTAAAAAGTCTATATAAAAAATAAAATGAAATTAACATAAAAAATATTATGTGAAGCGTATACGAAACGAATTAATTTATGTTTTAATTTTAATTCTTTCGCAATATATATAATGAATTAATTATAATTATTATGGCCATAGAATTAAAATGATATTACAATTGGGGTAAAAGCGAAAATACCAGATGAATTGTACTGTGCAATTAGTTTCATGTTTTATGGTTAATTTTGTAGTTCGTTAATGCATAATTGGTAAAATAAATTCATATTAATATCAGATTTTAAAACTTTGTAAAGATTTTTCTTTGCAATGGCGTTAAATCAACCTTGACAACTTGGTTTCATACCATTTTATTGCAATTTGAACCTAATAATTTATTGTAACAAAGTAATGGCTTTTAATAGTGAGGCATTTGTTGTCGGTAAATGTCTTAGCTGTTAGCATTTTTCCCAATCTCATTAACTGAATGCTCATTTAAAGCTGAGTAAACTTAGAGTGACATCGATGTATTGGTTTGGAATTGAATCCGGTTCGCAATTGTTTGTTGTCTGTTTCCTTATTCTATTTGTCAAGTAAATTACAAAAATGTTAAATAAATATTTAAAAAAATTTAAAATGCACCGACAAATTGACAAGTAAATTGGCCAGACAGACAGAATAAAAAACGTTAACATCGGGAACTATAGATCACAAAATAAAACCATTCCGATAGGAAAAAGGAAATTGATAATTAGTATAATATAATGACTTAAATATAAGGATTTTTGCTGATAATTAAATAACAAATAAAAATGTATTTAATTAAATGATTTCATTATTATTATTAAATTTATTTATATAATTGATTTTGAAATTTTATTTAATATAAAATATAAAATCCCTAAAAAAAAAATTTATTAATCTATTTAAAAGTCTTCAACTTTTTCTATATAAACATAATAACAGTTTAGTCCTTAATAATTTTCACTTCAACATTTTTGGTTTTTTTGTTGGTATTATTTCTGTACGAACGTAGAATTTAAATTTAAATGAAAATACTTATACCAAAATAAATTTTTATCCTCCAATTTTCCAATTGGAAAATTAATCAATTTTTTTTTTGTATCCTTAAATTAGCATATTATTATTCTTGAAAATATAATAATCTTCTTTCGTCATAGCATATATAATCAAATTTAAACTGATAAATTAATTTTTGTCTGAATAAAATAAATATTTTTATAATAACTTAAATTGTTAAATAAACTTCTAATTTTAATACCTTTTATTATTTTATTAATTTAATTTTGAATATTTTATTGATCCATAAGTTTTTGGATTTAGAATTTTATATATACATCAAGTATAAATGATAAAAAAAATTTGTGTTTATTCTCTAAATCTGGGATTGATTAAATAGGATTTGAATAGATTTAATAATAATTTGTAAATTTTGTATCATAAATATTTATATATTATATAAGTGTTTAAAATAGATATAACATAAATACATGTAGTGACAGAAATTCATACCGAAAAGTATGATATTAGGAAATTTGTTAGTATTTTCTTAATTTTATTTCAAAATTATTAGACGAAATTTTTAACATGAATGAGTAGCATCTGTTCATGTCCAAACGAAGTATAAATTTCATAACTTAGTATTGTCAATTAATTCAATCAGTATAGAGACCATTTTTTAATTGACACTAAACTAGAATATTTTCAATTATAATAATTTCTTTAAATCCGTAATTTGAATCCTGTTTAATTTTGATTGTTTAACTTCCGCCTAGACCTCAAGAAGGTATACGTAAAAACAATACTTTTAGTACCCATCATAAGTACTAAATGTTTATGGACAAATAAATTATCGATAAAAATTAAATTTTACATTTAAAGTGGCATTCAAAATAATCTTTATATATTTCATAAAAATGTTATACAATCAATTTTATATTTTAATCATTAGATTTGATTAATAAACAATGGTACAGGAAACATAAATCATTTTGATCCTCTAGTCTTGTATAAACTGACCACAATTATCACATTAATTAAATAAATAATTTATCAATTAAACTATTATAATAATTTTATTTAATTTATTTAATTAATTTTATTCAATTACTCAATTTTTTTAAATACAAATTTGACAAGATGGATGATAAAGAATATATGAAAAGGACATTACACACCAAAAAAATAACAATTCTTTTCAGATGTCTCTAAACCAAATCTATTTCCAAATCGAACAAAATGTCGGGAATCGCCTTAAATTATCTTTGTTTTCCGCAGTAATTCATATAGTGTGAACTGATTTTGAATTTTATAATTACTTAATAATCACAATCAAAATAACCAGCGACTGCTCCCCCCGTGAAATACAGGATTCAAATTATTAAGTTTAACTATGATCACAATCGCTTGCTTCTTTTTCTTCGTATTATTCACGAAGAGGATGAAGAACAATGATCGGCAATTAGGAGGGGAGAATAAATTTCTCCTATGCAATTTATTGCGTTACAAGGGTCAAAGAAAATCTAATCATAACCAGAAGAAAATGATGATACTTTAATACTGTTTCCATTTATTCGAATAGCTGATAATATAATTGAAAAAAAATTATGATTTAACCCACTAAGGAAACACAAAGGACACTTCTTATATAAGTTATATAATAAATTATATAATCAGTTCTTAATACGTTATAGAAGACACTTTTTTCATACGGCTTCAATTATGCTACCATTACATATAAATAAATACTTTATTCTTATAAATAATACAAATTTTTATATATAATTTTGACCACCCCTCCCCTTCCCAAACACATACCTAACATATATAATAATATATATATACAAATAAATAAAATATGACACTAAACGAGACCAATTTTCTATCATTTTCCTCATATATTATATAAAACCATAGCATTTTTTTTAGATTAATACATAAATACATATTATTATGTTTTGTTACATAAAAGAATTAAATATTATTAAGTCCTAAAAATCAACCTATAATAATTTTTAATATTTAATAAAATTTACTTAATTTATTGCAATACATTAAATTTTATTACTTTTATGATATAGAATCGTTAACATTTTGATTTCATATCATTAACATTAACATAAAAAAAAAAAAAAGTTTTTCTTTTTTTTTTTCATTTTTGGTGTTGTTGTCTTTCATTTTTATGTACATACGTAAACATTTTTATGCAAACAATTTTTTTTTTCGTTTTAGTTGTTGTTAATGTTATCCATCTAAAATGTAACCAATATTGCAGGTAATCTTTATTTTGTCCTGATGGTTGTATATATACATAACAATAAAATAAAAAAAAAAAATGTATAACAAAATAAAGACAGGATTATTGAACTTAACCTGTTACCTTTGCTGTTTATGTTTTGAAAATTGTATTTTTATTACATGAAAGCTAACAAACGAACGAAAAATATAAAAAAAAACTTATAAGATACATTACTATATATATATATAAATTATTATGTCTATATAACACGTAATGTTCTCATTTTTTAATGCTAAAAACAGCTTACACTCTCATATTTTCATTGAAGTATAAAATAAACTTTATTATACTTTGTTGTAAGCGTAATTTAATGGAAATAAACACTAAACAGGGAATAGGCTTTTATTGGTTATTTCCCTTAAAATGGGTGCAAAATTCACCCTTATATATATTTATATATAATTGTATATAAACGATATTGAAGGATGTCAGAATATAATATAAATATATAAGTCATAAAGAGGTGAAAAACCTATAATTTTTGATTGTCGTTTTCGTATAATCAAAAAAAAATTTGTAATCGACATTTTCTTTTCAACTTATTTCAATTATATTCATAAAAATATAATTGAATTTAAATTATAATTATTTTAATTGTTCGCTAAACTGGTCCACTTAGGTAAATTTATTTTGAGATTTCAGTAATTCACCATTTTTGTAATTCACTTATTACGCACATTATTAGTGTCAAGTATAGTCAGAAATTTTTAAATTTTATATTAATAGGAATCTAATCCACGAAATAGTAATCAGTACATTTTAGCCATACTGATTAAATATTGTTGACAAAATCTTGAGAAAAACTTGTAACCGAATATAAGAAGCTGGATGTTAAGAAAATAGTACCAGAAAACACTATTAAGTTTAGATTAAATTTCTTTTTAAGACGGAATAGAATACTGAATTTTACTATATTTACAGAACAGCTGTAATATTTCTTTCAATTTTAATCGTTTGGACCATAAACATATGAAGTTCCTCTGTTTCGTTCTCATATTTATAGAATCTATTAATCTACATAACCGATCAGTGCCAATTATTTGAAAATCATATTGTGTTTAGATGTCCTACTGAATTCAAGTTATTCTTTACAGTTCTTTTAATAGATTTACTCGAGATAAAGAAGATTTGTGAAATGTGAACTGTAGCAACCTTTTAATAATCTTCCAATATTAATTGTTAAGAATCCATGTTTTCTCACAAAAAATCAGATTTAATACTCTCTTTTACGCTATAATAGTGTAAACAGACGAAAACGTCAAAATTTCGCAATCAAGATTGGTCACCACTGAAGGCACCAAAACCAGAAAAATATTAAATAAATAAACAATAACGAATATAAATGTTTATAGATATTTTTGTTTAAAGGAACACATAAAAAACATTGTATATTTTGTTTGTTCGCCTTTCTCTGGCAACATTTTTTTATTTTCTTGTTGTTGAACGGAAATAGCTATTATAATAGCTTCAAAAAAATATTTATATACATTTTTTTTTTTATTTTAATGAATTTTAAGTAATAATGAATATAACAATAAGGAGGGTAGTAAAGAAAATATTATATAACAATAAGGAGGGTTGTTTATTTAATGGTAATGATAAGAATGGTTGCAAAGAATAAAAAAAAAACAGCAAATTCCAACTCATACTCCAGGTAAAAAAAAAACCATTTAAAATAATAGTAAATGAATGAATGAATGAATGAAAAAAAAAATAAGAAAATGTTGTAAGTTTATGGTATATAAAATATCATACCTCATTAGATTTAAAATGTTGTTCTTGCTAAGGTTTTTGTTTTTATATAATGTAATGTGAAATGATGTGTAGATATATTTTAACATAGAAAACTTTCCAGTTAAAATTTATATTTCAGGTTAACATTTTGGTTTAATACAATTTATGAAACAATATAAATTTTGGACAAGTAGTAACAAAAATTGTTATTTTCTAAATGAATTTATATTAGAAAAGGTTAAATTTTATTAGAAAAACAATTGAATAAATTTAACTTCATTTTGGCCTTAAATAATTTAACTAAAGTTTTGAATAAAATAACAAAAATTATTATGTATTATATTATAAAGACGATATTTTACGTAAATATAATAACGATAATTTTTATATAGATTGTAACAATTGTTTATAATAGATCATATAAAAATATATTTCGGTAAATATTTATGTTATGAAATATAGAACGAAAGTAATTCGACACAGAACTATGTATTTTAATCGGAATTTAATTATGATTTATAAATTTTTTGAATTGCATTTTATGTATATTATTCAGACATACAGAAATTGTCATCACTCATCAATGCCGGATAGAAAATTCATTGGGTTCTTGAGCAACGTTTCTTATAGGGCCGTTTTTCAAATACGAAAAGTAAAAAAATATGTTAATATACTAATAAAATTTGATTTACAGTCCTATCAAGCAAAAATATTTACATCACCAAGCAAATAGGAAACGACCCATCAATCAAATTATATTCAAAATGTTGGATTATAAATTTTGTTCTGTGGATAAATGAAGATTGACAATGATTAGATGAAGAAAACCAATTTTTTTTTCAATAAGGTAAAATAAACTCAAACTTTTACTTTACGTGCATAAACTTGTTTTGAATAGAAGTTTCGATGGACGTCTAAGATCGGTTTGTCCTGAGAAACTGACCAAAATTTCATAACCTAATTTGGTTGCATATCAAAAATTGAACAATTTAAAAATTCCAAAGTATAATTACATCCTAATTACAGACGGATTAGAGGTCACGCAAATGTAGAAAATTCCCATTTACTAGGAGTACGAATATATTAAAAATTAAAATATTAGAATGAAAATCTTTTTTCAGGGTTACATATTATACGTTTCTAATAGCATCAAATCAGTACTATAAGCTTACATGAATTAATAATATGAAAATTAAATCTTTACGATTCAATTAGTTGGAGTAAAATTTTAATACATAATTCCTTAACTATTTTGTAATACAATTAAACTTCAAAATAACCTCAATCTAATTATTTTTCTTATATATAGAATTAAATAAGTTCCTTTCCTCATTTAAATTACCAAAGCAAAATGTGAGTACTTCTCACTCTCAAATTCATTAATTCATTTCCTTAAAAATGTAAATTAATATTAATATTAATAATATTTTAAGGAATTTTTTTTTTTTTTTTTTGTATTTTAAGTGTTTTTTCAGATTTATATTTACGAATAAAATAAAATTTCAAATCTTCAGATTTTACTTTTGAAAATCTTGCAAACAATAATAAATTTCTTTGAAATTTTTTATAGAAAATTATGTTTATAATAAAATGTTAATAAGTACTTTTTCCTTACGAATTAATTCAGTCAATCAAAACAGCAACGATTTCAATGGAAATAGCAAGAAAAAAAATCAGAAAATCAATGCATCAAGTAGGTTTTTATGTTATGAAAATAGGAAACCAATTAAATATAAATCACAATTTATTGTAAAATATTATGGTCCGGATTCACTTAATGTCGTAATGTTCGAATTACGAAGAAATATTCCGAAATTTCGACAAGTGTCAATGCTGTAATAAATTACAGAAACATTTGACTCGAAATTTCGAATAGTTTTACTCACAATGAAAAAAGGTTAATTAATTATAAAATAAATTATTTGTATCCATACTCGCAATTTTCTTTTATCAACATTATATCTAATGGCTTGACATTTTGAATTGATCTATACTTACAGTGACAATTCGTTCCTTTCTTCAAAGTAAAGTCTCTAATTTGAGTAAATCATTTTAAAAAAATTAAAAACGGACCAAACATGTCCCTTTTCTTCGTTGCCTTTTCGGTAATATCCTTTTTTTCTGTCCCTTGATTCCTTGATATTCATCTGTTTAGGCAATTGATTCACTCCTTGTTTGACATATTCCTTTGTAAATATAAAAGCGAATCTTCGAACTATACATTGATTCTTTAAGAACGTTTAAACCAAAATTATAGCAGTTTTATTAAATATTTTGCTCTTATGCTTTAACAAATTAATCATATACCTATCCAAAAATGTAATATTATTTCTTATAGGATCAGATTATTTGTAATTAGTTGTTATTTTGCTGATATTGTATTTATTTAATACAATTATAATATACAAGGACAAAACATTTTAGGGATCATTTTTTCCTATATCTTTAAACATAATAATTATTCAGCAACAAATATTCGGTCACGTACAACAGTATTTAATATTGATTTCCGAAAAACAAGCTCTGCTCTAACTGATTTAAAAATTGTATAGAACTGGTAAAAATAGTTGTCATCAAAATATCTGACATTTGATAAACATTAAAATTCTGTTCTTCTGCAAATTTACATTTTGAATTCAAAAACTTAATATGCTTATCTAAAAATTACCTCATCTAAATTATTATATTTTGTATCTTATATATTTATATTGTATATATTATAATCCTTATTTATGGCGTCATCATGATTGCTTTGTACACATTACGCAAAATAAAATTTTGTCAATTTAAATCATGCTCCACTTAAAATAGCTTTTCCCCAAATAAAAAACAAAAAAAAAAACGATAGGCAACACAGACAAATTACTAAAATAATACTTACTTCGGTTATGTCATACATATATGTATTAATGTTCTTGTTAGGATACACATTACTCGTACGTATCTCGTATAAAATGTCAATGTTTTAAATATAGATTGTTTTGCCGTATGGCATGATATTTTATTAAGCTGCCCATACATTATAAAACATGTTTATCAATTTATTGACAACTTGGTTAAGTTGTATCGTTTGTGAGCAAGTTAACAGCACGTTCACAACAATTTTGATGGGTGACAAAATGGTTGTAGAAATTAGTTGATGGTTGTAAGTTGTATAGTATATGGAAAACTGACGTTTCTTCAAGTTTTATGTCAAAAAACACATGTTTGTATATGTTTGTTATCAATATTTTTGATTGATTGATTGAAATATTATTAAACAATAATTAATTTTCACCCAACTTTTTGACATTTATCACTAAAAAACAATTCTTTTTTACAAAACAAGTTATACAATGTATGGGCAATATTATAATACAATTTTTTATTTTGCAGGTCCAGACAGAAAATGTATAGCAATATATTTTTACTTCACATTATTATTAACAATTTTGTTTGTATATATTTTTAAATATACGTACAATAAATGCCTTTATATACAATACAAATAATTTTATATATTTCAATATATTATATATAGTTAAATATATAACAAAAGTCAACAACTTTTGTCCGCATTAAATCTAAGAGTTCTTTCTATACGTTGATTATTTTCCTTTACGCTCCTCTCACCGCCAGAAACATATAACAAATAATTGCTGCGTAAATATCCGAATAGAAGAAAAGGAAATTGTGAAAATTTTTTGGTTTCTATTTTTATTTATTTGTTTTTTACAAAAACATCTCAATACGATTAACAAACCCCCCCAGATCAAATTATATAAATCTAGTTAAACCAGAAAAAATAACATTTCAATTTTTTGATTAAATTGTGAATGAAAGATTTTTTTTTCTGATTTTTTAGATATACGTAAACTCATAGACTCAAAGGAATTTATTTTATTATTTTCCGGTTAATTTTTTTTAGGCAATTATTGTGTTATTGTAGTACGTATCGGAAAGCATTATCATTTCATATGAGATAATAGGTTTGATGAGATAGAAATCAATTTAAATTAACTGTACAGAGGTGGAGGCCAAACTTTATTTATTTATTTATATTTGTTTGAACCTCACTGGGCACGGCTTGATCAGCAGGCATTCGAGTAGATTTGAAGTTATCACAAGTGATCAATGTAGAAATTGCAGTATTCCATAGACATAGAGGTCACATTGTTCAAGAACACTAATGCCCAGCTCAGTAGTAGGGTTATGCCATCATTTAATATGACGGTTATTAGTAAAGTAACTGAACTGTTTTATCAATCATACTGTAACTTTGTCAGAGGCACATATGATTAGAAGTAATAACGAAATGATTGTACTGATTAGGACTATCTGTGACACACTCACTTAATTCAAAAATCTGTCAAAATAATGAAGTCAGATCCTGAAAAAATAGATTCTACAATCGGGAGTTTTATGTATTTTACCTCAAGTTTCCTATATATAGGTCGCTGTTGTATTAAACTACTGTTTCCAATGCCTTTGTAAAAAATGATTTTTCCAAAATATAATGTGCTTTATAAGCCAACACTAAAGTGATTTGGAAAATTTATATTCAATAATTTTAACTGCCTTTAAATTAACTTTATGACGAAATAAAAATTAATTTCCTGAATGAGAATGTAATAATTTTCTGTCTTTAATATTTATATTAGTAGAAAATGACAAGGAAATTTTAATTATGTTTTTTTTTCTGGAAATTACATTCATTTCAATAAATCTTTCAAAAGTATATTTTTTTTTCAATTAATTTTTCCACGAAACAAAGAAATTATTTTTGTTTTAATTAATAATAAGTATTCAGAACGTAATACAATGCTTAACACTATGGTAGAAGATTTTAATTTATGTTGTTAATTAATTTTTATTTAAATTACAAAATGAATAATGCCGTCCAGGATAGAATTTTAGAGTTGAGCTTCTGTTCAAAGTCAAAGTACCTGATTTTAAACTATATTCATTCAAACGCTTTTCTAATAGGGAATAATATTTACTCCATTTCGGATTGATTATAAATCCCTTACATTTTTAACAGCTCATTCTGGTGTTCAGAATCAGAATGCTGCTTAGCTTCAACGCAACGAAGTAGCAGCGCGAAAATATTCTATCTTTTCAACTATATTCTCAAAATTTTGTATGATTATGTATTATGAGTCTATGCGGTGCATTGAAGAGCATTATGATGGAGTTTATCTCAACATAATGCAACTGTCACGCATTACAACACAAAATTTACAACAGCGTTATAAGCACTCTTAAAGTTTTATTAATGTGTTAATGATATCAGTTGTTTCATATTATTTAAAAAAATTGTGAATAGTTATTTGACAGCGCCTTGTTCCTTGTTGCGTGTTGCCGTCCCTTATAGCGTGTATTGAGAGTAAATGGAATAGTTAAACTTCCCCGATTCCAACGCGTAGTGAGACATAATGCCATAATCGCGATTTTTGCGTATATGGCATTATGTCTCACTCAAATGAGATATAAAGCCATTATGGCTTTATGTCGTATGGCCTTATGCCATGCCACCAGAGTATTCAATAGGAATTTGAGATGAATAAGCAATATAAATTGGTTATATAAAAACAAGGACATTTCTCTCTCTATCTCTAACGCGACCTCAAAAATTACTTTTCTAATATATATTTAATAAAAATCTCAAACCTTTCATGATTGATTTTTAGGTGTGCCATGACAATGATTAAATAAAAATATTTAACATAAATAAAACTATTTTTCGTATACAAGTTTTACCATTTAGCTTGTTTTCAAAATATCAAAATTTAAAAAATTTGAATTATCTTCGATTTAAAAACCACTCTAATCTATTTATATAATTAATTCACCAAATTACAAATAATTTTACAATAACAAGCAAAACAAAAAAAATCTAAGTTAATTAATTGAACTTTTATAAAAATTCAACCTTAAGTTAACAATATTTTCTTTATAATAGATTTTCCGACAAATACTATGTCAAATTTTCCAACTAATACTATGTGTCATGATTGTTTTAATTATTTTTAAAAGTTTTATAATATAAAAACATAGAATAACACATTATAATAGATGATTCATAAAAAAATATATAAATAATATTTTCTGTAATTACCAATTTCTTTACAGATGAGGCCTCGGTCGTCCTTTCAAAATGAAAGGAAAAAAAAATTGTTTTGATTCGCAAGTCATATTTTTATTATATATACAAACAAACAAACAAAAAAGCATTTTAATTAAAAAAATAAACAAAAATAAAGAAAATAAATAAATAGAAAAAATGAAAAATAGAAAATAGAAGAAAATAGAAGAAAAATAGTCAACATGACCTTGTAAAAATATGAAATTATGCTTTATGTTTTTTTATTCCTTTTGGAATCTTTATGTTTTTTTTTTTATTTTTGTTGTTTTTTAAATAAAATGTTTATTTAACTATATAAAAAATATAGTTGAGCCCTAATTATAAATTATGTAGAAATATAAAAGGTCAATTTTGGGGATGTAATTATAGAAGAAATTGTATGAATATATCAAAAGTTTTTGTATTTTAATTTATATAAATAAATTAATTAAAAAATTATTTGGAATGAAATTAGATTTTCCGGTAATTTTCTTTATACCATCATAAATTATAATTTTGTTAGTTAATGTCGAAAATTTATTCAAATCAAATTTTCTCGGCAATTTCACCGACGCACGTACTATGTCTTCCAGTATTTGAATTTGAATACTTCACACAGTTACGTAAAGCAAAGTCAGCACATACCAAAGTTGAAAATTGAAAATAGTATTCACACATGACAACGTAAAGCAAAGCAAAAGTTGAAACTTTAAACTTTTTCGATTTTCAACTCTGGAAAATTTAATTTACTTGTGATCCTCAGATAAAATTAACATATTTTTCATATAAAATAATTTACATTATTAAATAAAATTTAAATTATTACAAATAATTGGCATTGGTTTGACTAAATACCAAGCTTAGAAATAGACGAAATGGAAATGGATGAAATGCAATTTGAATTTACATCAATTTAGCTAAAATTTCATTTTATGTTTAAAATAAATTTTCATTGTGAATTAAAAAATTATAATAATTTTACGTTGACTATTTCCATTTGCGGTGATATATTTCCATTGTGAATCTAGGGTTAATCAGTTTACAAAACTATGAGATATAATTGTTGTTAAAAATTAGTACTCGTAGGCATTCATGTCAAAATAATTTATAACTGAAAAATATCTTGTCAGAAAGTCCTTTCTTTTTGGAAAGAAGAACCAAAAAAGTTGAATTTCTTTTTGGATTATTAACTGAAATTCCTGTTAAATTGAGGTTCAGTTAAACTGTTAAACAATTTTAAATTATTGTATATAAAAACTTAAATTAATGTTTTGCCTATCAAACGAATATTAATAAATTCGTTTTATTGAAATGATTTTTTTTTAATTAAATATCATTTTCTGTCACCGCCATTGAAAATTTAATTCAAATATTTATTTTATCAAATGGTGTAAAAATTTCTAAATTTCATCCTGAATTATATTGACAATTATGTACTTTAAAAATTATATTGTTTATATATGCAATGTACATATATATTTGAAAAATCCATTTATGTATCACTAATGTGCTAATAATTTGTCGATTGTACTTGAAATTTATCGTGAATTGTGCGAAATTAAAATGGGGTAAATTAATTGCTTATAAACAAATAAAAAAATGCTCATTTGTTCACGTGCAACTTAACACAATTAAACACTTAATTTTATAAAACAAGAAACAAAAAAAATCAATTTATTATTTTGACATATAATAATCCTTTTCATAATTGCAATTTTTCAATATTTTGCTCATATTCAGTTACGGTTTGTTTAATTTTAATAAAAAAAAGTTATACTAGAGTCAATTTTCCGTGTTTATAATTTTCCATATTGTAGTAAGCTGTTCCACTTCAGGACGAAGTGAAAAACTCTTGAACAAGAATATAATTCCGTAACTTTTAATCAGAAGCTAGGGAAGAGGAACTGTTCCAGTTGATGAACAAGCGAATAAGTGCTTTCCTTCTTAGAACCAACAACAATATAAAGAAAAACTCGAGAACATGAGCTGCTGCACTTCATAAACAAGAAAAGCAGAGCTGATCTACTTCTAGAACAAGTAAAGAAAACCTTAACCAACAATAAAATTTCGAAACTTTTAATCAAAACCTAGCGAAAACGAACTTTTCTACTTCATACTTCAAGATCAATGAAAGAACTTTTCCCACGTCAAGTAAAACAACATTTAGTAAAAATATATAGGAAAACTAGGTGCAAATTCATCTTCAGGAACAAGCTTTCTCACTTCAGATAGTACAACAGTTAAAATCTCGAGCAAAGGAGCTGGTCCACTTCAGGAAGAAGTGACGAGCAGCTGTTCAATTTTAAAAACAATTAAAAACAATCCGTTCCAATTTAGGAACTACAAAATTTAGTACTTTTTAATCAATAACTAATTCATTTTATTTAAATTAATCAAAATTATTCAATAAATATTAGTTTTCTTTAAAAAAAAGTCCTTCATTTTAGATACACCAATTTTTGCAGGTTTGGAAAAAAATAATTGCAGATGGAAAATATGACATACAAAATGAAATTTATAAAAAAAAAATTATTATTTAATATGACATTTAAGTTCATTAATAATTTACTAATTGATTTCGTCATTTGTATAATAGTAAAAATTATAAAAAAATGCAGAATTTTTTATTCTGAATTTATTTTCCAGCCTCATGGACAAAATTAAAACTTTCCCATTAACTTTAAAAAGTAGATTACAGATGATTTTTATAAATAAACTAATAGTCCATTAAATTTCAATTTAAAATATATAAAAATAATAGTCAAAAAAAAAATACAGGACTGACAAAATATTAAATATACATAAGAGTAAAACTTACCGGAGACTGTTGATTGCAATTGTATCCAATTTAAATGTTGTTTTTTTAAAGTTCACTCAATTTTTGTTATCCTCGAAACGACATTTAACTGAAAATGGAAAAAAAGAAATTACTTTATAAAAGAATAATGCCAAATGGAAATTTTATTTTTATTTTATTTTTTTAACACAATTTGTAAGCGTCAAAAGAAGAGAGCTATTTAAAGGAATAAAAAAATTCAGTATTCTAAATTTACTAAAAAGAATTTTGTGTTGAATACATAATGCCCATAATCCCATCCAATTTTGATAATTGAACTCTTTTTTTCGTAGCAATATTGATTTAACAATTATTTTAAAAGTATCTCCGAACCATGAATCAGAATTTAGAATTTAAAAGAACCAAACTTTTATCTACTTCTGGTATTCATTGGTCGAACTAAGGACTTAACTATTCAAGTTAAGACCTTACTCTTACTTACCGTCACAGTAAAACACTGCACGAATCATGACTTCGATCAGACCAAGGAAAAAAACTGTCCATTAAAATTTTCTTTATAAAATTAAAGAAATACATTAAATTTTTCATATAAA
The DNA here is from genome assembly GCA_963920725.1 of Rhamphomyia laevipes. NCBI lineage: Eukaryota > Metazoa > Arthropoda > Insecta > Diptera > Empididae > Rhamphomyia > Rhamphomyia laevipes. Next base: position 5,257,035 of record OY987256.1, on the reverse strand, counting down.
TAATTTAATTTTCTTATTTAAATTAATAACGAAAAAACTTCGGTAGCTGAAAAATGTCGGTAATTTACATCCGGTTACAAAATATTAACAAAATAAATACCGAAAACATAATTTTTTTTACAATTTTACACAAAAAACTAGGTCAAACCTTAAACTTACTAATATTAATTTCTGTAATATCAAAGGACTAAATTATTTTTTAAAAAAAACAAACTCCTAAACGCAAACATATGAATATCATTAAAAAAAAAAAAAAAGTTTCATCGTTCGTTGACTTCCTCCTATGTATAAGGAATGAAAAATATTTATTCAAGTTATGATCAAAGTATTTCATAAATTAAAATATTTTCCACTATACATGGAATCATTACAATATATGTACATTTAAAATATCATTTACATAAATTATATTAATCTTTCATAAAATAAAATTTAAATAATTGCATAAAGCTGACAATAAATTAATAAAATATTACGAGTACCATATATGAAAAAAAATAAAAAGCATAGACCATAAAAGTTATGTAAGAATTTTTTTTTTTAAATAAATAAATAAATATAAAGCCACCAACAAAAGATTAACATTTTAAATGAAAAACGGAAATATTTTCTTCCATAAAAATTATCTTGGCAAAAACAAAAAAAAAAAAGAATATCAAAACATTAAACTGCAATTAAAATTCTGTCACAAACTTTTCTCTCATGAAATATGGTAAGATTTCACGGAATTTAAATATTGTATTTATAATATTCAGACATACATGGATATTTAAATTTTAAGTATTTTACCATGGTTGGATTTCTGCATATTATATACAAATAAAAAAAAGGGTCACGCAGTTAAACTACTTGATGTAGTAGTTTCATATGCATTAGCTTATGACCAAACAGTCAGAATAAATTTTGTAACACGACCAAAACATTGTCTATCCTATAATTTCTATTTATTTTCTTAATAAAGCTCAAGTTTGCTGCAATTACCTTCCACTTACTAGATAATCCCTCAATACATACCGTACCCACAGGCCACAGGGTAAGTTATCTATTCGTGGTATTGCTAATTAGTGGTATTAGTGGTATTGCTATGAACACAGTGTGGTCTATTTCAAGGTTCTGTCGCCACTATAATCTAACCTAACCGAATATATATTAAACTTTATGTTAAATTTACCATGTCAATAGCTGAATATAATAATAGCATTTCCATGGCAATGGCAAAATGGTTTTTTTTCAGCTCAAAGAGTTCATTTTTAACAAGTCTTTGAGCTGAAAATAAATTGTTAATTTGAATATTTAAGTAATGAGTGTAATAGTTACAACAGCTTGTTATGTCAATGTATAAACAATACTTCTAGCTATTAACTATATCAATGTTGGGTCGCCAGCTTTAATTGAGAAATGTTTATTTCAAATAAAAGACCAATTTCAGCTAGAAAAAAGACCAATTTAATTTGAAAATGTTATAATTAATATTACTATCCAGTGAAATGAAGTTTGTGATATAGTAACTACTCTGTTATGCTGCTATAGGCTATTTTGCGATATTTATTAACTATTTAAATTTTTGAAACTTGAAATAGTTTTCAAAATTATCGAATATCGCTACGCTAACTAGCTGAATTGATTTTTAACTTTTCTCAAGTTTTTCAGAATTAAATTGGATCACTTAAATTCATTATCAACAATTCTGTTAATATAACAATTTTAAAAAGTTTACATGCAACAGACTGACCGTCAAAAGGATAAATGATTCACAAAAGGTCATTTTTATTTTATTTTTTAAATAAATGTCCTAAAACATTTTTATATTTTACTGATAGTTTTGCATAAGTTAAACATATTTTTTTTTTGTATTTTAAAGCTTTAAGAATTTTACCCTATCGTTATGTATATAAATATAAGTTGTTTTCCAGTCGAGGTGTTCCGTAAATAAGGAGATATACTTTTCTATCTACAAAAAAATAAAAATGAAAAACAAAGAAAAACTTCATATATACGACGATCTAAATGGAATCTCTACAGGAAAATCAATAAATTTATATAAAAAAAAAACAATGAAAAACCAAATCTGGTATAATAATGCTGTATATCCAAAAAGTTATGATACAGAATGCAAAACATTTTTATAATATAGTTGAGCAATTTATTATAACCACGGCAACTTATGCACCATAAATGGAATTATATTTTTTTTAAAAAAATATAAAAAAATAAAAATGAAAACCACAACGAAAGAAGATAACACTGAATAGTAGCACTGAGTTATTCACTGCTACTATAGTATCATTTTAATATAGGCCACTTTGGTATATATTCAGGAGAGTTTATTTTTTCGGATTTATATAGAAATTAAATTAAATTTAAATTTACATTTATTAGTAGTTAATAATTAAAGAAGTTTTTAAGGTTTTTTTTTTTAAATAATGTGCTATGTCAGGATAATTACAGAAAATCATCAACATTAATTTCTTCCTGAAACACTTAACCCTTTCAATAAATTTCTTCACTTGAGAAAATTTACTAGATTGATAATTTGAACATGCTGAATAATGTTTTAATATACTCTAATGCAAAGTCTTTAAAAGTTAGTATAATGACAGAAATTACATTTAATAGGGTCCTGTTTGATGTATAAATTGTTTGATGCCAAATGTTGATTTTAGAATTACTCTTCCTGCAGTAATATTACTATATTAGTCCCGGTGACGTAATGATAATGTAATATGCTGTGATGCATTTGGTACAGGGTTCAACTTCAGACCAATACAACGGTGTCACTCTAAATTGACTTAGCTTTAAAAGAGTACCAGTAACAAAATTTCCAATAAATAATTGTGATTTTAAGACTGGGAAAAATGCAAACGGCTGAGACCATTTGCTGACAACAAATGTCCTGACTATTAAAACTTATGATTCTCGGAATCCATATAAAATTAGTAATACAAATCTCACGAAAACTCATTGAGGAGGTCAGACTCGATTTAGGCTGCAGCAACGCTCCAAAGAAAAGAATCTTGCTATACAGTGAAATTACAACTAAAAGTGACGGTAATTTCCCAACTAATTCTAAAATGGATATGAAGATATTTGAGGAGCTGCATTCATTCCTGATGTTAAATCTCAAATATTCAACTATTTACATGCTCTTACCAGATAATTTACATCGAAAATGATTCAGGGTTTATTTGTGTCCAATCACTGGGTCCGAATAAAGCAGTGTCCGGTTATAACATCTATTACTTTCCTACTTTTCTCGCATAGGCGACGATGGTTTATATCTCGTTGTATGAGCATCACATACATTTTACAATTTCAGTTTTTATTACCGCATTTCCATTTACTAGCCAATAAACAAATCTGGTACAGTGAAAAATAATGTTTCAGTGTTCAAAAATAATTTCAACATTATTCAATCCAACCTTTTTGATATGATTCTCAGAAATGCAAATATGTTTTCATATTTTTCAATGCGAAAATTATGAAAATTACTGCATGAAACAGAGTTAAAACACTTGTCTCCAAGGGTTACTGGCTAATATGAACTTCTTATTTTGAAGTAATACTTAAAATTATTTTTTGCTTGAAATATTTATTAAAGAAATGCAAATTATTTTTCAGTGATAATTTGCGTCCTCATTTCCTGTTAAGTTAACAACGGAGTACAAAATTAAATTCTAGAATATACCACCAATTTAGTATAAGGTATATATATAGACATTGAAAGCACCAGATGGGTTCCTTTGTGCTGTGTGTTAATTATTAATAATTTACATAATTATCAGAACACTGTAGGCAGTGCAATAAAAACCTTAAGAGATAATAATTTATTTTGTGTGTCATTAATTAGAAAATTTGTTTGGGGAATATTTTTTTTAGAAATTCTAAATATAAAAAATATCGTCATAATTTTAATATGGTTCTATATAGATTTGTAATATAGTATTACGAAAACTACACTGTTATTAACTATAATACAATTTTTCGTAATTACATTGATTTTGTCATACGATTTTCTTTATTAGAAAACTTATTACCAAATTATTATTAATTTTGTTTAATTCTTTTGGTGGATGTTCAATACAGAAATGAGTCCGTCTTGATCAGGACTAGATTTCGAAAAACTATTTTCAGTTTTCCCAGAAAATTTTAATTAGTAATAATATAAAATTCTTTTAAGAAATTTTGATTCTTTGACAGTTCTATTATAAAATTGTTAAATTTCAAATTAATCGAAATCAAATTTCAATTGAATTACATAAAATTTGAAAATAAAAATTTACAAATCCTTTAACTGTTTTATGGTAACATTTAATTTTATTACAAAACGTTCTAAATACATTTTTCTATATATTTTATTTGAAAAATTTTTACCCAAGAATATTACACACAATTAAACTAAAATATCCTTAAAATTGTGTTGATTTTACTTTTCAAATATTATGTTGTAAAAAATTATTTTTATTAAAAAAAAGGACTCATCTTAACGTGCAAATGTTGATTTTCTTATTTTCTTTTAATGTATTTAATGTAAAGACAAAAGTTAAAATCTGTCTGTAAAATAGTTTCATGGATAAAGTTTCGTTGTCAGTGGTATAGAAAATATAGAGTAAAGTTTATCTAGAAACCACAACTGTAAAATTAGATTTTTTTTTTACAGATATAACAACCACAAAAAAAAACATTAGTAACAAAAAATGGTACACTCTATGATAAGGGTTTAAAGAAGTGTATAGCTACAAACATTTTCTTTTTTTTTCAGTTTAATGTATATTTACTTAATTGTTAACCAAACATTACATAGGTAAGACAGCTTATGGTAAAATTCTAATGATGTTGAAAGAACAAATAAAAGTTTTCTAGATATATATTAATAATATAAATGCTAATATTATTATTTTTTTATATGAAATAAAACCATACCAAAAGCAGTTAGTTATTTCATTGCAATTTTTGAATATGAAATTTACTTTTGATTATATTTCCAACCACAATGTAAAAAGTGCAATATATTTTCGAATAAATTTCAAAAGCAATTTATATTATTCATTTCATTTTTTGTTGCCATAAATCTAACAAATTCTGTTACACTGCATTGGATTTTACTTAAAAATGGTTAATTTGAAAAGTCTTTTAAAAAAAAAGTCTGTTTTATTCAATTATTATCCATTTTAATATTATTTTTTTGCTGATGGATGATTTCCAATTCAAAATTAATTCCTTAATAATAAATATTTTTGAAAAGGGTCAGTTAGTATAGCACGCAAATTATAATTTCAGCGAGTTGAAGTGTTGCAGCAAAAAATGCTATTATTTATTAAATCTTATTGTATTTATGATTTAAAATTTAATTATTTCATATTTATAAATACATGAAAACAGCTTTAATAATAATCATGAAAACTGTATAGAAATTAATGAATTCGAATCTTGGAGCAAATGGAATAATCCATACGCAAAGAAAGCTAAAACCAATAAACGTATGACTATTTACAGACATAGTTACAGGTCATATCTTACTTAAAAAACATACGGCACTACATAGGCTTACACAAACTTTTACATGTAGGGGTTATAAAGAGGAAGATGAATCCTTGGAACATGTTTTATCATTGCCCGACTCTCAGATTTAAAAGCTTATATTTGGATTTGAATTACAATATTAAATTACATTATGAATTTCTTCAAATTTACTTATTAATAGTTTGTCTTGTTATGGTTTTGTTATAGTAAAACATAAAACTTATAAGGTTAAGATATATCTGTACAATTCCATCCATTATCTTCCGCCAATTAAGATCAAAAAATTTAAAAAATTAATAAAAAATAAATATTTAAAATAAGAAATTTTAGTTTTAATGCAAAATATTAGATTCAGATAACATAAAACTGATAACTTTTAGGGGTTACTCAAAAGTTTGTTATTCCAATGCTTTACAAAATGTACCATTTCAGAAATATTTACGAAACTCAATTATTAAAAATAAGAATTATAATCCTCAGTATGAAAATTAATTTGAAATTAAACAAATCAATATTTTCAAATTATTTTTCCATCACAATACTCAATTATTTCATAAATCCTCGTCAAGTTCTTAAACTTAAGGCAATTATATTTTACCTATATTTCATGACATTTAAATACTGTGTGTAAATCAAATTATTTCTTCAACTAAACACCAATTTCGTTATATGTATATACAAAATATGCAAATGCAACTTGAACAATAAATTCTGTAAATGTTGACTGTTTTTGCACTATCAAATTACGAATAAAATGTTTGTTCTATCCAATTTTTATTATATTTAAGCTATATAACTAGACAAAGACAACCCATTTCAAATTTATCCGAAATACCCATATTAATAATAATAATAATGTAGGACTTCCCAAACAATTATTTACAGATTCATATATACAAAATTACAAAACGTAAAACTATAATTTAATGTATTTTAATTATACGCTTTGCCGCAAAATGTTATAACCCCTGTGGGAATAAAGGATAATTTTATTTGTTTTAATATACCAAATATATATATATATTACATTACATATGACAAATAAATATATTACATATATGGAAGGATATTTTGCTCCTTAAAATTTAAAATATACTAGAATAAAACATGAAACCTCCTTTTCAAATAAATAGAAGCGAATATTTAACTTAAACTTCTTATAATAAGTATTTATGTAAATTTATACAATAAAAAAAAATTTATTTTTAATTATTTAATTAATTCAAAGACATTTTACTTTAGCTATTTCCAAATTGAGGCCATAAAATTTTTCATGCAACACATAATATTCTTAATGTTTATGGTATAATAAAAATTAATGTAACCCACCTATAAAAAGTAAAGTTGGCCATACATTGTACAAACTCGTTGTCAACCTGTTGTTTTTACTACACACTTTTCAGCTTGGTTAACAAACGTCAACAATATGTCTTTTCTTTGTAAAAAAATATCAAGAAAACACTTTTGTTGTTTTTTTCAGGATAGTGTCAAATGTCAAATGTAAAAAAAAAAAATTCTCTAATAAAAGTTGCGTGAAAAATAATTATATTTTAATATTATTGCAATTAATAAAAAATATTGATAACATAATCATATAAAAAAATGTGTTTTTTATTACATAAAATATCAAGAAACGACATTAAGTACTTGACAGTTCGCTAAATCGGTTGAAGATTTATTAAAATATTATAAGTACCAATCAACGGCGGCGTTCTTAACTGATTATAATATTTTAATAGTATTTCTTAAACCGATTTACCAACTGTCAAAATGATTGTAAACTTGCCCACAAAATATACAACTTAACTAAGTTGTCATACATTGATAAACATAATGTTGTATACTGTATAGGCAGCATAATAAAATAATAATAATTTGTGCGATTTTTGGTTTAAGGAGTTCATTTTAGAAAAAAAATTGTTTTGAATATCATTATAATTATATTTTTGTATATTAATTAAAAATGGCTTTATTATTACAACAGAAATTATAAAAATTATTATAAAATAAATTTTTTACATTAATAATTATCTATATTACATAATTACCGAGTCGTATATTTAAGTATTAATAATTGACATTATTTTAAAAGATAATGAGGTACTCCAACTAATAACGGGCTGTTTGTTGAGTTAACTTACAACGAACTGACTAACTATGGAGTTATGTTGAATTATGTTATTAATTAGAGATGGCAATTTTTTATTTTTATATTTTTTTGTTTCTCATCAACTATATAATTAGTATAATTGACAAATTATATAGTAAGACACTAACATTTTAACATAAATTATGTATATACAATAATTAAAAATATTAGATTGTAAATTAGTTAATTGAATATTTAAGCTTCTAGCCAAATCATTATCATAATGATGAGGTGATACATGAATTGAGATATATAGAAAGAACATACAAAATGTATTAATAAAACAATATTTATTTAGGTTATTTTGTAGTTTCCTTAATATTTATTTAAAACAAACAATTTGGATTTAAATTAAATATGATGGTCAGCTTTATAACACATAGTTAAATAGTTTTAGACTCCCCACAACCAATTCCCAGAACCGCCACTGATTTTATCAGCAGTCTATATCAAAATCTATGTTACCTCTAACAAACTGCTCTGTAAGAGCTTTTGTCAGTAGCTAATAAGCTTTTTTTCCAGTTTAACTAGCTTTTATTAAATAATGGTTACAATAAATTTTTAAAAAGCTAGTATCAACAAATTCAGTTTATTTATTTGGAGCAAATTGTAGTGTTAAATATTTGATTTAGTAAATAAGTTATCTTTCAATTAAATAAATATTTTTGATTTTATAAATTTTAATAAGGTTTGAAGAATTCGCTATAATCACGAATTCGCTATAATTCCTACCGTCGAATTCAGTAACATCGTTCGAATGGGTGATTCACTTTCAGCCAAAGCTGAGAATATTCACAGAAGAAAAGAAGGCCCAATCTATGGTGGAAGGATTGTATTAAAGCTGTTATGGAAATATACTTAACATGTATCCTGAAGCTGCAGAATAACTGTACAGAACACAGTTTTTTTAAGGAACTCTTTTTCCTCATCCCCAGGTTAACTAAAGCTGTATACCGGCGAGTAAGTAACTAAGTAAATATTAAAATTTCATTAATTTCCAATACACTTACTGTTAAAGATGGGATCCGTCAAATTTTGCATAGAATTATTTCTTTAGTTTCAATCATTTGATATAGTGGGGATTTTCGGTATAATGTATTTTTCATAAATTCATTTTTTTTAAATACATTATTAGAAAAATGTAATTGAAATACAAAAAACAAAAACGTTGCTCGCTTAAGCTACTTTCTATATTCATATTTCAAAATTATTTTGACACGTTAAGGTCCAATTCCATACCTTCTTATAGCATTTTAGATAGTAAAAATTACGCTTAGTCATTCTAAAGTATTTTATTTCCATTTTCTAAATGGAAATTTCTAATAATAAAATTCATTTTTACAAACCCCAATTTAAAAAACAAAATAATTAATATTTAAAATTAATTTTTCAGATATTTCGGCGGCAAATTATTTGCAAACATACAATTTACAACTATATAGCTATAAAATATAAATAAATCATAACTTTTCAAATTATTATTTTTATAATTGTCTAATAATTTTGTAAAAAAAACATAATAATTATTAATAATTCACTATATAAATAATCAATATTATATTTTATATCTATATATATTTATAAATAACGAATTATTTTAATTGGGAAAAATGATACGAATATTTTGTTATATTGATTAAGCAATTAAAATGTTCACCCATCATCATCAGCAACACCAAATATTAAAAAATAAAAAAAATTAAAATTTATTAATATTTTCATAATTTTGTAAATTGGTAAAACGTGATTATATATCATTTATAATTTCTGGTACTATGATAATTGTTTTTTCGGTTTATCTTTAGTACTTATTTTATATATGTTTAAAATAATATACACGAAGCATATAGAAGAGCATTAAAATTGTAAAATGATTTGGGTCTGTAATCCAGCTAAAAAATTATTTTTGAAACATAAAACTTATATAGATATATGTATATATACATTTAATTTATGTAAATATAGTATTTAAACATAAAATTTTCAACTTTATAATTTAGAAATAAATAATATCACCGAAAGAAATTGATCGAATACATAAATGACCGAGAATTCTTAATTGAAATAATTGAACATTTAAATTAATGTTAATTTTACGGAATATAAATTGTTCAAATATATACAATTACTGAGTCAACAATTACCGAAATTCTATAAGGCAAGAAGATCGATCACTTAACCAGGATTCTTTAGGGATAAGAATTCAATAATTTATGATTAACTATTAGTATCGTTTTCCGATGAATACAACACGGTTTAATTAAGTATGAATGGTGAAGAATTTAAATTAATGAGGAAAGGTGACTAGAAACAAATAATCTTGACCAAGTAATTTCACTAGAAAATAAAGAAGATAAAAAAATATAACGAAGAATTTGAAATGATTATAAACAATTATGAAAACGATTCAAATGTAAATGTGAAGTTCAGGACATTCTTGTTTGATACTGCAGTTCTTACCCGTCAATATTTCTGGCTCAGAAACTCTCAATTTCGCAATTTTAAATTATCGCAGAAGTTGGCAGCAACAGAAAGAGCAATGGAAAGTTGTATTTGAAAAATTTCAAAAACGCAACTACTACGAAATATAACAATAATTACCAAAGCGAAACAGCAAAAATGGAATTGGACAGAACAAGGACATATAGCAAGAATAAACGATACCAGAAGGACGATAAAATCTGTTTATTGGATACCTAGAACTGGGCTAAGAAAACCAGATATAGACAAATAAAACGTAGGTGTGGAGTATATCATCTGTAAAACATGTAATTTTTGGAAATGATTACCTATATATAAAGAGGCTTGCAAAAAAGGAGACATTTATCCTTTAAGACACAAATACTTAAATTTAAAATTATGTTTTAATTCATTTCACTGTTAAATAATTACTTATTTTACTAATTACTTCGTTAACTTTCTAAGATGAATTATATTAGCTTGAACTTAATTGACGTAGACTTAATTAATAGTGAATGATAAAAACGATTTAATATTTGTTAAAGTTTTATTAATATGTAATTACTAATAATTCTATATAACTTCAATTTAATTTTTGATTAGTTATACATTTTTGACAAAATTTCAATTTATTCTGAATTAGTTTCGGTAAATTGTATATAAATGCGAGTGAATTATTTTCGACTAATTAACATGATACCGAAATAAATATGGTATAATAATTCAATAAACAAATTTTAATAAAATTTTACTATAATTTCATTATATTTATATAAATATAGTGCGATATAAATTCAATTTAACCGAACCTTAAATTCAATTCGAACCCCAAAAATTGTATAGTCTTTTTCTATATATTTTCTAAATGTATATAAAATAATATATAATTGCAGTGTTATATAGAAAATTATATAGTCACGCTATTATATACAATATCATGTTTCTAATCATTTTAGTTAACTATTTTATGTTATATATCTACAAATGCGATATATATATTTATAATTACACAATATTTATCCAATGAATAATTACATCAAATTTATATTATAAAAGTGTTACAATTTAGTATGAAATTCTATGTATATAATTAATTATATATATATATAAAATATTGTAATTTATAAAGAGTGAAAAAATATTGTATTATGTATATAGAAAGTAATTGGATAATATCCTGTCAGAAAAAATAATGAATTTCAAAAATAAATGACCAAACACCAACCAATACAATCAAATATAATTAATTTTTGTATCTTTTATAAGTCTCAATAATCAGCTCATCAATTATAAGATTTTTATTATATCGCGTTTTTTTTTTAAGTGTTCCTTCTTCTTCTTCTTTTGGTTGTACAGCTATGGATAAGTTTTCTTAATTATTTGCTTTCATATTTCACCATCTTTCGCTATAGTTTTCCAATTTATTATTTGCATTTTTCTGGTGTCACTTTCTATGTTATGTTCTTGGTATTCCAATTTAATGTAAATTTTTATTCGATTGTCTATTTTCCATAATTCTGACTATACATGGACCAGGCCTTCATCAACTTTTTTTATTATTAAAATGTATTATATTTTCCATGTATTCCATGATAGTAGATTCCAAGTTCACAAGCTTTGAAAACAATTTTAAGAGAACCAGAATTTAAATTTAACTAAAATTAATATTAACATTTTTTATCTGCAAGTACCCTGAGTTATCCAGCGCCAGATACAACTCTTTCGGCAGCCTATACCTCAACGAACCGAACGATCTAGCCACGAAGCAACCCAAAGACACGGTACGCTTCTTGAATAACACGAGGTGGAAATAAACTCCCTATTTCCATCGAGTAACTTAACCTGATCTCATGAGCATTAGTGGTAGCAAAACGGTGCATATGCGCTAATTGGGGTCGCCATAGGCATGTTGCTAGGACTCGCCACTTAAAACAACCAATATTTACATTAATACATTTTTCATTTTGGTCTATCTTTAATACATTTCTGACATGAATTTTGACACACATTTAATATTATGTTAAATATCAAATTTTTTGTCCACCTTCAAACAACTATACAAATCACAACTAATAGCAAATGATTTTTGAAATTATGTTAGAATTAACTGATTCCAAATTCATAGTATATATTTTTTATATAAATAATAAAGATGGTAATATTTTATAATAATTAATCTAATCCATAAATTAATGTAGTCCAAGTTAAAACTTGTATTAAAACATCAGGGACCTAAAATACCATTAAACGACTCTGTCAATTATTATTTTCTATCCACGTATTTTCAATTATATATAAAAATGTATAAATAAACATTACAAAAAAAATTTTATTATTTATATTTTACTATCATAAAATCTACTTAATTAGTTATCGTAATTAACTAATTAATATATCATCCAAAACTTTCCAAAAAATAATTATTAATTAACAATTAATAAATAAAAATAATATTATTTGGTGTAAATATAGTAAAAATGTGTTTGTTGAAGGTTAATTGAATTACTAAAAGTTTGAAAAACAAAAAAAGTATTATTAAAAATTATAAATTTAATATGAAAATGATAGCCTGTCAAAAATTTTAAAAATATTTTGAGGCTAAATTTTTATAATTATGCATTAAACTTTTCTCAAAAAAATTCATAATTTTCGATTTTTATAATTATGAATTATGTTATCCTTATCAAGATTAATTTTATACTAAATTCGTCTAGACTAAATTCGGCGTCTTCATTCGCCCTTACTTCATTTCATATTTAATTTAGTGTTGTAAATATTTTCACTTGCATTAACTCATACAATCTACGAATTAAGTATAAGTAATTGTAAGATTAATTTTATATATATATAAAATTAATTTATTGAAGTATGTATTAATACCCAATTTATAATTGGATTTGCCGGACAATCCTTTCATTGGCTTCATTACACCCTCCAATATAATAAAGTTAATTCTGGTATGCAAAGTAAACGAAAGAACCCTTAAAAAAGTTATAATTATAAATTTGTATTCAAAGACTTATCTTAATTGAATAATTACAATAATTGTTCACTTTCTTTTGAACTCAAAATATTCTGTATAGGTAAAATGTCATAGTCCTTTGAGTTAAAATTACAAAATATTATAAAATTTATTATTCACTCATTCAAGGCTAATTTTATTTAAATAAAAGTTTTATTTTAGTTTTTCCTTTTTTTGAAATATAATTCATAAAACAATTCATAATTTTATGGTAGGCACCATTAGTTTGAATAATTATGACAGCGAATATACTGCAGAAAGTAATAGAATCTATTGACTCCCAAATTGGGTTATAATAAATAATATAATTAATGTTATTTTTGAAGAAAGTTTCTTCTAATACATTAAATTATATGTATTTAGTTTAATTAGTTTTAATAAAAAGGCTTGTCAACTTGTTGTAAACTTACCCCCTAAAGCTACAACTTGACCTTTTGTAAATAAACAATTTTGTCAACACGTTTTGATAAATAAAATCATTACGTTATTTTCAAACTGAGTTCAATCAACCAGCAAAAATTTATTCTAATACTTTTAATACTTTCAAATTGGATTAGATCAAAATAAAGTAATTTTTATGGTTTCTATTCTATAATTATCTTTTCTACTTAATTCATATGTGCTTTAAGCCTTTAAGTAAGTAATATTCGTAGAATTAAAAATAATTTTTAATAAATCTGTACTTAATGTACAATGTCGTACAGGTGAACTACATTACAATAGTTTTAATAATAGGTTTTTCTGATTACCTGACAATTATATGTCATATTTTTGATAAATACATTTATATATTCTGCTACTTATAACAAATGGAACAACCTTTCAGCAGGATCTAACAAACGAAACAGCCTTCAGAATGATATAGGGTACATAATTTAAATAATATTGTAAAATGGCTTTGATTTATGTATCATTTCATTTAACCTCAATTGTTTTTCATAGTTTTAAAGAATAACTTTGACAAGTCAGCAAATTTTGTATTTCTTTCGCTATTTCAACTGATTAAAACTGAAGTTTTTTTTTAATATCGAATCAATCAACCAACAATTTAGGTGAACATCTACTTTTTTAATACTTAAAAAAGAAAGCTTTCAATCGACGGTTAGATGGGCGGACGAATGGGTAGGTGGACGAATCAATTAATTCCATGTGATATAAAATTATATACTATTACTTATTAATTCCAATTGATTTAATTAATTTTCAGTTTGCGGCGTAATTCTCCATTATTTTAAGGTATGAAGTTACTGGGTTTTATGAACTTAAATATCATGAATCAACATTAATTTTGTTAAATAAAATAATTGTTGATTTAATGAAATCAATAATTTCCCACGTACAAAAATATACAATTAAGCAATTAATTTAATCAATTATTTTACGACTTCCAACTTTTAACATTCGTAGATTACTTTAAATAATGGATAACAAATTAACTATTATATTATTAAAAGACTATTAATTTTTACTAATTTCAATACATTTTTTAGTAATTTTATGAATAACTAAATTAAATTATTATTTAAATTATTTTTAATTATTATATATAAGACATATAATAATTTTTAATTATTATATATAAGACATTCAAACCATGTCTTATTATATATAAGACATGGTGGTAACGATAATAATTCATAAATTTATTCACGTATACTGGATAATTCAATATTAAATTAATTACATTATTAAATCTCTTAAATTAATTTTTAGAAAATTAACTGAGTTTATAAATTTATATAGAATATTAAATTAAATTTTATTTTGTGGTAAACACAATTCTTACCAAAAACTCAGACAACATGTCGTTAATAATTTAAAAATAAAATTGGTATATTGAATAAATTTTAGTTGAAAATTTATGTTATTTACATAAGCCTATATCATATTTATATCTTCAATCTATTTACTATATATCATTATGTAATACAAATTCGGTTGTAGTATAATCAATCAAAATTTGTATAAATATAGAAATAAAAAAAAAATTTGATATTGTACCAACATTTGAATTTCCGAATAATTTTCGTATGCCATTCAAAACTCAAGTAAAATTTATCGTAAACTTTATTAAGAATGATATTGTGTCATAATAATGTTATACTGCTTCAGATTAGCTTAGGAGGTTTATGATCCGTACAAGTCTGAGTCTTGATTAAAATCACCGGGAAAATATAAAATCACCGTGGAAATTAGATTGTTAAGAGGTACAAACCTCAGTATATCCCTACACTGCGACCTAAAGAGATATATTGTGTATTTGGTAAGTAGATAACTAAGGCTTCAGCAAAAGTGCCTCACATAATAATGATAATTTCATTGTACCGCGAGTTATATTTTATATGGTAATCTCGAGGTGAAGCAGTTTATTGAGCTGAGCTTAAACAGATATTGTTTTTTGTCTATTTCAGTTCGTGTCAATATTATCCTGATTTCATTACAGTTTAAAGTAGAAATAAACGATATATCTCAATTTCATTAGATGTAATTTCAAATGCTACGTCTTTTTTCTGCAATATCAATTAATTTAAAGTTTAGAATTATTGGTTACTCTTTTTCAATGTTTCACGCATTTATAAAAGACATAGGTACATAAATAATATAAATCTAAAGTTAAGGCCAGCAACGCGTTTTTACAGCTGACTAGATGGTCTAATGGACTAAATAGAGCGATATAAAGCCTTCATCCCAAAATAGGCAAAATTGATTCAGGAAATAATGAAAATTTAAAGAGCCGTAGTTAAATTTGACCTATTTTGTTCTTATGGAGTTCGGCAAGTACAAAATTTCTTTTGTATATTATAGTATGAGAAAATCAATGATAATTTGATAGGCACAACAAAAAACATAACACCGTATTACAATATAAAATCATAAAAAAAAATATATTTATAAAAATAAAATTTATTCTTGGCAAAAAATAATTTATGAGGCAGCAGAACACGATATTATCTTACTTAACATGTTGTCAGATTATAAGCTTGCCGAATTTCAGTATAAATAAAAAACAACATAGAAAGAATTTGTAATTAATTTCCATTTAACACTTACTAAATCTAAACTAAATAATATATTCAGTTTTTTTGTTTGTATATTTAAAAAAAAAATTTATGAAAATAAAATATTTATAAAATAATTGCTTATGATCTGCAAGTAACATTCAAAGTAAAAAAATATAATCATAATTATAATCAAATCAATCATGGTAATTTAGAATTTCATTAAATAGAGCGATATAAAGCCAACATTTTTTAGCCTAATCGATTAATAAATATTAAAATAGAAATGTTGTTAGCTGAAATAATATTTTGTTCAATAAATTAAATGGAACAAATCAATTCAATTTTCAGTTATATTCACTCAATTTTCCTAAAGCTTTTTTTGATTTAAGAAGGTTCCGAATTTGGAAAATGTAATAGAAATGTGGAAAACTTAATTAATCTTATATGCATTAGAAATTGACAAGTAAGAAGGACCGGAACATGCCATTACCGAAATGAAAACATTAGTAAAACATATGAGGTCGCTAGCAGAGCTGGTTAATCTCCATATAAACATCGTAAAAAGGAATAAATATCTCTACTTTTTGACATAACCACATGCCGTACAACTAAGAAAACATGGCCTTGATACGATAATAGAAAGAACCCCGACAATCTTCTGTATACACTGGCCAATATACGGTCAGACTAGGTATTACATTTAACCAATCTTGTTGTAATTGTGGCAAACAGAATGAGAAGGAAACTATGTCCACATACCCATACACTTGGCAGATACGAACCGAACAACCTTAGAGGCTAAACAACATATAAATATGGTACGGTTTTTGAACGCTACAAGATGGATCTAGTAATTATTTTAGTTACGCCAGATGATTACAGGAGTGGTAGCAAAATAGTACTAATACTAACGAACTTATGTGTTGTATGAAACAAACAAACTATATCAGTCTTCGCCGCAATTATAATTTACAGTCTGATCTTTTTAATATTTAATACTCATATTACATAAAACACATGCTACAAATTTTTTTATGTTAACTTTATTATGGCATGGTGATAAAACCAATTTTCAATATTCGTAGGAGTATTTTTTAATTATATGCCATATATTACCGAATATATAACGTATACAATTCCGTATCGCAAAAGTATTTAAAATTAATTACATCTTAGTATTTTTTGCTATAATATTCAAGATTTTCAATACATTTAAATCAACCATTGATGATTGATACCAAAGTCAAATGGAGGGATACTACAAAAAGTAATTAACCAAAGGAAATGAAATAGAAGACCATTAATATTGTGATATTAAATAGATACTGTTAACTGTTGCCTAGCTATATACACCTAATAAGTCTAACTATATAAATCACAAGCCAGTATTATCTCCTTATACAAGTTCTAATTAATACACAAAATTGGTTCTATCCTAAATGTTTAAATCGTCATAATATCATTCAGAATTCACTCCATTACAAATATTACTCTATTATGTTCCACTCAAATACTTGAATTTTATTTTACCTGTAAATCGTATTACATAAAAATACAGAAAAACGTATAATTTTAATTATATTTCAAAATAATCTTACAAAGATTTTTTAAAAAAAGTCCTTTCTTTTTGTATACATGTATGACAAAAATTGAAACTAATTAAATTACTATATATAGGAAATAATATTCTATTTTTCCATAAAAGAAAATTTTAAATTTTCCATCATCTTTACATGTATTTAAATGATTTTCAAGGACATATAATTTATTACTATATATTATTATTATATTTTTATATTTTATATGTAATACTAATGGAAAGTTTATAGGGAATATAAAATATAAAAATATATCGATTCATAAAATGATGAAATGTCGTTATAATAAAATAAAAGTTCTTCATCTTTTTCGCTAAACATAGAAATTGAAATATATAAAAAAAAAATGTTATGTTAAACATTATTACGTACACAGGTAAAAAAGGAAATAGCGTTCTTTAAAATTGTGAAATATGAAAAACTTTTTTCTTTATAGATTTAACGAATTTTTAAGGATATATTTAAAATATTTTTTAGATCGATATTTTCTTTCAAAGATTATTATATGAATTACTTATATTTAGCTGTCAAATACAACACCAATAAGGTTTCATCGTCATTTTTGATGTATAATAATAGAATTTATAAATATTTTTGAATTTCGTAAAATTAAATTAAATACCATCAGGTGTTTTGAATAATCCAAATTTTAATTTATTTTAAAATAAATATTGTGATAAAGTTTTTTTTGTAATATTTAATCTTAGGGCCGGAATTCAATTATTGGTTATATTTATATGTACTTTAATTTGGGTAAGTGAACAATTAATTCTCAATTAATTTTAATTAATTTTCAAATGACTTAGAGTAGACTATTTATACTAAATGGCATTCTATCGGCTTATTCACTTGAATGAATACTTTCAAAACACATTTTTCTTGGAATATGAAAACTGCCTAAGTGGTAAAAATTAGAAAACTCTGTAAATAATAAATAATATGTAAATTTACATTACATAGATGTAAATTTACAATATATTAATGTACATTTACATTAAATTAATGTAATTTTACATTACACAATTTTTTAATATGCTAAATCATAATCATAAATTTACTGACGGGTTAGCTCAATACTGCAATTATTGTTTAAATGTCATAAAAATTTCGAAACTAAATCGATAATACATTTTATGCTAAATTAATTTCAAATTTGGCTGTAGAAAAAACCCCGACAGAATCAATACTTAAAAAAATTGTATTTCATTAACTATAATTATATATGAAGCCTGAAGGATTATGTAGCCAATTTAGTAATTTCATAATACAGATTTGATCTAAATTGTCTGAAGTAGTTAATTTTTGGTGTAGAAATATATTTATTAATAAGCCACACAAAATTCTTTAACTTTACACATACTATGTTGCCATTGTAAAGTTTAATTAAGTAAGTTTACGTTTACGTGAGCATAAAATATAGTATATTGAAAAATTTGAAAGAGACATTTACTGTACTGTGGATGGGATCTTTAAGTTTACAATTATAATTATAAACTCAAAACTCCACCATAAAAAATTTATGTATCATTATAATATTTTCGAAATAATTTCCTAAGAACAATATTGTTCAATAAACTTATTAAAACTCAAGTTTAAATAAATATTAAACATTTAAAGTATTATTTATCACAAATATTAATTAAAATTTATTTAATTTGGATTTTGTAAAATTTATGATTTATATTATACAAAAATTCATTAGAAATAATCATAAATATATCTTCAAATAATCTGTATAATAATAATAATATGAATAAACATAAGGATTGATTTAAATTGTAGAATTGTTATATATATTGTATTGTATTATAATAATAAATTTTTATTATCATTAAGAGAACAGATACCATAAATTTATTACTACAGTATTAAATTACTATAAATATACATAAATATATGTAATGTTTCTTATGTTTATCATAAGAAAATATATTGTTTACCTGGTGTAATTAATAAATCATTATAACCTAAAACAACTGCAAAACATAATAAATATTTTCAAAATAAATGTTGTGTAGCTGTTGGTCAGATAAGATAATAATAATATTCAAAATAAATATATATATTTACAAAATAAGGAATTTATCCTTTGAAGGCATTAGTAATAAAAACTGATACAAATCCGAATTATCTTTACGAATAGTTTGTAAATGGAATGCTAAAAGATAATAGTAATCATTAGTACATTAAAAAACAATAAAACCATGGTAAGTTCCTTTAGAAAATATTGAATTCCCTTCTTAGAATGATTATAAGAAGGGCGGTGTTGCCACCCTTGAAATTTTCATAAAAATATAATGTTGATTTTTGATTAATAACAAAATTGTTATTTTCAATTAACGCGCTTTCTTAATTTTAATTTTTCTAAGCATCGTAATAAAAAAAGAGGTGACAGCGGGGATAATTAGTAGAGAGTTCTTGTCAAAACTGCGAAATTTCAGCTTGTGGTAGTTGGTTTTTCGACGCTGAAAGACTATTTCAGTTCTTTCTTAGTGATTATTTTTACATGTAGTTTTTGAACTACTTTTGGCTTGTTTTCGCTGAACGAAACAAATGCTGCAGTATCTTTCTCAAGTTCCCATTATCTTGGTTAATGTGAAGATGTAGCTTGTGTCTTAGATTGATGACGATTATAATTAGATACTCAATTACTAGTTGAGAAAATCTATAAATAAATGGAAACTATTTTCTTATTTGCAAAACTTTCTATAGAAAAACTATGGTACACCACTTATTTTTAGATTATATGAAGTCACCACCACACCAGATATATCGTTCTTGTCAATTCTTTACAAATTCTGTATAGTTCTTGTCAATTCTAGTTGTTGTTCTATATAAATACGGATAGCCTTAAAAAATTCACTATTTTAGCCATTTTAAAAATATCGAATAAGTAATTAAAATTTTGTATTCCATATTTACATATCGAAGTGTTAATGTATATTTACTATGTAATTTAGAATATCAAATATTAAAGTAACCGTCAATTAAAAATGAAAATATAATAGAAATCCTATGGATACCAATTCAATATAACATATTTAGCATAAGATAAATTATTTATTCCGAATTTGGTATTTTCTAAGTTAAATATAAAATATATATAAAATGGAAATTAGGAAAATTTCAATAATTTCATATATAATATAATAATATAAATAGAAATTTTATAATCATAAAATATTTAAATATTTCAATGGTCATTCTCTAATTGGTTTGCTTATAAATAAAATTTAAATCAAAACTAAAGGGCCATGTGAAAATGATTAGCATTTATTTTTTTATATAGAAAATAATAAGGATTTATGAAAATATGATGGACGAAAAATAAATTATCATTTTGTTAATCGACCGTTTAAAATTAAATTTTTCTTTTTTTATATTTTTAATATATTTCCCTACTACCATTGAATTTTAATAGTATAAACAGATGTTTTGGAAAATTAATGCCCATTATTTGTTTATACCCTTATTAAAAAACCATTTTTTTTTTTTTGTAGATGATATTCTATATTTTAAATTTAAATGGTGGTTGAAGTTTAATTTATAAAATATAAATTTATATATCTCATAAAACATATATAATAATATTTCCGTATTTTTTTGTTAATTTTCCACAAATTTAATGTTTAACCAAATAACATCAATAGACCATAAAATATCAAAATAATAATAATTTATTTTTCATTAAAATGACATTCATTCCCTCTATACATAATTTTCTAGAAATATTTTATTATACACTACAAAACCGCGTAAAACTTTGTCCCCCGATTAATATTAAAAATTATTTTTAAAATAAATTACGCGTAATAACGAATAGATATCAGTGGCGTAACTAATCAATAATCGAATGGATCAAATGTTTAAAGCAAATGGAATTTCGTACCAAAAAATCAAAATTAAATTATTTACAAGTTTTCAAAAACTAGATTTTGTAAATGTCAAAATTTGAAGTGTTGATTATAAATAATTTTCATTTTCTCGTGAACCAATTAAAAATTCGTATACGTCAAAGATAATGACGTTCGAAAGTACGTCAAAGATTATGTGTACTTGGAACAATTGGTTCAACAGCAAACAAGAAATTGATTGACAGATAACAAACAGTTGTAAACAATTTTGGAGCCATAAAACCAAATTTCCAACAAGGACTTATTTGACATGGCAATTCTACCTGATTTTACGTATGATACTCAAAAATGGAATATGATGACAATGAAATTGAACCAGAAATTATAAGTTATTCATAGAGTTATGGAATGTTCTATACTTAAAATAAACAGGAGTCAAGGAATACCAAATACAACAATAAGAGAAGTTAACAAATTTTGAAGATGTAATTGTAAAATCAACAATATTAAAATGTTAATGGTATGACATTTAACAATTAACAGATTCGAATATAATAGATCGACGAAAATAACTTCTGAATGGATTCTACAAGATGGTACGAAAACAAGTTGTAGGTGAATATCTAGATTAAGAGACAATTTAGTCAAATTCAGGCATAATTAGGAAAGATTAACACTAAATTATAGAACAGTGGATCAAGGCTTAAACGTTCCCTAAGCATCTGAAGATAATTTTGAACTTATAATAAATTAAACAATTATTACTAATAAAAATGAATTAATTTAAATTGCTCAAATTGAACTAATATTAATTTTGAATGAAAATTCAATTAAAACCAATTATTATTTATACTAGAGTGAATCAATCTTATAATAATAATGCATTATATTTCCGATTACATTTAAGTAAAGAAAATGAAAACTAATTTACATATTAAATAAAATAATTATTATAATAGATTTTATTCCATTAATTTTTTTCATTAACATGGTTACAAATTAAACTCTTCTTCACAGAGTATCAAAGTTCAAAAATCATTGTTACGCCACTGATATACATTATATATTTATCATAATAATTATCGAATATTGTATTGTATCACTGTCCTGGTGGTACTATTAAATCGGTCATTATTTATTATAGATTTTAATAAATAATGAACCAAAGTTTCTATATAGCTATTTTGGTTTTATTTATACATGATTATCTGGTGTTTCTGATCTATTTATTAAACATGTTTTTATTTTTATTTTTATTTTGTATACGTCTATCTTTATTTAGTATTACCGTTTTATTATGTATTTTTTCTATCAGATTAGAATTAACAAAAATTATTTCCAATTCATTTCTATTTATATAGCATTAGCTAGCATATCATTTATAACCACAAAATTATTATTTATCATTAAGAATATTATAATGAATGGATAATTATTGAACTGAATAATAGAAATTATTTCGTAAAATTATAATTTTGTCGATATTATTTATGGATATTGTGGTGTAAATTTTTAAATAAATCTGTCAAAAGTAAAACTAATTTTCGTATAATGCGGAAAGGTAAATGAATTAGTGCTGGATTTGAGGAAAAATGTAATCAACTATTAATTATTATTGAAATAATACATTCTCAAAATGATGGGTAGATTCGAACCTATTATAAAATCACTAATACGGATTTTAAATTGAAGGATTATTTCATAATAGGCCAATAGTGACCGTATAAAGACAAACCCCCAATGGAGACGTGAACGTTATACATATATAATAATGAGGTTTGCGTGCTATAAATAATATGACGGGAAAATGCCAACTGAATGTATACCTCCATTTTATAGTGGTTAGGGAAGCTACAATCTTATATAAATTAGCAGAACAATTCATTTTTACATTGATTTCTATTCAAACATGATTTTATATAATGCTACGAAAATGCACTATAAATAATTAATATTTTACTTGCAATAATATACAAAGCAGAATTGGCGGTGGCTTAACAGTAGTGTGCTCAAATGTGATGCATTAGCTCATGGCTCATGGGTTCAACTCCAGATCGTTACAACGCTCTAAGTCAACTCAGCTTTTAATGAGTACCAGTAAAAAACATTATATAGGAAGAGATTAAAACTATTTTTACAGAGGGATTTAAACTCAAAATTTTAAGATTGAATCCCACAATCCACAAGCATAAAATTTTTTTCAAATACACAAACTTGAATCAATTCATAAAGTGACAAATGTCTCACTATTAAAAGTCATTATCTTTTTCAATTCAATCTTTCTTCATTATAAATAAATTTATGGTTTCCAGAATCCATATAAAATTTGTACTTCCAAATTTGTACGTCCAAAAGACACCACTTGGTCTATGGCGTCATTTCAAGAAAAAAATAATATACAAATGAATATTAAATTCATTCTTAATTCACCAAAATTCTGTATGTAATATATAGTAAATGCATGCCTATGTCTACTATGTCTTGCCAATGATTGTGCAATGAAACTGCAATACCGAAAGTCGTTCAGTAATTATGAAAACCTATTACGAATGTTAACAAAAAATTAATGGAAAAACTAATTTCTATTATCTATTCAAAAAACTGTGATGAAAATTGTCTAGAGAGTTAGAGTACAACATAAATTTGGTTTAATTTTTAATTATTATTAATAAATTAACATAATTTCATATAGTTTCATTTCAATAGAGTATGAACTACGGAATTATAAATTATATTAAATAAAATTCTTATAGTTTCTATCAAAACCATAAATATTTTAGTCCTATATAGTAAATCTCATTTTCCGATCATTAACTCTGCTGTCATTTTCCTATCTCTAAGAATATTTTCTTCTTTTTTTTCGACCTTTGTCAATAAATTGTATTTTAATTCTCATCTAACTTCATATTAATATATTTGTAAATAATTTTTATATTTCTTTTATTATTATTATATTTTCAAATAATATATTTACAATATCTGTCAGGTTTGTTAGTTATTTGTATCCGTATACTATTCGTACAAGATTCCTTTTTCCTTCCGGTACATATTATTTCTATTTGATTCTATATATTTCCTTATTGGTTATTTGTACAGAGACGTATATACATAAATATGTAATAATATAAATATAATATCCTTATTATGTAATACTCACGTACAGACATTACATTGATACAGATTTTTCAATTTAACTCTAGGGAGCTGTTTATAGAGGATAACAGGCAAAAAAAAATTGAATGTAAAGGAAAGTCCTTTTTATGGGACAAACTATTTTCATTCGTTTTTTTAATAAATATGTTTTAAAAAATTAACCTATAAAGAGAAAATATGTTTTTAAATTTTTATATGATAATAACATAAAAATGTTTAAAAAGAGAAAAAAATAAATTAAAAATTTTAATTAGAGTTTCGAGAAAATTGAAATTGGAATTAATTTTAAATTATAAATGAAAACTGATTTAATGTCATGGTAGAAATCATATTAATGATTTATAACTTCAAACAAACCTTCAACAGTGTGACCAGTGATGAGGTAATAACAATGCTACTACAGCTGGGAATTCCTAGAAAACTCGTACATTGATGACAGTAAAAAATTAAAAAGTGAAAATTGTAATGGTATTCGTCATGGTGGTGCTCTTTCAGCATTACTTCTTTATCTGTAAAACACTATAGCAAAACTTAATAACGAAGACAAGTCGGATAATTTAGTGTGAGGAATTGGAAAAGTATTGTTCATGGTCACGATTCCACCATTTGGAAAGGCCAAGGTTCTTGACGGACTATAGCGACATGGAGTAAGTACGAATGATAAATTTTTAAATATATTAAAATTCTTTTAGTGAAAATTATTTTGTTAATGACCCACCCTGTATTAATAATTACCGAAACTTTAAAAGAACACAATTTTTTCCAAATATACAAAATTATTTTTTATATTTAAAATTTTTATATTAAATTTTACACTACACCATAATTCCTCAAAGGACTTTTCAGTGATGACACAAAGTCATAATTTTTTTACAGATTTTTTTTTTCTAGATTGCATTTTCTCTACGTCATTCGTGATTTTGTTATTGTTTGTTTGTCAGTTGTTTTTTTTTCTGGTGATAATAAGAAAATCTCATTTCGACCTCTTTTGCTAATCGATATTATATGAAGAAGAAAAAATGTGTTTTCTATATTTGAATTGTTTAATTCTACATTGTGTAAATCCATAAACTTCAAGTCATGTCTACCTAAGATAAGATTGTGTAGAGTGCTTTAGGCGATTAAATAATTATGTTTTATATATAAGAATTCCAAATTGAATTCTTTAGAATGTTAAAAATCATTTCAATTATTGTCAATTATTATAATGAACTGACAACGTCACAGTTGAATAAATGCGTTGTAGTAAAATTTCAGACAAATTATTTATACGAATTTATGAAATGATCCACTAAAATGCAGAAAAGATAAAAAATAAACTTAATATTCATTTTTATGATTCGAAAATGAAATGACAACTAAATTTTATTCATAATAATGTTAAATAATTTAGTTAATATTTGAAATAAAATATGGTCAATAATTTTTGGTATGATATTCTGTAATTAATAACAAACAACTAATTACAAAATAATAGATAGTAGAAATTGTTCAAATTCAAAGAAACCTTACACTATAATTTTCTAAATATTTTGGAGCTACAGCAATTATTTTCCAACTTTATATTAAATATAATTATGTAGATTTAAGCTCATTGATGATAGTCTTATTTTCCTCAGGCACTATACAATCAAGAAATTATCTAGAGATGCAGTTTATTATTGTAATTGGTAAGTTAAAAATATTTTTTTTTATAAAAAAAACATTTCATAGTGAAACATTAATGCTTCGTTTAGTTTAACTTCTTAATGAGGAAAAACTAATGATTACCAACAATGAAAGTTATATATAGATTCAAAATAAGAAAATAATTCCACAGAAAATAATTCTACATTAGAATTCATTCCCTTATCTTTTAAAATACCTCAATCAATTTGGAAGAATTATTTACGTATATAAATTTTACATTTAAAGACCACTTGCCAGTACAATGAGTAGCTATAACAAGGATCTATTACTTATCATACTAAATCATACTTTAATATACGTAATGTCTGATTGCATTGGATTAGCAATCTATACTTATATTACTTGGCATTAGAAACTGGAAGTGGATTTGAAAATTTGACATTACTAATAAAATCCAAACTTCGGTTGTAAGGTCACAAAATTAAAAACAAAACAAAATATCCGATTTAGATTTTGCATTGCATCAGCTGGGTGAAATTGAAGTTGAAATTTAAGAGATTAACCTAATATTTATGACTGAAATATAAGAACCCAAATGATATCAATAAAATGTAGACTAATAATATACAGAAATTCGAACTGAAGTGATAATTTGATTATGGATAGATAAAAACTAGTTGATATTTCCATATTAATTAATCTAAATAATACAAGGTTTCGATACGAGCTACCAAAATTAAAAATTCTATAGACTAAATCGAAAGTCACGTTTGTTTAATTTACAACTCATACGTTAGCAATTATAGCGAATGCTTCAACTCAAGCTGGTTCATCTGTCTAATAAATGTTATCCGAAGCACGAAATTTAACAAATTATATAATAAAGGGGCATCTCACAGTGGCGTTCGGAGGTGGTACTTAATGGGATCATAAATAAAAATCTATTTTATTAAAATTATTAATATTCACAGTAGTTTTTACATGAAATTCATATTGTTTTATTAAGCTATTGTTACACTGTATACCAACTAAAGTTAAATATTATCTCAAATATACTAAATCAACATTTTTAAATATATTTCTTTATTCATGATTTCTAATCAAATATAAAATTATTTATATAATATCAAAAAGAGCAATTTTGGGAATTCTTTATTATTATACCCAGTAGAATATTTATTATTGTTCATTTTTTCCCCGGGAATTATTGATAGTTATATTTTTTAACGATTCTTCTATATACAAATACAATTCATAAATTTTTAAAATGATAGAAAATCGATTTTCCATTCTTAATGGTTATTGTCTGAATGGGTGGAATGGAACATATTTTTTTATGTCAGCCCAGCATTTTTCAATTATTATTATTTAAACGGTTATAGCAAAAAAATATTATTATTTTCTTTTCATTTTCATGAAAATTTTATATTATGTCAGCTGTATGTCTGTAAGCCAGTTGAGGCATCCATAATGCATATATATATATAGAGTTTTTACATGTAGGTATATATATAAGTAGATAATATTAAAATATTTATGTTTGGTTGAAATATGTCAACATTTTTTCAATATGTTTTTTTCTTTTATATTTGTTGATATATTATTTTACAAGATATTTTTTTTAATTTTGAAAAAAAAAGCATGAATTACATATTGCATAAAATATTGATATATGAATATAATAGAGGTGAAAGAAGAATGTATATAATATCAACTCTGACAAATTGATAGTAGGCAACATGTTGTTTTCAATTTGAAATTGCTAGATTAAAATTTTGTTGTTGATGTTCGTTTCTTCGTATTTCTTTAAATCAATTAATTTTATATATACGCAATAATTTTAATATCATTCAGGGTCATTTTAAAATCAGCTCTTTGGTTTGATATATGCAATTGAGAAAATTATCAAACAACTGAACATTAAGAGTCAACAATGGAGCAACTAAAGCTAATTAAGTCTTACGCCACAATAATCCAAATGAAACATAAATCAACGGATAAGTTAGTTTTGAAGCATCCGAATAAACAAGCTCTTCGAAATTAAACTTGTTAGTTAATTAAACTTAAGCTTCAGGCCTCCGAATACAAAATATTTACAAAATTTAATCTTTAATTTTTCTTACAATTTTGTCAATTAAAGGTAACACTACCAAATCACCAAGGACTACAGATGATAAATAAATGAAGGCGTACAAAACTTATAATACCCTGGGGTGCGGTCAAGAATTCTGGAGCTGCGCAGTTAATGCTGCCTCAAAAAATTGAAAAGCAGCCACTATGCATATATTTTGACTATATATTTACACGACCGCTTGCAAATTGTCAGTCTTTGACACTACAAACTATATTTTAAATTATTTAAATTTATAAACAATTGAATTATTTACTTTTCAGAATTATTATCAACCATTTTGAGAATATATACACGAACAATATAAAAAATCAGCAAAAAATTACAATTTAAATTTTTGCAGACTATCATCGCCGACTACAATATCTGCAACTGTTGCGGTAGCATTCTGAATTTTAATCCGACAAATTGCTGCAAATCTAAATTAATGATCGACTGACTGAGAAAACTGCGCAGCGGCTGAATTCTTGACCGCATCCATTGTTTTTATGTATTAATAAAATAAGTATTGCTATAAATTTTAAGCAGGAAAACTGTTTTATTTGGAAACTCTTCTAACTCTTTCTTATGTTAATTTTGTCTATTTTGTTTTTTTGATACAGTAACTGCATTGTGAGGGAGTAACTGCATTGTGTTCGCATTTCTAGAATGATCAAGGATCCCAGTGAATATTAACAAAAAATATATAAACCCAAGAAGTATTATCTGAATTATTTTTATTTATTTCAACTATGGTGCGTTCGGGCAACGTGAAAAGGGAAGAAACGCTTTCTCAAACAAAGAGAAAAAATATCACACGCAGAGAGAATTTTTTTTATTTCCTTTTGTTCTGTTTCGCAAAATTTACTTGACTTTTGATTTTGACTATGAATATGAATATAAATATGAGTATGGAAATATATTTTGAGAGCGGGTAGTAATCTGATGAGTGTAATATTATGACGGGTTGTAATATTACAACCCGCCATACAAAATATTTTGATCGTTAAATTTGTATGTGATGAGAAATCTTCTTGTATTATATTATCTTTGATATTAAGAAGCATTATTCCACATAATTGATTGATCCGCCACTGTCAAATCCTTGTATATTCTTATCTCAGCATATATTGGTACTTAATCTTACCGAATTGCAAATAATAATAAAATCACAACAAGTTTTCTATTTATACATTACATAAAATATAAAACCAGCGGTAATCAATTAAAATTCATTACTGAATCTCGGAAATCTTAAAATTGCAATGCATCTTTTATATATATTTATTCTATTCTGCACGTTTGCAACTTTATAGATTAAAATATATATAGTATCAGCGGTGTCAATATCAATTTATTTTAGATATTTATACAATCGATATAAAAGATACTAAAATTTTGAACATGTTTTCTTGTCTGAATTTTTGATTACAGCGGATAAGATTTAAGTTAAAGGAAGGATATTATACACTTACACTTGATGAATATAGAATAGTAGTAGTAATGATAGTATGATATTAAATGTTGTACTACTAAGAAATCAATTGAGAGAATTTCTATCAACTTTATAAAAGAAAATTGTACTTTTGCTATATGATGGAATTTTAAAATTTTGAAAGATAGACAGAAGTGACAGCAAAGAAAATTAAGAAAAAAATTATATATAGTAAAAAAATCAAATTTTGATATTAAAATTCGGAAATAATATATAATAAGACGACAGTTGTAGTAGAAAAAATGTACATTATAATCAGAAAAATCATACGAACTGTTTATGTTAATATAGATAAAGTTTATGAAAATTTGATATGTTTTGATAGTTGTAAAAAAATCTATAAAAAAAATCGTCAATAATGAATAAAATGAAAAAAACATATTGAACCGTATATTAAAAAGTTCTTTTACATGATGGAATTTGACAGATTAAATGAAATATAATTTAAAACTAAAATTATTATCATCGAATTTCCAACATAATATGAAATATAACATAAAACAATTTTGCATTTTCCACTATATTTAACTATATTGTTGGGAAAATTCGATTTATCAAGTAAATTTTGAAAAACTACACCTTTTCCAAGTGTAAGTCAGAAAGTATCAATTGTAATTCAGATTAGTCAATTTTAATTCAGAAAGCCTTAATGGTATTTAAAAAACGCCAATATTTATTAAATTTATAATTTTATTATCGTTTAAGAATGGATTTATTTTAATTTAAATAAAACAAAGAACTTTAACTCAACAAAAAATAAACAATATTAAAATTAACATAGAAGATAAGAAACTTATGGTTAATATTATTCTATGTAAATTATTAAATTAAGACATTCAGACTTTCAGCAGACGTTCAATTCAGTTAACAACCGACAGGCATGTCATTCATTTTATTCTCAATTACAATTGACGCTTTCTGAATTAAAATTGACTAATATGAATTACAATTGACGCTTTCTGAATTGAAATTGACTAATCTGAATTATAATTGATGCTTTCTGAATTACAGTTGGAAAAGGTGTAGACAACATTTTGTATTTTCCTTTATATTTGTTTATATTATGGAATTAGGAAGTCCCTTTTTTGTATCTAAACATTAGAAAACCGTTTCTATCGGACCAGGGGTGAATTAGTTTTAAAATCATTAATTGGCCTTGACAAAGTTTATATATCCATCACAATAATATTTACAAAATTTCCAAGTTAGGCTTATCTTTTGAGAGCCAAATTCAGCTATGATTCCAATCGAATTTGTTTAATAAATTACGAGATACTAGTTGTTAAATGAATTAAAAACTAAATCAAAAATTCGATAATTTATTAAACTTATTTCTTAAAATACATTTACAATAATTAAAAAGTTTTTAGCTTTAAAACTTAAAAGATTTTTAAGACTCATAAAAATTGATTAAATATCATAAATATGTCAATCCACATATTACATAAAACTTTTATACTAGTATTTGTTAATATATTTAATTAAATTTTATGGATATAAAAGATTTTCATAAAGTTTTTTGGAAAGCATTAATAAATTTTTAATGTAGCTACTCAAAATTTAATTTTGTTGTACATTATATATATTAAATATCCTTCAACAAATTCAATTTTGTGCAACCACAAATTAAAATTAATTAGCTAAAAATTAATCTAAAATAATAAATGAATATAACATTTTTTTTTATGCGACATAATTGACCTTAATATTTGTACAAAATTACGTCCTAATTACAAAATTTTCGTTGTGTAAAATTAGAAAAAAAAAACTTTGGTAAAATACTTTTTAAAAAAAGTTATGTTCTTAGTTTTTAAGTATATTTTTAAATAGTTTTTTTTTTTCAGCAAAAAACATTATATATTTTTAAGATATACTTTGAACAATTACAATTTTCATTCTAGAATAAATTCATTTAGATATTTTTTATGTTCAAATTAAAAATTAAAGATAAAAACTTTCAGAAAATTGTATAATTACAAAAAAGAAAATTGTTATTATATATACAGACAGTGACAATGTCAGTCTTCTAACCGAATTCACAAAAATCTTATAAAGTGTCATAGTTTTCTAATCAACATTTTTAACATTTTGATTATAGATACTATTATGATTGCACCGTGAAATCAGTTTTCTGTAAGCAAGAACCTTACATAATAAAAACCATTAAGTTAATTCAGTTTCATTGTACAATAGACCAAAGGAAGTGAAATTGAACTTTTCGAATTACGATGTATATTAACCTTAAATTGTCAAATTTAGTGTATAAATATGATCCAAATCTTCAAATTTGCTAATTATTGAACAAATCATTTTTTAATCCATGAACTTCTGTCGAGATATAGACCAAATTCTATTCTAAATTATTAATGTATCCAATATATAACCTCATTTAATAAGTAGTCCAAAGAAGTTTGGTTAACTTCAGGCTGGGTAACCCTCAAAAAAAATATGAAAATTCTCAGATTTAATGGTTCATATTCTATGATTTACATTTATACAGAAGAATAATGACACAGGAAATAATGTAATTTGCTTGTTTTCATTTCCGCAATCTATGTTTCTATATATATATTTACAAATTTATATAAAAAAGGACTTCTTTTAAGATAATTTTTTTTTCTCCTTTTCAAATGGATATCAAAATTATACATGCGAAAATATATAAAAGATCAGTTTTATGTCCACAGTACATTTAACTTTATCGAAATTTATGAAGATTTATTTTCTTCATTTTATATATAAGAAATTTTTGGTTAACGATCTGGAAATTATATTGAATTATCTTAGTAAAGTAAAAAAGTTCTTATTAATAAAAATGCAGTGAATAGAAGGAAAAAAAAACCAAAAATTGTTTATTTTATAAATTTGTTGGAAAAAAGGATATACGATTTTTATATAAATTTAGAATTTTTTTTAAAAAAAAATGTAATACTGCATTACATTCCGAATACAATTGCTAATTAGTAGCCATTAACTAGTATCTAAGCGAGTATTAACAATTAACGGTGGCTCATTAAATGTGGCTAGGGAGACTTAAATTATAACTAAATCTAGAAAAACCGACTACATATATAAATTTCTTTCTATCCTTAGTTGATGCCACTGTACTGCGACCGCTTAAATATGCCATACAAGCAATCAATTCGTAATTGTTTAGATTCCCACGCACGAAAACAAGACAACCAAAATTCAATAAATTTTAGTATTTATATCGTTCTTAAAAAAAACGTTTATGAGCTCTCTGAATTTCCAAGCATTTACATTGTAAAAAAATGTTAAATAAAGAATTATTAATCTGACAATAAAATATATTTATATACAGATTCATAATTATTTAAGTAAATATATTTCAAAATTACGCATATTAAATATGACATTACAATCATAATCGCTTGGGTGAGTAATTTTACGGAAAATTGGGATATAATTTTCATAAATGGAAACTAAAACAAACTTATAACTAATTTATTGTTTATTATAATTTTAATAATTGTTAAATATTAGAACCTGAAACCATAACAGAAAATCAATAATTCATTTAACAATGTTTTATATATTCAAATAAAAATATTTGTCGTAAATATTTGTCATCTTTGGTTTCACTAGTCAATCAAGTTTTAATGGTAAACGTATCCTATTTCATTCCAATACCAAAAAATTAATAAAAATACTTAAAACATTATGCTGCCACACATTGTACAACCTGGTTGCCAACATGTTGTCAACCTGATTATAAATTTTCACTACACATTTCTTTACAACCAATATAACTTACAGGATAGTGTCAAATGTCAAACAAAATTCGCTAATAAAAGTTGAATGAAAAATAAGAAAAATAATTTAATATTATTTCAATCAATAAAAAATATTTATAACATACATAAGCATAAAAAACCGTGTATTTTTTGACACAAAACATTAAGAGACGTCATTTAAGTTGTACAATTTCACCATAAACTATACAACTTACAACCATCAACCATTTTCTTCAACTGAATTGTCAACCGTTAAATTGATTGTCAACGTGTTTTGAACATGTTATCAAACGATACAACTTGACCATGTTGATAAACATGTTTCGTAATGTATAGGCAACTTTATAATGTCATGCGTACCTATATCCATATGTATATTTCAGATATTGAAAATATTTATAACGTACTTCCTTAATTTAGTAAAACCACCAATTCGAATTGATTGACAAGCAATATTATATGAATGCTGTCAAATTAAAATAACAACTGTCATTCACAAATATATTTAAATTTTATAAATCAAATCCAAATAATTTAATTTAATATAAAATTATATATAGAAATATTATTTATTTTTTTATTTTTTTGGGTTTATAAAAATATTAAATTTAATTTATTTTCTTGAAATTCATAATTTTATTATGTTGGCAATATAAATTTTATGTTTATATGTTTTTAAGTTATTTGTACATATCATGTCTACATAACTTTTGTGTATCAGATTAAATTGTTTATTTATTTTTATGACATTAATAATCTCAGTTTTACTATAATAACTACAACTGCTGACAGTTACAATAGGTTACAATTATTTTAGAATGTATAAAATATTATTTATTGTTTATGACTTTAATGTTTACTATGGGACTAATAAAATGTGTACACATCACTAACATTTATTCGTGACATTTTAACTGACAACATATTTTGTAATGTCATTTTACAGTCAGAATTTCGACATTTCTGTATCGTAAGTAATTAATATTGTCCTAAAAAAATTAATATACCAAAATATTCCCATATAATTCGTACACATTGAGTTGAAAAATAGTTTCATATTTAATGATATCATATTTACATACAGACACAGCAAGAAAGGAACTCATCATGATCAAATTATATACTTGAAGTAATGATACTATATATAAATAAAAATTAAATTGTTCATAATTATTTATGTAAAATATTAAATGCTGCAAACGTAAGCAATGGTAATTGTCAATTAATCATTGTATATTTTGATATCCTTGGTAGAATTTTATTGGATTGAAGTTCAAAATTATGGAAATTTAAGTTTAAAATTAATTTATCTTTTAGAGAGACAAGTGAATTCGTTAATATTTTAATATATTTTAGAACTATTAAAAAAATATCAGCATTTCCAAATATTAACACAACGATACTCCAGTATCATTTTTACTATTAATGTTCTGATTAATTCATAAAATTACATCAATAAAAAACTAAATAATTTGAACTAACTCAATATAATTTTCATTACTCAACTTTCCATCCAAAATACGAGTTATATAAAGTGGTCACGAAATAGTTGATCGACTGTATATATTTGTAGTATTCGATGCACAAAAGAATCACATCTTCAGAATTGGTTAATGGAGAAATATGTCATAAGATCGGTAATTAAATGTCCTTTAAAACGAACTAATTATAAAATAATTCAGATTATTAAGTTTGTATGGAAATTTAACCTATAACACCTCTCACTCTTGAAAATTTTTACTTCTAAGATGAAATAATTCTTTTATATAAAAGTTCAATTAAAAGAAAAACCCAATCAATCAACGTGACCCGTAACGCCTGGAATTTGATTATTAATTACTGTTGAATATGGATATAGTAAAAGAATATTACATTATATAAATTATCTTTTACAATAACTCTGCAACCCCAAATGAAGGCCATTTCTTTTTGTTTCGAATATTATCACAAATATAATGTGGTATATCGTCGATCAACATTTTAGTGTCCATTGTATATAAATTTCAGTTTTAAAATTAATGCAGTAATTTTGCAAATTCAACAAAAATATTACCAAATAACAAAAATGTAAATTCAAATTCTTGAAAGGTATATATAACTCATGAATAAGAATTTACGTAAGGCTTCTATAATATTTAAATATTGTTTATCAAAAATATTCCATTTCATCACTCAAGGCTAAAATAAACTTCTGAAATAAATTTATCAAAATTAGTTTATGATTTAATTTTTTTCAATAAATTTATATTTTACTTGAGGCATAAATACATTCGTAATTTGGTTTAAATAACTAATAAACAGTGAGAAGCATAAATAAAACGACAGTTATGAAAATATATGCTAACTTGTGTTAGCTTACTTAAAAGTAAAGTTTATATTTTGTATAAAATAATCAAAATCAAGAATTACTTATAACTCTGGATGATATGAAAACTGCAAAAAATAATATTTAATATTTTCCAATAATATTGTCAAAATTTAAATACCCCCGGCTATTTAAGATTGTATACCGGAATTTGTAAAATTCTAAAAAATGTGATTAATATAACTGAAATATAAACATGACTTATAGCTAAGCACTCTCGAAAAAATTCAGTTCTGGACCAATTTCAGGGTAAATATTTAACACTTTGAAGGACACAATTTTGTTCATGTGATTCAGCTATAGCTGAAACAATAGATCACATGATCAGCTCATTGCAATTGCAGTTGGTGTCCGCGAACGTGTTAATAATATTTGAAAGATGAAGAGTAATTTTCGGAATATATTCTTTGTGAATACTCATGTAAATGAATTGGAATGTTGATCTCGAAAGAAGCAGTTAGAGGCATCGTTCAAAAGAGTAAAGTTAAAAACAATTTACCTTTAACTTATGATTATCTGCAGGTACAGTGGATTCATATATACCGAAATGAACGTACGTTCAGGGATTGATTGAATGGACTCATCTATCATCATTCCAAACGTAGCATACCAATCGAAAAGGAGCGAATAATGAGCATTGGTCACCGAAGAGGAGCGATAATGCGCCTTATTCTAATTAGTACTTCCAAACTAATTGAAATCATAATAATTTCAAATAACAAAAATTACATTTATATTACTGACTTTACTTATTGTCTACACTGTTTTATATATGGACCTGTCAAATTTTCTTTATATATTATGCAATTTTATTTTCTGATATATTTGAAATATGTATTTATGTAAATGAAAACAAAATTCTTTAAGTTTAATTCCTATAACGATATTACGTGTTGGCAAAGAAATAACACTTCAAAATTTCTATATAAGGTCAAATATTGAGTAGCTTAAGAATTTCGATTTGATAACATTAGTATTATTTTTATTTTTTGTTTGTTCCAAGAGGAAGACTGAAGAAATTGTAATGCCATGGGTCGTTAACATCCAAGAGTAATAAAACCTACGTTTTTTTTTCTTGGTCCTACTTATATTTAGTATTTGCACTTCAATAACATTTTGTTTATTCTCTAACATTTTATGGTAAATATTCTCGTTAGACCAAAAAGTCAAAGAGATATATATTTAAAAGGCTGTTTCCGGTAGGACGCGCACCCTAAAATCTTTTATTGGTTTGTTTTTTATTTTTTGTGTTTTTTGTGTTTGAAGAAAATATCCGGACATTTTAAAGTCAACGTCAAAGTAATACAACAAAAAAAAAACATTTTGTAATATATTTGTAAAGAAAACTTATTAAAAGTTTTTCTTCATTTTGTTTGTCCTCGGAAAATTATAACATTTAGGTAATAAATATATAAAAAAAAAAAAAAATCATTTTTGTTGGTTTTTACAAAAAAAAAAAATATTTATAATATTTTAAGTAAAGTGAAATCAAAATTTCTTCTTGTCAAAAATAAAATACATCACGGATCATAACATAAAATGATAAAAAATGTTCATTTCTTTTATGGTATTAATAAAATGTAATTTGTTGAAGTTTATGAAAATTTTTACCAGATTTCTTTATTTTTTTTTTTTTTTTTGAAGAAAACTTAATTACAAAATTTAATTTATGTTTATAATTTTTTAAGAGCGTTTCAAAAAAAAAACAGATGAAAACATTAACAAAAAATGTAAAATAAAAGTTATGATCAGAGTGGTATTCCAGACTGAAGCCAAAACGTTATGGTTCAATAAATTATTTTATTAGCAATAAATATAGCAAAACTTTCATATTTTAAATTCTATAATCATAGAAGGATAAATGGTCAAATTTACTACCTCCACATGCAGCGGATGTGAGAAGGAGTCTGTGAAGCATTAAGCATTTATTGTGCCACTGTTTCTCAGTCAAACAAAGAAGGTTCAGGTTTTTTGGGAAATCACGTCAACTTTGAGGAAACAGGGCGGTTTAAATCCGGTTCATTAAAGAAGTAGGATAAATCAACCAGCTACAATGATACAAAAATGTGGTCGACTGGAGAGTACAACAGGTTTTTAAATAAGGTCTCAGTGCGCTGGAGAAGAGTACCCCCACATCTTTTTACGCTAACCAAACCAAACAACTTCATATTTTAAAATTCTATATTATTATTCAATATGACGTCAAAAGGTGTTGAAGATTTTTTTGAAATATTTGTTGTATGAATTTGTTTATGCTAATCATATTCGTACAAGACGTTTTGCAATAAAAAGGGCCACTTTATATATAAAACTACTGAAATATCCAATTAGTGTTACCGAATGCATGCATTTTTTTATAATTTATGTAAATTTATTACCAGATTTCACAAAACTCCAAATAAATTGATACAAATTAATGGTTAAAATATTTTAAGTATCTACAATTTTCTATATAGTCAATTAATAAATTAAATCAAATTATTTTGACTCTATTCTCTATTGGCTAATGACACTAATACAGTTCCAGTTCATATTATGGTTTTGTAGGCTGTTTAAAATTCAATGTTATCTTCGTTAACTTAATTTCCAGTGTGGTGAAACATTGTGTCCTTAATAGTTCGATTTTTTTTTATTTTGGTATATTAATCAAAATAATTCTTATCTGTCAATATTTTTTTTTTATATAAATAAATTTCTTTAATATTATTGTAGGCAATATATTTTGAAAATATATTTTACAAGTTATTTAACAAATTAACATATCATTTTGTGGAAATCTCTCTTTTATAAAAGTTTATTTTATTTTTCAAGTATTTTATATTATTCCCAAAACTATCTTTTTGCTAAGACCTTTTCTTACTTTATATATTATGTTTCAACAATTTCAAAAATAATTTATAACACATCTAGAATATATTTATATATATATAAATCTTTGCAAATAAATCATATATTAAAGTAAAGAAGAATATTTTTGGTTATGCGTATAATCAGGTACTTAAATACACAAAACAAATTTTAGTCAAAATAAATATATGAAAAGTGTTTACATTGAACACAAAAGATGATATAAAATTAACAAATCAACTTAAACTATATATAAAATTCAGAGGCACACCAGGTGCTATGGATTCATCGTACACTGGCAGCAGAATCATATAGAGACGAACGACGGAAATAGAAATAATTATTAGTTACGATTTCTTTATATTATATATAAATTAGTTTTAATATAACGAATTATTTCATCTTATATTCTTAGAAACCAATTATATAAAATTCGGTATAAGCATCAGTTGCCTTCTTCAATCCAATGCAAATTCGAGGGCTGGTGATATTGCCATCTGCTGTCACCATACAAAAGAGTTACATAAATTATATCACCATTTCAAAGATGTATTCACCCATGGTGACATTTTGACTTAAATGAAGACTTAATTTGTTGATTGATGAAATAATATGTAATTAGTTTTGGTCGTCCCGCTTTATAAAAACTATTTTGTTGATTAATTAAATGAATACTTTTTGGCATCTTCACCGAAAATTAATAAAATTTGACAATTTACATAAAGTGTACAAATAAATTCCTTGATTCTGAAGATATTTAACAAAAATAATTATAACAAATCATTGGAGGTGGTTCAAAATGGAATGATTCGATTATATAAATTTAAAGTTTTCTCAATTTCAATTATATACTTATAGTGCGCCCCTGTACAAATAAACTAAAAATAACAAAACTTA
This sequence comes from Rhamphomyia laevipes, assembly GCA_963920725.1. NCBI lineage: Eukaryota > Metazoa > Arthropoda > Insecta > Diptera > Empididae > Rhamphomyia > Rhamphomyia laevipes. Next base: position 5,217,179 of record OY987256.1, on the reverse strand, counting down.
ACAAAATATAATCTGATAATATTGTTGCGTATCCTTGTTACCAATATATATATACATAAAATCTCATATATTATAAGCTTTAAATGAAAATGAAAAATGGAAAACAATGACCGCAGAATCTGACAGATTGTTCATTAATCACTTTCAAATCATAGACAACAACAACAAAAAAAAATAAAGATTTTCTAAACAAATTTATATATATAGATAATGGAATCCCTTGGCTTTAAATGTGAAAACCTTTAGATGAATATTAAAATAGATGGATAAAATATGTATAAAATATTAAGTTCCTACATCAAAAAATTTCTAGTGGGATTACTTTATTATACGCTACTTATATCATCTCTATCATGATATATTTATATATAAATATATAGTAATATAGATACCACAACCACAAATTATGTATTCAAGAATCAAAATAAAGAAGTTACTCAAAAATTATATATTTTATTTTTGTTAGTATTATTTTTTAAGTACTTGAAAAGAGACCGAAAGGAATTAAATTTGATGACATTTGGATGTGATGTAGAATTATTATCAATTGTCAAATAAAAAAAAAAAAATTTAACATAATTTATTTTTGATTTGAGGATTTTATTTATATAAATATACACAAGAGATTTTAAAATATTTAACGAGAATTATCTGAATGATTTTCTAATATATTTATTTAAAATGCAGGACAGTCGCAAGTGACATCTGGACGATGGTAGTATACTAATAGCTTCCCATGCAATTTTGGTTGCAATTATTTATAGATTTCTTTAATTTTTTTAGAGGTGTTTTCATTTGAAACAAAGCCGGTTAAAAATCGTTAATTCATCATGTTCTTCAACTATACTTTCACTTTTTTCCGGAATATAATTTAGTTAAAGTCTGATGTCGTAAAGAAAACCACTGACCCTAAACAAAACGTTCTACAGAATCTTCTTCTTCATCACATCCACTGTAGAGAGAAATATAATCAGTCATTACCGTCCAGAAAAATGTACTCATTATAATATGTCATCTAGCAATTTAATGTAAAATCTGTTGTTTTTTTTCATACTTTGGATGACCTAATTTTCTATAATCTTAGAGACAGACATCCAATTAAAGCTAATTCTTTAATATAAAAAAATCATTTTGAAGTACACATTCGATCAATAAAGTTAACAAAACTATTTTGATGAAAAGCTCTTCCAAATTCCTAGATACGTCACTGGTCAGAAAATTATATTCCATAATTGTGACAGTTTTTAGTATATATTTAAACGAATGACTAAATAAAGTCAACACAAATGCAAACCCGAAGGATTTCTATTATTTATATTAAAAATAAATGTTAAAAATATTTTGAAATGAATCGAAAATGACAAATTCCCGACGGCCTCTTGTAATGAAGTTGAATATTTTTTTAAAAAAAATTTAACACACAAAATGACACTGATTGGATATGAGTTTCCGTTTTTTAGTATGCGTTAGTTTTAATATATTTGTTGGTATTATTTATTTAAAATGTCAATAATTGATCAACGGGGCTGATATTATCTTCTTTCTCCTTGATTAATTTCAGTCCGAATTGCATGTTTAAATTTATTTACATTTAATTGACGAGATATTTTCATAAACTGTGACTCCACTTTGATTTAATTTCAGTTGCATGAGACAAAATCGAATAAGAAACTTTATTTTAAAGCAAAGATGAAGTAAAACAAAAATATTTTCTTTATATCAAAACATTCCAAAAATAGAAGGATTTCTTATTTGAAAATAATCAATGGTTTTTAATTTATTGGTAACCTTCAATTTAAATGATAGATTGGTTACCCAAAAGTCTACAGGACCTCGAAATCGGTGTAAATAGAATTTTTTGTCTTTTATTCCTTCGCGTTAAACCACACCGTGTAAATGGGGGGTTAGGGTATATGTGAAATATATATTTTAATAAAAGATTGTTTTGAACAATATTTTTAAAGTAAAAAAAAACTATGGTAACATAAAAATAATCTTAACATTTTGTTATTTAATATATCTAGACAATTTCCAATTATTTTCTTTAATTATATCAACACCGATTTAATAAAATGTATATAATAATTTTAAAATTCAACAAAAATATAAATTCATTAGAAAATTTATGGTTATATTAAATATAAATTTAAGGCGACCTAAAATAAATTATATAATTTTCTATTGAATATTTTATCATAAATATTCGATTCAACCGCACTGAGGGCGAAAAGTAGCTGCTACCTTAAAATAAATTTTCTCAAATATAGTTTATGTTTTAATTTTTTCAATAAATTTATAATTTACTTGAGGGATAAAATATAGAATCATATAATTTGGTTTAAATAACTAATAAACAGTGTGAACCATAATTAAAACGACATTTATATGAAAATGTGCTGCTTTTTATAATTCTTAAAAAATTGAATAAAAGACTATTTCATAAAATAATTAAAATCAAAATTTGCCAATAAAGTTTTATTAACTCTGGTAAATATGAGTTTTATTATGTAATTGTAAATTATAAGTAATTTCCATTTTTCAGGGTTTATATAAAAGATTTTATATTGAAATTTTTCATTTATATTTGATAATTCTTGACTGATTGTCGAAAAATAAAAAATGTCCTTGACCTGGCCAAAAACTAAAGATTCAATACATCAGCCATAAAATAATACGGCGGAATTATTATATATTATGAACAACAAAACAGTCTGCCAAAACTGATATAATAAAAAGTCGTCAAATATCTTCAAGTCTTTAAGAGACGATACTTGAATTGCACTTTAAGCATAGTATAGTTATAATCATTGTATATACATCAAGACTACAAAATTATCGATCAAATATTATATAATTACTTAAAATTACCATACTATTAATTGCTATTAAATTGAAATGATCACTTTACTTCCTTTCTATACTGTAAATACGTATTACCTTAGGGATAAAATTAAATTATATTAATTTATGTAATTTTCTCTCACCGTATAGAATATTATATTTTAAAGGAATTTTGTTTTAAAGTTTATTACCTCGAATAATGTTTTGGCATTTTACATAAAAATAATTTTCTTTAAAAATTCAAATACGAATACAAAATTATTTTATATAATTTTAAAGATAAATTTTCAGGTAAATTATTTGATAGAAAATTTGTTTATTGCTTGAAACAGTAAACCAAAAAAAACACAGAATAGAATGTAAATTGTAGATTGGGAAAAAGTGAATGCCCTACTACTTATATTGGTTACTCCTGGACCATATTGAATCCTGGACCATAACTAATTATGACAAGAATCTGGAGAGAAAATTAAAGTTATTTTCACAAGTGAGTGGAAGGGCTTAACATTCTACAGATCTGTCATTGTACCTGTCCTGGACCATATCCAATTATAATCTAGAAAACTTCAATAGAAAAATGAAAGAAATTACAAAAAAAAATATATTCAATTCTTTATTACAATTATTTTTATAGAAATTTAATGAAAACTACGGAATTGCAAGAAAAATCCTTACTGAGCCATAATATCTGATCCTGATTCTATTTATATTTTAAAAAATGATTAAATTGCTAGTTAACAATCTCTAATTGTCCACAAAATTAATATAATCATTGCATAAATAATTTTTAAGTGCTACACTTTCAAGTATTGGCACAAAGAATTTTCTAAGTGCTTCCAATAAATTGATTTGTATAATATAATACCAAAATGTAAGCAATACTTTTATACCATCTCTGAAGTATATCATTAAATAATTTCAAAGCCCATCAAAAAGGATGTGCAAAAACTAATTAATATATATATATTAAAACATTTTGAACAACTGGGTTAGCTCTCTACTCTACATACCAATACCATAATTAAAATTTTTGTCAAATTGATTTTCTAATAAATTTTACTGCTTTTATAATATTATTATACGAAAATTGAATTTCGTTTTTTGGATTATTTATTAAAATAAAATTTTAATAATCAAAAATATTAAAAATTAAATTATATAATCATTTTCTGTTCTTTCTCCCTTACCCTATATAATATCATAAATTTACATAAAAATCTTTTATCAATTGATAAACAGCGCGACACCCAATGGTGTAAGATTTAGGACTAGTGTAATAAGAGTATTTTCGAAAGTGTCAAATTGAATGATGATTATTTCTTTTTTGAAAATATATACCGAAAAATGTTATTCAAAAAAGTAACAATTTATATTTAAACAAATTATGAAAAGATTGAATATTTTAAAGTATAAGTTAATTATATATAATAAATCAGAAAATTGAAATTATTATTTTACAAAAATATTAATTTAAATATCCTTATTCGTTTATCATATTCTTTATAAAATTTTCTAAGATATCTTCAATTTTAAATTGAATTTAATAAAATATAATTGAAATAAAATTGTAAAGATTTCTGATAAATTCTACTGAAATGTACCAAAAAAAACAAATTTTACATAGAATAATTATGATGAGTTTGTATATAGAAATCGGTAATCAAAACAAACAAAAAAAAAAGGATTTTAATTTAAATAACATTTTAAAGGACGAAATATAAGCTCAATTTAGAATAAATGAAAATTATTTGTAAACATTTTTATTTTAATTTTTAAGGAAAGGAAAAAGGTTGGCGATTTTCTATATAATTTTTTGGTAAAAAAAAATGAAAAATTCAAATTTATATTCAAAGCTGAAGGGATTTAAATCCAAATAATTAATAAAAATTCTAGTAATTTATTATATTTAAATTGTTATATGAAATCTATCTAAAAAAAAATTAAATTTTCCTAAGAAATTTAATATTGGATAGGTCAACTCTCTCATTGAGGCAGCAAAATTTTAATGGTATCAAATGATTTGTAAAAATCGTAAGGTATTTATGTTGCAAGACATAGAGGTAGGTCGTAGTCTAGGTGAGTCTTACTACGCAATTCTGAAAGAGGTCTCGAATTACAGCACCAGGAAACTCCTCAAGTTGCTGCAATTACGAAATCTTTCGACTTGCTAGATCATCTCTTACTTAGAGTTAGTTATCCATAAAAGTTGTACCACTATTGACCCAGTTTGGTCTATACGAGGCTCTGCCGCCACTATAACCTAACCTAACTTAAGGTATGTGTTCCTAACATATTAGGTTTAATTAATTTAGTTTCATATTAACAGATGATATCCAAAATATTCGTACCATACTGATTTTATCTCTGTCTTACTATAGTAACATCTCTTCTAATTAATTCTTACTGATTAAGTCTGTACTGTTTTTAATATTATAGAACTATATGTCAGTATAGTTTTCATGTTTTCGAAAGAGCTATACTAAATAGTTCTGTAAATATTTTAGCCATTCAAACTTTACAGTCTCACCATAGTTGCAAATTATATTTTCCGTATCTTTGTTCTCATATTTACAGAATCGACATTCTTTCAATTCTACTGTGGGTATTGATGTTTTCTTTTCTAAGATAATATCCTATAAGTATTCTTGTTTTCATTCCTTAAGTTCTTAATTACGGATGGACTTTCACATAAAGAATTTCAAGTTTTTCAAAGGTTCATATTCATTCAATAATAATTCTTGAGAGTGACTAACATTGATCCTTCCAGCACTTTCGTAAATCACTTCGATACATCCACATAATGTCAAATTTAATAAAATATTTAAGTCCTTGTCAAAATCCCTGGACTATACAATTCTGAGTATTTTTTTATTAAAATCCGACAAATTGCATACAAAAAAGTATTGTCGAGTCATATTAAAAATATAAAATTTTGAAAATTATAAATTTTAAACAAATAAATTATTGTATCACTTTCTTGGTGGTAACGTTAACACCAAATTCATATTTTTTTCACTAAATTGCAATTACATTTTAAACTATATAACTATAACTTTAATGAAAACTAATCATCCTTTACAAAAAAAAATTTAATTATACTGTAATAATATTTACATTTTCTTGCATTTTCTTGCTTTCCATTTCTTTTCTTAATTTATACATTTTCTATCTAAACAAAAATTTATATGTATATAAAAATAATTTAATTGAAATTTCCAATGATTTCAAAATGTAAAAAAAGTTTATTAAAGTGAAATTAGTGGAATTTAAATCGTACAAAAGTTTGGCTTTATTTTTTAATTTTTTTTTTTTTTTGGTTTCTCTAAAAGAACTTCGATTTTGTTGTAAACTCATTAAAAGTTTTATTCAGTTTTTCCATTTCTTTTTTTTGGTTTTGGCTTACACGAAAATCACAAAAATTAAAGATTTACAAAAATGAAAAAAAAAAATGTTTTTAATGCGGTAAGAAAATGGTAAAATTCAAATTCACCAAAAATGAACATTTAAATATTTGGTCATATTAAAAATATACTGGGATTGTTTTCATTTTTGGGTTTTATTAATATACAATTTTCATAAATGGTGAAGACTGTAAAATTGTAAATTAAATATTAACTCTTTTTCTTTGCTTTTCGTATACTATAGTTAAAATTACAGGGAATTTCAAATAAAAAGTTTTTAAATGTGTCCTTTTTATATTTTGAATAGTGGTAATGGAAAGGAATTGTAAATATTAGACGGCAACGATATTAAATTCATATTTATAATTAAGTCTATCTAAAGTGTAGTAGTAGTGAAAAGAAACACATTTAGTTTTTGTATAAAATTAATTGAAATATGAATAGAAAATTTCGAAGCAACAAAAGTATAAAATTCGGTGATTTTCCAAAACGAGATGATAAAAATAAGATAAAATGTTGTTTATTTATTCCATCATGCTAAGCTAAGAAATTCATATAACCCATACTTCAAATTTAAGTTAAACTTGTAGTCGAACTTTAAAAATTTCAAAAGTTTTAAAATTTTGAAAAATCAAATTGATTGGAAGCAAAGACGGCAGTTGTAACCGAAAACAAAGCCAGATATTGAAAATTACAAGGTTTTGAGTCAAAGCCGAACATTAAATTTGCAGTCTAAGGAATATTTTTTACATTTACATTTGTAAATTTAGCTCAATAATGAATATGTGAAATTGAGGGTTGTTATAGTCACAATTTAGAAGCTTAATAGTTTAATAATAGTAATCTTACAAAAAAATAACAATGATGGAATTCTTCATTTTGTAAAGCAATTATAAATTTTTGTCAATTTTCAATTGGTCCTGTCCTGGGGAAAACATTAGGGTAACAAGTAACATGACATTCAGCTATTAAAGAAATCGACGAACATTGTTATGTAAACTTTAAAATACAATTGGGTTTTTATTTTTGGACATCCTGTGTTCACTTTTTTATGTAACAGTCTCCATTCATCATTTTTTTTTAGAGTATTATAAATTTTAAAATTTAATAAGTCCTAAAAAATTCCAAAATCAAATAAAACTTTCTCGGCGGCTTTCGTATCAATGTGACTTTGAAAATTTCAAAATTGAATAAAATAAAAACTTTTCGTTTTTTTTTACTTTTCCTTTTCTTATAATGAATTTTGTTTTGCAAATTTCGATAAGCCCAGCAACAAAAAATAAAACTTCCCAAAGAAAAAACAAAAAAAATGATTTTTTTTTTAATACTCATAGGAAAATCAGAAATGGCAAAAAAAAAAATAATATTAAAAGCAAAAATCCAGGAAACATAATAAAAAATTCTAAACAAATTTTATGCTAAATAATTATTGAACAAAAAAAAAATGAAAACTGTAAGGCACATGAATAATATTAAAAATAAAAAAAAAAGTTTTTTTTTGTATAAATAAAAAATATATAAATATTTTATATGTAAATATATAAATTTTTATTAAAATTGTAAATTTTTGAGTGGCTGGGCTATATAGAGTGTAAAACCGAGTTACAAACAGCGAACTTAAAATGGTGACTTTGGTAAATTAATATATTAATAAAAATAGAATTTTATTGGTTGTAAATAACAATTTAACACTTAAATTTATAACTTGACTGAGACCCTGACACCTAAAATATAAATTGTATATGTTTAAAAGGTCAAACAAAATACCTCAAATATAGTGGAGTACTTCAGAACTATTAATTAATACTCATAAAATATCTCATTCCAATTCCAATTCACTCAATATTATTGCTCAATCTTTAATTCATATTATTATGACATTCAATAAATACATCAGCTTTAACGTATTAAAAATGAACTAAAAAGATAGTAAGTCTAAGTAACACAGACAATTTTGGAAGCCATAAATGTAGACGGAAGACAAAATGGATTAATGCTGTAGAAATAGACAATATGAAATGTAGAAAAGATGAACTTGGGGTCAACATTCAAAATCGTCATATACGGAATGAGATATAGTAATTGAGGGCAAAGCTATCTGTCGGGTCTATACTCTATATCTATAGTCTATACTCTATAGTATCAAGGCAGAGAAGAATTGAATAAAATATTCAAATTTTTATAAAGTAAAGTAAATTTTATTTGTTAAGTTAATTGATTAACAATTCCAAAACCAAATTGGTAACAGAATATTTATTTATTTAATTATTTAATTCAAACATTTAAAATATTTTAAATTACATTTTTTATAAACTATTACTAATTATTTATTCAAATATTATCAAATAAATAAATAAATTTTATATACATTACTAATTAACGTTTCAAATTTACAATAGAGAATGAAGTATCTAATAAAAATTAATATAAATTGATTTACAATTAATTATGTAGTCCATTAAAATGCCATGACATTTCTAAAAGTAAAATTATCTTAATCGTATCTTTAGTAATAAGAGAAATTTCTATTTAAGATTCTATAGGAAGGTAAAATCATTGGGTTTAATCCAGTTTAAATTTCGTAAAGCATATCTCTGAACTGAATCGAATCTCCCAATATGGTCAAACTTGGCTTCTATATTCAACGTTAATCATAACAAATGAAGTAAATAATCATATGCGGATAATATGGATTATGAAACTTTTTAGACCAACTCTTAACGAAAACCAGAATTGAATTTTCTTTGTGTATTATAATGTCAAAATGTTGTTTGAAAGTCATTTTTTTATAGATACTTAATATTTAATGATAAATTGTTATATTTACAATGAATCTAGATTTTAGTAACAAAATATTGTAACAAAAGTATACTAAACAAAATCAATTACTTTACTAAACAAAATTTAATTGTAATATTTCCTTAATTTTCAATAAAACATTTTTCTAATAGAAACTTTAATCTTCCAAAAATTAATATACAACAAAGTTTCTCACTCTTAGACTGCACATATCTTCAGAATATAATTTACTTCAATCAAATATCATTATATCTTATCATTGTAATTTGAATACAACAGCAAAATTATTGTGAAAACTAAAATCTAAAATCAAAAATTCTATACTTAGAACAGTTTTAACCTATACAATTTATATCGTATCCATTTTCAAATAAATGTTCTTTCCCTGTCTCATTTTCTATGTAATTTAAATTTACCTATCATATATTTGGAGCTACAAATATTCAAGCTACATTTGATGAATCCGAAGAAGTTAATTTATACATCAAAATTCGAACAATACCGAAATACCGGTATTAAAATTTGTGTCCGGTTTACCTAACCCTATTCGCCTTGTATACTCTAACTACAATGTATCTTTATATATATTTTTTGTGTTTGTTTTATTTTATTCATTTTTTTTTTCAAGGACTATACGTGTTCCGAATAAATTTACCAATAAACAAAACTAAATTTTTTCTCTTTATTTATTTTTGTATTTTATAACAAAAGTAAATTTTCCTTATTAACCAAAAAAAATATTTTATGATATAGCCAGGACTGAACTTTATAAAATATATGCGACCCATTGATTTAATCTAATATTCAAAGTTTTTGTAGTAAGCAAATATACATATGCTTTCAAAAATGGTCAAAACTGGATCTCAAAACAAAAGGATTCATTCCATTGGCTCTGAAAATCTTTCAAGTGAATGCAACCTAAGATAACAAAATTTCGCAATCTGCAGAATTAGTCAAAGTAAACAAATTTTGGGTTCTCGAAGTAGGAAATCAAATTTTGACTACAATTCTATTTTTTTGGTACTCCCAAATTCAAAAATATTTCATCATCACCACAAAATATGAGAATATATCAAGAAAATTGTGACTTGTGAGGATCAAAATTTACTATAACAATATTTTCGTTACGAAATTCGGAAAGTGATACAAAACAAAATTTAAATATATTTTTCAAAAATTTTTTACTTATTTATTCATAGAGAATAATGAAAATTCCACAAAATTAAAATTGACAAAATAAAATACATACCTTTTTTTCTTTCGAATCTTGCAAGGGATATGAAATATTTCCAAAATAAAAAAAAATTTATTAATTTTAACTTTTAATAATGAAATATTTCTTTCTAGAAATTTTTATAATTTATTTTTAACAATAGTTTTTTTCCATTTGGTAATATAAAAACACATAAAATAAAATTTTATATTTAAATCTTTAAAAGAAAATAAAAATTATATTTATTTAATTATATATTATTTTATATTACAATTATTTCACAACTTATGGAACATTTTAGTAACAATTATTGCACAACAAAATAGAAATTTAAAGCAAAACTTTTGAAAATATTTTTTTTATGTTTTATTTATAATTTTTTTTTTTAAAAATATTTTATATATTTCACGTAAAATATCTTCCTTCTATGTATTTTGTTTGTACGATAAAAAAAAATATCCTTTTTAGTTAAAAAAAAATAAAAATTATAAAATTTCACTCAAAAAACAGCAATTTTAACAAATTTACAAATAAAGTGAAAACGGAACAAACAAGGAAACTACAAAAAAATAATAATATTCACTTTGTAATTATATTTACTTCCTGACTGACTCCTGTACATTTACTTTATCCTTTCATTGAGTAAATGTTAGTATAGTAACAACAAATTTAATATAAATTTTATTTTATTTTTAAATTAATCCAATAAAAAAAATGTTTAATTTTACATTTTAAATTAAGGACGAAAATTATAATACACTTTTTTATAACACTTTTTTATTTTATTTATCACTATTCTTATTATTATTAAATTATCATTAAATAAATTTCAGTTATATACTAAAATATTGACAAATACTTCCATAAAAACATTGTAATTACACTACACAATTAAAAGGACATAATTTAATGTATAATATTTTTATCTGGTACCGGTACCTCTTTAAATCCTTACAGGACACACAAATACAAAAATGTCCTAAATATTTTAATTAACTATTTTAAAAAAACAAATGTCCTTGTTATATTCTGTTTCTCTGAACTGAATACGCCCGAGAATTTAAACTGTAAGACGACATTTTATTAAAATATTATACAGGAATAACCGGAAATAACCGGACACATTTAATAGAGATAGAATAATTAAAATATTCCAGTAAATACGACGACGGCATTACGTTTTTTAAATTACAATCTGTAAACAAAACTTAAATTTTAAATGTCATTCAATTGATGCAATGTGTAAACATGTCAAACAACAAATTTCAACCGCGTTACGAACTCACCAAAAAAAAAAAATTCCTGAAGATTTTTTTTATAGTATTACTTTTTTTTGTTGTTACAATGTGTTTGTTACGTAAGAATTACTTAAAATACCGTATAATATTTTTGACCATTTCCGACGAAAGCTTAAATACAACTAAAACGAATACAATACACGATTAAATACGAATTATTGATACAGAACTTTAAGGATTTTAAAAGATAACAAAGCTACGTACTAAAAATATTGTTAAAAAATTGCAAAAAAAAATGATAATCTGTAATTAGAGAATAGAGAGCGATTATGCGCTGTCATTCACAAGGAATTTTCTCCATTCTAATGCGTACGCATAAGCTTTTTTTAATTAGAAAAGCTTTTTTGATAAAAGATAACAAGTTTTGATAACAAACAAGTCAGCAACAACAGCAACAAAATTGTATATAGTACTAAAAAGAGAGAGAATTTTTTTAAGGATTATATTGTTGTTATGGTGTTGGTACACATATACATAATAAAAATATCAGGACATGACATAATTTATTTAAGGATTGTATACAAAACAACAATGAGTGTTTATTTGCGTTTAGTGTGCTTTAAAATAATTTGCGGATATCCATAAGACTCAATGTTGATGGGGAAATTTACTATTATATATATTAAAGATCCTTAAATCATCAGCCTACGAAACACGTTTCGCGTATTTATGAATGAAATTTTTGTTATACCAAAGACAAAAGCTTGTCATATATAAATTGAATTGTCATTTTAAATTGAGTTTATTTGAAATTTTGTTTATGGATTTCTTATAGAACGAATTCAAATTTTATTAAACTTTATTTAATAACATATAAATTAAATATCGCCCAAAATAAAATAGAACTTCGAATTCATGACTAATCGGTTCTTAGGAAATCGAAAACCGAAATATTTTTAAATAGCAAATAATTTTTCGGTTAATTGGAATTTGAATCTGCTGCAATCATTTTAGGTGCAATAAGAAATTTATGGTTCAGGTTGAAATGGTTGAAAAGAATATTTTTAATCGGAAATGTATACGTTAAATATGTGCATAGGCGAAGTTATGTCAAGAAATCTATAAACATATTCTATAACTTTCCAGATTAAAAACCAAAAATTTACGAATTACTGACTTATAATCTAAGAATAATAATAAATAGACGATCAATTTAGTGGAATCACTTTGCTACCCAAATGTGAAGACGATAAAAAAAGATGATTCGAAACACTTCAAGTGCTTTTGAAGTCAATCATATTCGGACACAAATTTAAACGTTCTTATATTAGATTACATATATTAAATTACACTAAATTACCAATTACCCGAAAAAAAATTGACACTAGGGCAATTGAAATTTGTTATATAAATTTGAGCTTACCTTAAATTTTACAGTCTTCTATAGCATTAAACTTTACCATTGAAGGCTTCATCACGTCAGGAATGGAATTCTAGAAAAGATAAAAATGAAATTAATAATAAATAAAAAAAAATCATATACAAATTTGTTCTATAAAAGTTTTTAATAAAAAAAAAATTACGAATTCTGAAATTAGTTTTCATGGAATTTATAATTGGAAAAAAAAAATATATCAAACAATTAAAAAAACTAGAATATTACTTGATTATATCAATTCGTTTCGCCATCATGAAAATGTTCATATAATTATTTATTCACTACACTGACACTACACAGATTTTTAAAATGTTATGTTAAAATTCACAAAAAAATTATTTATTTATATGTTAATTATAATAAGTATAATTTTAACAAATTATTAATTCTATAAAAGTATCAATAATTCATTACTTTCAAAGTTTCAATCAATTTTCATTAACACTACGTATTAAAAAGTGGTACAATTTCAATATATGTTATAAAAACTTATAATTTTTTAGTAAAACACGGAAAATTTATTATATTTATATTATTTTAATAAGTAAATTATATTTAAATTATAATATTTTCTATTTTTATTAATTATTTAACCATTGAAAAGTAATTTTATTTAATTATACTTAAAACACGTCTTTTCTACACGAATTATAAATATTGACTAATGAAAATGGGAGGAGCTAATCATATAAAATAAATTTAACGCGCGAAAAATTAATAAAAATTTTGATGGCGGAAAAATTAATGTTGGCGCAAAAATTTGAATTGTTATTAGTAATTATTTCAAATATTCAAAATGTTTTAATTATATTTTTTCGTCATATAATACTGACTGGTTTACTTGTAGCAATATAACAAATATTGCAGATATTTGTATATGATGTTAAGACTGTGAAAAATGTAAAATGTTTCATACAATTTTTCAAATATGTCACAGTTGAAAACCATTAATTAAATATCTTTATTATTATTTAAATAGCTTTTGTAATTTTAATTTACTTCAAAATAAATATATTTAAAATTCGGATCCATGAAAAATTTAAGTTTAATTTCTCAAAGAAATCTGAACAAGAAACTTTTACCATTGAAGTCAATCATTAACAACCTTGGACTCATACCAAATAGAATCAAAACTTATATGGGACTGTCTGCAAGTTTCATTCCAGGCTATGTTGGATTCAAAAGTAACAAAAGGATTCAAAATTTTGTATAATATAAAAGTGGTACTTCAAGACGCTACAAAAATGAAAAGTTTGCCAACCCACAAGAAGTACACTTGCTTATGTGTGAAGGTCTGCCACAAGCTATTCGTGCCTGGACCATCAAAAATGCGATTAAAGTTAAATAAATAGGATTTCTTAAAGGTCACTTCAATCTTAAAAATCACCTACACACAATCAGACTATCAGCGTATCAAAATGTGTTGGTTCGATGGACTTTAAAACGAAACGGCGAAACATATACTATTTGGCTATTAGACGTTGATGTGTAAACGGTTGCGATACCTCGAAAAACTTCATTATCGCCCCCTGTCGATCTATGACAACTTCCAGGAAATAATTTTTTTTTTGTATGATTTTTGTTCGCTATGTATAAAATACCATAATTCAATGATGTAATTAATACCTTCTGACAATCCCAAATTCAATTACATTAAAGTTTATAAGAGGTTTGTTCGTAAAGTCCCTAATTACAACGGATACTGTTGGACAACAATTGTGATGTTGGTCAATTTTTATAAATTATAAAGTATTAAAATAAAATTATTTAAAATTCTATATTCATGATAATGGCCAATCAATTTTAAATCATTTAAGACTTTACTTCGATTGAGGACTTAGCGTTAGTCTATATTTTTACTTGCAAAAGTTTTTCTAGGAAAATATTATTTAAATATTTTCTATTTTTTATTCCAAGAAAACATTTATAAATTTTTATTCTTGTTGAATATTATACATTTTCTACATAACATAATTTATCTTTTTCCCATATTTCATATTATATAGTATATCTAAAAGATATCTCTTCAAATTATACTATCGTGAAAATAATAAAAAATTGAAAATTTTTGTATAAAAAAATATGAACAAAAAAAAAAATTATAAAATTGAAAAATCTCCTTAAATCAATATAAAATTTGATATGGTAACAAAAAAAAAATACTATCTAAGCATACAGATTTTAAGATTAAATCAGCAGTACGTTAAACATTACAAAACAAAATCCTTTAAAATCATCATGTACGAGTATGTATGAGTATTTTCTACATATTAAATATACATATATAAATAAAAAAAAAATTCTATCTATAACTAGATCTATAAAAAAGCTATAAATTGATCAATATTCATTGTTCTATCAAATAAGCTTAGAAAAAGGTATATAATATTACATCAAATACTAGAGACCTTTTATATATCTTTATGTACATATATATATGTATATACAAAAAAAATATAGCGTATCAAAACTACTTATTTATACAGTAGTTTTATATTAACAGGCTTTTTTCAGTTTCAACAGTGTAACAATATATATTTACAAGCAACATTGTAAAATCATGTAAATATTTTAAATATACTTTAAGTTCAGCGGCCCGAGCTACGAAGAGGCCTCAGAAATATGGTGGCTATCATAATGTGACACTGTCCACTGTCACCGAACACCTCCACAAGATAGGAGTAGTTATGTCTCCTACATGCAGTATGAATCGCATTAGCACTACTTGATCGAATGTACGGCTTATGCTCGAACCATAATAAATTTTATTACTTTATTAAAAGAACTAACCGACTTTGGGAAAGTGTAACCGAAGTTCAGTAAGAGGACTCAGTTTGAACCGATCGTAGCTACCAGCTACCAAACAAACGAGCTAAATAAAATGATAACGCTTGGTCTGTCTAAACAGGAAATCATCTCAACCATCAACCTCATCTGAATTCTACCGGAGGTGGTACAATGGGTTGAAAAAGGACTAAATGCCTACACCGTAGTTCAGTTTCAGTCATTCATTCATTAAGTCCATAGTGTCATCCTTTTTTTCTGAAAGATGGTGCTGTAGATGCAAAAAAAAATATTTGTGGTACAAATATTAGGCAAACAAAATTTTAATTATACTTTAATTAGATCACCACGACATGTTGTACTACTCCTTATTATCATTCTAATATTGGGTCTAATATTATTTAGGTAGCCATTTACCATATCAAATAAGATTTTGAAACTTAATGTAAATATAGTTCAAAGGTTAAGCGGACGGCCCGAGTAGCAGAAATTAAATTTAATGTAATTCACGGTGTTGATTACTATCAATTCTTGGTGTATCTATGTTAAATTACTAACATATTCAGGAGACAATATTTCTCAAAACTATCTGCCAATTATTAAAGTGGCCATTTTATATTAAATAATGATTTAAAAATATTTACAAATGAATAGATAGACAGACAAAGATCAAAACGTTAAGAATTTTGTGGTTATTTCCAAAAAAGTACTAGTAGAAAAAATAGCGATAAAATAAGCAAAGTACAATTCAGTTCAAATTTACTCTAGAGTATATTTTATACGAACATTATTATACAATATAAAAGACAAAAACTTCTTGATATTTTTATAAAAAAAGAAAATTCGCTGTAAACAGGAAAAATTCTATTTAAAGAGATTGTCATTCAATAAAAACAGAAACATAATATATACTTCATGTAAGAGTTACATAAGAATGACATTATACAAAATTGCCTAAACTACATAGTTCCTATGAGATTTTATAAGCATAAAAGACAAACAAATACATAATATATGTGTATATGTATTGATAGAACCACAGGAACAGGATATGTTAAGCAGAAATAAACTGAAGTACTTAAAGTAAATCAATAAGCAAAATAGTCAAGCCTCTTTATGGATTTATTTAAATAAAGTTTATGATTTTTTTGTTTTTTTCGTTTGCATATAACAAATTGTTGCATATTTATTTGGAATCTTTAGCATTAATAAGGATATTATTTAAATTTTTTATTTAACATTGAAAGGACGTTTAATATTTAAAGGATATTTTTCAATTGTTAAATTGTGGTAATAATAAAAATTATATTTAATAGAAAATGGCCATAGATATTTTTCTTGAATGGAAATTATACATAGTTCCAAATCGTAGGTAACATTAAATTAGATTATGTTGGTTCTATAAGTACCAAATTCCCCAGCCTCTGCAGCAGTTTTATGAAGGATACCTAATAATTTAAAATACCTTTACCTTTAATATTCTTCTAACCTAAATTGTTAAGATTCAATAGTTATTCCTATTTTTTTTTGTAAAAGTTCTCGCTTTCTTTTATTTGAATAATTAAACACAATACACAAAGTTTTAAAACTTCTTGACAAAATTTACATATAATTGGTTCCAATGAAAGATTTATTATACACTCCACTCCATATCACAAATATCATAAAGAATGTTTCTAATTCAAAATTTATATTTTAAATCCTTTGTTTTAGCATCACCAACGACCAATCTATACAAAACTGAAGCAGATATTTTTTATGTTTGATCGGAAATGAAAACAACTACCAGACAAGTTACAATGTTAATTTTTTTTTTTGTAAAGATTGGTCGTCTTTTATATATATCTACCTAATATGAAGTGGGATTCCATCAGCTATTTTATAAAAAAGAAATGAAAATAAAAAGAATGCAATTTTCTAAATAACCTGATCGAAAAGGTAGACAAGCATTAATAAAATGAAAATGGCGGGGATGTGAAATTCAACTATATTGATGTGAATGATTACAAATGACGTTCGTACAAGAATATGAACCTCAGTTGTATCCTAATATTAACATTGAAAAATAAAACTAATCTAAAAATATTGAAAAATTCAATGCATATTTATGATAATATATTAAAAATTTTCATCCCTAGCTGATAAAATTCAATAATTAATGTGGTATGTTTCCAATTTTCTTTTTTTTTCCAAATATTTTTAATTCTTTTGCAGAAACTTTGGACAAAACATTCCTCAAAAATAGCTACCTATTTTCATATATGAGATTTTATCTCTATATTATTATCTTCAAAATATTATATGTGAATATAATTGTCTGTATACTAAAGTTAAACTTCAGAATGTTAATAATTTTCTAAGAATTTTATTAAATTTTTGTTTTTTGCCAAGGTTTTCTTTTTTTTCGGAATACCTTGTGGGCTTATTGTTCTTCACACAATTCCTTCCTGTTCTATTTATGTACTTGCACAAGATAAATTCTTTTATATATCTTTTAACACAATAAATTTTTCTATTAATAATAAAATTATCTATAAAAATGTTATTTAAACATAAAAAAAAAAAATTGGATAATTCCAAACAAGTACCCCCAAGAAATTATAAAATTTCTCAAGATTGTTGACCAACGGAACAAACCAGGAATTTTAAATGAAAAATATTAAACAGAATTTTCTTTACTTCATCTTTAATATATAAAAAAAAAACTTTTTATGTTTATAATAATAATATGTAATTTATAAAATACAAAGCTCGTAAAAGGAAAATTCTCCTTTATAAAAGTAGAAATATTTTAATCCATTTTCTAATATTTAATATTTAATAAACTGCATTTTAAAAAAATATTTATAGAAAATAGCTAAATTAATATTCTTGTCTAAGTAAATATCTGTTAAAAGTAAATTTAATCACAATGGAGCCAGTGGCTATTATCATGACTTAATTTTATTTTATTTTATTACTTACTTACTTACTATGTGGCGCTACAGACAATCAAGTGCTTTGGTCTCCTTAATTATCCTTTTTCAGAGATGACGATCTTTAAGTAGTTTGTTCTCCAGTTCGTTAGGTTCAGTTATTTTACATCTTTCTGGACATCACTGTAACCTGTTGCTCTGGGCCTTCCTACATGTAATTAAACATTTTGTAAATTACTGAAAACGAGTTCGATCTGACCACATGACCAATTGAACCAAAATTTATGTTTTGATCCATGTAGACACACTGCAATGTTTATAAAGTAATCCTGAAAATATTCTGAGTTTGTTCTAATTCGAAATGAACCATTATCATTTTTTATTGGACCAATATCGTTCTCAAGTAAAGGAAGAACACATTACTGTACGCTCCAGAAAAATTAATTCTATTTTCATTTTTATATAATTGTTCCTAATTTCTAGTAAATTGAAGCACTAATTAGAAAGAATGATGTAAATGCGTCATTGGTTAGGAAACAACAATTAAATATTTCCATATATATTTATAGATATAATTATGTTGTAGGTTGTATATTTTTAATTGATTTAATTAATATCTTAATTCATCAATAACATTAAAATATTTTCAAGTATGCTAAAATTCAAAGTTTTTCTCTAGAAAAATTATCTGGAGCGAAAACAAGTTTTTAATTGATAAAATAACGTAACGTTCACCAATCCTAAAGCAAATATTCGTACTGAAATTTTAGGAATAAGAAGTACATATAGGAAAATTCTTAGATATCGTGAGATGCTATTAATGAGTTCTTGTTTTTCACATTACATAAATAGAAAACGGATGAATATCAGGATCGGCAAACGAAGAAAAAACAAATAAAATCAATAGTAGTTACACTTCTATTATGAAACCCAAAATCTCTCGATATCGATTGAAATTTATTCTGCACAAACCCTTATTGCAATCCCACTACGCAATTGCTGTCCTGGTTACCTAAATATTATTATTGAAAACGAAAGTTATCTACGAAAAAAATTTATGATTACTAAATTTTACACGTATAGGCATTTGTTTTCAAGAAGAGTCCTCCATAATTCCAATTTTCCAAATTTTAAAATTACATTACATTTTACTGATTTAATACCCCATTAATGCATCAAAGAATCTCACTATTTAAAAAGTACTACGGAAAATTTTTGGACCTGTAAGAATGGAAAATTAAGAATATAGAACTAGAAATAATGCCGAATTAAACACATTAATAAAAAAAAAATGAAAATAAAATCGATTAAAGCATAGCATTTGAGCTATGTAGGTTATGTAGTCAGAATTATGAAAAAACACAACCGCATAAAACTTTACAGGCAAGACCTACATTAAATCGAATTAAAAAAAACACATGATGGTAAGATAACATAGAAAGTGACACCATAAAAATGCAAACAATTAATTGTAAAGTTATTACAGTGACATATTGAGAAATATTTTAAAAGGGCCACAGCTTACCCAGAGCTGTACAGACACGAGTAGAAGAAGAATACACTAATTTAAAATGAACTTAAAGTAAAAGGCTACTTACATGAAAACACATTCTTTAAAAACTACTATTACACAAAAGGTAAACTACACAAACCTAGACAATATCTTCCCTTAGGTCTGTTTAGTAAAAATTGATCCTTGATAAGAAACAGAAAATTAATAAATTTATGGACGTTTAACATTATTTTATTATTCGTAACTATAAACACCTAATTAATAATATTATAGTTCATTGTAAAACCTTGAATATAATTATTAACAAATTCGATAAATGTTTTATATAAAATTAATATTAAATTAAAATATTACATAAATTTGTATTTATGTAGAAAGTTGTTCTAATAATATATTTATTTCTCATATTACACCTAAATATTATCCCATATCCAACAATAACCAAAAAAAAATTCATTATATTATAATCTATATAAAACCTTCGTATTACACTATGGACATATTTTATATTACCTAACACATTACAACAAAAAAAACACTCTTGTCGATATCCTGATAATCGTAATTGGGCGTGCTACCTAAAAACAAAGTTAGTGAGAGTGAATTGAACCCATAAACATGTCATACAGACCATAATATATTATGTACATTATTGTTGAACAAAAAATCACCGGAATTTACGAATGGGGGTTTTTTTGGCGTATGTATATGGTTACAACAAACTAAATATGTATACAAACATTAACATTATTATAAAGCAAATCTCAAATAATATCGTATAACAAAACTATTTATATATAGAGTGTTCCAGCTAAACATTTAGAGAATATAAGTAGTAATTTATCTGTAAGTAGATACTAAAATAACGATCAAAATTCAAATTAAATCAATTCAAAAATAAACTTTTTCCAACCACCAACCCCCAACTACCCTCAAACTCTAAAACGTTGTCATTCATTTCAATTTTGTAATTGACTCATCCCAATGTGTTCGAAATAATAAGTTTTGTCCAATAATTATAGTTAAAAATTTCCAAATAAAATCAATTTCTAGGAAAAATATCTTAAATGAAGGTCAAGCATTCTTTAGCTACAACTTTTATACCTTTTAGAATTAAATTAAATAAAAAAAAAGTTTTTTTTTTACTTAACAAAACAAAACTTTCTGAATTCAATTTCATTTGGCACCACATTAAATACACAAACCATTGACAAAATAAAGGAACATTTTGTAATACAATTCTTTAGACAATTTATTTCTATAAAATGTTTGCTAAATTTGGTTTTGTGTATTAACCAAAATCCATATCCCAACATTTGCTAAAACCCAAACCGCAATATTTTGCAGATATTCATCGCATGGTGGGATGAACGAAATCCGTAAATTGATTATGTAAAAATTAATTGAAATTATTTTGGATATTTTTAAATGTCGTAGCTTTTGATTTGGATTCACTTAGGAGTTTGGAAAAATCGGAAAAAGAAAGACACACAATTGAATGGTAAATGGAAAGATTTTAGGCATACGGAAATTACAAAATTGATATTTGGAAAAGAATGACCCTTCCAGACTATACAAGCGGCAGGATATGTATTATCAGTAAATTGCTGCAGTAGCTTGACTATAATCTACAACACGACTTTTAATATTAAATTTTTGAAGATGAATAAATATTATCCAGTTTACAATCTCTGTAAGATTTGAAAGTAAAGGCTGGGCAACAAAGTTTTAATCAGTTCAGTTCACATAGCTATCAATTGCAATCGATTAAATCACATATTATTTAGTTTTTGTTTTTTTTTAACTGTCAAATTTCATTTCTCTTGATATTTCCTTCAGTTTGGATTCGTAAAATTCCAATCGTTACAAACTCTTTCAATTCTCTTCGATACGATTTGTTCGTATCATTTGTCCACTCAATCGATTTCCTATACAAAATATATGAAGACGTTAAATTTGAACTTTACATGGCCACAAACGATACAACTTAACAAAGTTGTCAATTCGTTGATAAACATTTTTTTTATAAATGTATGGACAGCTTTAAATTTTCACATAACCTCTAATTATTTTCAGTTCTATTACTTGGGACAACCTGTTTATACCATTTTAATGTGATAGTTAGTAATGTTCCCAAAGGCACTTAAAAAATTTGCTTTTAGATTGTAAATTTAATTTTCTATTATAATAATAGATTTTTAAGCTGTTTTCAAAAACTTTTCTGCTAAATAACAGTTACAAAATTAATATCGTTTTTTTCTAAATCTTTAATATACGAAATTGTGGGTGGATACGTGGTACGTAGAAAATATCCTTTATTATGTTGTTTATTTATTTTGTTGTTTTTTGGTTGTTGTTTTGTAATATTTCACTGAAATATACATATATATATACATATACATTTTGTAAAGTATTATATATTTTTTATTGAAAATTATAAAGAGAAAGGATAATTATTCTAACAAGTTTCTTATCAAAATTGATCGATCTATTCGATTTCTTTCACGAATCCATTAATTTTATTCACACAAATCGCATTGTTGAATACTCAAAATAAAATTTATTAAAACCTTTTTCCAAATCGTATTTGTACTTTATATAAAGGCTGTTTAATGTTATCTTTCAATAAATAATACACATATATATATGTTGAATTTTCCACTGGCTAAAAGGAAAATATTACCAGGTATAAAAAAAAATATAGAATGAAATACATAATTCTACGTACTACGTACATAGCCTAGATTTCCATCAGTATGGAAACAAAAAATAAAATAATGGCAAATAATATAAAACATGAATACAAAAAAAATTCTCAGTTTAAATTGATTGCGTCGTCGTCCTTGTTTTGAAAATTGTTAAATAGAAAATTGTTAAATGTATATATACCGTACGTACATTTACGTATACAGCAACAACAACAAAAATAAACAATGAACAAAACCATTAAATATTGAAATTTGTTGATAGATTACCGGAATGTGATAATTTATTGCTATCAAGATATTTAGATGAAAATGAAATGGAAAAAAAATAAAAAATAAAAAACGTATACCAAAACAAAATTTTCCATTAAAATATTATTTTCCATTTTCTATATGATTTTCAAATTAAAAACAGTTTTTATTTTTGCAAAGAAAAGAAATTATTGCTAACCGGTGAAATTTGTACCCGTCCATTTTCAGTTTTTCAGTTTTTCAGTATTTTCATACAGGCTAAATTTTATCATCATTTTTAACAGATTCTCATATATTGAGGTCTCCTGAATCCTTTTAGATTTTTGGAGGCATGTGAACTCTATATAGCGTTTACAGGAAGCAACGAAATCAGATCAAACTTCAAATTTCAGATTACATCACCGCTTTCTAGCAAAGTAGTAAAAGAACTAAAAAGCAATCTATCGAACTTATCGGAGAGCAAAGTTGAACTACTTCTGATATGTTTCTATATACTTCAACATTTTCAAAGTGGTACCGATAAAGCGACAATGGCGAGAACATCTCCAACATTATTAATTATTAGTTTTCGAAACGGAATTACATTTTAAAAAGTTAAATTTGCAGCGCCAACCAGTGATGAAATCATTTTTAATCAATATTATTTTATTTTATGCTTCATCATCTTTCCAATGCTGAAGCTAATTGTGATCAAGTTTTTACTATCTGAATAGCCTGAATCTGATTAATCAAAAATAAAATTTAAACTATAGAATCAATTTAAATGAAATGAAAACTATTTAATTTTCAAAAAAAAAAATCATAAAAATTCATAATTTAATTAACGTGTATGAATAATTTTATACTAAAAACATCATTACTTAAATGCTGTGAAATAGAGTATGAAAATAATTTTATCAATTTCTTTTTATATTTCTAAAATTAATTAATTTTTGGAACAACAACAAAAAATATAAATGGTTTTTCCGCGACAAGAACAAAAAATTTCATTTTTTCTGTACTATAGAAGAAAACTATAGAAAAAATATTCATAAATGGAATTAAAATTTACATATTTTTATACCTAATGGAAATTACAATTTTTTAATTTACATTTACATTAAATTTTATTAATAAAAATGTTACAATGTCCTTGGTTCGATTGTGTCTTCAATTATAGAAATATATCCAAAAATTTCTTGTTTCCAAGGAAAATAATTTGTTAAATTTCGATTACAAAATGATGAACAACTAAAATGAATAATTTTAGTTTGAAAATTATGTTAAAAGTGATAAAATATTTTATTCTAAATTGTATATTTATATAAGAAAATTGATGTTAATCCTTAAAAATGTCTGGATATGGCCAATTTTGATACTGAACATTTTTAAATACAGAGAACATTGAACAAAATTTAGATATTTTTTTTTTTTGGAAATATTATAACAAGATAAAACTTAGAAAGTACACAATTTGTGGTCAAGAGCTAGAAAATGGTACTAATTATTATTCTAGTTAGAAAATGTACTAATGACTGAGATGGATATGAAAAAAAGGAGACCAAATTAGATAACAAGGTAAGAAATGTAGACAAAAATGTTGACAAAATAACTTCTTATCCCCTAGGGCACATTTGTCGCTACGTTGGCTACATTAAATTTATATAATATTTCTTTAAATTTTAGTTAACTTTATACATTCTTTAAAATGTAAAAAAACACCCAACAGCTTTGACTACATTGAACATAAAAGATAAAAAACCAAAGTACAAAAATTGAGTTTATATGAATCCATCTTTGATGTTGATTATCAGAAAGCTACCAATATAAATCTTGATAGTATATTTCATCATTGTTAGGTAATTTTGTATCATAAATCCATCTCTCTACCGATGAACAGACCGAACTATGAATTTGATATTGAAACTTTATGTTTATTGCTCTTCCGTTTATATGAAATATTATTGGTACATTATCTACATTTTGAATGAATTCTTCAGCATCTAGGAAAGGTAAAGTTTCAGGTGGGATAAATCTTGATTGGAGGGTTTTCTGAAAATATAAATCTTTAACAATTAAAAAAACCATTTAAATAAGATAATAAATTGTCCTTGTTAAAATAAATTGGAATATAATAAATCGATTAGTGGATTAGTTCATTTTATCCTTGTATAAATTTGAAAACCACAATATTCTGCTTTTGATGAACTATATATTTTTGCATAATATCCAATTCTTATAGAGTTTTATTTCATTTTCCTACCTGATTCATTTATTTTATCGTATTTATGATACAGAACATTTAGTTATATATTTTCATAAATTATTCAGCTTTTAAATTCTTAATATAATATTAATTAGTTAATAGAGAAGATTATTATAATTAAACAGTAATGAACAACGCCTCAACAGTAAAGATTTACTACTTATTTTATTAGTTCTGGCAGGACACTATTTATGTGGTAACATTGCAAGCAATGGAATAATAATGTATTTGCTTTCTATGCATCTTAAGACAGTGTATTGCTATGCTAGGTTATGCTAGCAATAAAATTCCAACCATTTGATCTACACTACTACTACTGTCTAAACTTATAAAGGGTAATTAAAATAACTAAAATTACAAATTTTTGTTAAACTGGACATACTCTAGACGCGCCGCTGAGCTTCTGAACCTAAAAATAAGGTGACACATATATAGAAATATATGAAAGTAGTTAAACCCAATAGTAAATTAAATTACTATTCCTTCTTTGCGAAAAAGTGCGTTGACGTTGAACTTTTCCGTTCTGGCGCTTTGAAATGATTTTATAAACAATTTTTCTATTTTATTGATATTTCAATGTGCAATGGTGTCAGTATCTTCAGCATTACGATTATAATATTGTAATGATTAATTTGATTTTATTGGAAGGGGTACTAGCAATATATATTACAATCGGTAACGAAACAGGCTGAATTAATTAATATGCCAATAATATTTTAAATACATTAATTTTGAAATATATTAATCTATTAAACCTAATGTTAGGTTTTATCAGAATCTTGTTTATGAAAAGTTGTCAAATTGACGAATATATTGAAAATTATAATCTTATATATTAAACCTCCTTTCTACTTCATATTCATAATTTTAAAGTAAACTTTGTTTTCATTGTATGTAAAATAATTATAAATAAAATCTTGATATATTTAGTATTTTATAACATTTTCATACCAACATCGTGGATGAAAATTTCTTATATAATAAGTTTTTTATTTATAAATATTTTCACCTATAGCAAAATATTATAATATTAATTGTTCTGAGCAAACATTAAGGTTAGTATTTACGTGTCAGACCATCTATCAAAATGAAGCAATAAATTAAATCGTATATTTATAATAATAATAAAAAAAAATGTTATATAAATGTAGAAGCTCTTTCTAAAAATTATATTAAACAACTTTATTGCATATAATATAGTGTTGAACTGATTGCAGGTGCTTTACCATACCTAGCTATATAATTAAATTAATACATGGGCACAAAACCTCATCATATTTTGTATATATAATATATAAAAAAATTGTGTATTTCCTTTTTTTTTATCAAATTAATTTAATCTTAAAGCTTTTTACATGATATATTATGTAAACAAAACATTTTTCATGATGATATATAATTTAAAACATAATTTTTTACATAAAATAATATTATATAGTATTACCTAAACACGGAGCACTTTAAATCAATTTAACATTTTCTATATATATAATAAATATGTATTAAAATAATAGTTAAAAACAATAAAAACAAATGTGAACAACACAGAACTGTCGAAATTCTTAGGTTAGGTTAGGTTTAGAGTAAAGGTGGGACAGAAACAGTCCTAATCACTGCAGCCATTTGAGTATTCTTTCTAATTATTTGTCACTTACCAAGCCCTTCGCGGTTAATGATACAATACTTTACGTTTCTGAAAGAATTACAACCTAACTTTCGAGGCATCGAAGTCGTTTAGTCGGGACAACCTTACATCCACATAGTATGTATTCTGCCGTTTCATCGTAATGTTGACAGAACCTACACACACAGGTACACTGACAGTCCAAGTATGTGTAGGGAGTTTTTGAGTTTACAATTACCTGTAAGCTGTAAGAAAGCTTATCATTGTTCTGGCTTTCTTCCTATAAAATTAAAAGACCAATTTTGATAGTTTTGGAATTAGTAACTCTTTTTTTAAAAAAAAGAGTGAATTTAACCTGATTAGCTAATTTTTTTTTGTTCCTGAAATGGAAGAGTTTATTTCCACTAGTTCCTGAAGCAGAAAAGTTGTTTTACGCATGTCACTTCTTCCTGGAATGATATAGATATTTCTAGATTGTTTCTTAAGTGAAACAGCATTCAATCAAGTTCGAAAAGTAACAAATTTAAATGCATATTTAATAATTCATTAATTGAAAATTTTATTTTATTTTATTTTTAATAAAATTTAAAAAATGTCCTTTTTTTGATTGATTTTGATATTACTTAAATATTTTTAAAGTTATTACCATGATCATAAATATAAAATAATTCCACATTGAATAAAAATTATAGTAATTTTTATATTGCTAATTTCTCGTTATTAAATCACCTATTTCATTTTGTTTCTAAGTTATAATGAACTTAATGCAATATTATCGTTGCTTCTTTTAGACGCTTTCGTGTTCACAGACATATCCATATACATTAATCCTTTCTAAAATAGTTAAAAATACGACCTCAAAATATAAAAACCTACGAAAAAAAATGAAAGATTAATTTTTTACGTGGTACCAATACTTACGTTCTTTCGGAATTCGGACAGTAAATAAATTGCTTGAGGTAATTTCAGTTTTAAATAAATCTAAAAAAAAAAATGAAAAATCTAGTAAATCTGGGTGTAAACTGGGTGTTAGAATTTTTACACAACATTGTAATTATTATGTTGTTAACAAAGTAAAATACTATTTAAAAAAAAATCACACAAAGAAAGGATGTTCGAATGAAAGCATTTTGGACAAGGACGTAAGTTAAAAATAAAAGTTATCCTCTTTATTAGTTATTTATTTAATTAAAAGAAACTTTTTTATACTGGAAATAAACTTAATATATAAAACAAAAATCGTTCTGAGTCCATTGTAGATAGTACAATGCTATAATAGTACTGCTATAAAGCAGTTTTATATCTCATAGTTTCCATAGTTTTAGAGTAGATATACAGAATAATTCATTTAATTTTTAACATTTTACATTTCACTTTCTGAGTATTTCCAACATTGGTTGAAAAAATAAATCTATTTATTGATATAAAATTAAAATAATTTGAATGAAAATCGGAATAAACTAAATTGATTTAATGAACAGTACGAAGTTGATATTGATTTGAATGATACAAAGTAATCAGTTATAAGGTAAATCTTTTATAAAACTAGAATCTTATTTAGCAGTCCACTATCTAACAATCATGTAATTAACTGAATGGTTATTCTTATTATTAATGTTTAAAAATAACCATTCGAACCGCATATTCCACACATATTACGGATTTGGATATATGAAACAAAAGTTCCTTTATTTTATATCAAATATTTTTGGCAATTAGTGAAAACTAATTGGCGGTGTGTACATCCAGAACCTTACGTAGTCCATCAGCTATTAAAAATAATTTTCGAGATGTCTATATGGATTGAATCAAAGTTAAAAAAGTTGTTCCATTACTTTATTTATGCCTACAATATCGGATACATTTAAGCTGCCCCTGAGTGACTATATGATCTGTAATCTGTTCATGTAGATTTAACTAATATAATGATAGTTCACAGACAGGTAGTTATTAACAATCAAAAAATGCCATATTCAAAATTCAGCTAAATACTTAAGGTGTAACTTAAGTGTCAATTTTATGTCAATTAAATTTATATTTATATATGGACTTTTTTTTGGTGCATCCTATTATAAAATAAAAAAAAAATTAGACATCACAACAAATTTTAACCAGATAGAATTCCACTGGCATTTATTGTAATACATTGTGGCGTTACAGTCAAACCCTTATAAATAAAATTGTATATACATATAGAAAAAAAACAATTGAAATATACAGGGTGTCTTTTTATGAAATTGTAAATATAGAATGACAAATATGAATAGACCAAAAGATAATTAACAAACGTTTCTTGATATTTCTGGTGGAAGGATAGAAACACTATAATTGCCTTTCTCTGGATTATAAATCATAAATTACAGGCTTGTATATTTTTATATACGGTAGTTAATTTTTGTATCAATTTCCTAGGCTATATTTCACAGTTATTTTCTGAATGCCTTTGGAAGCACGATATTATTGTGAACCAAAATTTTAAATTCATTGTCATTTTGATGTATTTTAGGTTAAGATGTTTACCATTTATAGAAATATGTTTGAAATTATGAGAGGTATTTAAGTCCAAATGAAACAACGAAAACGCTTCAAAATTAAATTTAAATTCTCGTATATTTGAGAAGAAACTTTAAATTATCAGAAGAATTTGCCTATTTAAAACGATATTCATATTCGATATTCATATTGAACTATAATCTTAAGTTACCTTGTAAATAATTGTTCTAAAAATCAAACAAAATCCAATATTTTTATATTTTTTTGGCAACGTGATATTAATGATAGCCAAAACTTATTTGAGGTAATTGTTTACTGATGCGAATTTAATTGAAATTTTCTTGTGGTATTGAATTACTTTCAATTTTCCACCCAAAATAAAAATATATATATAAAAGGAAATTCACTAACCAAAATAGTTGATATTTAGAATTAGTATTTATAGCAGCATTATTGCAAATATATCATGGATAAATATTTAAAATAATGCACATTTCGGTTATAAATAATATCAAAATAATTTAATTGGAAATTATTTCACTATTGCGAGAAATTTCGCTGTCATAAAAACATATAAAAAGTTTCTTTTTAATTAAAACAAAAATATTATTTATTATTCCTGAAAATTGTGGTGAATTTTGTTGGTCAGATAAAGTAAAAAAAAAAAAATTATATGTTGGAGGAAAAATATTTCATAAATTTAATAACTAACGAAAGTATTTTATGTTTTAAACATTGATGACAATTTGGAAATTCGGTGCAATTAGTTTAATTCTATTTTGATATCTTTATAAAGCTACAAATCGTTACACCAGTTTCAAAATACTTCCAACCCACATTTACCAAATTTTACAAGGAGTCCAAGCAAGAATGAAACAAGATTATTGTAAAAGTAAGATAATATTGAACCAACGTTTTGTCGTGTCGGAAAATTGTTGCACCGGAAATTTCTGATCAATTAGAATCATATAATTGATCATTTTGATTGCTTTGTTTTTTCACTTATAATTATTTTCTTTAAATATTTGTTTCCATGAGTAAGAGAAGCTCCACAAACAATTATCCTAGGGCATGATGTTAACAAAATAAATTGAACCACCTCGGAGTTACGCTACTTCTGCAATAATCGAAAATTTATGAAATTTTTAAATATATAAAAGTTTATTGAATCATTTTTGAGTGAATATCAAATACGCAAAAAATTCGAATTCTGAATAAAATATTATGGATTTTTTAAAAATATTTGTTAATGAAAATAAATGTATTCCCTAAATTCTAAAATTCCAATAGAACAAAATTTCTAGTTCAACAAAATAAGGTAAAAGCTGTTCTAGTTTATTAAATAATACTTAATTCAGTCTTAAATCAATAAATAATCACACTATAGAACCAAAATTTCTGCGGTATCTCATTATTTTCTAATTAATACGTTCTGATATATCATTCCCATATATCATATCTAATATGGTATAATGTTATAATCATATATCTACATATTTATCAGCATAATAAATTCTGTACATACCAAAATAATAATAATCTTATCACGTTATACACCAAATTATTTGCAAAAAAAATTCTTCTACAAAATTTTTGCTCATCAATATAAAAATAGTGAAAATTCACATTATTTAAATCAAACCAAAAAAAAAGTTAAAGAAATAAAGTGAAAAATAAACTTTAATCATATTTTTTTTTTGTTTCTGTCAGATAGACACGACATCCACAACAACAAGAAAAAAGGTTCAACATTAATGTTCAAAACATAACCAATTTTATACGTAAAATTATATACTTTATTTTTATTCATTTTAACATTTCGTTCATTTCTCTTGTTTTTATTATATATATATTGAAATTATTACGTAGATCCTTAGATGTATTAAAGATATTGAATTTAAATGAATAATCTAATAGGCAAAGTCAAAATCAGCATTTTTGTTATGCTAACAAAGCAACTATCAGAAAATATATAATGAAAAAAAAAAAAATTATTCGAACATATTGCAAAGTTTTGTAAGATATTTAGATTGGGTGAAACAGCAAATATCTTGAAATTGAAAATGAAATTCTATAATTTTAACTAGTATTTAAAGGATATTAGGCATAAACTCTGTGAATATCCAAATTTTATCAAAATAAGACTTACAAAATTTGATTACTATAGGTTTAATAACTTGACCCAACGATAAACACATGATTAATAGTGAAAATTGAAACATGATTTACAAATAAAATCCTGCAGTAACTAAAGTAGACCAATGAACTATAAAGCAGAAACTGGTATTAAAGCAGCTATTGCCGCAGAAGAAAAATGAATCTGAGCTCTTTTAATTATAACTGCCAATATAATTAAATAATATATAAATTTAATTTTCAATTCGATTAGATAAAGCTGTTAATATTCGAGATAAAGCTTGTGACAAGCGTTCTACTATAAATTTGAGGAGATTTCGAGAATCGCCTACTTTACGACTTTACCTACTTTACCCAGAGATTCATAGTTATTCTTTAGTGAACTAGTATTTGATGTTAATTATCTGTAGTTCCTTACATCGCCCTTACTTAATTATAACTAAGAAATATTAAATTTTTAAGAAATATCATTCAAAAACTAAGTGAATTATCATATAATCTTTTAATTGATCTTTGTTTCCTTACGTCCATACTCATATATATTTGACAGATCCCAGCTAATATCGAAATTTTTATTAATGAAACAGAATTTTAATCAAAGATTAGAATAGAACTCTAACTTCATCATAATATTCAACATAAATTTTTAATGAATTAGCAATAATTTTTGAGATATATAGAATTCCATACCATAATGTCTACATGCTGGTCACTCTGCATCTTCAGTAATTGCTTAGATATTAAATTGTGTATTTTATACAGCGGTCAACGCCACGATTGACCTATGGCATTATGATTCTAGCTTTAAAGTAAAGTAAAAAAGATGTTTGACTTCACCTATAGTTTGTTACTGACTGTGGTAGCTGTACGACATATATTTTCTAGTTTGACGGTGTATTTCTAATTCTGATTAGAACTTTATAATGTGATACTGCAGTACGGCTATTAAGCTTTATATAATACTCAGTTTTTGACAAATAAATGATATGATTAGCTCAAATCTATACAAATAAATTCAAAAAGCATTCATATTAAAAATGTTAAAAGCGATTCTGATTCATAATTCTCACAACAATTTTAGCACATTGGATATTTATAAAATATAAATCTTTGATTATTTCGATGAATTTTTGGTCCACTTAGGTCATCTTTAATGTTAAATTTTTAATTTAATCCCAGAAGAATTTAAAATCTTCAACAGCAACAACAAAAAAAAGGAAATAAAGAATTTGTCCAATCAAAAAAACACAAAAAAAAAATTTTTGCCTTATGGCTTCTGGTATAAATATTTTTTATTATCAATAAAATATCACACGTAACTTTTTATCATCAAAATTCTGGGGCAAATATTTTAACTTTCTAACATTTTATAAATATATATATATAAATGTAGCTATAAATATTCAGTATTTTTCTATATACTTACACACAATTTTACATTTGACATATATAAAAAAAGGGATATTCATATATAAAAATACATTATGTACAATTTACATAAAATATTAAAGAAATGAATTCGAATAAAATTAAATATATATTAATCTTACACACTTTTTATTTATACATATATGTATATAAAATTGAACAGAACCGCATCGTTCATAAGTGAAATTATTGGTGTCCATAAAACATAAAACGGACGCTAACCAGCAAAATTTATTATGGTTCAAATACTTGATTGATTGATTAAATGGAGGAATTGCTATTAGTTAATAACTTAAAAAGTTCGGTTCTTCGCCATGGAGGGATACAGGTGTAAATCTAACGACGAGCACCAGGCCAAGAAACGTCAATCCAACAACGGGTCTTACAGAGCTCGAGTTGTTACAACAACAACAACATATAAATAGAGTTAGTTAGGTTTATCTCCACGGTATTTTTATATCAAACAAGCTATAAACTTTTTAATTAACTGGCAGCTCACCTCATGACAAACTTCAGCTTAGTATAATTCATTTTAATATAATTGAGGTTACCAATTACAGCTGGACAAAAGTATACCAGCGATAAAGTTTTGCGAAATATAAGCGATATTGCGATAGTCAAAGTATTTTCGCATGATATTCTGCGTTCTTGCTGGGTATTTGTTATTAATTTATTCTTCCACAAATCCGTTTGTCAATTACTGTTTGCCAACCGAATTCATTTCTGATCTGGTAATATTAAAGAATTAGTATTAATTTAAAATAGATTAATATTAATTTAACCAAGGTTGGTTTTATTTATTTTTGTTCAGATTTTATTGTCAAAGTCAGATTCTCTGAATAAGGCAAACCCGCTACGCCAGTACACAACCCTGCAACCATTCGGAATAAAAAAATTTAAATAAAATAATCGTTGAGTTAAATTATACAAAAAAAAATTTAAAGAAATTATTTTAATTCAATATAAAATATTAAATAATAAAATTAATATTAAGTGTAAGGTGAAGGTTGTTATTTATATCAAATAAAAAAATTATATATTCCCCAACATAAAAACATTTAAATACATATCATTATGTGAAGGACATTTAATATAATTTTTAAAAAAAAATGAACAAGGACGACTTTTTCTAGTTCAACTTTTAAATTCAGATAATTTTCCATTTAATAGATAATTTTAAATGAAAATTTCTATATATATAAATTCATTTACTCCAAATATTTTCAAACATATTTTCTTTTACATAATTTTTTTTTATTATAATATCAATTTCATATATGGTTTTAGAATATAATTGACATTTATATCATCTACCACCATATGTCATGACCTCGAAAAAGTTCTTAATGGCGCGCAAAAGTTAAAAAATATATATGTAGATTTATTTATATATAACCATGTATAAAAATGACCTATAATGTGGTTTACTCAATTTTGGAGTATTAATGTATATATCCTTTATACTAGCCAAATTCTTTATTACCTCCGTTTCCTTTAAATACGAGTATGTATAACAGAATTTAATATTTTGTGATTACACATTGATTCCATTATCCTGAATATCCTTATTAATACTGAAAATTTATAATGATTCTGTTTTTATGAAGGAGTAAACTTTTTATTTAGTAAGCTTTTTAGTACTAATAAAAGTACGCATGATTCCAATTTTATTGATGGATATCTCAAAAACACTGAAAAAATTTTTTTGTTAGATTAGATCAGTTTCCTTTATTTATATATTTTCCTAATGACACAATTTTCTACTTTTCAGTCTTTTTTTTACTTATCTGATGATAACATACCAAAAATTATTATGAAATGTTTTTCCACAAAATATTTTAAATGATGAGAAACTATGCGCAAAAATTTGTTATTGGTACATAAAAAAAAAAAAGAATTATTTAATTATTAATTTAAAATGTAGATTTGTACAAATAAAATAATAAAAAAGGTTAAAGGTTACAATTATTTAAATTTATCAAAATTAAATAATTTAATCAATTATAAATGTAAATTGTTAGAGGTGAAAATATTTCGTAAATTTTATAAAATAAATTTTAAATTGTATAAATTTTACATTGAGCAATGATGACACTAGTCCAACGTAAAAGATTTAGAAAATTTGGTAGTTTTTTTCTAGAAAATCTAGGCTCTAGTACACAGGACAAAATGATTTTATTCATTCATGAAGTTGAATGAGACATTAGTTCAGTAATAACTATAATTATGCAGTGTTCGGCTGTAGGGTACAACGCGCTCACTAATTTTTTACCTACGTACGTTTTAGTATCAAGTCCCAATTCTTTACACTTTCTTAGAATAAACGAATTTTTAAAACTACAATCCTGGAATTGTTGCAATTAGTTCAGTAATAACTATAGAGTTTCCGAATCTATATCAGATACAATTCTCCGAAATACAATTTATCGTAAAAATGGAATCTTAAAAACAAAGTTTAATTCAATCATTATGACCAGTTTATCGTTTGGATAATATTGAAGAAACTTTAATTAAACTATATCGAAAGGAATTCTAAAAGGATTTTCGGCTTTACTTAATCTATACTAAAATTTAAACTTACATTAAAATCAGAAACTAATTTAGACTTCTTTTTAGATATAAAGTAAAACTCTTAATGTATATCGTAATCATAATCGTAATTATATGCTTATTAGTTACTGGAGATACCTTACATGATAATCTAGGACAATATTAACAAGCACTGAAGAATGTATTTTTTTAAAGGTAAAAGCTGGTGCAATCAATGCCATAGAAACATTATGTAAAAAATTAAACAATAAATATAAAATTACACGTAATTTTATTTAATAAATATGTTCCACAAATTATCCACGACTTAATATAAATTAAATCAACATAAACTTATGGAAAAGCTGTTTAAATATTAATATTTTCTTAATATTTGATGCTTAAGAAAAACTAATATTTATTTAATTTGAATTATAATAAACTATATTAAATACGTTCAAGAAATGATATTCCTCAAAACTACTTTTTAACAAACTACGAATATTGGGTTACCCTTATTTTAAAATTCCGTATACAATTATCAATTTTAACTTCCGAAATCTTTGTCCAGTCAAAATTTAGATATAAATACTTTCAAATTCTGATAAAGTTCCCTGTGAAGCCATTTGTACTAAATGAAAAGTATTATAATATATCATGCAAGTATATATGCTATTTTTTCTCAATGTAGATCAGTTCGACCAATATTTTAACATGAATTTTTATTCGTAGCATAATTCTGAAATGAAAAGATTAAAAATAAAGTAAAAACCTAACAAATTAATCTATATTTATTAATAAATTAAATTAGTTGGAATTAAATAAATTGAATCTTTCATTACTGTAGAATAAATTGAATATTCTTTTACAAAAAAATGCATTTTAATTTTATAATACAAGTCAAACAAAAATTTCATCATTTAAATTTTATATGTGCACTTTACTGGTTTTTCCTATTCTATACAAAGGCGTATCATCAAAGTGTGCAAATCTTACATTGCATAACCACCACGAAAATATTTTGGTGAAATACTATATACAAACAGAAAATTTAGTTTCATTACTATTAAAAGATTGATACTCAGTCGATTACTAATATTATATAATTTTAAAATTCTATATTCTTACGTTTAACGATTCTCACTTAATTTTTATAATTCATAGTGTAAAGTGCACCACGATATACACAACCAGAAATTAGCTTGTCTTTGCGCCATATCCGCAACGGCAACCAAATAAGAACTACATCTCTATTGAATCATTGAATGTGGGTGGATGTATGGATAAGTTGTATGGCTGTGTTCCGTGCTGTCATTTATTCATCATTGAACTCTACATTCCGGAGAAATATGTGGAACAATTAGATTGTTAATACTGTTGAAGCTATAATGCTTAACTTTATTAATTAATAAAAATTGAAGATATAGTAAAATTTATTAAGTTACAAAAAGAGTAAGTTGAGCAAATTGGCTAGTTATATTTTATATTATAAGAATATATGAAAGTAGACCACAATGTAACATGTTATTAGAAGTAGAGTGAGGCAGACAGAAATATAGATACAGAAATATAGATGGAAGAACAATATAAATATGTAATAAAATTAGAAATAATAAATAAGTGGAATGGGATCGTTAGAAGAAAAAGAAGTGTCAATTAATAACAAATTACTTAAATAATCATAACTGAAGAATGTTTTGAATAATGTTGCTGTCAAACTTATTCACATTTTGAAATTTAATAGAATTCTAAAGAATGACTAGAACTGAGTTCAAAATATCGATTCTAAAAAATTTGGGATTATAGAATTTCTAAATATATTTGGAATAAGTATTTCATATTAAACTTCCCCCAGGCAAAAGAATACTTCTCAATTACACACATGCAAATGTAATTGAGGGTTAAGTTTAAAAAATAGTTTTAAAAAAAACAAAACGGACTTTTGTTAAAATCGATGTAGGGTATGGTAACTCCTCAAAAAATAAAAATATATTAAAAAAGTTATGAGTAAATTTAACCTAAAACCAAAAAAAACACTACAAAACAAATATAGAGGTGGAAGTCGTTCGTAGAGAGCTAAACCTCACACTGAACTGTAACGCCATTAGAAGAAGATGAAATATCAATTAATAACAATTAATAACAAATTACTTAAAAAATCATATCTGAAAAATGTTCCTATCAAAAATATTTATAAAATAATCTAACTACAATTGAAAGACTAAGATTTGTTGTGATGCTACGCCACTGATTATATTTATATACAAATACTACTATCTTTTTACACAATAGTATAAAATTCTACTACTAAATTTGTAGTACGATACTCAATTCTATAAAAAAACGTTGCATTTTTTTTAGTAAAGTGAATTATTTATTTCGTTCGCACATTCAATTTTGAATTTATAATGTAACTTTCCATATTTTTTCTACTATTATATTTTCTTTTCATATTTAATATAAATAATGTAGACATTGATAATATATATATATATAAATTTAAAAAAAAAAATTAATTAAAAATGTAAATAAAATAAAGAACTTTATGCAAAACTTATTCAGTTAAAATTCATACAGTATACAAATAATATTATAGTATCATAAGTATTTAATATTACACGAATAACTCTTATATTATACAGAAACCCTAAAACTGACACTCATTTTGAATAATAATTTATGAACAAAACATTCAAAAAGTTTTTAATTTTAATTTATATTATTAAATATTTTATATAAATAAAATAGATTCATAAATTCAAAAAAAAAAAAACAATTTTTTATCGTTTGGTATAATTTCAGCGATTATAATTATTTGGATAGGTGTAAAAAGACGAACAAAAAGAAAACTGTTAATAAAAGGATAGCTGAAATATCGGAGTTTGTTAAAACTATCACAATTTAGCGACCTCCACTCAACACAGAATTCCATTTAAAATCCTATAACGCAATTACTATATCGTCATATGTGAGAAGCGAATTGTCGTAAGCGTTAGATACGTCAATTTGAGAGTACTGATATAGGAAGATAGAGAATTTAATTATCTATCACCTTGTGTTCAGACGGTTTTGGTCTGAAAATATCTTGATTACTTTTTAATTGAAATTCAAAATTGTTGTAAGTTGTATTTATAAAAAATAATTAACTGCGAAATGTTGTATAAATATTTTATACAGTATTTTGGTGTTGTAGATTAGTACATCCTATAAATTGCAAAATGTTGTATACATACTGTAGGAACAAATTTTTACTATAGATTTCATTATTATGTAATATTCAAATTGTTGTATCTTTTTAATACGACAAATTTAAAAATAAATTACTATACAAATAAGTTAATTTCTAATTATTGTATGTTAACTATACAACATTTTGTGGTCTAAAATAAATTGTTGTATCTAGAACAAAATTTACTTTTCCATAGATTTAAATACAAAATTAAATTATCGTACGTAAAGTTTGTCATGCATCACTAAATTAAACTTTAACAATCCCCCTATTTTATTTTAGACCAAAGTAATTATTGTTTTAGATAGCTGAATAATCCACCTTTGTAATAGAGCATTGATGTATTGGAGTTACAAAATTATTTCTTAAGATACATGCATTTAAGAACTCAGCAAAAATTTAAAAAAACTTCACATTCATTTATCTCGGAACTTGATTTTTGCAGTTACCACAATTCGCTTCTCACACGACGATATGAGATATTGCTAGTACACAGGTAAATATTTTTGAAATGTAAAAATAAAAATTAATTTAAATTGATCTTTTCATTCACAAAACACTTAATATTTTTGATATCACTCCACATAAAATTGGCATTTATATTTTTCATAAATTCTATTATATATTATGTACTTGCTGCAGTGCATTTAAAAAACTTTGTTGAAAAGTATTTTAAACTGATATAAAAAAATACTTGAATCAACATCAAATGGTATCATAATTAATGAAAGATAAACTTAAACTTTTGAACCAGAGTTTACTCTAATTAAAATTGATGACAAATGTTTAAAAACAAATAATAATGTTTAGAATTGATGTGAATGGTCTTCGCAATATATTCTTACAGCTATATAATATTAAAATTTTATTGATTTGACTAGACAGAATTTAAGGCAGTATTTTTCACGTAAACCCTAATTTTTAGCTCAACAACATTTTTTCGAATCAATCTAAAGCCGAACTTTAATAATAAATTTAATATAATATTAGCAAAGCCGCATAAGTAATTGACAAGTAATTGAAGTTATGCATAAGTAATTGAAATTAATAAAGTAACAAGTAATATATATAGTTAAATATCATGGAATACAACTCATCAACAGGAATACTGTTGTAGATTATAGGTCCATCATAAAATGCAACTTATAATCTCTTCCTATTATAAGATACAAAAATTAATAATTTTATTAAAATACAAAAAATTATAATTTAAATAAATATTATATTAATATTTTTGTAATGAAAATATCGATTGCTAAAATTGGAATTACTAAATTAGAAAATTGGCAACATAGATTACTTTCGTTATCAAGTTGAAGCCGGTAAATAAATAATTTATTAAGTTAAGTTATTATAATTAGCGTCCATCAGCATCGACGTTTGTTTACGTGATATCATTATTATCAGTAATACCGACAGTAAATTGCTTAATAAAAACTGTCGCAGAATTTGTCCAGTGCCACCAGTTTTTCGGCGAACGTGTAATATCAACATTTAGCTATAGAAATTAAAAATCTTTTTTTTTTCAAATTTTGAAAATCTACAATAAATAGAGTTTGAAGATATGAGTTGAGCTCAGTTGTTAATATCGAATTATTTTTTTTTCAGAATTTTGGGATCACAATTTCGAAATATATTTGGAATATTTCATATTATAAATTATAACCTGCAAAAAGAATATTTCTCAATTACACACATGTTATTGAGACTTAAGTGAAGAAAAAAAAATATTAAACAAACCTTTGTCAAAATGAATTTACGGTATGGTAAACTCCTCAAAACATAAAAAATTGTATTAGAAAAGTTAGCCTGAAACCAATTAATTTGCAATCCCTTTGTTATTTCTGAAATATATATCTAAGAAATAGTTTAATAATATTTTTTGAAATTAAATTTATTTATTTGGTAATATAAAATTGGTTTATTTGGTAATATAAAATTGAGACTGTTTATATTACCAAATAAACCTTTTATATTTTCAAAAAAATTCCTAAAATTTACAACTTTCGGTACTATATATAAAATATATTTTCTTAAATTATTTTTGGAATTTTCTTTTTATCCAACAAACAAAATTATTTATGTACAAATCTTCATATTTATAGTTTTTATTTTCTTTAATTTTCCAATTTTTTACAACAACAATAACAACAACAAAAAGTATTTTTGATAAAACTAAATTATTTTCGAACAATGTATAAGATTTTATATTGTCAAATATTTTCTTAAAAGAAAAACTTTTTCCAGTGTTCTACTATTAAATATGAAAATTTCGTATTTCTATTATAAGATACACAATCATAAAACATAAAACATTTTAAGTTCTCTATACAACAACAAAAAAAAGGGAATTGAATAAGAAAATGTAATTTTTATTTTGCATTTTATATTTGTAAAACTTTATTTTGTGGAAACACGATTTGTTTTTTAAAGTTTATTACAAAAAAGAAAGAGTCCTAAATTAATTATTTAAAAATGATTTTAATTTTAATTGATTTCATATAAATTTTATAAATTATTTATAAACAATTTAGATTAGATTTCATTGAAGTGATTATTGAACAATTTAGAATTAATTTTCATTCACTATGAAGTGTTGTAATGGAAAGAAAGATCGATTGAAAAATTTAAAAATTAAAGATTTGTTATACAACTTGCTAACACTACAAACTTACTTTGCGTATAGCAATATCTAATATTAATTATTATCTCTGATTTTAAATTTGGCAACACAAATTAATTTCGTTATATATAATTGAGGTTGGTAAATTCAGGTGATCTCTATTAAAATTTTCCAATAAATAATATGTTTATTATTTTTAAAAATATGTCTTAAAAAATAATAAGTAAAAAGTTTATGCATTTATGTAATAATGTAATTCAATAATGCTTTATTTTTCTGTAATATTTGATTTTTTAGACATTTATGAAATATTTCCTAACAATTAAGTTAACCCAAGAAAAGTGAACAATATGTTCTACCCGCACTCATTTGGTTGGGCTTGCATGATAAATTTTCACAACAATCGTTATCCTTAGTTTTGCATTCAGCACCATTTTGTTTGCATGCTATTACACCTGATGCGCCCAAAGCCATAAACATTATAACCAAGAAAAGTACACGCATTTTAGGATTTTAAATTCTAATAATTAAAAAAAAATTTATAAATTTTATATTAAATTAAAATAAAGAATAAAATAAATTAAATATTACTTACAG
The DNA here is from genome assembly GCA_963920725.1 of Rhamphomyia laevipes. Classification (NCBI taxonomy): domain Eukaryota; kingdom Metazoa; phylum Arthropoda; class Insecta; order Diptera; family Empididae; genus Rhamphomyia; species Rhamphomyia laevipes. The sequence goes on along the minus strand of OY987256.1, from coordinate 5,175,176 downwards.
TTTCAATATTTTGAATATTAATTAAAATTGTTAAGATATGTTTCAGCTTTTATAAGTGATTTATCAAGGTTAGATATAATCAGGGATGTAGTTGGGTACGTAATATGTAAGCATTTGGCCTGACTAATCTTATAATTATAGAGAAAAACTTTCAAACACGATCTTTTAACATATTTTAACAAATTTTTCCAGAAATTCGGGAAATTGAATTGTTAATTATGGAATTTTATAAAAGTCCACCATTTTTACAAGATCTAATTAAATGTTTGCGTGAAATTTCTGTACAGTATTAGGCATCTGTCATTTTTGGTAAATTGAGTGCCAGTAGTTAAACTATTACCTTTATTAGTATAATATATATTCAATGGACCAATTAAATCAAAAATAAATTTATTCGAAATCATCTGAGAACTTTAATTACTATTTGGTTTTGATCTCACCGGAAAAATTTAACAACTTCATCACTGGAAAAAAACATTAAATTAACGTGATAAATTTATTTATTATAAATATTTTTTTATATTTTTTGTTTCCCAATTTATCGTAAGACGCAAATTTATTAAATCAATATAGAAAATGTGTTTAAATATTTAACTTTATATTTTAGAAATTATTTAATGATACATAATTAAAAAATAAAACGTATATCAAAAAAAAAACTTTGAATTCAATATTTTGAATAAATAAGTATGTAATTAATAAAATTTAGTTAAACATACAATATATTTAGTTGCCTTGCTGTAGAATGGGAAATTCCAAAAATAACAGTTTTTAATATAATTTCTTACCCCAAATCAGCAAACTTATGCGGATATCCAACTATCAAATAATTTATGGATATCCAATAGGTAAAAAATTTCAAGGTTTGCTATAAGACAAATTTAGAAACGTTCTACCAATGAACACATATAAAAGTTTCTAACTGTGGGGGCAAACTTGTTGTTAGTTTCAACAGTGATGTATGCCCAACAGTGTTTTGTAACAAACAGTGCTTTGTTAAAAATTTCACATCTTTTAAGACACGAATAATGTAATTTATATAATTCGAAACGAAAACTGCCTATCCTAGAACCCCTATCTGCCCCCCATAATTTCAGGAGCACCAACTAGAACACAAAATTAACTTCTGTATAAAAGTTAATAACAAGCTGGTAATAATGGACTCTAAAACACATAAAATATAAATAATATATAACAGCATGGACCCAGTTAAAATACGGACTCATAATCATAAACCCAACTTGTGAACCAAACTTCATTGTAATCGTATAATAATTAAATGTTTTAAAAAACATCGCATTATAATTACATGCTTTAAAACATAAGTTCTTCGGCAACTAATTTGCTCATATGTCATATCTTAGTTTTCCATTAATGGACTGAAATTTCAGCAGCACCAACTACATAGATGACAAAATTAAACTATGTGTGAAATATCATTCCAATCAGAAAAGAATTAATGTATAGTGTATAAGAGCAGTTTTCTTCAACATTGCATTTAGATATCACAGATAATCATATTACACGACAAATAATCATTTAACTTCAATAAGAGTATCCAAAATTTGGGTTCCTTGTAAAAGATTATCAGCGGCAACAGTCTCAAATGTCGCGAAAAGTTGAAGACCATTTGATTTGAACTTATGAACTATAATTGGAGATTTTAACATATGGAACCACTGAACTATACTGACATCGGCATCAACCTGTTCTTTCAGTATTACCGACATTAATCTGTTCGATTCAGTATTTAGAATACCCTCTGTGCTATCATCTGACATTAGTTAAAGTGTAATCAAATATTGTAGGCTTTATAAAACGTGTATTTAAGAATAAATCTTGATGGATTTATTCTATAGGAAAGTATAATTTTATATCGGAATGGAATGAATAAAATCAACAGCATAGAAATCTGAGTTTAAAAATAAAATATACTTACTGATATTTCCGAATGTCAAAACCAATTCTTTCTAAATTTAACAATATACTTACAAAAATAATAAAATTTTAAAAATATTATTTCTCTTTTATCAATTTCTTTAAAATATATTTTAAGAAATTTATTTATTAAAAATATTTTATATTTTTTGTTTTTCAATTTAGTATTCGTAGAATTACCACATTTATATTCTTTATAATAATATATCCATCTAAGCATTCATCAGCACTGCATAATGATTTATTTTAATTTCCTTATATAAAATCCGGTGCAATCAAACCTATACATAATAATATTATTACCATTTTATATTTCGGAATGTTGAAATTATGTTTCGTTACGCAGAAACTGTTTAAATAAGTAATCTATATTTTAGAAATTATTTAATGATATTTCAAATAAAACTTTATGGAAAAATTACTCTTAAATTTCATATTCATTTATTAAATATTCTTTAAAAATGTGAAGCATAAAACATTTTTATTGATCCTTAAAATACAATAAAATCACGATAAAATCAATTTCTCGAATATTATTTAAGGCGTATCAAGTTCTACCTCCATAAGCTCATTCTGTTTTTGAAAGGACTGGTTTACATTTGCACAGTTTAGGTCCAGCTTCACTTCTCTGGTGAGTGCACATTAAACCCTTACAGTAATCCTTTTCATTAGGTACGCATACTGCATTCTCTTTTTTGCACACCATGACAGCCGGTGCAACCAATACCATAAACATTATAAGGAAAAAAAGCACACGCATTTTATGATATTTTTGTATTATAGTTTCTATAGTTAAATTATTCAAACTACTTCAAGATCTTGAAATACACTTAAACTTCTTAAGATATTTTTCAAGTTTTATATAGGAAAAATTTTCAAAGTTAGATATCAGAAAAATTGAAAAAAAAAAAATATTAAAAGTGATATTATTATCACGTTTATTTCATATTTTGTTATATAACTTACCCGTCAAAAATGAGTTTATTTAATAGATATTATGTGCGAAAGCTGTTTAAATATTTAACGTATATTTTAGAAGTTATTTAAAAATATTTTTCAAATAAAAATTTAACAAAAACTTTTGTTTTATTTAGAACTGTCCTAGCAACAAATTTAAATTGTTGGCATAAATAAAAAGATAATTTATTACCAGAATCGAATATGTTATGGATATCCAAATATACCACGTAAAATTCTTTGTTCTTCAGGTTTTCTAGAACGATAAACAAAATTCTGACAATTTTAATTATACCCAGACCTTGTATGATTATCCAGGACTATCATCACCTATCACAAATCAAAATATAGCATCACATTACTCCATTGTCACTGTGACTGTCATATATAGGGATTATCTTTCCGTGGATAGCTAACTTGGCATTACATAAAACTGAAATATATTTGTAATTACATTTAAATATCATAGATGCCCATGTGATTGCCACTCGTAGGTCGTGATGATTATCGAATGAAGTGTTTCCTGTTGCTGTTTGTTGCGTGAGTATAAATAATATAATTCTATACTTTATTATTTGCTGTTCATTTTCTGTTTACAGAAAAACTTAAGTAGAACCATCTCCATGAATCAGTCCGGCTTTGAGACGTGCCTAGGTTATCAAATTTTTGTACTAAAATAATCAGTCCAGTTTTTAGAATATCTTAAAAAATTGATTGCTCATCGCGCTGTGAACCGTTCTACATTGCAAAAATTTTATAATTTAAATGAGGCAAAGGATAACTGCTATTCTATCTTTATGATTTGCTATCTTCTGACATTGGTAAAGTGTAATCAAATATTGTTGGTTCTATAAAACAAATATTTAAGAATAAAAAATGCTGATGGATTTTACAGAAAAGTGTAATACATTTATTATTTTGGAATAGATGGGATAAAATCAACCAGAAATGATTGCGATAATTGCTAAGTTGCAGCTAAAGGTGGGTATAATAACGATAAAATATACTTATAGATATGACAAAACTAATTCTTTCTATACTTATCAATATTTTTAAAATCAAATAAATATTACCAAAAAAAAAATGTCCAGTTCGAAAATTTTTTTATTGGATGAAGTGATAAAACGTGCACAATATTTTATTAGTTTTTTAAATTGTTAAAAAGTTTTTGTTTTTAAAGGTATAAAAAAGAGGCCATCTTCATGTTCAAAAACAAACAAAAAAAAAAGAGTCATGTATGAAAACCACAAAAATAATATGTGAAAAAAGAAAAATTTTGTAAAATTTAAGAAAAATGTTAAGCTATGATTTTGCTCTCTGTTATTATATATAATTTCATATGACAAAAAAGACGGAAAAGGAAATATTGCTTCAAGCTATTAAGATACGGAAAGTGTTAAAAATACAGAAGTTTTACATTTTGTAAATGTCTTTTGTGTACAATTACTTGCAGAAGTTATTTAACAATGTTAATTACACTTCTTTGAAACTTTCTTGTCTATGATTTTGTTATTTATAATAAATAAAAATTCTTTAAAAAATTTAAAAAAATAATATTTTTTTTTATTTCATATAAACTTTAGAAAATTTTACAAATGACACTAAACAAGCATTTTAGTTTATTGTGATCGCAATAAATCTTTATGTAATATATTATGATCTCAAAAGAGATAGATAACATAACATCGAAAATACTAATTGAAATTAACGCACTGCGTTTGAATTAACAAAATGAACTAAATATGATCTCAATTTTATACTGCAAAATAGGGGATTGCAAGAGTCGTTACTACTAATGTGCCAAGGTTAGATATAATCAGGGATGTGGTTGGGAACGCAATATATTAGCATTTAGCCTGAATGTGTTACAAATGTGAAATAACATTTATTAGTGTAATATTATATAAAATTTTGATTTTAAATTATAAAATTTCCGCAATGTAGAACGGTCCATAGCACAATGAGTAATCTTATTTTAACAAAAGTTTGAGAAACATAACAATTTCGCTAAGCTATTCTAAAAACAGAACCAATTACAATGTTAAAGCACAGGTTTTAGTAAAAATTTCATAAACTAGGCACATCACAAAACCGGATCTAATCATGGGAAGCCTATATGTTTTAGTTATTCTGTAAACAGAAAATTAATAGGAAACAATAAAGTATATAGGATTATATTAGTAGCTATGATAACTGCTCGTATAGAAACAAATAAATCACGCAACAACCAGCAACAGAAAACACTTCATTCGATCTACGAAAACTTTCAAACGCGATCTTTTAACATATTTTAATAAATTTTTCCAGAAATTTATTGTTTATTATAAATTTGAATTGTTTATTATGGAATTTATATGAGAGTCCACCATTTTTACAAGATGTAATTAAATGTTTGCGTGAAAATTCTGTACAGTATTAGACATCTGTCATTTTTGGTAAATTGAGTGTCAGTAATAACTATTACCTTTATTTGTATAATATATAATCAATAAACGTTATTATAATTATGCTGTACAATTTATTGAAAAGGGCCAATTAAATCAAAATAAACTTTAAAGGAAACCATCAAAAAACATTAATTACTATTTGGTTTTGATCAAACTGGAAAAATAGCTACATCACTGGATTGATATAAAACATATTTATTTAAAAAAAAAAAAAAAATGATAAATTATAAATATTTTTTATATATTTTGTTTCTCAATTTATCGTAAGACGCAAATATATTAAATCAATATACAAAATGTATTTAAATATTTAACTTTATATTTTATAAATTATTTATTGATATTAAAAAATAAAACGTATATCAAAAAATTAACTTTGAATTCAATATTTTTTAATATACATATGTAATTATTATTGAAATTATGTTGAGAACCGGAAGAATCCAGTATTCATAAAGAAATTCACTTTCTACTCTGGATAAATAAAATGTAAATGGAGAACACTTTTATTTTGTAATAATTTCAATTAATATCAATTTTGGCCAGCAGATTCTTTTACCGATTTATGTGCCGCTTACAAATATAAAGAAAATTTAATAGCTATTAAATTAAAATATAGAAAATTTCTGAAAATTTAATAGCTATTATCGCAAATACATAACTTAAAATTTGGTCTTTTCCCTATATGATACAATACACAACCACGGAATAAAGGTGATTATAGTCATAGTCGAATGTTGCTATATCAGTTGCAACATTTGAAAATGTTCACCTGATTACATAAATTCAAAACTAACCAAACATATATTATGTTTCTAGTCTATAGATAAACTGCCAAAAAATAGTAATTCCATACAATTATTCTGTTAAAGAAATATTTTGCTGAATTAAATTTGATGGATACTTTATAAAGAATTCATTTAAGTGTTCACCAGGCTCTAATTCACAAATTTTAAGTAAACGTAATTCAATTTTATTCCTTCTTAGAATCTAAATACTTTATTTTAATTATGTTGTTCTGTATTCATTGGAAACTAATGCATGGTAAATGAATGAATGAAACCATTGTATTTCTATAATAGAAATACAATGACAATGATGAAACTAATGAATGAAAAACAAATCCCCTGACTGGTAACTAACTGGTAACTATTGTTATTTATCTTCTCACCTTTCTATATAAATTAGTAAGTACAAAATCCAAACTGAATTATTGAAACGAACCATTTATAGTGAATCGTGTATCGTAAATTTGATTTATTTAAAATTTTAATATTTTGCATTACTAAATTTCACATATAGATGTCCCCTTAAAAATTTATATTTTGTTATTGCTGTAAAAGTTAAGAAATATTTTATATTTAAAAAGTTACTGCATATTATAAATTGAATTACTGAGCGATCTGTTAATCGTTCCCCTTCTATCGGAAAATATTAGTACAATACAAAAGAGTTGTAATCCTTCAACTGAAGAATTTTGCCTGGGTAGAGGAGGATTCAAAAGGCTTTTGGTGCTTTTGGTTGGTTTGGTTGGTTATTGCATGGAAAAAATTTAAAATAATTCAAAAATTCTGTGGTTTCTGTTTATAATCAAATACAGAGTGAACAATTTTGAACTGACTAATATAAAATGTATATAACTTTTGTAATCTTAATCTTTTATTCATTTTTTTTTTAATGTTTGGAAAATAACATCATTAAAATTAACTCCACTTTCTTTTGTTGACAAGAGTAATGGCTCTTTCTAAAGCTTTTTACATTACGGTACGCAATTTTTCTATATCCAAATTTTTTTTTTCTCAAATATTTCGCTTAAGCTCCTGAATTGTTTGTCTTGTATTCAGGTAAACCCGTCCCTTTAAGAGTAGCTCCACAAAAAGTAATAAGATGCGGTTAAATTTTGGGAACGGATAGGCAATGGGAAATTTGCATTTTTCGAAATATAATTCGCTCATCCAAATTATTTCGTGTGGCTCCATCTTATACTGGAAACATAATATGTCACGGTTATTCCGAACTGCCTGACGTAAAAAATTCTCTATCATGGCCCGGTTTACTTCTTTAGAGATAGTTTGTAAATGTTCTTATGGACCTATGAATCTATTGCTACTAAATCTGTGCTAAACAGTGCATCAAACTGAGTGTACTTAATTGATGTTGATTCAACGTTCTCAGATTTTCCGTAAACTAAATTCGACAGATGTGTTTACGTATATTTTATGAAACAAATAACATAAATTATAATAAATAATCAATTCTCAACGAATTTATAAACTAAGGTAATTTTTTGAAGTGGATTATTAAATCTATCAATCAGTTAGTTAGTCATCCACTCATATCCTATTGAAATCCAGTCATATTTTAAACCCATATTATACTTGTAAAACAAACTTCAATGAATTAGCTATATTTAAAATAGTTTTTAATTCATAATTAATAATTTTATAAAAAATAAATATCCGATTTATAAATGATATGTAATTTTTCTCTCAATTCATTTTTTTTCTGTATTAAGTATTTTAACTTATAATTCAAAATTCACGACAAAAAGAACATGAAAGAGTTATGTAAATAAATTTATGAAAAATTTATGAATAAAAAATACAAATATACTTTTAAAAATATTAATCATGCGCGTACTTTACGAAATATATGACAGAAACAGAAGTTTGTGGTAAGAGTTAGCAGGAAGTACAAGTAATTACTTCCATTAATTAATTCAACATATTTTTATTTAGATGTTTTTACAGTCTTGTGCATCGAGTTCGAGTAACAGAACAGAGTAATTTGATAATAGTTGTTGGTAAGAAGGGTTAGGGGTACAATTGTAATGCAACATTTTTGATTAGTTTATTTATGTAATCATTCAAATTATTCTATTAGTTTAGTATCATATGTTGAACATTAAATTTTTCAATTATTATATTTGTTATTACATTTAAAGATATTAATGCAGTTTAATAATTCATCCAATTTTGGTAAAAAATTTAGAAAATTAAGTATATTATTCAAACAAATTGATTATGATGACTGGCAGTTTTGACTGGCAGTTTTGATATTATTGCCTAATTATACTGATAGCTTCAATTTTGATGAATTAAAATGTAAATATATAAAGGCTAATTATTACAAAGTATATAACTTATAATTGAAAGTCCCCATAATATATCTCAATCGGTTGCACAACTTTTCAATCGTTGAATCGTATTTTGACATCAATATATATGAAAGAACTTTTAAGAGTATGCAGTTTGGAGGACTATTTAATTCCATCCCCATAAATCTGAACTTAATATAACCTCCAAACAAAGATAGACAGATCGAAACTATTATAATTTGTTATTGAAACTTATTTTCCTCATCTCATATTGTCATTTAAAATTGATTTTTAATATTTTATATTAAAATATATTATTAAATCAACAGTCAAAAAATATTTTAAGAGAATTAAAAATTTAAGCTATAAGCCTCGCTCTGTCTCTCTCTGTAAACAAAATTTTAAAGAGAATATTGTCAATTTTTATTACTATACACTATAAAAATTCAAAATATACAAAAAACAAAACTATTTTAAATCTTTTTTATGCTACCCATACATTATACAACCTGGTTGTCAACGTGTTTTATATGGGTTTTTATTGATATAAAACGTCAAGAAATGTTATTTTGGCTGTACAACTTCGCCATACACTATACAACATATGCGTAATACATAAATTAAAATATATTTTAATATTTATTCAATTGATTTGGTTGTCAACGTCATGTAAGCTTTCCTGGAAGTTTGTTTCAACGCAAGTTATGCAGGCGTAACAATTAGAATGTTCGTTAAACCCGTAGCAGTCTGTCTCAAAGTTTCAATAGTGCGTTTGACATATATATGACATATTAAATTATAGTTCTGACTAGATTTAACGTATCACAATTCACATTTTCACAATTTCAATTAATTTAGCATCAAGACTTAATTACTTTGATTAAAATTTATAAATTTATTTGTTAAATTTAGTTGTCAACGTGCTCAACGTGGGTTGAAAATTCAAATTATTATTTTTTTTTTAGTTTAACTGGCTTGGCTTCCATACAATTAGTTGATTTTTTTACTCACTTTGAACTTCATCTAGATAGATTGTTTGCGCTGAAACTACATTGGCTATTACCCACAAACGATACAACATGAACAAGTTCGTTAACACATTAATAAAAATGTTGTATAATGTATGGGCAGCTTTAAAACCACACAAATAAAATATATCTTCAAACAAAATAAAAACGCCGGCACTTTCATACATTATATAAACAGCATTTTATGAATCTCTGAGATTCAGTTAGAGTCTGGAATTCAAAAGTGTCGGTTCGTCAATAAAATCTCAATCTAAATAAGTAAAAGAAAACATAATAATAAAAAAAAAAAAACTTAATTAATTAATTTTATTTTAAAGATATATTTGTGTAATTTTTCTTTGAATAATTTAAAAACGCAAAACAAATCACTACTTTTAGTACTAACACTTAGTGAACTGAGTAACGATATAAATTATATGAAATTTTTTATTCTGATTGAATTAACAGAAAACAATTAAAAAAACATAAAAAATTAGAATTCAAAATTATAAAAATTTAATTTTTAAAAATTAAAAATAAATAAAATTTATTTAGTGAAAATGTTTCCTGTACGAGAAACATTAATTAAAATATAAAATATTAAAATTTTTGTTAATAAAAAATATTATTAATTAAAATATTTTTTAATTAAAAATTTAATTCTTGTTTTCTTTTGTTCGTGTGGGTGTTTTAATAAAATTTTGTATATAATATACAATAAAAATATTTATAAATTTTATTGTAAATAAATAATTAAGTAAAATAGTTAAAAAAATAAATTTAATTTATTAACAAATTTAAAAAAAGTGTAAAACAATAAAAATTAATGACGAAATATTCGAATATTAAATTAAATAAAAAATAAATATTAATAATTAAAAAAGAAAAAAAAAATTTATTTAACAAAATAAAATCTTAAAATATAAAAAAATTGAGTTTTAGATTTTATTTATGGAATTTAAAATATCGTCTTGTAATATATTTTTTAAGTGTATATACATTTTATAATTGGTAGGTTAAATCTTACAATATATCTATATATAATTATATGTATATACATATAACTAATGTCTATTACTCAATTATTTTTCATTCAATGTATTTAACACTATGATTGCCACGCTAATTCAAAATGACTAACACTATTACTTGGTTAACAAAACGGACAGGAGGAGAACATAACCAAAATTACTGTCTTATCTATGTAGTACTATACATTGCAGTGATTTGACACAAATCGTACTGCAATAGAGTTCAGTTTTTCATATTAATCTGAATTTCAATGTGTCTCACGAACGATTCACGTTGAGCAATTGGATTTATATTAATAAATAACTACGTCGTTAAGGAGATTGTATTAGCTGCAATATGTAGCACCAAAAATACATTTAATATCTTGTAATTTAAAAAAATCGACTCGTGATTGTAAGCCAAGATTTGTGTTTTATTTAAAATTATTGGTCATCATATTATGCTGCGCTTTGTAGTTTGATATTAACTGTCTTTTCAATATAAAATCTTTTAAAATGTTTATTAATGTTCACCACAAAATTAGATTTATGAGAATAATTTATCTAAAAAAAACATGTTAAATCTTATGATTTGTCGCACAAAGACGTGATACATGAGCTTTTAGTATGTATAAGAATTGATTGTTGCATATTTTCGTGCAACATTATCTCTTGAAATTTTTGCTTTTTTTGCATGGACGAATATTTGACAAGGCATTGTCTGTATTATAACAAACCTATTATATTGTAGAATATGAGGAAACTTTTTAAACCTATAGAGTGCTATAGTGATTATATCTTTAGCAACATTCATTTACAGATTATTTCTTTAGCAACTTTATTTCATATTGCTCGATATCTAAGAGCTTCGAAGCTCTTACAACTGTATCCTAATTGGTGGAGAAATAAAAAGTAAATTATATTGTTAATACAGTTAAAATAAAGGGTACGATAAAATGGAAGGTAATTTTTTTGTAAGAGTGGCATTATCTAATTCCAAACCCTCTCACATTAATTGTATTAAATGAGTTCCTTAAAAAATGAAACAGCGGATAATAAATTAGTAATTACTGTAGTTCGTCAGAAGACTTCAAGGTAAAACATATCCAATGAAGGTAGTTCATATTACAAAAGATAATATAACTACTCCGTCCCATCAAGTGGAGTTGTATTAGTATATTCATGCCAATATAAACAAATAGAAAATAAAGATATATTGAAGAGTTTGAATAATCAGTCATCTTCTTGGCTATATAGTGTATACTGTATAGAATTTATTGTGTTACAAAGCGGCTTTCGAATAATATTCATCATTATTTATATTTTTATTAGAAACATTTTTTCTTTACATTGCATAATCCAAAATAATCGGTTGGCAGTCAAAGTGTTATTTACATTTTTATTTTATTTTTATTTTCTTCCATATCTTGAATTACTTGCTGATTTATATTATTTCATGTTTTTATTATTATTATTTTTTTATTTGTATTGCTTAGTTTGTTTTTCATTAATGTTTATTTTTTATGAATTAAAATACTAAAAAAAAATGGTTCACAATTGACAAAGTTATGGCATAGTTTTTGTAAACTGATGATTCATCTTAATAATAAATATTGGATTTAAATGTTTGGAGTTTTTTTTTTATTATTATTCATTTTGTTTTGTTACCTCATCATGCTATAAAAACGGTTTTTTTGACTACTGATTATTTTTACCTAATTATTAGCAGAGAATTTTATATATGAATATAAAAAAATAGGTTTTAGTAGTTGATTTTATATATAGAATTAAAGATTGGATGAGAAGAGAAGTGGTAATTTTAGTAGTATAATAAAAAATCTTTCGTGGAAATTATATTTTATATATTGTTAAAAGCATGTCGAAAATTTAACATTGTTGCAGAATTGCAAGCCAACTTGGTGTTGAAAGTTATAAAGATGGTCGCTAATTTAGATTTTTAGTTAATTTCAAGATATTATCATACATTTTATTTAAATCATGATTTCTGTGTATTTCTTATCAATGGCGTTACAGCCCAAAAATCGACTCTTGTCCTCCACAATGAAGTTTTGTACAATTTGAACCTTCCAAACCATAAGTTTCGCTATAGGGCACAAACATTTAATTTAAATAAGCTTTTAATAGTTAACCATTTGTTGTCTTTAAATCAAAATTATATATTGCAAATTTTATTACTAGTACACAATTTAAAGTATAGAGTCAACTTAAAGCGGCATCAATGTCTCGGTCTAGAGTTGATTAAACAGAGATTTTATCAAATCAAAAAAGTATTTAAAATTAAATTGATGTGGAGGATGAGAGGTCGTAATAGAGAAGATTTGGTGATACTGATTTGTTGAGCTTGATCTTGATCTAAATTTTACTGCTGATTGTATAGTTTCTATAATTATATCTGATTACAATAATTGTAATAAATTTTGTCTTAGATTTATTAATTTTATTAAAGGTTTTTTTTATATTTTCTTCACAACTTTGTTTGATCATTTTATATTAATCAGTAAATTGAGATTAGTTTTGTGTAGTTTTTGAACTGTATCAGAGATGATTTTGAATGCAAAAAAATAAAAATAAATATTTGAGCCATAAATGATCATAACATCATGAATTTTTTTGAAATATTAATTTAATTCCTTACCTATTTGTAATTACATTTTGATAATTTCTTTCCATTGAAATAATAAAGTATTTTGTTGTCAAAAGCATCGGCTGGGCATAGCAGTAATTTGAACCACAAAACGATAATTATAGAGGCTTAATAGGATAAACCTTTAACAAAACTGGAAAAGTTTATGTACTGGTAGTAATGTAAACAAATGTCTTAAATTTTCATAAAACTATTTGGTTATTTGGTATAATTATTTAAATTTGAGTAGTTTTTCCTTTACGCAACCTTTACCCAGATACAGATTTATAGGTATCAATTGTAATGTTGTTATATTTTAAGTTTTACCAATATGACCACCAATTCTCAGCATCTTCTTTTACGTTTTATTATTTTGATATGGAATCATCATTCCATTCATGTAAATTAAAAATTCAGCCAATTCTATTTTAGTAAGTAAAACAGTCAGTCCATTATCATTACATTTTCTAAATTTAATCAAACTTTAAGTATCCAATATATGAAGAAAAAAAATCTTGTTTTCATATAAATTGTGAAGTCATCAGCAAAACAAATCACTCAACTCCTTAAGTATTTGCCACAATTAAGTAATTGACATTGACACCTGAAACAAATTTGAATTATGTAATTCATTTTATCTAACTAAAATTAACCTTATTTATAAAAATGAATTAAAATCTTCACAAATTCGATATAACATAAAAAAATTAGAAGTTAAAAATAAGAGAAAGTTCCAATAAAAATGCATTTACATCACCAGAAATGAATTAAATATCGACACCATGGCACTTAAAAAAAGTCACACATAACATTTTAATTAATTAAATATATTTTTGAAATTATCAATATAATATATTAAAAATTTAAATCCACCTCCGCATTTGTATAAAATTAATTAAATATAAATCTATTAATGATATTCAATATAATAATAAAATAATAAAATATTTAAATTTTCATACTTGACAAAAAAAAAACCATATTAAAAAAATTGTAATAAAATGCCAAAATTAGGCGCCACATCTGAGTAATGGCGTCTGATTTGTTGTTTTAAGTTTTTCAATAACCGAGAAGTTAATAACTAACAATAACAACAAGAAACGAAAAAAAAAACAGATTTCGTCTTTCAATTTTGAAAGAAGAAATCAATAAATTTGAATAATTTATGATAAGCTTATAATTATTGAAAGCTTGTGATTAAAAATTTTTCCTAAGTATCAAAAATTAATTAATGTACAAAATTCATTGAACACTATCCACAATAAATATACAAACATCCAGGGTTGAAAAAGAGGTTAAATTTCCATTTTACACGACAATCCTTGTTATAGGATCGCATTTTCAAAATACGGTGATTCATGTAGAATCCATGTATTTCTGATTCATTATTAGGTTTCATAGGTGCCGCTATACACCCGGAATGGTCTATGCGAGGCTCTGTCATCACTATAATCTAACCTATCCTTATCCCTGTTTGATATGAGTTTGAAATGTTATAGTTTTTATATCATGAATTTCATGATGCAGTAAATCAAGGATGGAAATCCGGTTTGGTTGCGAAAGAATGGTGACTTAACCAACCGCTGCATTGTTAATTACGTACAATTCGGCAAACTGGTACCACTGATCTAACTAATATAAACAAGCAATCTCTTAACATAGCCACCATGACATATCGCCAGCTTCATTAGTTCATTTAGCTCAAAATATTATACCAATATTTTGAATTAGTTTAAAATCATATTATCTTCATCGAAAATTTTTCGTTAGGATCTATTTCAAATTTAATTAACAACCCTGAATTGCTGCTCTTAATTTTATTGTTGCGGCCTTCTGAAGAAGCAAAAACATTTACAAAAAAAAAAAAAAAAAAACATAAATAAAATGCAAATTATTTGTATCTTCTTTTTAGGTAGAAAAAATATATTAATTTAGCTATTTATAAGTAGCTTAATTCATTTCTAATACCATAATTATGAAATTTCGAAGAAAAGACGGCGAAAAAATGTATTTCTTTTGAAAACTGGTTTCAATTTTAAGCTTTAAAATCTTTATTTATGTAGAAAGAATAATAAATATTTTTTTTTAAAGAATAAACCATTAAATTAAAATTATTGCTGGAAGTTTGATACTATGGACTATAAAATTTTATACATTCTATTGAACAGAATAATTAAAGTTTCAAATATGAAGAAGAAAACTGATCTGAATCATAGTTAAGAAGTCTATAATAAGTGCAATTCACATCAGATCTAAATTTCAAATTAACTAGTCAAAGGTCTTGAAGAATGCTACGGATTTTCCAACTAAGCAATGCACGTACAGAATTATTTAGAATTTTAGAAGAAAAAGGAATAGAAACAAATACAATATTTAATAATGATTCTAATGAAAATATTTAATTTATTGGACTTTACTGGACCGTTGAGCTTCCTTCAGTATAATAATTCCTAAAACAAATAGCTGTAGTACAAGTCGTACAAGTACAAGTAGTAATACAAGTCATAACTCCAGAGAGTCATTTCATCTTCATTAAGTACAAGTTATTTAAATTATATTCTGCAGCAATAATGAATTTCAGCTTGTGGAACTATACAGCTCGTAATTTTGTAGTAATACAATATTGTAGTAAGTAAACTCCGGAGAGTCTATTGATCTTTATTAACGAAGCATAAGTTATTTAAATAATATTCTGCCAGGAACTATAATCAGCGATAACGAATTTCTCCTTGTATAATTTATCCAATCAAGCGATTGTATCGTTATTGAACTACTATTGCAGTCTTTGTATAAGACACTATTTAAAGCTGTGCACAGTGACGTAAGATTAAGGCTAAATTAACCAAACTTATATACATCTGCTCAGTTAATATAAATTTTATGAAAGCTAGTAGAATGTAGAATAAGTTTTTGTAGAATTTAAATTATTATTGCAACAAATCTTCTAAGTCTTATAATTAAAGCAAATAAATTAATCATAAAATAATAAGTTAATTGCAATTTAAATAAATTTTATTGAATAATTTAATATATTAAACAAATGATTTTTGTTTTTTTTTTTTCATAAGATTTATTATCTCTATTCAATTTTATTATTACCAGTTGCCCTTGCCACTTGCAATAGCTAAATCTTTGTAATTCAGGTGGCGCCCAGATTTGTATTTATTACATACATTGAAGCTTTTCTTATATACTATCGTACACTATGCTGCATAATTTATTTCTGGTTATATTTTCAAGTTTACATATTTTTAATGTCCATTTATATTCTCAAATTACGCGACTTTTCGTTAAATGTAATGTAATACAAGTCTAGCTTATATTTCTGATGCTCGGAACTTTTTTATTTTTTTTATTTTAAGTATTGTTCTTACTTGAGATATCCGTACAAATATAAATTCAATGAACTGAATGTGTGGCGTCTATACAACACAAAATAAAATGCAATACTCTATACCGGCTCAACGTCGCCTTTTTGGTAACATAGACTAAAATGATCTTTCAATCTGTGTTTACGAAAGGCACAGGAAAAATAAAATAAAAAAAAAATCCAACCAAATTAAATCTTTATGAGCTATCGAATGGCGCCACTTTAAGTATCACGATGTTTTTTTTTTGTTTGTTAAAATAAAGAAAAATTGTAAATGTTGATGATTATTATATGAATATAACAAAGTTTGGGTTTTATTTTTTTTTTTTTGCGCATTTTGTAATATAATCTGTAATGTTATTATTTACAATATCACTTTAGATATCGCATCAACAATTATTTTTACAACGTCTTCACAATTAATATTTTCTTTGATTTTACCTGTTTTTTTTTTTTATTTCGATCTTGGTAAGCAAATTGATTTTGGATCGTTTAAGCTTTTTGTAATTTTATAATATTGGGAATGAAAATGAATTGTAAGCACTTTACAAATCTAACTGAAAATATAATAATGTAAAAGATAATATTAATGACATTAAAACAAATGGGAATTTTAATAAAAAACGAAGAGCTACACTTGATAAATGCAGATGCAAATTTTATGCCAAGCAATTAAGTTGTTAATAAATAAAATATATAGAATTGATCTTTTCCAACCGCAAAGATAAGCATTGGTTTAACAATAATATAAGCTTAGCCAGGTGTTTGAAAAGATTCGAGTTTCGAAACTTTGAGTACTTCTAAAATGTATATTACATTTTTTAGGATATTTTAATATCTAGAAGAGTAAAGCATGCACAATCTCGGATTTATTATTGAGCACAAAGAAGTCACATTTTATTAAATTTGGCCATATTTTTATAAGACAATCTCATTTCTTAAGGCGAAACTCTTGCAAATTTGTGCACATATAATGAAATGTTTGAAATACTGATCCATTTGCTAATAAAATTTATGGCAACAAATTTACTTTCGGCAAAATTTCAGTTTCCTTCTAGGAATTGTATTGAAATTTTAAATTATATTTAATATTTCACAATTTTTGGTGTTTTAAATTTTAATTCAACCTTCTTGTCATATCAGTATAGAGCCAAATTTTTAATTCTTGTGAATCAATTATTACTTAATTTTCACTGTACATCGTCTTCTAAAAATGAAAAATTTATTGCAAATTCAACTGTCCAAAATAAAATTTGAAATTCATAAACATAAAATTCATAAAATCTTACATAAACATTCGATTAATTAACTCAAAACTGTCTATATCCTTTAACTTATTCACTATCTCTTTATTTTTGTGACTGTAGCAACATAGATCAAATACAGCAGCAAAACTATCAGTTTTATACATTATTATTAGACCCTAATGCCTATACACAGTATTAATAAGCCTTCACATTTTTCTTTTATTTCACAGAATAGATGCATTGTAAACTTTATCCTGTTGAATCATAAAAGCCTAATAAACTTGAGACTGGATGAATTTAAATTGGAAAATGTATTTGAAATGCTAAATATAATTATAAATATATCAAATTTTATTGACAATGGCTGAATAAATTGTTTTAAACAGAACGAATTTATTAATAATTATTATATTATTTTTACAATTTAAATATATATATAAATATATATTTATAAATATTTTACAATTATAATAAAAAATTAAATTTTAACAAATCGAAATGATAGTACTAACAACAAAACAATTAATATTTATATTAGTGTTTTTAAGTTGTCATATAATTGAAGCTACTTTACCATTGAAAGGTAAATTTTTTTTCATTTTATTCTAATAATATTTATTCAAATTTAAAATTTCTATAGGTAGATATTCAAATCATTTAAATTCTGGTAATATTGTAATACCAAGAAAAGTTAATTATGCTGGTGAACATATATCACATAATTTAACACATCATCACAATGATAGAAAAACAAATCAACTAGTTCATTATCATATTCCTTTAAATAATGAAACATGGCATTTAGAGCTTGAGTAAGTTATATTTAAATTTAAATAAAATATTTATAAAATTTATTAATTTATATTTTTCTTAAAGGCCTCACAAATATTTTATAGCACCACAAATGATAATTGAACGACACAAAAGAGATTTAAGAATACGAAATTATCCATCGAAAAATATTAATTGTCATTATATTGGAAAAATTCGTGGACATCCGGAATCAAGAGTATCATTATCATCTTGTAGTGGTTTGGTAATTAATAATTATTTTATTTTTCATCACAAATTAAGCCTTTTACCTCCTTAAAGAAGTTTCGTTATATTTTATTATTATTTTATTGCAATTTGGATTTTATATGGATTCAGAATCATAAGTTTCGCCATCGAAATCACACGTATTGTCACAATTCCCAATTTATAGTCATTCTGATAACAGTTTCATAAATTTGCTCTGAAAGAGTTTCATGTGCTGTGCTGTGTGCTATGTTTTCCTTACTATAGTGGGCACATTTATCTCTTGATTTTATTCTGTATTAACTTCCTAATAAATATGTGAAGCGTATACCATCTTATAATTAAATTTAAATGTTATGTTTCTTACGAGTTAACATCAAAAATTTTGTAATGCTTATTTCTCTTATTCAAATTACAATAGTTTATCTGATATTACTAATATTTTGTCAAAAATTTAATTGAATTATAAAATTAATTGAGCAATATTTTAGTTCCTTACTTGCCTGCTACTCAAAATATTATGCTTCTTCTGTATAATCGATGTTATTTATCTGTTTAATTGTTAATTAAAAACTTTTGTTATCTCATTATTGTCAAGTACAAATTCTGAATTTCAAATATTATATTACTCAAAAAAACAGTAATCACATAACATCACCTACAGATCCAGCAATAAAATGTCCTTAAAATATAAATATCATTCTGAATATCGAGAAATACTACTATTGCCCACAATCATTCGGACTTATCATTTACTTCATAGTCATTCTAAAATTAATTTACCATTTTAGGCTGGCCACATCAAAACACAAAACTCTGAATATTTTATAGAACCGTCAAAGAGTGAAATCAATTCTTCATTAAATGATGGACATCCACATGTTGTATTTCAAAGATCTGCTGTACCAGAAAAAGTATAATTATTTATATAAAATAGAAATTTGCGTAGAGGTTTATTTTATTTTTATTATACATATTAGAAAAGAAAACATCATCACCGTAGAAAGAAAAAACACTCAAAAAGTAATTGCGGAACTAAGGAACCAAAACGACGTACTGAACAAAGAATTGAATGGCAACCACAAGGCAAAGTAACAAATTTGTAAATAAAATCATATTAAAAATTTAAATTTTTCATAAAAAAAAAACATATTTTCTCTCAATATTTATAATGGGTGAATTATGTATATATATAAACAACGTATAAAACAGGTCATTGTTCAAGGTGGTAGAAGAATAAGAAGAAATTACCATAAAAATAATAAACGTCATCATCATCACCAACAACTACAACACCACCACCAAAAGCATCAACATAATAATTATAATGTACAACATTTAACTGATATTTCAACAAATAAAAATCGTACAAAACGTTCAATTAGTCGTTCCCGTCATGTTGAGACACTTATTGTTGCTGATTCAACAATGGTACAATTTCATGATGATATTGAACAATATCTACTCACAATTATGAATATGGTATCATCATTTTATAAGGATCCAACAATTGGTAATGCTATTGAAATAGTTGTTGTGAAAATGATTTATTTGGAGGAAGATGATGAAACTAATCCACTATTAAATTTAACTGAAAGTGCCCAACGTAATTTGGGTATATTTTGCAAGTAAGTATAATTATAAACATAACGTTTGATTTATACGGGACTGTTTCGGCTTAACCCACACGAATGTGCATTCGTATTACACGATTTCCATTTGCACAATTTCAATTTACACCGTACTTATCGAAGGTTGGGGTTTACTGAGAAATCCAGAGTAGATAAATTATAAGGGACATATAATATTATAGCCTGCAAGCTGATTTATTAGTCCAAGAGGATAATTTTTATTTAATTGATTTTTACTTCTTTTGTAATTACATGAAAAAATGCAATTAATCAACATAAAAACTGATGATATATTTGTGAAACGTTTATTACATTAAAAAACTATTAATCGATTAATAAACTTAATAAACGGCTTCGCGAAACTTGTAGTAATAGAGTCGCATTTTTACTAACAGGCAAATGTAAGGCTAAATATAGGCCTAGGGGCACCATTCGAACAATAATGCTTGGATTAAAAAATAATAAAATAATAATGATTTAAAAAAGTTTTATTGCTTTAAATGGACGCTCCATTAAATATCTTTCTGATACTAGAACTAGATGGTCTTGCCGTGTTGATACTTGTAAAATTTTGTGCGGAGATTGGACAAAAATATTCTAAATATTAAAATAACTATCAGAAAATGATACATTTTCATCTCAAGTTAAAAAAGACAATCTTAAACTATTTCTATTTAAATGAATCGCATGATGACATTTTAGAAATGCTATTAAATGCGGCACTGCTCCTCATATATTAAATTTATATTCATATTTATTTACATAATCTTTCTATATTATAGTTATCAGCATAAACTGAATACAGATAATGATAATGATGCCCATCATCACGACGTTGCAATTTTAATAACGAGAAAAAATATTTGTGGAAATGATTGCTTGTATGTGAAAAAAAAACTTATATTTTATATGGTAAAAGTTTATAATTGAGTTAATAAAAACCAATTTTTTTCTTTTTTTCAGGACTTTGGGTTTGGCCAATGTTGGTGGTATGTGTAAACCAAAATTATCATGTAGTGTAAATGAAGATAATGGAATTATGCTTTCACATACAATAGCACATGAGTTAGGACATAAGTAAGTCGCTTCTTTATGCAATTTAAATGTAAAAATATATTAAAGTATGTAGAAAATAATTAATATATTTTTATTAACATTTAATTGACAATCAGTGTAACTAAGAGAATATAATTAGACAATACGAGACTTAGGTATTTATTAAATGGTAGAATCAATTAATAATATTGAATTGAATCAGCCCAACATTGCATCATATTTTCTTCTTATTAAATAGTGACCGATCAGCTCCAATTTTTCCATTTTATATTCTGGCCTCAACAAACTTTCAGAAATACTTTTGAAATGCTCTTGATTACGAAGGGGGCGCCCATTTATATTCCAGAAAATTAAATACTCGTCCCGACCCTGATTAAGTAATCTAAGTCAAACGCATCTGAACTATATCGGGGGTGTCTACATATCTTGTTTTAACAAAAAACAGATCACACATCATAAATAGTATTAGAAACTCTGCAATTGGAAATAAATTACATATAAAAAGTTAGGTATACTTGAAAATTATGTTAAAATGCAAAAAAAAAAATGTCTGCCCACGTCATTTTATTTGTATGAGTCTATCTGTTTATTTAGTATAAGAAATATCTCAATTATATTGATTTATAAAACATCTCCAATTGACAGTTTTTAGATACCCCATGACGTAAAGTAGATTACGTTTTTCTACAAGAAATCATATAAATAGCAAATATTGGTTACCGAATTTTTTGTTTGTCCTTAAAATGCTAAAAAGACATAAAATTTAAATAAAGAAAATAATTAATTTTATTAATTCATTTAAAAGCATAAAAAAGACAAATTCAATTAAAAAAAGAAAAAGAAATTAATACAAAATCATTCGACCTCTGTAGATGAGTTTACGAAAATAGTTTGGTGATCAGCTCAATTGCTACTAGGTAAATTTCTAGTAACAATTAATATTGCTTGTTACCACACGAGACACTTTTAAACTTGTTTCATAGTCAGAATCTTTTTCGAAAAAATATTAAACAATACAACTTTGGCAAAACAACGGCTAAAAGCAAAAATTAGTGTTAATTCAATAACGGAATCAACATCGACAAAAAGGCAAAACGGAAGAGCACAGCAATTTCGATGAACATTTACTATGACAGTCGGATAGCAACTAGTCTCTAATAAGCTTATTTTAAATAAAATTTTAAATACGGACTCTAATTTGACCGAAAGATGACCAAACTGAACTTACTGGCTCAGTTTCTATATCGTTCTTTAACTATTTCAAATTTTATATTTTCATTTTTTTTAGTTTTGGTATGTTTCATGATACTGCTAAAATTGGTTGTCACGGACGAATTGGACCAATTGTTCACATAATGACACCAACATTTGTTGCTGACACTATTCAAGTTTCTTGGTCAAATTGCAGTAGAAAATATATAACACATTTTCTTGAGTAAATTATTAATAATATATTATTTTATAATACAAATATAATATTTTTTCCATATAGTCAGGGTTTAGGTAAATGTTTAGATGATACACCAACTGATATTGAATATCCATATCCAGATTTACCACCTGGTGCTATGTATAATGCTGAACTTCAATGTCGGTTACAATTCAATATAACTGATGAAGATATGCATGTCTGTTCTCAACAACATGAAATATGTTCACAATTATGGTGTCAGGTAAATGATCAATGTGTAACAAATCTGAGACCAACAGCACCAGGTACAAAATGTGGAAAACGCAAAGTAAATTTTTATTTTATATATTTACTTTTAAATTTATATAAATAAATTATAATTTATTAAGTGGTGTCAAAATGGTAAATGTGTTGCAATTGAAGATGATCCTCCAGTTCCAGTAAATGGCGGATGGGGTAATTGGAGTGATTGGAGTGAATGTTCACGTACATGTGGTGGTGGTGTTTCTATTCAATATCGTGAATGTAATAATCCGGCACCAGCTAATGATGGTTTATTTTGTATTGGGGAAAGAAAACGTTATTTGCTGTGTAATAAAGAACGTTGTCCTGATGGTGAACCAAGTATTCGGGCAGCACAATGTACCCGATATAATAATGAAACTTATCAGGGTGCTAAATATAAATGGTTACCATATTTTGATAAACGTATTTTGTATAACAATAATTTTGTATCAGTAATTAATAATAAATAAATAAATTTTGTTATAAATAGATAATCCATGTACACTTTTGTGTACCGATGAAGATGATACAGTCATTGCTACTTGGGCTGATACAACAACTGATGGAACACCATGTGCTATTGGAACTAAAAATATGTGTATCGATGGAATTTGTCGTGTAAACATTTTTTTTTTTTTGAAAATAAGTTAAATTTTTGTTATTTTGTATTTATTTTCATAAAAATTTATAGAAAGTTGGTTGCGATTGGATTGTAGATTCGAAAAGGAAAGACGATCGTTGTGGAATTTGTGATGGTAATGATGACCTTTGTGAACCTATCAAAGTAAACAAGTAATAATAAATATTTTCTGTTTAATTTTAACACATTTAAATATTTAGGATACATTTACTGAAGATTTTAATGTGACGAGCGAATATGTTGAAATATTAACAATACCAGCTGGAGCACGTCATATTATTATACAAGAAACTGAAAAATCGCCAAATTTTTTAAGTATATATAAAGTGAATAAAACAAAAAATTATCTAAATGGTGAAATGTAAGTTTTATTGCAATATTTAAAAAAAAATATTGTATTATATTTTATTATATCGTCAGGATGATTTCAATGTCTGGAGAGTTTATTATTGCTGGATCTGAAAGTATGTATGATCGAGAAAATGATAAAGAAACAATACAAATAACTGGACCTATAGAACATGCAATATCAGTTTATGTAATAAAATTTAAAACTATGAAAACCTCATAAAATTAAATTCTGTAATTACTTCTTAAAGGTTTTTGTTAGGACCGAAAAAAATACTGGAATTTCATATGAATTCACATTACCAATATTAAATACGACTTTAATATCTACATATAATTGGAAATTAGGTGATTGGACAGCTTGTTCGGCTACATGTGGTGGTGGACTTCAATATAGAATGCCATTATGTTTAGAGAATCAAAATGGTAGTATAATTATTATAATAATTTTAAAGCTAAACTTTAATTAAATAATTATTTATATTTTTTTTAGCAATTGTTAATGATGAATTTTGTTGGTCAAATGCTGAAAATAATCGACCACATCAGCTGAATCGAATATGTAATATAATTTCATGTCCTGCACATTGGTGGTTTGGACCATGGCAATTATGTCCAGTAACATGTAAACATATTAATGACCCTGATCCAGTCCGAAGACGATCGGTAATGTGTTTAGATCATAATGATATTGCATTACCAGAAATACGGTGTACAAATGAAACACGACCAAATGATACTGAATCGTGTGATAAAGGAATACCAAGATGTAATTTAGATGATAAAAGGGATATTGCATCGAATTTAGTATGACCTTTTAACGATTAATAAGTATATAAATATTAATTTAATATTATTACCTTCAGTAAAGTTAATTAAACTTGAACTTATGAATAATTTATGGAAATATTATAGTAGTAATTATTAAAAATATAAAATTGTACTTTAAATTTTGTTAATAATTATTATAATAACATTATATTTAGTAAGAGAATAACAAAGTTTGTAATTTTAATTATTTACTTTTATAATAACAATTAACAAATTCAAATTGTACTTAACACTGAAATAAATTATGTACTTATGAAATCAAGTCTTAAGTAAGTTGTTCATTATTATACAAGAAAATATGTTATTAAGAATGCCGTACAGTTAAACTTTTCGATTTGAGATTAAGTATAATTGTCCCAATGTGAACTATCAGCAGCTGAAATAAATTATAAATATTTTATAAATGATCCAACAATCCAGAAATTCTTTCATTAACATTTACTTGATGTACCAATTTTGTGAATTTAAACAAATTTTGGTAACTTATTAACTGACTGTATGATGTTCAAGAAAAAAGACGTTACGATTTGTCTAAAATGGAAACCAAATTTTGTACTAGAGCTTCTGATTACGTTTGAGTGTGTTTCATACAACTTTTTACTAGATTTATGTTCTCTTAAAAACCTTTTAAGAAGCCTACTTCCAATATTATTTAACGATTCACGCGGGAAACAACAACGAGTTTTATATTTTCTTTAATAGGAAACGAACGAATAAACCTGAAACTCTTAGTATTCTTAAAATTTCATAACACCATCCTTCTCAAAACCCGGTCAATGTGATGTGGAGGATGATGACAGTAGGTACATCAACTTGTATAAAATAAATTATAAATAAGCTGAAAAATAAATTTGAATTGATTTAATTCATTAACTTCATCGGAAAGTCTTATGGAATTATTTCCATGTGAACTTAAAAAATTATGATTAATTATGTGATACTTTTAGTAATCTTTGATGTGTTAATATTTATAATATTTATTAATTTTATAAAAGCAATATATAATTTTTGCTTATATAATAGAACTTAATTTAAATAAAAATAAATGTGTTATAGTTAAAATATGATTTGTCTTTTTTTTATATATATATCAATATTAATATCACTAATTAATAAAATTTTAAATTATATTAAATTTAAAATCTTGTATTATCCGGCATTTTAACAAAATAAGCTATTTTCTCTTTAGGTACACGATAATTATGTATCCAACGACTACCTTTCCTTAATGAACCATCAACTCCATCTTTCCAAACACCTTGTGGCAAATAAACTAAATATTCAAAATAAAAATTTTATTATATGTATTAGAAATAATTACAGAATTATATATAAATTAAATATAAATACCTTCTCTCATTTCTAAGCCTTCCTCTAAAATAGGAGCTACTATAAGTTCTTCGCCAACTGAAAATTCATCATTAACACTTAAACATGCTGGATCATATGAATCTAACATCCAAAGTGGTCTCACCAATGGCAAACCATCATTCATTGATTCAGTTAAATATTTTTTTAATAATGGTATTACAGTTTTCTGACGTATAGCTGTTAACTCTTTAGCAATATCTGTAACATAATCACTTTTATATTCGGATGGTAAATGACTAAATTGAATAGCTGGTAAAAATGTAACTAATTGTAACCAACGTATATAAAGTTCTTGTGATGGTAATGGTGGTTGTTCCATTGAATAAAATGATATCATTTTTGGATTATCAGTTGATGGTAGAAAATAATCACCACCAACTGGGCCAGGTAATATAAATGGATATCCTAAAATACCATAACTTAATACAGATATAACAAGTTCTTTTAAACTACTCCATGATGAATTAGCTGGTGGTAAACTTAAAAATGATGGTGGTCGTGGTATTGATGATGCTGTTGATACACCAATATAACTAACAGTTTGATCTAAATTCATTGTAAATAATTTTGCATAGACATCTGGATTTTCTAATGTTTTACGACATTGATAATAATGTGGCATATTATATGCTGTACCTAAATCTAAATAAAAACTATCAATTTGATAATCTTTTATAACAGCTTGTAATTTATTTAAAAGCCATGGAATCGATGCATTATTTGTAATATCTAAAACACCAGCACTTGATGAACTTTTATATCTAGTTAATGCTGGTATACTTCTTTCTGAATAACGTTCATATATTAATAATTTCTTTTCAACAGCTTCTTTAAAATTTGGACTATCTGTACTGATGAATGGTTGTAATGTAAATACAATACGAAAACCACGTCTATGTAATACATCAATTGTATTTTTAAGTGTTGGAAATCGTTCTTTATGTACCGTAAAATCACCAATATTTTCTTGCCAAAATTCATTTACCAATATATGACCCAAACGCATAAAACCCATTCCAATAACATTTTCTGAATAATTATAAATACTTGTTTCATTCAATGATTTTGATATATTTTTTGTTGGTATACGCCATATTGGTTCTTCAATTAATGATACCAAAATATCATTATCGATTTTTTTCAAACCATCCCATAAACTACGTTGTGTCATTAAACGATGTAAACTTCTCATATCATCAGCTGTACAAATTTTATATGTTAATTCTGGTAATGGTGTTAAACGATTTACAAATGCAAATTCATCATTTTTAGCACGTAAACATAATTTATTTGTTGTTTTATTTACAGATACTTGTAATGGTGTTTTTTCATCAATTTGTATACCAATACCTAATGAATTTATAAAATAACGTTTTATTGCATTACCAAATTGATGGACTTTTTCATCGCCACTTATTAATGGTGCAAATTTAAAATTACCAATATTTAATGGCCAATTCATATCTTTTGTTATACCACCACCAAACCAATGACCATGACCATTTCTAGATAATTCATAACAATCAGTTGGATATAAATTATCATCTAATGATTGCCATTTAATTGTATAACAACGAAATACTTCATGATTTTCATAATTCATATATAATCTAGCTAAACCATTCCATTCTAAGCATACACTGCCATCATTTAATGTATCATCAGATAAACAATGAAATGGTTTTGAATCACTATTAACTGTTATACCTAAATTACCATTAATTACTTCTTCATCTTGACTATTAAATATACGTAATAATCGATCGGCTTCACTAAATTTGGCTTTGTCAAAATATGATTTTGTTAAGATTTTCTGATGATACATTACATATGAATAACCAATCTATAAAAACCAAAAATTATTTATTTTTCTATATATCAATTTTGTCATAAATACCAAAAAAACAATTATCAAAAATAGAATGGCAACGAAAACTTTAATTTTGTAATCTTTCGTTTCCTTTTTCCTCTTTCGGATCATTGAAGGAAAAGCCTTTAAAATAAAATTCAAATTTTCAATTTTAAAACATAATTATTTTATGAAAATATTCTTTTATTACCTGCATTTTTTCTTTTAGCAAACTTGCCAGCGAATTTATACTTGTTATAGAGTTTTGATTGCTCAAAACGCTCTGTGAATCGAAATCATTTGATAGCATTATTTTATCGTTTAGCCGTAGCGATGGTAATGGTGCAATAGAAAGTTTTCTTTTATTACGAAATCTGTTACTGCAATTAAATAATAATGGAAAAATATATAAATTTATAAATAAATTATTCAAATTTTATTATCTTAAATATTGGAAAGTTCTACTGTGAATGGTACTAACTAACAATTATATAAGTTATTAAAGTTGAAAGAATGTAATTATGTAATCAAAATGAGGAGGAAACAAATATTGTACGGAAAGAACGCACGCTCCTATTCAGTATTTTTACTAATTCAAAATTTGAACTCTTAATGAACTGGTTTGAATTTATTCAAGGGTACTTAAAATGTCAAGTAAACACAAAACTATTCTAAAGAATTTTTTAACTTTTTCCATTTTAACCATTTTTGATTTTGCATATCAATGTAAAGTAGAGTTCGGACCTTATTATATGAAAAATAGAGAGTTTTCGATAAATATGAAGAATATTTTAATATTTTAAGTAGTTTATTTTTTAAATTAACGACTTTTTAATTGCGCTAACCACAAATTAAAAAAATGTAATAACTTATAAGTATTTAATAATTTTAACAATTGTAATATTTTTGTTAAACTTTATAATTTTAGACGTAACAAAATTTTAAATGAAATACTATTCTGCTACTGGTCGTTTAAATCCCCTTTACTTTACAACTTTACATTATCGGGATTTTCATAAGATTAGTCGTATTCGTATGGAAATCTAACGAAAATAGTGTCTGATTTTACATTAAAAATGCGATTAATATTTTTTTACCTTCAGACTGTAGGATTTTTGATCATGTAAAGGTGTTTTTACAAAATACGAGACCTAAAAATTAATTGCAACCGTCAAATTTATATGGCGTTTGTAATTCTTATTTTTCGTTATTTTGGTTATATAAAGTTTAAATATAAGTCGTCCCTGGTGAAGACTTATACCGCAGAATCGTCCATTAGACTACGCACCACACCACGTGAAGAAGTTATATTATAAGTGGAGATATTTTGAAATTGCGAAAGAATTGAAAAATATATTGTTATAGGATAAGCAAAGAGACCAATTTGTAGTGGCTACGATAGACAAAATTACCAAAATTTATAGATTATTACCAAAACTAAACAATCACAATCACAGTGAATAGCAGTACTAAACCAAATTTAAAATATAATGTAATTTACGCATAATTATTTAATAAATATTTAAATTTTAAATAAATATTTTGTAATATATTTTTGTGATTTTATATAATCGTTTTTTTTTTTTATGGTTATCTCTACGCAATTTGTAATCACTAGAACTAGATAATAAATTATCAAATATTTACCAATTAATTATTATTAGCTACCGCGATTTTCAATGAAATTATTTAGAATGAATTTCTTTGCGAATTGCTTTTATTAAAATTACAACAAATATATTTTCTGGGTACATAAATAACTTGTAAAAATATTACTTGTTTACTCTCACATTAATCTTATATCTACAATATAAATTAATAATAATTTAATTTAATTTAGCATAATTTCCTGTCCCGATTATTTGAACAACTTTTCCTGTAAAATATTTCTCTTTTGCACATTAAGAAGCTAAAATTTTACCATATTATATCGTAAAATCATATTTGTCTTATCAAAATAGTAAAATTATTAATTATCAATATTTATTTACCTAATTAAAAACAAAAATTAAGTAAATTTACATACACTTTTTCACAATAAAAAAAAAAGTTAATTGCGATACGAGAGCAAGATAAAATTACAACGCTAAACGTACTTTGACCGAAGAAAACTAAATCTTTTCTAAACTTTAGGTGAACTCTACTTTGCAATTCATCGCCATTTAAATTTAAGAGAGATCAATTTTAATAGTGACTTATTCATTTCAGACATAATATAAATAATGACAAGATGAGAATATCTTGATAAGATAATAATAAAAAAAACCGGCAGCTGTAGCTGTATACTGTAATTCTGTAATATCAATTTATGTTATCTGTCGTTATTTAAGAGAAGTATATTCGTAGCAAAAGTCATTTTTATGCTGCGAATTTAACTTAACTTAGATACAAAATTTAATTTTAAATATTTTGTCCAGAGGTGAATTATAGATATTGTAGTCCCTTCAGATAAAAGCTTCCAAAATTGTAAGATTCAAATTAATCTCGTCATACTATGGACTATAAAAGATAATAAGATGAACCATGTAGCCAAAAATAGATACCAAATGTAATATAGACTAGAAACTATAAGAAAATTGATACTATAAGAATATAGACTAGTAACTATAAGAAAATATAGAGACATTATTTTTGAGGTGGTAAAACGACAATTAATAAATGAAATAAACTAATTTCAAATTTCCTACAACGCGTAATACTTACAAACTCAAAAAACTTAGGCTTCAGGGGCCTACCATTTGAACAAAGTCAAGCAAAAGTAAAAGTTACATCTTGTATTGAAACCGTTTCAAGGTTTATGTTTTTGTTTAGACTATTTTACATTTTTCGAAACATTTACATAACATATAACTTGAACCAAGGTCGCACAAAATATTTAGCACCAGGGTCCAGACACAAAAATGTCTAGCTCCGCCACTGAAACATTAACTCATATATTGAGACATTATTTATACATTTGTTAAAATATTTGTTTTTTATCATAAAGTATATAAAATGAAATAAAATTTTAATGTTTTTGCAGTTTCAAATAATAAAAACAATTTTTAACAAAATTTAATTAAAAATATTTTATATTGTTATTATTATAAAATCACGAGCTTATATAAAATCAATGAAAATTGTTTACTATATTTCAACTAAATGTAAATTTCTGTAGATTTTACACAAATAATCGCATGACGTACCGATTCTGACTTATTATAGCCTCGAGAACTGGACAAAATAATTATATTTATTAAAGAGATTAAACTTATTATAAACTTGTAGTGTTGTAGTTGACTTCTATATCTGTTAAGAGACTAATTTACAATATATGTATTATTTTTAAAGAATCACATCTTCACGGTATTTTAAACCCAACCGGAACATATTATAAAATGTAGTAAACTAAATAAAAATTATATTTTTTGAATAAATTTAGTATAAAGAGAAAATTAATTTGAAATTTGTAAGAAAAATATATATAGAGGTAGAAAACACTTTCTATTTTAGGTAAAGTTTGTATTTTTAATGCAGGTTTATGCGACCATCTTGTGAACATTAATTTAAAGATTCTCTTTTGTTACATTTAATATCTTATTAGTTTAGTTAATTAATTTCAAAAAATACCCGGCAAATTTTCTAAATATATAATGATTTGATATAAAATATATAGCATAAATCGATCTAATTTTTTCTTTCATAATATTGTTATGATGTTTATTTAAATTTAAATTAGTCTGTCTCACATAATAGAATTTCCAAAATTACTTTCCATGACTCAACAACGGTTCAATAATAATTTATTATTTTAATATCATAACTTCAAACCACCATCGTAATCGTAACCTTATCATAACCAACAACATTGTAACCATAACTTCAAACCATATTTTATTACTACAAACGCCACAGCCACAAAATATTGCCATTTTGTAATTTATTAGGTTTATTTAGTTCATGCTTGTAGTTTGGAGTAAACCTTGAGTAAATTTGTACGCACTTATATTATGTTAGTTAGAATTAAAAAGAAAGTCTTCTCTGAAGTATTTGATTTACATCATTTTGCTTTACTTTAACTATTTATTTATTTAACTTTGAAAAATCGATTTCTCATTCTCCTATAATAATTATTATTTGTGTAAGTACTTATAAACTTCTGTTTTGAAATGTGTTGAATATCTTCTTATAAACTATGCTTTACCGATGACACAGTGAATGAAACTGGAACACAGTGGAACTGAAATCAGTACCGCATTGACAGACAGGCAAGCAAAATTTCTTTTTTTTTTCTTTAAAAAAACACAAAAATTAAATATTGGTGAAAAAAAAATTATTTGTACACAAATTTCAAATTACAAGTTTCTATTTAAGGAAAAGTGACCTACACTAATAAATATAAATTAATTTTTACCCGAATATCAGACACTACATAACAAAGAATATTTGTTTAAACATGGCTAAAGTAATTTCACAGGAAACTTTTGATAATGTCGTTGAAGAAAATATTATTGAATTTTCAATGGATGCTATTCAAGCAGTAGATGAAACTATAAATCAATTTAAGGCCCAAGTATGTAATATATGAAATAATAAAAAAAAAATTTTTATAACGATATTCATTCATATTTCTCTAAGGGAATAAATTTAGCAAACATCATTAAAGATTTAACAATAAATGAAGAATCTGGAAGACCAATATTAAACGAATGTATAGAAAATATGAAAAAACATATTTCGGGAGAAGAGAAATTAGAAAAAGCTGATCTAATTAAAAATCTAAATATATTTCAATCTGAGTGTAAAAAGGTTTAATTATATATTTTTCTATCCACTTTATATATTTTTCTCATCAATATTTATATTTAGTCAGTACCACATAGAGTTCTTGCTGGTAAATTGGATGGTCTTCAAGTGATAATTTCTATTGCTGATGCAGTTTATACATCATCAATGAAAGATTCTGAAGATTTGATTTTGGAAGTTTTAAAAGCTGGTAATGAATTAACAAATAAAAATCCGGATATTTTTAATGCAGATGCATTAGCATTAATCATTAAAGTAATTCAAAATGAATCTAGTAATAATGAAATTATCAGTGCTTGTCTGAGATGGTTATCAAAAGCTTGTGTCATGCATGAAATGAATCGACAAAATATTGTAAATGCTGATATTGTGAAATATTTGAAACCATTCCTATCTTCAAGGGATCCGAAGGTAAAAATATGTGTAAAAGTTTTCTAAACATTCCAAAAGAAACTGTAAAAGTTGAAATATCTAATTTAAAATATAATAATTAATATTATTTCGATTTTCTATATTTTATTTTCTAGATTATTCGGGATCTTTGTACAACTGTCCGATATTTAACATTAGATGATGATATTCGCGTTGAATTTGGTAAAGCTCATGAACATGCACGATTACTAGCTAGTGCAGTTTTAGCAGATAAAACTAAATTGCTTGGAGGTAAAAGACAAACTAAAATCTTAGAAATTATTTTCTAATATAAAAAATAAATTTTCTATAATCCTAGAATTTGATGATGTTCAAGTTTTATCTGAATTGTGTTTAACAATAGCATCACTTGCAGTACGACAAGAATTGTGTGTAGTTATTGAAAAAGCTGGTGGTCTTAATTATGTACTAGATCTTATGGTGCGTACAACACAACCATATAAATTATACAATTTATGTAACATTCTTAATAATTATATCAAATTTTAGAAGAAATATCCGGAAGATATTAAATTGAATCGAGAATGTCTTAAAGTAATAAAAGCACTTGCTGGACATGATCAAGTTAAAGTCCGTATTATTGAACAGGGTGGTGCACCTATTATTCGAAATATTTTAGATACACACAAAGTATAAATTGATTTATGAAAAACAAATTAAATTTTAAAAATTGTTTTGTTTAGGATAATGAAGCACTCGCAAAAATTGGTTTAGCTTGTACTTCAATATTAACATTACGTGTTAAAGAGAATAGTTTAGCATTTTTTGAAACTAATATGCCAGAAATAATAATAGATTGTATGAAATTACATCCGGATAGTGTACCAGTACAAAGAAATGCTGCTTGGACTATACGAAATATGGTTGCTAGAGCACGTGATTATTCTCATACATTTTTAACTAATGATGCAGAAGCTTTACTAAATTCTGCAATGTCTAAACATCCAAGTATTTTACAAGATCTTAAAGCTGCTTTAAGAGATTTGGAGTGTAAAGTTGATTTGAAAGAAGAATGGACTGGAAAATCAGAAAAGAAAATTGGAAAAGAAATGTAATGAAAAATTATTTATTTGCAACATTTAATGAAAATGCAAAAAAGACATTTACCTACTAATATTCATAAACGAAATAATATATAATTATATTCATAAGATAAATTTTATACTACACAATAAATTGTTGAACTAAATTTGTAATAATTACTAAAATATTAATTTATTTAACACTACTTTATTTTATATATATATATTGTTATCATTCAATTAACAATTATCTAATTTTTAAATTTTTGGTGAAGCTTCTAATAAAGTTTTTCTTTTATTTACCAAGGAAAAGTATTTAATTTGTTTTTAATAAATATCTCAAAAAGACTACAAAAATGTTAAATGGTAAACCTTACAAAAATTTGTGAAAAAAGGTCATAGTGGATAATATATTTATCAAGCAGAGAATAAAATTAATTTCTACCATCAGTTCGTTAATTAATAGCAGAAGGAACTAATTTTGTATAATATTTTTCCATTGTATACTGCTACTGCTGCTCTAGATTATATATGTATATCAGAGCAATAAGATATACAATTAATCCCCTTTTTTCTTTTAAGGTGTATCCAAATTTGATATTAGTTATTTTAAAAATATATATATAATTATTGAATTAATATACTTACAAAACCATGGGAGCTTTTTCGTCTTCATCTTCATCGTCGTCGATATCATGGAACGGTGGTAATTGAATTTTAATTTCTTTACAGTTTTTATTCAGAGCTACTTCGGTTTCATTTGCCACCTATAAAATAAAGATTAAATAAAATAATAGAAGAAAAACATTTTTTTTTACAAATTTACTTACAATATAACATATATGAATTTATGTATTTATATGGTTTATATACATTATACTATATACATTACAGTTAAATTAATTAATGAATATAAAAAAATAGAAGTGACAACTCTAATTCTAAGTATTCAACAAGTTCTTATATACCAAACTTAATATTTTGATATTCTTCAGATCGTCTCAACCAACGCAAAACTATTTGAATTTGTTTTAAAATTATAAGTTTAAAATTATTTGCTAATGAAGAATTTCAAAAATCTGTTGGTCAATATACAGACGGATATGCGAATCCCCGAAGGATTAATGCAATCAGGCCATCAATATATCCATTGTGAAATACATATTGAATGATTGATTTATTGTACGAGGGGAACCGCTAGCGTAATACATTATATTGGTATAGTATATAGGAATAATATATTTATATATTTATTTATTTGCAAATATGAAAAGTGTAGTTTTAGTTATTAAATAAATTCAAATTATAATATTAACCATATGCATTTATAGCTGAATAATTAAACATTCTATAATTAATATCCAAAGTTTTAATTAATAAAACGGTTTGTGATAATAAATTGTATGTAATTAATAAATACTAAACAACAAGATCTTAAAATAGGAAATTATCAAAACATTATTTAAAAAAGAAATTATCAAAGCAAAACAAAATTTTCTTTTAAATACAATTTTAATTGTCTAAAAAAGTTATATACTTTGTTGACATAAATAAATAAATAAATTATAAATCTTATATTTGAAACAATTGTATATCAATTTCGACTATATTCCTAGATAGAGTATTCCAATTATTTCGAATAATTCATTTTACATTATTTTCTATAGTCGAGTAGCTGAGGTTATAAAGATGTTCTTGTTTACAGTATCCAACAGGTAGGTAGTCAAATGTAATAATTGTTAAATCAAACAATGAAATTTCATATATTGAGATCAGAAATATTTATAGGCCATTAATCAGGAAACAACAGCCACTTCGTATTTTCCAACACGAATGTGTTGCAAATTTTAAATATTTAAAGATGAAAATTGTAATTCTGATCTGGAAATAAAGTGTTTGGCAATAAAATTCTCGTAAGATATAAAAAGATATAAAAAAATAAAATGCACAATGATAAATATCAAATCATACAACTTAAATAGAGGGAAAAAATTAACTTGTCATGGTTGTGAAACATTCGAAATTGAACACACCTGGTCAACTAGGACATTCAACAATTGGTCAACTAGTACATATAACACAAGATGGAAAATAGTATATTAATTTAGTAATGTAACTGCAAATATTCGTAGTGGATATGCAGCTTAAGAAGAAGTTATAAATTCACAATTAATACTATTTGTACTATATTCCAGGTCAACAAAAAGGTGAAATGATAACCTATTGGTAATTCGTAATTATATAAACAGTAACTACTTTGTAAAAACAGCTCTTCACAACAAAACTCAGCAATATATGTATACATAATTATGAAATTACAAAATTGACCTATTGGAGATACCGCGTAATTTTAGTTTTTACATTTTTGGAATCTTTATCCTTAAACACGTAAAGTAAAGTTAAACACATACATACATGGTAAAATAAAATTGATTTGACTAAAATCCTTCATAGTTATTCGATAACAAAACTCATAACTGAGCATTTACCTTACGGATAACTTTGGTCTTATCCTTATTATATAACTTTCCTATAATTCGTTATACTATGATTGGTAGCATAAGTGGATAAGTGTAAAACGTAAAACCTAAAATCATTTCCATGTAATATTGCGAATCAGGCTTTATTATTTAAATCAGTTCAGGTGTTATTAAATTTTGCATTATATATTTACATTTATACATAATACACTAATATTTTTTATTCATAATCTATTCTTGTAAAATTATTGTTATCGTCTGCATACTTCACTCTATATAATTGTTTTTAACTCAAAAAATATTCAAATTGTATTTCATTAAATCTAATTTGCTGTTCATGCTGTGTCAACCGTGAATATAATTTAAAATAACTCGTGCACAGAGAATCATTGATGACACCGTCCTATTATACTCTGATGTTTATTATTATTATGCTAATTACACTAATTATACTATTATTTAAATAAATATTATTATCAAATGTTTTCAATTAAATATGTTTTTAATTAAATAATTTTTTTTATAAATATAAAGTAAGGTAAAATTTCGCTTTCGTAATTGAAATTATATATTTAAATTGGATATAATATTAGGGTAAATTATATCTAATAAAATATTTTCACTGTTGTGTTATGATGGATCTATATATATACATATAAGATATAGTTTATAAAGTGGCAAATTTAAATTATAATTTCCATAATATTAAGATTTATTATATTTTTCAGATTATCAATATTATCAAAAAGGATATTTAGCCTAAGGTTACTTTTAATCAAGGTGATTTTCTTGTTCACCCTGAAATTTTATTCTATAACAGATTCGTTATAATATAAAGTGGAATTCATTATACAAATTAATCATAATATTACTTTAAATTATTTCTAATAATAAATTGAATATTATTGGCAATAATTTTTATAATATATGATACACTTGAATTCTAAAAATTTCGCGGTCACATTTTTTGTTGTCAAATAAGTATTAATTGAATTAATATTTTTTACAAAACACTTTTTGTTTTAAAAAAAATACTTCACATCACCTGAATAGTTAATTATAATATATGTGGAATTTTTTTTATTTTTGGCAAAATGAGTTTTACGTAACTTAAATTAAGTTTTTACATAACTTATTGTGTTATTGTGGGTTAATTTAATTTGAATTTTCAAGCCGATCAATTAAGCTGTGGGTTGTAGACAACAATCTTATGTAGACACTTCTTCGAAAACCACTTTTACCAAGTCAGACATCGAAACAGATATAAGTATATTGTATTCTTGAAAATCTCAATTCCGATAATTGATATACAAAGCCATCGTGAGATAAAACTAAATTATTGATGAATCTTCAAAGTATATAAATTTGTATGGTCGCATAGTATAACTAGATATCTAAATAATTGATTTTGATTCTTATCACATAAGAATGATAAGATTGATATTGTTGCAATAGAGTATAGACATACAAATCTGATAACCGGATTATTTAAATTAAGTTCTTGTGGCAAAATATTCCATACTGTCTTATACGGCACTTAACTAATCTGGTGTCGAATTGATATCTGAGCTTTTTCATATATTATAATCTCTTTTAACAGTTTTACGAAATTATATGCAATAAAATTAAAAACAAAAAAAAAAATTTAAACGATTAGAAAATAAAATACATACTTACAATATCATTTTCACTAAATTTATCAATACTACTGCTACTACTAATACTATTGCCACTTGACGAATTTAATTGATGATTTATATTATTTTTAGCAGCTTCATTTTGTAATTTTTCCAAATCCAATACATTTAATCCACATGGTAATGATATAGAATTTCTTCTTAATTTATGACCACCACTAACAACATTTTTTACGACTGCTGATGGTATTAATTCAGTTGGTGATGATCCACCTTCACTAATTATTGTATCATCTGATGATATACTTTTATAATCATACAAATTTTCAGTTAATTCATTATTAATTAATTGTTTATCACCGCCTGATGATGGTAAATTAATTTGATCTGAATCAACAAATGGAATTGATCTATCATCATTATTACCATTTACAACTTGACCTACTGATGAATATAAATATGATTGTTTTCTATTCATTTTTTTATAATTAAAATTATTTATATAATAAATGATTTTTTTTAGTAATTATACAAATCAAACACTATTTTAATTATAAACACCACATGTAAATTTAAATTAGCTTTGAATATATTTATATTATTATTAATCATAAATTCAGGTGTAGTTTATATAGATATTGTCAATAAATACATAAATTATCGAATAATAATAATAGTCAAAATAAAAATAAATATATATATAATAACACAATATTAAAATATGATGTTCACGATTAAGTTACAATTTCGAAACTAATTATCAAGTCAGTGCCAAAAAGAATTTTGCGGCAACCAGATAATTTCATTTATATACTCTGAACTGAACTATGACTACAATATCGTATCGTATATGAATATCTTTAAGTATGTACACTTGAAAAAGCTATACTTAATAATAATATGTCCGAAATATAAAACGATAATATACCAAGGTATTTTTTTTTTTACTATATATAGCAGCAATATTAATTTTAAGAAAATATAAATAATGGAGCTAAATAAAAAGTTAATATTGAACTGGCACGGATAATCTACAAAACAAAAATTTAATTAGAAGAGATTTAAAAACTGATTTGGTAGACTTGTATAGAGTCTTTTGAATAATATTTATTATCAAAATAAATATAAATAAAAATTGTAATTTTAAGATAAGATAACTAAATAAACTGAGCTGGAACCAGAATAGATTTATATTTTTTGTTATCAGTCCCTTCTTATCCATTGGGCTAAATGGACTACAGTCCAGAGGCGCCTAAAAAAACAAGTTTGTATGATATGTTTGTATGGTTATTTATCTGAAATAAAAGAAATTAGATTTTTTTTTTAATTTTTAAGTTTCGTTATCTTACAATTATATTTTACCACATTCACCCTTCTTGGTACAATTACATATTGAAAATTTTATTACTGGGTACTCATATAAATATTTAGTTGAACCGTGGATTTGATGCATTCGCATTGTATCATAGCACACTGGCATTATGACACCGCCATTCAATTTTATATTTCTGCAATGTGTTTAAGTTCGTTTATAAATTGAGAAATGTTTGAAATTTTGTTTGAGTCCAGGGCGGTTAAATTTATGAAGACGACCCTGATTGTAATTAAGAACGAATAAAACTAGTTTTATTTTTTATATAGTATTTTGTTTTAAAGTATGTATATATATATACAATGAAACGGAAATTAGACAAAAATTTAATACATACATTTTATGTATATTTTAACACACTTATTAATTTAGTAATTATAATTTACTAGTAGTCTTTTTGATAATATTTTTACACATAAGTGACGTCATTTATTATACCAAAATAATAATTAATGTATCATCAAACAAACATATTTATTATTTGAATTTTCTTAAATAATAAAATATTCTTATCGTATAAATTTCATTATAAGTACAAAAATAGTTCAAGTCAAATAGGCGAAAATTTAAAATTTTACTTAAAATGCGATAATAAAAAATGTATTGACAATAATTGTACATTTCTTTTTTAAAATAAATATGTTTACTTATAAAACATGTTTACTAATATGCCATCAGATTAACCTTGAAGCTGTTAAAGTTTGCTTTATTAATCGTATCTCTGAAATATAAATATTTACCTGTATTTAGAAAATTAACTTGTAATTAAAAACCAGATTTTGTAAATCAGCAGTTTTTGTAATTTTGAGCATACAATATTGAAAAATAATATATTGTTTTGTATATTCTTTGTGTCTGTTCCCTTATTAGGCTACTACCAAATTTCTTTCAACAGTTGCAGTTAATGGTTATTTACCTCTTCTCATTCTTTCAACACAAATTTGATATTTTTCTTCTGCTTTAAGGTTTGAATATGGATATGCATCATACTAATAACAAAAATTAGCCACAGGAATATATGGAATCTCGTATATTATTGGCTATAGAATTATTGATTTTAAAACACAATAAAAATTTTAAATGTAAGCTGTTTAGTTTCTACGAAAAAGTGATTTTTTAAAGGCAATTATCTTAAAAATGCACAATTTTGTAATACAAGATTTTATCTATATGTAGTTTTGTACTTAAAAACAATTTTGGTTATATCAATCCGAAAAAAAATATAAAATTTACTAATTCAAATTTATACCTTGCGCAGTTAAAAATCGAAAAAATAATTTTATAGCCAAAAAATGTATAAAAAATATATTGTAAGGACAAAACCAAAAAAAAAAAATTGATAATTTTTTAATTTTTATGAGATTTATATTTAATAACTAATCACAATAATATCATGTAATATAATTAATATAGTGTTTTATTTTATATATATAATATACTTAAAATATAAATAATTTTTTTTTTTTTATTTTTTCCATAAAGTCATAATATTTGCATGTAAATAAGAATAATAATTCTTTTACGTAAATACAATAGAAATAAAATAATTATAATATTAATAATAATGTGAACAAATGTAATATTCAACATTGTCGTAAGTAAAAATGTACACAATCAAATTAACTGGACGTGTTTCGAAAATAATTATAAGCATTTCAACATAAAATCATAATTTTATATATAATATTTTTTTATATTTTTTTCACAATTTCATTATAACTTAAAAAAAAAGAAAAAATATAAATTTAATAGAATTGATTAACATATTCGATTTGAAATATTTGAGATTAGTCTTAAAATACGTAAAAATTTTCATTTTTATATAATATATTTTTATTTTATGTAACAATTATGCTTTATTATATGTATATATATACATATATATATATATATTCCTTATAATCATAATAATGATTGTGTGTTTAATGTTTTTTTTTTTGTTCAATTTAGAAGTGCAATTTATATCTACTTTTTAATGTAATAATTTTTTTTTTAAAAAAGAAATAATTTGGAATGTTTTTATAATATTTATGTAGTAATTAATTTTTAACTTTTTTTTTTTTAATTTTTTATATATATATTTCAGTTACAATTCTGATTAATTAATGTAACTTTTTTGTAAAATAAATTATATGTTTTTATGGCCACAAGTGTCGAATGAATTTTTAATATATAAAAAGATTTTCCAGGATTCTCTAAGCGTCGAAATTTACGAATTATAAAACTGTCGAAAACGTGAAATAATGTAAGTACAATTTATTAGTAATTTACGAATAAAATTTCTCACAATTTTAAGAGGTTTCGACAAGTCCATAAATTTCATATCTTAGAGAATCCGGCACTTGACTTGGAACTTGGCAGTGCCCAAAAAATCAAAATATATATAGAGAGAGACAGAGAGAGAGAGAGTGTGTATAAATAGTAAACACGAAGAAAATGTTTACTTTTTTTTAATATATTTCTATTTATAAATATACTAAGTCCTTTTATAATAATAAATAAAATAAAACGATTTATTAATATATATATATTGAATATTATAAATTTCCTAAATTGACAAACACAGTTTTTAATAATTTTTTCTTCTTAAATTAATTTTTCTTGAAAACTATTTTAGAAAACAAAAATAAAATAATTATATAATTATATAATTTTCCTTTTAAAAGAAAAAGAAATTAATTGAATAATAACAAAATTTGGAAATCGATATATGAAACATTCATTATTAACTAAATATTTTTGAGATGGCGTGCTGTATATATTTTCCCTCTTTTAAAACAGATTACAAAATAAACAAATTATTTATTAATTACAGTAAAAAAATTCTGTTGAAAATCTTTTATATTTCAATAAATTTGCTTATTTGATCACATAATTTCAAAATTTCAATTTTTAGTAAGTCCATTAGTTCGAATTAATTAATTACTCCAGAATATTTTGCGACACTATAATATTGGATATTAAATAGTCATTTTGCAATAGTTATCCGGAAAATAGTTAGAATAATTTTTAAGTAGCATTAATAATTATTATTATATTTTTAATTGTGTTTTAATATATAACTAAAATACAATTTCACAAAACACAAACTTCATAAACGGAATCGCAAGAAAAATTATTGATATCGCTAAG
This sequence comes from Rhamphomyia laevipes, assembly GCA_963920725.1. Classification (NCBI taxonomy): domain Eukaryota; kingdom Metazoa; phylum Arthropoda; class Insecta; order Diptera; family Empididae; genus Rhamphomyia; species Rhamphomyia laevipes. Next base: position 5,132,160 of record OY987256.1, on the reverse strand, counting down.
TAATTTCCAACAAAATAAGATTTACACTTTTCTGGAATTTCGGAAGTAATTTATACATCACGTTTAACATATGACAGTGCACGTGTAAAATACATAAACATCATTTTGTGTTACATTATTTAATAATATTGATTTAATAATCCTATAATTTGGATGCGAATACTTTGATTTCTACTGCTATTTCGTTTAATATTAATTATAATTTGCCTATTCTTATATAAATATATTTTATTTAATTGATTATAACGATTTGGTATGCAATTAATCAAATTATAATTAAAAAATTGCATATAAATTAGCGTATAACTTCAAAACGATTCTACTATTTAATGTTCCTTTAATTTAAAGGGTTCCAAAATCGATCATTGTTTATATTTTTTATTCAAGAGGTAAAATATAAAAAACTAACCATCTCTAATATTATAATTTATGTTATATAATTAATTAAAATGTGTTTTTATTTAGAATATTCTTTTCTAATGAATGTATAATATATTTAGCGTGATTTCGTTCACAAATTAAATGTTCATATTGGCGAGTTATGAACTTTATTTTTGTTGTTTTTGAGACAGTTTTTGTAACAATTTTATTATATGAAAATATAAATTTTTTTTACTAACAAATTTATATACGATTTCTATTTTGTTCATATTTAATAAACTATATATTTATAGTAAATTGTATTAATAATTTTAGTTTTTTTTATTCTTTTCTTTATATCGTAAAAGTGGGATGCAATTAAATTTTATTTTAGAATTTTTTTTTTTTTTTGCATAATGTTTTTAAAATAGTATTTGTGTCAAAAATTTAAGTCTTATTTTTGTTTGTTTTGTTTCAAAAGTGGAAAATTTAATGAGAATTTTTAAAGATGCTTATATTTTAAAAGGGGCGTGTAGAGGGGAAGGTTGTGTTTTATTAATTAAATAGTTATATTTTCAAAATGTTAGTCACCAGTATCTTCCCATTTCCGTTCTTCCATTATTCTATCAAAACAATCCGCTAGAAAAGCATGCTAAAAAAAAAAAATCTGTTAGTTAAAAAATATTTTAGTTATACTTTTTTTTTTTATAATTACATATGGCGTGTGTACTTTAACCCATCTAGGTGTTTTATCACTGCGATTATATTGAAAACAAAACGCCATAGATTCTTCATCACTTTCCCATCTTGTTATTGTATCCCACATTAGTTCAACCATTTGAGCTTCTAATGCCCCATCTTCACGACACGCATGTAGACGGAAACTTTTAATACCTGTAATATTGAAAAAAAAAATTAAATGTAGAATATTCAATTTCACACTGATAAAGAAACAAGACAACGCTACAAATATCAATTTTAATTCGGAATAATAGCGTAATATTTTACCTTTTATAATTTATATTTGCATTTTATATATTTTCTTCACGAAAATATGAAACGATTTCATTGCAACATTGATTTTTTTATATTTCAATTCAAAATTGAAATAGTTTGAATATAATATAATGTTATAAAACTAAGCTTTCTCAAAAATATTCATTCATTTACTCGGATTCACTTTCACTTGAGCATTCAATAACAGAGAAATGAGTGGTTCTTATTAAGGGATATCTATAGATCGAGCTATGGCCTTGTGTTAGCTGTTACACTTGATTAAATTATTACCTAGAACAAACAGGTCGCACCCATTTTTTTTCCAACTAACAAATCAAATGGTAAATGTATAATTCGTAGTATAATAAAGCAAATAACAATAATATATTCAAAACCAAAGGATATATAAATAGAGACTGACAGTATTTGGTTTTATCCTTACAATTCTTTTAGATTTTGTAGAATCAAGCAAGTAAATACAAATAAAAAACACTAATTAAATAACATATTTACCAATTGACGGTACTACATGTCCTTCTTTACGACTATCACATGCACAATGTGGGAAGACAATATCACCGTACCCTGGTAAAATTCTTGCCAATGCTAAATATTCTGATGCTTTTTTAGCATCTTGTAATGCTTTTAATTCATAAAGTCGACCTTCAGCTCTAATATTTCCACGATTCACTTCATCCACTGCCTAAAATAATAATTTAAAAACAAAATCAATATTAAACTATTATTAAGCCAAAATTACTTGATAAAAAATGAATGTTGCCGCTTGTTCTCCATCGGGTAATGATAATTCTTTTTCAACAGTAAAAATCCATCTCTTAACACATAAACAGGTGCTTGATGCCGTACTGTAATTTTGTACGTATAACTGATGTGGAATCTCATGCGGTTGTAGTTTTCTTTCTACAAAATAATTTTTTTTTTAATTTAACTTCAAAACCGTAAATTCGCGTTAATTACCAAAATTATATTCAACTATTTCAAAAAGATAGAAATACTGTTGTGTATATGATGTTAAATTTGCACGTTGTACTAAAATATCCCAAACAATTTGAGCATTTGCTGATTTTTTAACAGATACTGTTGCAACTTCATGATCAGGTAACATTACTTTTATATCAACAGGTGATGCTGATATATCATCTTCTGAATCTGTTAGAAAATCTTGTACAGCATCACTTTCAGCTATAACACGTACTGCACAAACTCTCTCTAAATATTGTTCCAGGCCACGACGTCTAGCATCTAACTGTTGTTCGCTTAATTGAAATGGCCATTTACCAGGTAATTTTGGAAAATTAAAACCAACAAATTCTTTACGCAAAATCGAATGTAAATTTGAGAATTCTCTGTAACGTCTTGAACAGAGTTGACGTCCAGCCATATGTATATTGAATGCAATATATCTTTCGCCATTACGATTAATTATATTATAATCTGGTATACTAAAAGTAAAATCAATTAAATTTAGTAATTATTTTTTATATATAATAATAGTTATTTTAAAATACCTGATAGGCAAAGAACGTTTTTCTGAATAATCTATATAGGAATATCCGCCAGTATCATCTTGTGGTTCGAGACGTTCTGCTTCCTAACACAAATAAATATGTAAAAGAAATTATGTTATACGTAAATTCCATTAATTGCACATTTATTTATTTACCTGTTGTGTCACAGATATTACAGTTAAAGTTAAACAATCGCCACCAGATTTGATGAGATCAACAACTTGTTTATGAGTGGCTCCTTCAACGCTTACATTATTTCTGAAATAAAAATTATCATTTAAATTATTTATTATGCAATTTAGGTATTTTTGGATGAGAATGTTTTTGAGAATTATCCTTTCACCGGAAATCATCTTAACTTATTTTAAATACAAGATCTACGTCAGTAAAACATTTTATTAGGGAATTATATTATTTTGTTCTATATGAAAATTCTTATATACGCCATTATAAATAAATAAACGATTAAATTATATATACTTTCATTTATTCAGTTACAACATTCGCTTTAAAACATATCGTAAATTAAAATTCCATTAAGAGAAATGTTATGTACTAAAATAATTCGAGCACCGTTCAGTTTAACAAAATTTCTTGCATGACGATATATATGAATTTGACAATCTTGATCACCCACATTTAAAATTTACAATCTATTGAATAGGTATTACATATTAAGTATTTTTAATTTTAATATTTTTAGTTATTTGAATGTATTCAAAATAATCTTACAATTATAAATAATACGTTTTTAATTACAAAAATTTTACAATTGTGGAAAATTTATTATAATATTATCACAAAAATTCACGTAATCATAATAAATTGATTTTGTATATTATTAATATAAAATGCATTAGACTTTTGTCAAATGTATAAATAATTTAATTAATTCATACCGTTGCCTTTCACTTTTATCTGAATAAATCCGACATTGTTCTTCTAAACATTGAACATAATTAAAGCACAACATTTTCTTAATATAAGTACAGATATATATTTAAAGAAAAAAAATTATATTTAGGTAGTTGTTTATTAAAATTTATTTATTGATGTATATTCAAGAAAGCAATGGTATTTTTCACTTTTATATACCGTGTGTTTTAAATTGATTCATTTTAAAATTGATGAAATATATTTGAAAACTGGTTTATCAATAACAAAATCATTTATACTTATATACTTATTTAAAAAAAAAAACGTTCTCAATTTGTCCTCGTAATTGAAATTTGTATCTACTAGTATTGAAAATTTTTGGGTTATCAGCACAACTAATATTTATTTATTTTTTTAAAAGATGTATAAACTTATAAGTACTGATAACAATTTGTATACGACGAGTACAAATTCAATTGATTTGATGAATTATTTTTATTTATTTTTTGGATAAAATTATTAATTATTTATCCACGTATGATATTTGATATTGATACATGATTGCAAATATAAACTTTCAAAAAATTATTGCATATATTATTATAAACCAGAAAAAGAGAAAGAGAGAGTTTAGAGAATCTATAACAAAATATCGTATGTATTTTACAACAAAAATATAAAAACTATGATTATAAATCTACGAAACTAAAAATTTGTTTCAAATAAATGTGAATTTATTCAATTCTGTTTTTAAGCGACAATTTAGTCTATAATATATTTTTGTTTGTTTAAGAATGAAGGTGAATAAGAGATTAATTTAAGAATACTGATTTCTACCTCGTATAAATTTAGGGCAGTGATATAGGCTAATATCTACCTCATAACTATATACATTTTAAATGGGAAATTCTTATCATTATTATAAAAAAAAATTATACTAGAATTATAATGAGGTTTTTCCACGAAATTTCCAATTCTTATTATCTTATTCACAGACATTATTTTTTTTTAACCTAATAAAAACCAAATCAACAAATCATAATTTTCTAAAAAATAAATACAATATAAATTTGGTGAAAATATTGTTCATACTTAAAATTTTAGAATACTAGCAAATTATAATCCGAATTTTAATTATTTTTTAAGCATTTTTATTTAAAATAACGTCATTAATCCAATTAAAATTAAAATAGTATTAAAATGAGGAATGCTATGGCAATAGTACAAACGAAGATTACAGTACATAAGAGTAAGCCTAAGTGTATTCATATTTTAGTTTTACCCTAAATTGTCAAATATTTTGTAGAAAGATGCAACAGATGAGTTAATTTATATTAGGGAATTATGATAACACGATTTTTAGCTTAACCGGTTTTCAGACTTTAAAATACAAAATTACCAGTATAAACAGACTTACAGTAATGGCTTATAAATAAAAATAGTAAAAATTAGAAATCTAACACCTTTTTATTGATAAGAATTTGATCCTAATTAATTTATTTACATACCATTTTGTAGTTAGTTAATTTTAGTACCTATTATTCGAATTTTAGTTTATTTTAAATATTGAAGTATATAATAATTGTAGAACATATTCCGTAGATATTGTATTTATTATTTCGTTGCCTCTAATAGTTTTTAATAAATAGCTGGTTTCAAATTCAAATTATAGTTATATATAAAATTTTGTATATAAATGTTTTACTTGATATTTATAATTTTGAACATAAAGCAATTGAAAATAAAGCGACTAGGAGGTACAGACAATAAACGCAAGTGGATTACGCCAATTAAATTCACGATATGCAAAACGTAAGAACCTTTTTTGGACTCAATTATATTAACATGGACAACATAATTGGGAAAGCATACCTGAAACACATACTCCAAAAGCGGACAAACTAAAAGAAACTCACAGGACTAACGTTTAATAAAAACAAATATAAAAAGGAAACAATAATTCGGATAAGAAATAAACCATCCATTATTAAGAATTTAAAGATTAAAGGTTTTCGAAATGGATATTTGTTGAGTGAAATGCTAATATAGACAGAAGACAGTCAATTATAAATGCTAAAATTAAATACTAATTTCCAAATAGTTATAGTATCACGAATTGCCAAATAGTATTCGTTATTCAAAATCAAACTTTTTGAAAAATTGTCAATTATGTGAATACGTACATTTTTATTAGTTGAACCGTTGAACACTGTTTCACATTGAGAGCTTTTACAGTTAAAAGAAATTTTTAAATTGATAGTAAATTTTTAAGGAATAGCGAATCACAAAAAAGTATGACTATAAGTCAATCGGAATTTATCGTCAACAAAATTTCCATTGTTGTTTATATTCTTAAGATAATATATGTATATGTTCAGAATTTATTAACTTTAATTAGTGAAATGGTCTGAAATTAGATATAAATAAATAATATTCGTATTTTAGTATCACAACTTCACAACTATAAATAATAGCAAATTAAAATAAGGTTATAATTAAATAAAATTGTAGGGAAAAAAAGAAAATATTAGATTAGAATTAGACTGACTGGTCAATCTCTAATCCGATCACTTTTATACCTACATTAAATTAGTATTAGATTATCAATATCTATATTTTCCTAACCCTAACTATAAGACAAATCCAACACTGCAAAAAAAACCTATATAATATTATTGACGCAGTTTAAAATATTTTGCCAATTTTACTTTGGTGTATAAATTTATGATCACAGAAAAATATTATGGCTTAAATTTAGTAAAAAAAGCGGGTGTCTTACCAAAATAATCCCCCCTCAAGAAAACAAATATAATTGCACAATAACAAAAAAAAATTGTTTTTATTGTATAATTAAAAAAATTAGAGAATTATCATTATGACGGAAAATTGTATTGTATATATATACATATAAATTTTAAATTTGTTTAAAGCAAATCATTTATCAACCGAGCTTATGAATGATTTCACACAGCATCTTTTTCTTATAAGTTTAAAATTATAATACAAAAGAAACGAACCAGCTGATATTATGATTTCCAAACAAAATTGTAGTTTTATTATGAACTTATTTGATATTATATGAATAATATTTAAATTAATAAAAAAAAAAACCTAATTTATATGAATTTTAATTTAAATCTTTTAACTTTCTTTATTGTTTGTAAATTATGAATTTTAAATTCATAAAAAATGCAGATTTCTCGTAATCACTTTTATAAATTTTATATATCGATCGAATTAATCCAAAAAAAAAGGGGCAGAAGTGGTGTTTTATAACTTTTCTGTTGTATATTAGATTTTAATATATAATTGTAATTACCAAGTAAAAAATTTATTTAATTTACAACTCTAGCGGTAATAAAATTACTTACACTTCGAGAATTCTATCTCCTTTACGAATGCCAGCTTTTTCAGCTGCACCATTTTCTAATACAGCACTGACATGTTGAAGCGGGGCGTAAAGTTCACCATTAATGGATCTTAGTTGTCCACCCTCAGATATTTGTCCACGTACATTAAATCCAAATCCTGTTTCTGTTTTCGTAATTGTAACAACTCGAGGCCCAAAAGTAGCACTCATTTTTTTAAAAAGTATATAAATTCATTTCTTTATTACACAAAATAAGAAAAAAATACAAACAAAATAACTTCTTTTTATTCACTTTTTTTTAATCAATTGACAAAACATCAATGATCAATGACAGCAAAAAAATTGCAATTAAAAATTCACAATTATTTTATTATTCTTGTACTGTTTTTTCTTATATTATATTTTGGAGCAAATATCTTTTTGATGTATTTAAGTTTTTTAGCGATTTGGGAAATCTTAAACTGCATTTACATTGTTTTTTAACAGCTTAAATTACATTGTATAAATCTACAATGTAAATGCAGCCTTACACTATTCATGCGACAGATTTAAATTGAATATTTATATTATTATTATATATATATATAATATATGTATAGAGTATAGTTTTTTTTTTGTCGGGCGGGAATATTGAAAGGGTTGAGATCACGGGTTGAGATGGTATTTTCTCCCAGCACGCTGCTGCTTCATCGTAGGCCTTGTAGGCCAAGTATATGGACATATTCTTGAAAAAACCTACGAGTAATTTTATCATTTAAATCAACAATTACAAAATGTAAAAAAAAAAATTATATAAAAAAAAATCATTTTTATTCTTGTCGCAGTATACAATAATTTTCATAATACTATATTATATTATTTATTAAAATAATAATTTATATATTATACTATTATACATAATTTTTTTTATATTTAAATTTAAAGTATATATTTTCATTTTGTGTTCTGATTCCATTTTACGATAAATGGAACGTGGCACAAAGTCGCTGAACGTTACGGGTAAGTTACAGGACAGATACGTGTTAGACTGCCAACGACTGTACCATGCCAAAATGTCTGCGTCTTAAATTATTTGGACAATTCAATAATTTAATTGGTTAGAGCGTATCATAGACAAAAAATATACGTTATAATATGAATGGAATTTAATTATTTATTTAAAGTATAGATTGATATAATGATATTATTTCTAGATATATATTTATTATTACATTGCTATCATAAGATCAAAAATTAGTTTTGACAGCATATTTGAATATTAATAACCAAATACAAATATCAAATTTACTTTGGGAGAAACACTAATAAAAAAATATATCATCGTTGAAAAAAGCCTATTAATGTCGCTTTTAGTGGCGCAAAATACAATTCCAACAAATAATTTCCCTCGTATCGGTGTTTATATACACCATTTGTTAATATATCGTATTAAATCGTGGTGTGTTTTGTGTTGTTATATTTTTGATATCGGCTTTCAGCTAAAGCTGTCATAAAAAAGTACGGCGAACGGCGAGGCGATTATTTTACGATTATGAGTTTATTAAAATGGCCGATCAAGAACTGGTGAGTTCTGTATTATTTTTATTTTATATATAAAAAAATATATAAAAAAAAAATTATAATATATATTATTCATTATTTTAAAAAATCTTATGTGAATGGTGAAAAATAAATTCGTGATACTTTACATTGTATGGATAATTTGTAATAACCAAAAACATGTGTAACTAACTCTTAACAGATAAAGTGTTGCAGTTGTCATTATTATTTTTCTCAATGAAAACAATCTCATTCCAAATTTCCATTCAGAATTAAAAATATTGCACAAATAACCTATTTAAAATAATTAAAAATTAAATATCTTCAGGATATAATATAGTTTTTATATATTACGAAAAATGGAAAGAAATGAATCAAATTTCAAGTTTTTGTTGTGTATCGAAATTTTGGAAATTTTAATAAATTCTAATATATATATATAGACATATGTATATGTTATATATTTTGTATATATAAATGCCAAAATTTCTTGACCACAAAAAATAATTCATAAAAACTTGTGGCTTTTCAGCCTAATTTTTATGATTATTTATATTTCATCCTATATACACAATTTTGTAAAAAGAAACTTAACTTTACGGTCTGACAACTTTTTAGGTAAATTTTACTATCGTAATTTTAAAAATCATATACAAATACAACCCACTATAAAAGGCTATAATTAATTTTTCATTCAAGAGCGTTTTCAATAAAACAGAAAAATATTTAATATTTCAGCTACAGCAAAACAATTGATACTTAAACATTGTATCAAGTATATTTAAAAATTTTAATTTATAATAAATATATTTACTAATTCTATAGTAGTAGAGAAGTGGAGTCAAACTTAATTACTCCTTATGGTAATTATTGACTTTTAATATTTAGTTTTTAGTATATAAATATAATCAATGTTGTAATTGTTGTATTATACACAACATTATTAAAAAAAATGGATCATAAAATCATTTAAAAAAATGTGAAATATGTGTGCTATTTAATCGAATTTGTTGTCATAGTATTTTGATAAAAAATGGTGTGGTAACTGATAATAAATATTTTTTTTAGGCATTCATTATCACATCTGTTCTATACATATATTTTATTTATTAATATCCAATAGCAGATAGTCATCCTCAAATTTCTTTGTTTTTAACATTGTCAATAAGTTTATTGTGATCATTATTTACATTAAGTTGTGCTAATTTTATTTATTTATATACCTATATAAATTAATAAATTTCGTACTCGGCTAATTAACAAATCAGAACTAATCCAATGGTACATTAAAAATAAACGATTTACTGAAAGCACATTCATTCAAATCCAAATTAACTATCGGTCAATGATGTATTCTGTAAATTTATAATTTACATTCGATCAATTAGTCCGCATATGAGTAATATCATATTTATTTCATTTAATATATTTTTCATCTGATACCTGCAACCAACTTTCTTACTCTACAGATTTTTGATCATTTTCACCGTAGTTAAATGCATTATACTATAACTTATAGTTAATACTAATATATAAGCACACGCTATTTTATGAATAAAAAATTGCTGTAAAAGTTTTTCCTAAATTGCAGTATAATATTCTAAATTTGCAAATTTTCGTTTAAAAACATGTTTTTCAATTTCGTAATTTTTTTTTATTATGGATGTTTTATTTTAGAATTACATATACGCAATCGAAAGTTTTTTTTTTTTATTTTTGCTCAATCTTCTGTGTTCACACCCAAAACGGAACAACTAAACTTATATGTAATATTAGAGTTTGCGATAAATTAACTCCATTCAGCATAGTAACGAAATGAAAAAAAGTAATCGTATAAAATAAAATTAAAAAGAGAGAAGATTCAACCAACTTTTTCCATAATAAATTCATAGAGCGCGAGTTAAAGAAAGTTTTTTTTTTATATTATGTGGTTAGGTAAAGAAGTAACCCACGATGGAAAAGAAAATAAATAAAAAAAAAATATTATTAAATTTAATAAGAAAATAAATATCATCACCATTTACAGCTGAGTCAGATTTTTTTTTCTTCAAAACTCTCAGTTCAGTGATCGCTTTGTTGTTGAACAAATCCGATGTAGTATATATACAAAAACGCGAATGGCAAATTCATATATAGTCAATTTAATATTTTTTTCTTCATCATTTAGTTGCGCTTGTATTAAATTATCATATCCGCATTTATATTTTCAAAAAAACTTATTTAAATAAATTTCACTTCTATAATACTACACAAAAAATTATTATTAAATTAAATAGAGTAGAAAATTCTTTATAAGTTTTATTTTATTTTAATAAATTAAAAGACAAAATATATTGTTAATGTAATAATGATTGAGGATAAATATATTGATTCTATGAATCAGATAGTTCATTCATTCTTAAAGGTAAAAATTATTTGTATAGTTATTTGAATAAGAAAGTGTTCACAATTTGATAATTTAAAGAATTCGTCATATTGTCATTCATAATAATTCATAATAAAAGTATTGGCAGTAATAATTGCTTGTGATAAATAATATATTTAACTATAAATGTAAAAATAATGTGGTTGAATAAAAATTTGAACTAAGTGAGATAATCTTCCCTTCATCTGACTTGGTGTTACAATAATTTGTATTTCTGATTAATTTTCGTTACGTTGGCAAAATCTGTTTTAACCACATATATGAAGAAAAAAAAAATAGAGAAATTTTAGTTATTTTTGTAAATGTGTAATTGATGTTCTTAATAATAAGATCTGTATAAAATAAAATATTAGTTGGAAGAATTCAAATATTAGTACCTCTTACCAGTTGCGTTCAAGTTTAAGTATAACTTTTAGTATATAAAATATATTTCCACAAAGAAATTGAAATAAAGTTTCTATATGTACAACTAATTTCATACTATATTAAGTATTCCAATACTTTTTACATTACTATATACTTAATTGTGGAGAACTATACTAATAAAAAAAAAAGTCTTATTAAATTGACGGTTCAATCTGTAATCTGGGTAATTTTGTACTCAAATATTTAAATAGAATATAAAGCGATGATGTTGGACCTTATAAAGTTCCAATGATTCGGGTTCCAAAACATTGGAAGTTTCTTACCCTTTTAAATCAGAAGAATAAGCGACAGACCGGCAAAATGAAATCATATGGCATATTGTACTGGTAGAATAGAATAAGCGACAGACCGGCAAAATGAAATCTTATAGCATTTTAACTGGTGCCTAATAAAAGTATAGTATATGATTACTAAAATAAAATAAGCCTTGTTAACTAATATTTAGTGTATTTTTTTTTTTCAATATTTAAATTGTGATTGGAACATTAAATAACATCAACCAATGTTTTTACATCTATAATTTAAGATTGAATTTAAAAATTTCATTAACAAAATTTATTTCATTTTTAGGCCGTAAAGCAGTTCATAGATCATGTTAACAATATTGGCTGTACTTCTATAAGAAAAAATGTATCACAATCCACCGCTATAAAATTTTTATACGCTAGAAAATTTGATGTTCCACGTGCTGTTGCACTTTATGAACAGCACGAATTAATACGACAAAAAGAAGGATTATATAATTTTGATGTTACAGTTGAACCACTCCGATCCGAAATAGAAACAGGGAAATTTACAATACTGGTATGTAACGAAAAAATAATTTAACAAAAAATAATATTTTAATTTAATATTGTTTTTTTATATTTTAGCCAGGAAGGGATTCAAGTGGTGCTGCAATTGCTTTATTTACGGCTAATTTACATAGTCCGATGGCTATTACGCATAAAACAACACTACAGGGAATAGTTTATCAATTGGATGTTGCGTTACAAAGTGCAGATACACAAAAAGCTGGATTAGTATTTATATATGATATGAGTGGTTCAAAATATTCAAATTTTGATTATGATTTATCACAGAAGATTTTAACATTATTGAAGGTAAATTTCTATAATAATACTCAAAATATATTAATAGTAAAAATTGAATATTGGATCGTAAAAAGTCCTTTAACTAATAAACTATAAAATAAAAAAAATTACATAAGAGAAAAATTGATCGCGCTGGTTATATATTTTACTTTTGATTTAGTAGCAAAACCTATCAAATTGTCATAATTACAAAAGATTTTTATTTAAATATTTTTTAATACGAATATATCTCATCTACACCCTTATAAAATCTTATACATATTTTTGTATATAAAACTTCGGCGAACATAATTTTCTAGAATAAATACAGAATTTTTATTAATTTATTGTTATTATGAAAATATTATAATTTTCATATAAAATATACAATACGAACGAGATTTGGAAATTTATGTGGGCAATAGATATGTGGGAGTGATAAATAACTATTCAAATTATTTTGTATTATTCTTATTCGATGAAGTTTTGCTTTTAGATGATACTAGGATAGAATACATTCTATAACAAAGATTAATAACTTTTAAATATATGTAATTTTAAATATTCAGGCAAAAGATTTATAGTTTTATGATAATTGCTTGGCTGTCTCCTCGTCCAAAAAAAAAAAAAATGGTAGAGCACGTTGAACAATCGGAACAATATGTTCACAGTTGATTACTAAAGAACGGTCCAGCTCTTATCGTTTATTGGATAAGTATGATAAGTTTTGAATTAGAACCATTGTAATTGTATTATTGAAAACTCTCATATCAGTAATATTTGTAGTGTTATCAAATATTAATTTTGATAGTATTGAGAATTTGAAAATTGTAATGTAACTAACTATAAATATATTGTTATTACAATTTATTTATAGTTAATATAAGCAGGGATTAATATAAAGTTAATGTAATATGAAGGTATACAGTAAGAATAATAGTGTTGAACGTAAACAGGTTAATTTAAGATAATATTAAAATCTCGTGTTTAAAATAAAAATCTTTGCATATCCAATTACAGCGTGACGGTATGCAATGAATTTTCAAAGCACAAATTTACGATCTTGAAGGCGACAGCGTTAACTATTTTGGAAATATTTAATTTTTTCAACCCTGCATCCTACCTAGTCAGTTCAAAATAACCGGGAGATTTATTAGATAAAATATTTCACAAGATTCCTTTTTAGGCTTTATTTTCGGCAATATAGCGAATGTCTTTAAAAAATATACTTATATAAATTTTCATTAATCGAAAAAAAAAAAAAAACTTAAAAAATGTACAATAAATATATATATTAAAATAGTTTTCCACACATTCTGTCTGATAAAGTGCTTTGTATCTATACCCCTTAACGAAAGAGTTGAATATAAAGAATTTTTTTTTCTGGTAAACGTAGTACAAATGTGTTCTAATGAAAATTAGAAGGCACACAATGTTTTCATCATCCGTTGAAACATCATCATCAACCTATAATATCCAATGAACCATTTGACAAGTCTAATCCTCGAATACATACAATTTTATGGACATATCAAAATAAAAAAATCCAAATTTTCTTACTCATAAACCGCTTTTAATAAAGTAGTGGACAGGATTAAACAGGATTTGTGTAATATGAGGTTAAAATCAGAAATTGACTAAGACTAAGGGTAATCTTTTCATCTTTAATAAACCATTTTTAATCTGTAAAAATGGTAATTAAATATAATGTTATTGTGAATGAAAAACAACCATAAAATTGTAAATTCAATAAAAGGAAAGTAAAAATTAATGTGACATTGTAATTTGTAAATTAGTGTTCGTATATATTTTAGTTTTTGTGTGTGTTTTATGTATAAATATATATAAATTATAAATTTATAATATATTATAGAGGAAAAGATGTTTAATTTTAGTTTCTTTCTTATAACTTATAATGTATACGAATTTATATTCTATTTGTCTGTATAAATATAAACTAATAATAAAAAATGAATCTTCAGGTCTACCCATCTCAGGTTTTAGTTAAACCTCACTTTATGGAAGGTTTATCTTTAAGTTTGCACTGAAAAATCAGAAAATAAGTTGAAGCGAAGTTTAAGCAACGACAAAAGCTTAAGCCCTCACTGTGAAATCGGTCATAAAATTAGCATAACTGATACGATTATGGACACTCAATTTTCGAGCAACTATTCTATTTTTAAATTTGACTGATTACAATGTCAATAGCTATACTTCTAGCCCTATAAATAGCTATACCTTTTAACCAATTTTTAGAAAAACTGCGTTTTTAATGTTAATGAATAAACATAATTTTTGATTATAACAATATTAAAATATAAATATCCACAGTATTTATATGAGATAAAACTATATGAACTCAAATATAACTTAATAGTTTCAATCTATAGCTTTTGACAATCTTCTTCTACGCCACTGAATTAAATTTCCATTTTATTCTCGCCCACAATCCAATGACTTACTTTAATATAATATACCAACAGGTAGGTATGCGTCATCACAGAATACACTATAATCATTCATCAATATTATTGACTGTCACGTCTTTTTTCTTTAGTTTTAGAACATTATTGTTATTTTTTTTA
Organism: Rhamphomyia laevipes; assembly: GCA_963920725.1. Lineage (NCBI taxonomy): Eukaryota > Metazoa > Arthropoda > Insecta > Diptera > Empididae > Rhamphomyia > Rhamphomyia laevipes. The sequence continues at coordinate 5,116,981 of OY987256.1, read as the reverse complement.
TACGTTTTTTTTTTTTTTAATATTTCAACTTTTGCAATTCAATAATAACAGAAACAAAAATGAAATATTGAACACTCAAATACAAACAAAATAGAAATTCCCTCATGTAAATTTTGATTGTATATATTAAATAGTTAGAGTTGATTATGATTTACCTCCATAATTTTTATATCAACATAACTTACATTATAAATAAAGCTATATTTAATATCTACATATATAATATACGTATTATTATAAATATATTTTTATATACATATATATTTATATAAAAAATGCTTTGAAGTGCGCACAATCGTTTCCTCAAATCGATCTTTAGCTCGTTCCGTTTTCCGCTTCGACGCAATTGACCAATACTGGTAGTCAAGCATTTTAATATTTCTATCTTTATTATATATACACAAAATTTTGTCGTTAATTTTTGTTGTCGCTAGTTTGGTAAATCTGAAATTGTCATTAAATAAATATTATTTATTATACAATGCGCTAACAATTAATTTTCTTATAAAAAATTAATAAAATTCTTCTATACTACGTGTAAATTATAAATAAATAAATTTGTCCAAATATAAAATTTGGAAACTCGAGTGTTTTACATATTTATTAAGTATAAATAAATTTGTATATATGAAAAATAAATAATTATTTTCGATATCGAAAAATTCTTGTGTGAAAAGATTACCCTTTTATATATACAAAAATCTTTTTTTTTTTTTAATAACTATCACAATTTCCCTGTGAAAATAGTGTTACGAAAGTGAAATATTCTTGTGTACTCTTTTTAAATATTAATAAAATTAATAACTTTATTTTATTATATGCAAAATTTAGAAAAAAAAAATATATATTTGTGTCAAAAATTACAAATAAAATTTATACATAATTACATAAATATTTAGTTCAGTTAAATTTTACTTTTTAAATGTGTTAGACTATAAAAAAAAATGAATTATCATATTTTTTTTAAATCAAAAAATTGTACATAATGAAAATATTCCCGTCCTAATTCTATAATTTTGTGTTTGTTATAATGAAAATATTCCCGTCCTAATTCTATAATTTTGTGTTTGTTCTAAAAAAAAAAAATTAAATTAAAATTTTCATTAAATTAACGTGAAAAATATAAAATCACAGACAGAAGCACAAAATAATTCTTTATAATTATATTATTTGTAATGTAACAATAATAAAAAAAAATTATATTTCAATGAGAAATTGTTAAAAATATATTTTATGCTTGCTAAAAAAAAAATTGGGGATTACATAAAAAAGCATAAAAATTATAAAAAAATTTAAATAAAACTTCTAGAGAATTACAGAGAATTTTGTGTTGCTTGAAAAATAACGAACGTCAATAAAATAGTTTTTGTGATGAAAAATATCTAAAAAAGAAATCGCCCGTAAGCGAAATTAAATTAATTTTCTAAGAAGCCAAAATAGTCTTTAAAATAAATATATATATATATATATTTATATACGGTATATATATATATTATACATTATTTAAATAGAGACATAGTGCCTCAGGTAAGCTTTTTTAGTTTCTTTTTTTTTCTATATTATTATTTTTATTTTGGCATATCCAAATATAAAACGTTTTGATAGTTGCTAAATAATCATCACATTCCAAATAATGAAGCTTTTTATTCGTTACGAACCAAATATTTTATAAAAAAAAAAAAATTGTTCTTAGTTCTGGTTTTTAAATATATTTATGTACAAATAAATATCATGACGTAGTCATCAAATTTTTGCTATATAATATATATATATAGTTTGTATTTGTATGTAAATTTGTATCATAGATTTGGATTTAAATAATCGGTTGTTTTATTAAAACCATTTTTATATATATACAAACATTGTAAAATCGGTTAAAGAGGTGAAAATATAAACTTTTTTCAAAAGGTTGCTAATAATTAAAATGTAATTAGAAAAAAAAAATGTTGTCTATTTTATAATTTTTTTTTTCTTTATATATATTTATTACCATAAAGCATAAACAAACCAAAAAAAGAAAACAATAAATTTTATATATATTTCATTAAATAATCATCATAGACCGCCACAGTTGTTCGCCCACTACAACAATTCTCTCTAACTTTGTGTTTTGTATTCTGCGCACTTTGTAATGGTTTTTTTTTGCCTGTTCTATTGTGTATAAAAAAAAAAGTTAACACTTGAACTATAATGAAGTTTTCCAGAATTCCAATTAAAAAATATACCGGGTTTAAGTATATAAATTTTATGATTTTCTATTAATATCTATGATAATGATATTGTAATTAATGCAATGTATTATCCCAATCAAAATCGGTTGGGAAATGGTTAAATATTTCACAAAAAATCACAAGATTTGGGGGGCTCATAATCTGGAATGATTAACTGCACTGTTTTTTTTTTAGATTTCGAATGGAGTTTATCTTAAGGGTTTTCTAAATCCAGAGAATTAATTAATCATCACACTTTCAATATAAAAACGATTATTATTATTAATATTTTATTTTATTTAAGAAAAACTAAGCATACTTCCAATATAAAAATTTAAATTTCAATATATTCCTTTACACGTACAAAATTTAAAATTAATTTAACCTTAAAAATTGTTAAGGAATTCATAAAATTCGTACGCATATATGTTATAAATATTCCGTTCCGCCATTTCCTATACCTTTTAGTTTTTACATTTTCTTAACTTTCTTTACTTTTTTTGTGTCTTAGCGTGTGTTATAATTCAGGCATTATCCGGCATTAGAATATTGTTTTTAACGTAACTGATTAATTAATAAAAACATAGAACAAATTGTATTTTTTCTATATTCATAAAATTGACAGTTGTATGTATAATACAACTTTATTATACATTCATTACTGATAGTGCTAGTGTTAAAAAATAATATATTTAAATATATATTAAATAAAATTATTTGTATATGATTGTATGTTGTTTTAATTTGAATTGTTTATTAATTAAAATTAAAATATTTTTATAACATTAACCTAGAAAATATTTAAATATTTAAATAAAAATTGTGGTGGAACACAAATTATTATTACAAAATAAAAATGCAATTTTAATTATGAATATTTTTTACATATATAATTTTTAAAAAAATTGTTATATATGTATTATATCATAATCCTTCAAATATAAAACTGGTAGAGTAGAGACATTTTTGACCGATTTTTATTGAATTGTGATAGTATATATATTAAATTTATTTCAAAATTGCATTTGAACATTGGAGATTTTTCTTATATAGTAGTAGTATAATACTTGTGCAAAAAGGAATCAGGTTAAGGGCGATATGATTTTCTATGTCCTTATTTTATATTTTGCCAAATAAGCTTTTCTGTTTTATATTAAACCAATTGAACAGAATATTGAATTTTCATTTTTCTTGCCAATTTTAAATGGTATTGAATATAATGGACACAAAATATAATAATAATAGAGAACCTTAAAAAGAAAAATCAATAATTTAGTGTTTTTGTGAGATAATTTCTAATATAACTTGTAGTATAATATACTAGACAATTTTATTACTTTGCTATCGCAATGCTATTGAAATTTATATTATACATATTTATAATGTGGGAATATATAAATAGAAATTGATGAAAATATACTGGAAAATCGATAATTTTTATTAATTATTCTTATAAGTACAAAATGGAAAAGAACAAATACATTGTTTGCATCATCAATAAGTATTTTTCTGAGTAATCAAAATGTGACGAAGATCTTTAAAAAAAATATAAATTATAGATTATAAAGTTAAAAGTATAATTTCATAAAATTGAAACATTTTTTCTGATTAAAATTGTTAAATTTTTGTGAAATTTGGAATAATTTGTGATAGTGAAAATGGTTGTTATAAATTTTAGTATAAAGTTTTGATTAATTTTGTTTAATTTAATTTTATTTTGGGAAGTCTACAATAGTTAATATTTATAAAATATATATTTGGCTTTAACTACAAAACTGATTATTCAATTTGGTAAAACCAAAAAAAAAAAAAAATGGTTACGCATTTTGAAAAATCATTTTTTGTAACTATTCAAATTTTAGTCTAACTCAATTAGTGATATTAAATTGAAAGGAATATTAAAATATTTGATAGTCTGGATGTTCTCTATCTACTAAAGACTAAAATAATGTTAACAAGATTTATTTATAACAATAATTTGGTTTGTTAAGTACAATTTGACATAGAAATGGAAAATATTCATTTTTTTATTTTCTGAAATCATCTCACTATAATATATACTTATTAATTATAATATACCGTATACTTATTAATTTTATAATATTTCGTTTTGTATTTTTTTTTTTTTACAAATTATTATTCTCATAATTAAAAGTATACAATATCATAAAATTAAAATTTCTTTTCATTGGGGCCTTCATTGCATCGTAAATAATTAAAACAGGTCAACCTAATTCTTTGTACTCTATAAAAATATATAAATAAAATATTCAGAGGATTCCTCATTATTTGAATCACCTTCATTGCATTTAATTGCAATATTTAATTCTACAAGATATATGTACATAACTATTATATTACAAGTGTATGGAGTGATGGAAGTGTGTGTATTTACAAAAACGAATGCCAGCTGCTTGCTCTTTGTGTTCCTTTAATGCTGGTCCTAGTGGTTTCGATTTTATACTAAATACATATATGTATATAAATATTTCTTACATACATATATATATATATATATATATATATATTGTATATATATAAATATACATATATGTATATTTACAAAATACCATTTTTATTAATTTCAAGAGGGTTGATTACATAGCCAATACCCAATACTATTTATATTTGAATGTGTATTTCCAATGCAAAAATATTTTTATAAGAACATTGAATATTTATGTGTATTTAGTTTGTAAATATGTACAATTTTTATTTTTGGTTCCCCTAATTTTGGCACAATTAAGGTGACCAGATTTTTTTTTAAAAAAAAACATCAAGTACGTCCTTATTTTTGAATCACAAGTGACCGATGCAGGAACTGTACGGATCCATGTCATTGCATATTTAAAATTCCCCTAACACTCGGCATTTTCCAGACGAAGATATTTCACACTTGGGTGACGGAACTATATTCCTCTTGAAGAATTCTGTGGAAATTCAGTTAAAAAGTTTCACAAATTTGCTGCAATTATCACAGTGAACTTAAATTGCAAAATCGGTTTAGATAAGCTTAAGCTTCTACTGTGAAATCGGCCATTTTTTTAAAAATATGTTTTCAATTTAATCTGGGTTCATTATATACATATGTGTATATAATATTGAATTTTGGTAACCCTAAAATTTATTATAATATTTTGCATTATATTTCTGTATATGGATTACATTTTTGTCCTTTGCATTTTGTAATTGTATTGAAATCAATCTAGTTGCTCTTTCAGTTTTTATTTCAACCCCTAGTAAAAAGTTTATATAATATTTTTATATATATTATTGTGTTTTTCTAGTTGCTCCATATTATTTTATCGAGATTATTTTCAGTCATACTTTCATTATTGTTTTCTTTTTCGAATTAATTTAAAAAAAAATATTGTATATCTAAGAATAATTTTATGATGTTCTATTGTGAATAGAAATGAAATGAAAAAATAAAACCTCACCACAAACTTTTATTTTATTATTATTATTTTTGTGCTAGACATAAAAAGAAAGTGAATTTTTCTGTTTTAATTGAACACTAAAGAGCAGCTTTTTTGTAAATGGGGGTAATATAGCTGAGGATTTGTCTCTAAATTGATTTTTTAAACAGGGCAAATTATGATTTTAAAGAATTTTATTTGTGTAATTGTAATATTTAGAAATAAATTAGGTCGTTGTGCTATATCCTATTTTAATTTTGTGAATGTATTAGAATTAGACAATAATATAAATTTATACAAGGGGTAAAATTTTAAATAAATTCAAAATATAATAATATATTTTGCAAAATAAAATTAATATTTATAAACTTAAAAATTGTGCTTATCAAAATCGATAAATTTATAGCTTGATTGAACTTTTTGAATATTTATTACGTTTAAACCAATGATGATCAATATTAATTCTATAATTATTGGTATTTACAAGTTTTATATTGTGCTGTAATAGAACATTTTTGACATTGTCGAATTCTTAATCCTTTAATTGAATATATTGTATTCCAAAGAACAGTTTATAGTTCGACCGCTGTAAACATCCAATATGAATTAATACAAAACGGAAATTACAACAGTTTTTTATCGTATTCCAATTCCACGCAGAATGAGGCTATAAATAAACACAATTTGCGATTTTTCGGACATAATTTCGATCATATTTCAATTCCACGCAGAATGAGGCTAAAAGCACAATTTTCGATTTTTCGGGCATAATTTCGAAAATCGAATTCGAAAGCTTGAATTCTATAGGAATTTTTCTATTTAAATTTTATAAACATTTTTTTTTACAGTTTACGACTATTGCCAACATTCAATCAATAAGGACAAAGCGAAACTTAAATTTTGAAAGATATTTTAAGAAATTAAAATGGGTTTTGTTCATAATCAATCTACATTGAATGAGCCAAAGTTAATGTCGAAAATTATTTCGAAGTTAATTTCGAAAACTTGAAATGGATAGGAATTTTTATTTCAGTTGTTTAAAATAATTAATTTTTTATATCTTTACATAAGTCGTTTTGTATGTTGCTTAATGTTTTATCAAGCTACTTTACTTAGATAAAAAATGTATTTGTTAATTTTAATAAATGGTATTAATTAATTATAACTTTTTTGTATTTTTTTTAGGGTGGCTACCCAGCACGATTGAAGAAAGTATTAATTGTGACAGCGCCTCTATGGTTTAAAGCACCATTTAAAATATTAAGATTATTTGTACGTGAAAAATTAAGAGAACGAGTATTTACTGTATCGGTGCCTACATTAATATTACATGTACCACAAAAATCATTACCAGTATATTTAGGTGGATCATTAGAAATAGATCATAACACATGGTTACTACATTGTCACAAATCGATGACGAATCGTGAGGACGAATTGTTAGCCAATATTGGGCAACCAAATGTACCACAATTAACAACATCAACAACATCACACGATTGTCAAATAGTAGAAAATTCAGAATTAAACGAAAATAATCAAGAAAATTCTGTACCATTAAGTGAATTTTGGTCGGAAAATCCGCCAAGTAGTGCTTCTTCTGGTTTTAGTGATGACGACAGTCTGGCCGGAACAGAGGGTGATCCAAAAACAATTGAACAAATTGTTCAAATGGTAAAGGAACGTGGACGACAAGGTCTTATTAAAGAATACGCTGAAATACGTAGTCGAGCGCCTGAGGGTACTTTTGTCAATGCCAGGTAAAAATAATTAGAAAATATTTTTTTTTGTCCCTAATAAAATAAAATAAAAACAAAATCTTTTCAATTAGAATGCGAAATAATTTAACAAAAAACCGTTATACGGATGTTTTATGCTATGATCACAGTAGAGTTATACTATCACAAGATGATGATGATCCTTCGTCTGATTATATAAATGCAAATTTTGTAGATGGATATAAACAAAAAAATGCATATATTTCAACACAAGGTTAATTTTTATATTATTTTTTTCCCAAATTTAATTGTATCTATAATTTTCTATATTTTTATTATTTTGTAGGTCCTTTACCAAAGACTTCTCATGATTTTTGGCGAATGATATGGGAACAACATTGTTTAGTTGTTGTAATGACAACACGAGTAATGGAAAGAGGTCGTGTTAAATGTGGACAATATTGGGAATGTGTGGAAAATAGCATTTGTGAATTTGGTGATTATCAAGTGCGTACCCTTAGGTTAGAAACTAATGAAGATTATACTATAGCGTCTTTAGAACTGAAAAATATTAAGGTAATAAAAAATGGAAAATAGTTGATTAATAGAAAATTTAAAAAAAAAAAAATATTATTTACAGACTGACGAAGTTAGAAATGTATCACATTGGCAATTTACAAGTTGGCCAGATTATGGTGTACCAACATCAGCAATGGCTATGTTAAATTTCTTACAAAAAGTTCGTGATAAACAAGCAGCAATGGTAAAAGAATTAGGTGATACATGGGCTGGACATCCACGTGGACCACCAATTGTAGTACATTGTAGTGCTGGTATTGGTCGAACAGGTAAATTTATATTATATATATTAATATTAATATTAAATACAATTGGAATATTAAAAAATGTACATATAGTAAAAAAATTCTATTGATTTCCAGAACTTATAGCATTTCCAAGTTAAATAGATCTTTTTTTCAAGTTAAATTGTTTTTTTTTTTTTAAGTATTTGAGCAGATTTAAAGATTTCGAATCTTAATATTTGCAATATTGTAACAGTTTTGTTCTGTGAATGTATCACACATCTTAGTTATACCATTATCTAAATTGTGTTTTAAATTAATAAGAAAAAGTTTCCCATAAATTTAATTTAATTATGTTATACAAATATAAATATTAATATTATTTTCCATATTTTCCAGGTACATTTATTACACTAGATATATGCATATCTCGTTTAGAAGATGTTGGTACAGCTGATATCCGTGGTATAGTTGAAAAAATACGTTCACAACGTGCTTATTCAATACAAATGCCAGATCAATATGTATTCTGTCATTTAGCATTAATTGAGTATGCTTTATCACAAGGTATACTTAAATCAGCCGATTTAACAGGATTCGATGACCGAGAAGATGAATCAGAATAAATTTATTTATTTATTTTCTTGGTTCTATCAAAATTTAATTCTATAACAAAAAAAAATTGTTTTTTTTTTTGTTTAAAAAAAAAGATATATAATTAATTAAATTTGTATTAAAAAAATTATAAGATTTATATAAATATACATCGTACAATAAGAAAAAAATGTACACAAAAAAAAATATAAGTTACAAAAATACATTAAAGGTGGATTTGCATATGTTACGTTTTCTTGTCCGCCAGGTATAAGTGACGCAAATATTTTAATAAACGATTTACATATGAAACGTTTTTTTCACAACACTATTAAATACATTACATAAAAAATTTTTACATGTTAAATTAAATTTTGTATTAAAGGTTAGAATAAAACAGTTTGTTATTAAAAAATAATTTAAAATTAAAATAAAACCACAACAAGAAAAACGTTTACAGTTGAAATAAAAAGAAAAACCGCAGCAACGGGAAAACATTGTATATATAAATGCACCTTAAGTGACCCAAAAATTAAAAAAAAAAAAAACTATTAACTTAGAAAAATAAGATATGAAAAAGACGGTATCTGACTAATTGATCCAAGACAATAATTGGCCTATACTAAATTGACCGATACATAACTTATCATAAACACAATTAACCGAATACCAAATTAATCGATGGTAAATTATGTATTAGTCAATTGTATATATTCGGTCAATTGGGCATTCGGTTAATTTGTATTTGATCAATTAGCCGGATACCGAAAAAAAACTATTTAATCGCGCAAAATTAATAAAAATCATTTTTAAAAAATTAAATTAGAGAAAAAAAAATGTGTTCAGTACTGAGCTGAACTTTCTAGAGAACAAACACAACAAAATCATAACTAATTTCTCTTAATCCATTAATTTTATTTTAATTATATTTAGTTTGTATAAAAAATTCTCAAATTTCTAATAAATTATATTTTGCCGATATAAAATAAAAAAATCTTGTAAAGAAACAAGTTTGAAAGTACATCAAATAAAAATAATAATTAAAAATAAAAGAAAAATTCTAAACAAGTCATAATTTTAATAATGTATTTTTCCCCCATACAATACACAAAAAAAAATATTTTTTTTTAATTAATTATTAATTAGTTATTTTAATTTTTTTTTTAGATTATAAAATATGAAACAAAAAATAAATAATGAATGGATAAATACATATTTAAAAGTAAATAAATACAAATGTGTGGAAATGTAATAGAAAATATTTTTATAGCTTTTCAAAATTAGCAAAAAAGTACAATATTCATTAATATAATATATATTAAAAAAGAATTATATAAAAAAACAATTATAAATATTTCTTTGTCGTTACTAGCTATATATATATTATTAATTTGATATTTAACATAATTTTTACAAAAAAAAAGCATTACATAATTAACACATTTTCTTCAATGTAACAAAAATTTTGTTGTTAATGCAATTGCTTCCAAAAAAAAAAAAATTTTTGCATTTATTCTCCTAAGCTTACATTTTTGCGGCCTGACAGAATATTTTTATAAATAAATTCGATTTGGAACACAGGAAAAAAAAACATATAAATTATTCAAATAACGATATTTAAATAAACAGCTTAAAATTTTAGTGAACGGTAATCAATTTTTAATTACTTATAGTTTCAATAAAAAAAAACGGTAACTGACCTCGAAAACGCATTATATTTATAGTTTTTATGACGTAGTAATCTAATTTATGACGTAAATTTCTAATTCAATATTTTGTCTTCGGGTACAACTAAAATATTTGAACTTAAATTCCAATAAGTCGATCAATATTGATAATACAAATTCATATTTAAAAAAAAAATGTAACTTATTCAACTTTAAATCTCATATTAGTCGGTCATTTTGAAATATTATAAATATTTTTACAAGATTCAATAATTCGTGTTTCAAATAAAGATATAATTAGAATAATATTAAAAAATTACTGTAGACTCTATATTGGTTTTAAACAATCGACATGTTTATCTGTGAATATTAAATCAACGCAAACATTACGTAAAATACCGGGCGAGTTGACAAATTTTATAAAGGAAGTGGGATGGCACGATTCGTGGTGAAAATGATCAACGTTTCGTAAGGGGGTACAACGGGCCATACGGTCTAGGTACGTGATTTGGTCGCTTCCATTCCCTTCTTCTCAAACCAACGCAAACAATAATTATTGGTCGTATTTAAATAACCTAAAAATACAAGCTATAGGGCCAACCAAATAACTCAAACGGTTATTAATTACTGAGATATTTGAAAACAAGCTGTATATATAAATTATATTTTAAAGTTGTAAATTTATGCAAATAAGATTATCCTAATTGTTAATATCGAATTATATTTCAAAAATTGTGAAAACATAATTTATTTTTTATATAATTCTTTTGAATATATTACGATTTATCTGTTTATTTTAAAAATGTATCCCAGAATATTTAAAACAATTGAAAATAATTTAAATATGTTTTACAATATCTTTTTTGTAGATATATTATCGAACATAAAAGGAATATTTATTTTTAATTTTTAATTAATTGGTTTCTCTTTATTTGGCCAATTATTTTATCAAATATATTTTCAAAAATTCTAACATTTCAATCGTTTCTAAAATAAAATTAGACTTGATTGTGTAAATGTTGATTAATCAATATGTTTCCAGCCCAACTGCCAATTACATTTTTTGCACAAGATTTATTTTATTTCTTTTGAAATGAAATTTATATGAAAATGTTTAAAAAAAATTATTTGTTACACAATATTTTTAATTAATTAATTATTAAAAAAAAAATTTAATAAATATTTTTCTATATTATTATAAAATTAACAAAAATATCGGAATTTTTGTATAATGTAATATACGATTTGCGAAATAGAAATTGAAATTAATGAAAAAATTATAAGAAACTTTAAAAAACTTTACATCTTTTTTAAATATATAAAAATCAAACCTAAAATTAAAATGTTTATAAAAAAAAAATATGTGTACTATTTTTTTTACAAACAAAAACCGAACAAAATCTTACAAATTTAAAATAAACATATAAAGAAAAACTTCCAAAATTCATTAATATTAAATTATATATTATATTAAATTTTAGATTCTATTCTATTAATATTCTTTTCTTTTCTATTTTTTAATAAAATACATTTCTATTATATATTATTATTATTATTATTGTATGTAATTTAATTTTAGTAATTATTCTAAGTCTAACGAAATTGTATTAATTATTAATTACAAAATATTTTTATTTATTATGCAAATTAATTAAAATTTTATCATTGACCGAAAGAAAACAAAAAAATATATAAATTAAGAAATAAAAAAATTGTAACTTATTTTTAGTTAATATTTTAACGGACAAAATTTTATCATTGGTTCGTTTATAAATTGTTGATATTTTGCTATCATCACAGGTGTAAATTATGTCAATTTGGATTTCTACTTAAACGAAGATATCTACAGTCAACTAAACAATATAGAAACAAAAAAGCAAATGACGTTATTTTTGGTAGAATTAATATGATAAAAAATAATGCCAGCTCTTCCGTTTAGAGTTTGGTTTAATAGTGATAGTCGATTTTCGGAATACGATCTCTCAAATAAAAAAGTTTCGGTTGTTAGGATGGGAATTTTAAAATTAATATACCAAAAATACTAAATACAATTTATAATTATGTTGATTTCGCTTATGGATCTAATTTTTCTTATGCATAGCAATTTCATTAAAGCTCTTCAAAAATTAAAGTTAAATAATTATTTAATAATCATTTCCTTTATTTCGATTATAAATTTATTGAATAAGAAATCTCATGTTCCAAAATATACCAAAATCACGGGTGGAAAATCTCAGAATTTTAATTTAATCTAATTATCACGATAATGAAATTGGTATACAAAAACAATATTTTTTAAGAAACTTAATGATTTAAAATTATTGGTAAATTATAGCTAAGAAATTGTAGAAAACTGTCACTTAAAATTAAAAAAAACCCAAAATCTTTTTTCTTATATATCTTTACCGAAAAAATTATTTTATTTTTATTTAAAAAGTCTCAAAACAAAACTCGTACAACGTAGCAACTAATAGAAATTCGTCCAAAATAATAGACCCACTCAATAATAAAGTTATATGTATATTTGGCCGTATTTATTGTTCTCTTTAAGTGTTGTTTAAGTTATATTTAGGGTTTTAGAAATGTTTTTTCATACAAAAAATATCTAAACATAACTTATAGACAACATAAACTGAACTGGCTCATTGTTTTTTATGTATTCATTTTTAAGCCACTTATAAAATTATAGCTTCTTTAAAATATGTAAAAAAAAAATTGTAATTTTGTATTTAAAAATATATATATTATTAAATATTGGCACCACTAACAAATAAACTATTTAATGACGTGTAAATGCCTTTAAAAGAAATTAAAAATAAAATAAATAGATTAATTATTAACTTCATTAGTGTAATACATTGTGTAAAAAAAAGAATTCATATTATTTTTTTTATGTTATAATAATAAATTACTAAATTATAATATAATTTCTTTCCTTCAATTTCCATTACCTCTATATATAAGATATTCAATATTCAATAGAAAGGCGAAAATCAGGAATCTTTCAAAATAAAATTATCATGTATAAATTATACCTGTAACGTATTTTTTTGTAAACTTAAAAATTGATACTCTTTTTTACTTCGGTGCTGGTTCTACAACTTTAACTGAAGATATTCACTCTTGTATACTTACTACTTGACTTTTTTATTCTCTTTTATTGTAATTTTTCAATTAACAATATTTACATCAATAATATTTAAAAATTATATATACTCATTTTATTAATCTTTTTTTTTTATTAATTAAACTTATTGGAAATAAACAAAACGAATCAAAAAAATTGTTTTCAATTTATTAAAATATAAAGTTAACAGACGCATTGAAAAATAATAATAATAAAAAAAAGAATTTAACACTATTCGATAACAAAAATTAAACAATATTGTTACTGTTGTTTTAGTTTAAGACCGATTTATGAAACTTGGTGTCCACTTTTTAACAATGGGTTTTTGCTTTTGTTTTTCTTCAATTTCTTTTTCATGCATTTGTTCAAATAGTTTTCTTTGATTTTCTCTAAATTGCATCAAGGGATCATCAAATTGTTTATAATAATCTAGAACTTCCCTAACATCTTCAATTTCATTAGTAGCAAGAGCTTAAAAAGAAAATATTTATTTATATAAATTTTCTTAATTTTATAAAATATATGAAAATTTTGGATATACTTTTAAGAAACGCCACCAAATCAAAAAGTGCTGTATCGTTATCGTTGCCTGTCCATCTAGTTAAGTTAAATGCATTTTGTGGATGTAATTTAGTAGAATTTCCGTCCCAATCGATAACTATGACCTATATAATTAAAATAAAAATTATTTGTATTACTAATATTTAAGGCAAAGAATTATATTAGCGGGAATATATTCTATCAGACAAGAACTGTATTTTTTTTTTGAAAATTCCGTCTCGCCTCTATTTTAATTTATATACGATTTCCAATGCGAAATTAACCAAAAAAAAAATAAATGTACTTTAATAGGAGCACATTTACAATTATTATTTTTTTTTTTCAAACTTACTTTTTTTAAATCTCTATTGAGGTTATCTAAATTTTTAACATGATGTCCATCTACAAAATGTGTTGCATCACGAACCAGTCTATACATAATATAACCATTTGGATCCAAGGCATCAAGTATTGGAAATACTGTCATACCCTGATCGGCAGTAAATACAACAATTTCATAATGTTTAGCACATTGTTCTAAGAAATGATCAACTCCAGGCCGTTTCTTAAATCGCCAGCCTGTTTGATATGTCCAATCTGGATGTACTAGTACATCTTTCATTTCTAAAACTAATGTATATGGTGGCTGTATATATGGTGGTTTTAATGGATCTGGTAATAGTTTTTCTCTTGATGGTTCCTGTATCATTTTTTGATAATAATACATTGATTTAAACATTCTTTTAAAATACTGCTGTACAGGAGGCTGATTACTAAATTCATCTTCAATAATTTTTCCATCTTCATCCATTTCTGGTGAGCCTAATTCATATACAGCCCAAATACCCATACCAATAGCAGATCCTCCAAACATAGCAAATCTATATGTAAATAAAATTATTTCGTATATTTCTTTTTTAATCAATTTACCCAAATTTCATTCGTTTCCATGATTGTTCTTTTTCTTTTCGGTTTTCTTCCTCTTGCTTTTGACGATCTTTTTCACCTTCATCAGATGTTGGTTCAGCAGTTTGCGGAAATAATTTGGATATTAATTGTGGTGGACTACTTTCAGTATTACTGCTGCTAGAGCTTGGATTTTGTGATTTATGGCTACCTTTAATAAAAAAAATATTTTTTTAATCATTTTATTCTTTAATTAAATTCAATTTTAACCATACTTTCTGATGCAAAATTACGAATTATACAATTATAAATTGGTCTATTTAGATCTTGTTTGCTACATTGTTTTTGATGCAGGGATATTGTTTTATATAAAATTTTAGTTAAATTAAAAGCACTTCTTTGAGCCATACCTTTTAATTCAATTTTTTTATTTTTAAAACATTTATTGGTTCCACAAAAATTTTGCTATCATGGTTAACTGTCAATTAATTGTCTAAATAAAGATTAACCTAAATAGAAAAATTGTATTTTTAAATTTCCATAATGAAATGTAAATTTCTTAACTCGTACAGATCCGAATTTTAATTCGATATATACTACTAATCTCGAACTAGAACACAGTACAATTGTTACATATTCACTTTAAATTGTATTGTATTTGACTATTCAGAATAAAAATATTTCCGTCGAAAAAAATTTACGAAATAATTTTTAGTTATTAATTATAAAATCATTTTGTTTTTCATTATTATAAGTCGAATTCCATCCCAACTACAGAACGCTTTAACTGTTTCTTTCAAACTATCCTAATTTCAATTTGGTATCCAATATTTTATTTTCACTTAGTTTAACATTCATTTTAATCTATTTGCAACATAGAATCTACAACTAATTTTCATAAACTTTTTAAATACAGGATTGCATGAAAATTCAACTTAAAATAAAAGATCAACATGTTAATAGTAAATTTTCAAAACAATAAGTTATAAACTTTTGAACTATTTTCATAAGGAATTGGGTTTGAAGTTAAAGTTAGTTGTGAATTTTATATGACAAAATCACTTTGTGTTGAAAGAAAATATATTTCTGTAATTTTAGATTGCCTAAAAATTCTGTCATCATTACTTTATCATTAATGTAACATATTTCAATGATAACCAAGCCTGGGAAATTAGTAATTGAATCTTAATTTTTTAAACATTTTGGGAATACTAAACTATGAAAAAGAAGATTAGTGCAAATCGACTCACGTAAAGCGTACTTCACGAATTCAATCTATTGTTGTTTACTGGTTAGTTAATGCAAAAAATTAAATGTCAGAGTGTCATATCATATACTGCATAACCTCAAAAATAGTTAATTTTGAAAAATAAATAAAACTTACTGAACCTATTTATTTATATAGCTCATAATTAAAGTACTTACTAGAAATTAATTGTCTATGTAAATATATAAAAATGTTTTGGTATATGAGGGCTCTTTACATAATACCAATTCGTAGATTTCATATAAATATCGTTCTCAATAATAAAAATATTAATAGACAAGTTAAAATTTTAAGAAAGTTACTTGGCGAACGAAAATCCGGCAGTAAAAAACAGTGGTACCCGAGTGAAATTTCATCAGAATCTACATATTCTTCTCCACAAAGTTTTAGTAAAACGCAGAACAAGGGAAAAAATGTTACACGACGGGTTCACGTACTCAATAAACTTTTTATGAAACATATTACAGATCTAATGGCAACCGGTGAAATGTCCGAAGAATTTATTGGAAAAGGTCTTGAAATATCTAAAGTTAATGTGTCATCAGATTTCGAATGTATAAATGTCTATTGGATAGCAAAAGGTGATGCTAATGATGCCATTATAGATGCTATATTACATCGTTGTTCTGGTCATATACGTCACGAATTATCACAATTACGATTAATGGGCCAAGTACCAAAAATATATTTTCTTAAAGATAAAATATATTCAAATTTAGCTGAAGTACAAGTTTTACTGAAGAATTGTGATTTCGGAGATAACTATCAACAACAAGACCCCAGTATTGAAGTTTGTAATGATCTGAACCTTAAAAAAGTTGAATTTCATCAAAATGATAATTTAAGTTTAATTGATAATGTACCAGTAATGAGACATGATGTTTTAGGGTTGGATCATAAAGAGATTATGACCAAAATTCTAACTAAAATGAAGAAATCAAAACAAGCTTGGGAAATATATGATCAACAAAGCACAAGTCAAGAAAATGGGAATAAATCAGAAACCACCAGTTTGACCATATCGAATATTCAGAAACAAATAGAAGAAAATAAATCTAAAAATACAGAATTTGATAAATTCTTATTTAGAAGGAAAATTAAAAATACACCTGATAGGAAGAAATATTTAAATTATAACCAGCACTTTTTAACAAATCTTATCGATGAAGAAAATAAAGAAGGAAAAGATGATGGTGATTTCATTGAAGAAGATGATGTACGTAAAAAATGAATTTTAGTATTAGAAAATTTGTTATCATTAATTAAAAAATAAAGTTTTCGTGTAAAAACATTGAATTTTTATTTCACAGAAATAAATTTATTTTGTTTTTGTACAGATTAAGCAGCTTGTAAGTAATTTTTGTCATCACTGTGGTATTATAGTGGATAGCATATCTGTAAATAGAAAATTATATAAAAATTAGTTAAGACAAATAGTTGTATATATTAGATTTCTGTTCTTTTCGAAAGTAATATCAGTTTAAATAAATTTCACATCAATAAATTTCAGTCGAAAGATGGTAATTAGAAATCATCATTACTATTAGTATTAAATTTAAATATAATTGAAATATTTTATTTACCTGTTTTTGCACGAAGTTGTGGAATACATTAAGAAAGTACCTGGAATAAAAAAAAAAAAAACAAAGAATAATTTTTAGTATAATTATCAAATTTTACTTTATAACAAAATCAAGTAATAAATTAAAATCAGTACAAAATTGCGACATCAAAATATTTCAGTCGAAAGATGGTGTTACAAATAACATCATTTAAAATAAGAAATTAAATAACTTTAAAAATTTAAAATTTAAGCACATGAAAACAAACAAATATAAAATATGACATCAGCTAATAAACTTCCTGGACATTTTTTACACGTATAATTATATATTTTAATTACCATTTATTCGAAAAGACCGAAACCCATATCATCATCCTCAGACTCAGATTCTTCCTTCTTTTTCTCTTCTTTCTTTTCTTCTTTTTTGGATTCTGCGGCAGCAGCTACTGGAACTGCAGCAGCGGCAGCAGCACCTCCACCAGTTGGCATAGATGATAGTTTTTCACGGCCAGATGTGATTAATTCTTCAATATTTTTGCCGCTCAATTCTTTAACGACTTTACTGAGGCGATCTTGTACAACTTCTACACCAACAGAACTTAAGATTTTCTCAATATCTGCAGCAGCAGGATTTTCTTTGCCCCCAAGGACAGCTAACATATATGCAGCTACGTAACGCATTCTAAAATATATTAAATTATAAAATTAAGACCACCATGGCAACAGCAAAGGTTTCTGAACTACTAGAAAAAACCAAAATTTAATCTCTAAATATTTAAATAATCTTTTTAATAATTATTTAATTAATTATTGTATTAACTCATTATGACTTTAAATTTTAAAATTTTATTATTTTTATAAGTTTTAACTCACTTTTAAGTCCTTTTTTGACACGAAACGTTCAACAGCACAAAAATATATTACTTTGCGTATCAAAAGATTTGACGAAAAGAGGATGACATTAATACAGTGTTGCCACAGCTAAGATCCGGTTTGATTGTTTGATAATTTCGTATGTTAGGCGCCAAATAATTTTATTTTCTAGGTTCCAATGCCACATTTAAAAAGCGGTTGAAAATAATTTAATTTTTGTTATTCCATTTGCTCAGAATGTAAATAACAACGGTAAATTTTTGTTAAAAATATAAATAAAACTTACTATAACTTTAATTACTTTACTCAATTTCAATTATTAAAATATTTAAATTTTTAATATAGTACTTAAAAATTAATAAATCTATTGTAAAGTTTACATTTCAAAAACTGTTGGACTATCAAATTTTTTAATATTATTGAATAATTTTAAAGTTTCTTCCAATTGCTTTTTGACAGACCAACAGTGATAAACTCCATGATGTTTAGTATAACCAAATATATAATCAAATTCAATATTTTCACAACGTCGACACGACAATTTTTTTATATTTAATTTTATTTTCATTTCATCTTCACATTGTAAATGATACTGACTTTTTAAATGCTCTTTATAAAATTTAAATTGACATTCTAATTTACAAATATCACAATAAAATGTCGCAATATCATTTTTACCAGAATGTTTTTCCATATGTGAACGTATATATCTAGTTCTAATTAACATATTACATTCTTCACATTGCACTTTAATAATATTATGTGTTTGCATATGTGTTTTATGGGCAATCTTTGAAAATACCAAATTACATTCTTCACATTTATATTTCTCGACATGAAATTGTTCAATATGTACTCTAAGTAAACGTTTTTTAGCAAATTTCCGTTTACAATTATCACAGGTAAATTTTCTCTCCATATGTTCACTTTCACGATGCAATCTTAATTTTGGTGCGGATGGAAATGGTTTTGCACAATTCTCACATATATATTCTCGATCAGTTATTAGTAATGATTTCTTTCTCACTTTTTTTGTTCGTTCATTTAATTTTTCAGTAGTTTTCATTTTTTTCGAAGTTGTAGGTAGATTTTGTTCCAATTTCATTTTATCTGAAATTTTATTTAATTCAGTAGCTGTTCGTCGTTTTCTTTTTATTTTTGCACTATCTATATGCATTATGCTTAGTAAACTTATTGGGGCATATGATGGTATGGAACGTCCTTCAAGTGAACATTTAAATTTTTTAATATGTGCAATATAATTTGAATGCGAACCAAAACATGATCCACAACTGCAACGGTATGGTCTGTCTTTGGTATGAGTATTTATGTGATCCATTAATTTTATATATTGTGGAAATATTTTATTGCACAATTCACAACAATTTTCTACTTTTTTAATAATCCCATTACCTCGACATCTACCATGTGTTTCATAAAAATATACATGCAATCTTAATTTAGCTGAATTTTCTGCTGAAAATCCACATGCATAACATAAATTACACCTTTCTTCATGTGATTCATGATGACTACTATAAGCAGCCATTGTTGGCGAAATTTTACCACAAATTTCACACTTGAAACCATCATTAACTTTAATACATTTATATTCTGGTACAATTGTAAATAAATCGTCTTCGTTAATATCTGAATCTGATGATGTAGATTCCAAATTCCAAGTAGCAGAAAATTCATTTGCAGGAATATTTTCTATATCTATAATATTTTGATGAATATTATTGCTATTATTTATATCAGTGGGTTCTGCAAATATAGTGTAATTATCTTCCATACTGAAAACTGAATTATGGAATTCTAAAATGATTCAATTTTAATTATTTTTTATAAGGGTTATTAATTACCATTTTCATGTTCATCTAATCCAATTGATTCATTACTTTCATTGTTGTTTTCATAAAAGTTACATTGGGATTCTTTATCGCACATTAAAATAATATTGCATTTACAGTGGACACCATATTTAATTTTTAAGGGTTTCTCAAATTCATTTGGTTGTTTCCACGTTGGATTAGTATTAAAACTTGACATTATTAATTCAGTTATTCAATTCGATTTAAATTTAATTTCAATAATTCGCCTATTTTACTTTTTTTGAAATCAATTTCCAATTTAAAATGACATGTTTACAGATTACAAAACATATGTTTTAAAATTACTTTCAATTACAGTACCATCTATCGCTGGAAATTGGTATTATACCGTAAGTTTGAACATCGGATAAAGCCCTATTCACACCATCAAACAGAATTCATTTTTTTTCAACGAGCACTTTTTATCGAGTATAATATTTCGCATCTTTCTCAGACACGACTTACAATTACTCTTTTAGTTATTTATAGCTTTTTAATTTTTCTTTTACATTTGGAATGAAAAAATTCCAAATATAAAAGAAAATTAAAATATTTTTATATATTTTTTGTATGAATTTCAAGGCATTGTATTAAAATTCGTTCAAGAAATTATCATAAGATTTGTGGTTGCAAAATACATAATAAAGTTACTTTTGTGGTCTAATTTAAAAAGTTGTTAGGTATAGAAAGATGTTAACTTCACAAAATTCATATGTCATCATGATCATGACTTAGGCTATAGGCAAGGCATTCTCTTCTCATTATATTTATTTGTGCAGTGTGTTTATAAATTGCAAAAACAATTTAGATATTTATTCAAAAAAATTAACTAATTGAAATTGACTAATTTGTAATATGGCTGATCCAAAGCAAAAAGGTTCTTTAGCCTCTTTAACACAAAAGAAAAAAGGAGTACAAAAATTAAAAGCAGTTTTGTCTCAACCATTTCCAAGATATTTACCAAAAATACAATTAGAGGACATCAACGCTATTAAAGAATTAATCGCAAATGATAAACGAGAATATAACCAAAAAAACTATAAAAAAAATTGGGGAATATATACTGGTTTAAATTCCATACTAAGATTATTGAAAAATAATAGGATTTCTTGTTTATTGCTATCATCAAACATTAAACCATTTTCAATTTTATTTCAAATAATAACATTTGCATTAACTACCAGTCAACCAAAACCATTCATTTTATATGTGCCAAATTTAAATGAAATACTTAAAGAAATATTTCAAATAGATAGTTTGGCACTGGCATGTACAAGAGGTAAATTCAAAAAATTAGAAGAATATATGAAAATAAAATGTATAGAAACTCCATTACCAGAAAAGTTTCTAATATATCATGGACTAGTAAAACAAAATCAAGAAATAAACCAGCAATCGCAATCAATTAACATGTTTAAAGAAAAAGCACCTGACAAAGTTAATTTTAATGAA
Source organism: Rhamphomyia laevipes (assembly GCA_963920725.1). Taxonomy (NCBI): domain Eukaryota; kingdom Metazoa; phylum Arthropoda; class Insecta; order Diptera; family Empididae; genus Rhamphomyia; species Rhamphomyia laevipes. The sequence goes on along the minus strand of OY987256.1, from coordinate 5,094,967 downwards.
TTATATGTAATGAAATCTCATGCATATTCTTCTCGCAGTTTTTATCCAAAAAATACAAATTATTTAAAACCATTAAAATTTGAGGAACCTCAGGAATTTTCTGGTGATTACATATCATTCACAAATAATGAAGTTAATATAGAAAAAGACTTGATTACTGATTATAAAACTGATAAGCAAAATTTATTGAATGTTATGAAAAAACATTTATATAATATTCCTAGTGATGGTGAAATGAAAAAAAATATTAATTTATTAGAACCACCTCAAGAAAAAGTGTGTAAAAAGAGGAAATTCGAAAAGAAAATGAACGAAATTGGAAATACAAATAAAAATTCAATAATACAATATGAACCATTAAAAATCAAAAAAATTCAAGGAAATCCTAAAAAGAAAAAAAAATTAAAGTTCAAATAAATTTGTTTTTTAGATGGATAAATTTTGTTTTAATAAAAAAATAATAATACCCCAAAAAGATGATAACATAAAAATTTAATTTTCTTAAAGTATCTTTCTTTTCTTCATCTGTATTTAATGTTGATTTACAGAAAACTTCGTAATATAAAACCCCTTAGTTTATTTATCAATATAATTTCTAGGTACTTTATTTAATATTTTGAAATAACCAAAATAAATTTTTAAAATTTATGTACTTAATAATATATTTAAGGATAATTAAAACAAAAAAAAAACTCGATATTATAAGTTACAATACAAACTTTAAAAAAAGATTAAATATAAAATAGTTTGGATCACCATTATTTTTTTTTTTATATTATATTATTATTAGTATAAGCTCTAAAATACTGTTGGCGAGACTTTTAGGTTTACCAATTGTAGAAGCTTTAACTTAAGCATTTATAGTTGTTTTTTGAAAATTTATTTTGTATACATAAATATAAATATTTTTGGGTTAATTTATTTTTCTCTACAAAAAATATGGAGTAGGATTTTGTGACGGAATTACTCTATCAGTATCAGGCACAGCATTAAATATACTAACACTTCGCTCTTTAGATGTTTTAAAACTTAAAATCGAAGCAACATTCCCACATCTATAACAGTAATTTGGTGCTGACCAAACTGTAACAAGTTTATCATCGAACATATATTTAATACCTTCATTAACAAGTTGATGTGCTCGACATATTAAATCTAAATTATTAATAGTCATGAAATCTTTTGTAACTAATGAACCAAATAACCATCCAGCTCCACGAGGACTTTGAGCCCTATAAAAAAAAATATTTGGATTAACACAAAAATTAATAAATTGTGTTTACCATAAATCCATATCCTCAGGATCAGACCAAACAAGATCACAAAAGGCACCTTTATATGGTATTTCACCATTTCGATCAATTGTCCTTATTTGATCTAAAGTCTTAATTTCAGGGCTAAGGCCACCATGAACACATAAAATGTCTTCATCAATTAACTGGGAAAAAAATAGATATAAATAATTAAAAAATTTAAATTATTACAAGAAAAAAAAATATAAAACTCACAGCTGCAATCGTTAAAAAGTCAAAAACACGACAACAATATTTCCAAGCATTTGCATTTCCATATTTACTAAAGCATTCATCATAAAAACCATACACTTTTGTAATTTGGCGGGATTCATGATTGCCTCGTAATAATGTGATCCGATCAGGATATCGGGCCTAACAAAGAATAGCAATTTAAAATATTGTTTTTTTTTTGGGTGACTCAAGATTTACCTTTAATGTTAGTAACCTTGTTAATGTTTCTAAACTATAATAACCTCGATCAACAAAATCACCCATAAAAATATAGTTGGTATCTGGTACTTGACCACCACACCGGAATAGTTCTTCCAAATCATAAAACTAAAACAAAATCAAATTAGGAGTCAATATAAATTTAAACGCTTTTCTTACTTGGCCATGAATATCTCCACAAACTGTTACTGGTGTGCTTACTGGTTGTATATTCGATTCCTCTAATAGAATATCGCAAACAATATCACAGAGTTGTTTTAAATCATTTTCTGGTAAGTATTTACACTCACGAACAATTTCAATCCACTTGTCCATATCCGCCATATTTATTAATTTGTTGAATTGAAATATGGATTTTTTGACATTTAACCCTCAAATAATATGTACCGTTCAGCATCACATAGCACTTTAGCTAACAAAATATAAATTATCAGAAATTCTAAAACCGTAAAATTAATAAAAATGTCCCGTTCAGTTAGTTCATCTTGTCTTTTATTTCAAATAATACAAAAATGAGCACTGCAAATTAAATGAATGGTTCGTAATATAAAAAAAATATTATATGTACATTATACCGGCAGATCGCTTGAGAAAATTTACTTTCAGTTCATAAAATGGTAGATGTGGAAACTCTAAAAAATACATATAGTAATTCTTTACAATATACCTTTATATATGAGTTTAATTTATTAATAAAAGACGGTGTTACATAAACCGTATCAGCACAAATTTATCCATTTCGACACAAATTTATCTCACAAGTTGTGCGTCTCCGTGAATTAGGTACTTTATAACTATATAAAATTGTATTTCTTGATTTAATAAAATCTTATAGTCATAGTGAAATTGAATAAAAACTCATTAAAACAAATATTAAAATAAAATTGCATGGAATATTATTTTGAAAAGTTATATTGAAATGGGAAAATAAATAATAAAAAGTGACCCATAGTTAAAATTCGAGATTGTATATAATTTTTTGAATCGCGTGTCGTAAACTACAAGGTTGTACGGGTAAAATTTAGTAGTCAGATTCAGCTGTCTGATCAAAAAACGATTAATGATAGAATGGTAGTGGTAGATAACGTAACTGGTAACACTATCGAAAATTTTTGTTGTGTTTATGTTCTATTAATAATATCGCGAAATTGAATATTAAAATTAAAATAATTTTTATGTATAAAATAATTTTTATTGAATAGTTTGTGTTTCATAATTGTAAATAATGTTGAGTAAAAGAAGAAGAGCTAGTTCCGTTGCTAGTAAAGATGACGAAGTTGCTGATGATTCCACACCAGAACAATCACCAGTTTTATCAGCAAGAAAACGGAAGCGGCTTGATCCTGTAAGTTCTTAGAAATAAAGAAATATTCGCTTCTGTTACTAAATCTCTCTCATCGACAATTTTCAGTCTTATTAAATAACTATATATTCGTTTTTCTATTACGTTAGATAGTGAATAGTGTTTAGTCTAATATATGTAGGCTGTCGCGTTACTTTGTCACTCATTACGCATATCATATATAAAACTTTCATACCCAACTGCATGTAAAAAGTTATTTTTCAATTAATTTGAATTTTAATTACATCGATTTCGTAAATATTCTATATGCCAATACCATAATTTTATTAGATTTATTTCCACTGAACGTATCTGTTTGTACACATTTATACTATATCCATAGATTCTGGAACAAATTACACATGATATGTTCGTTAAGTATAAATTATGCGGCAATCAATATGCGACTACTTTAGTTAATATGAAAATATACAATTGACACTATTTATATTTAACTTGCTTAGTATAGGAAATAGGAGTCTTTAAATTAATATCTATTAAAATTACTGATTTATATTTTACAGTCCGAATTATGTCAGCAATTATATGATTCTATTAGAACTATAAAAAAAGAAGATGGATCGATGTTATGTGACACATTCATTAGAGCACCAAAAAGACGTCAAGAACCTTCATATTATGAAGTTGTTGCTAATCCAATTGATTTGTTACGTGTTCAGCAAAAGTTGAAAACAGATTCTTATGATGATATTGAGGAATTGACGGCTGATTTTGAATTGCTAATAAATAATGCCAAAGCTTTTTATAAATCTGACTCTGCGGAATATCAAGATGCATGTACTCTGTTAGAAATGTTTAATACGAAAAAAGCTATACTACTTGAGTCTTTAGGATTAGATGACGAACCACGTATTAAACGTATTGGTCGACAACCGAGACGATCTACTGCAAATGAAAGTGAAACCTCAGAAACATCAAATAAATTAGATGATGATTCTGATCCATATGAAGAATTATTTGCAACAATAATGACATCAACTGATCCAACACAAGATAACCGACCATTAAATAGTGAATTTCAATTGTTGCCATCAAAAAAAATTTACCCAGAATATTATGATGTAGTCGATCATCCAATTGATTTAAGATTAATTGCAACTAAAATTCAAACTAATGCATATGCAAATCTATCTGAAATGGAGAAAGATCTACTTCAAATGGTAAAAAATGCATGTATTTTTAATGAGCCCGGTTCACAAATATATAAAGATGCTAAAACTTTTAAGAAGGTATCTAAATTGTAGTTATTTATATTATTCTGTTATTTAATATTATTGTTTTTAAGATATTTACCACAAAAAAGATAGAAATTGAAAGCGGTAAATATAAAAGTATCGTTAAGAAGAGAGGCATACCAATTAGTGCAACAATAGCAGCTCTTAAAGATGAACCAGAGAGTTCAGCAGATGAAGATGACGATAATGAGAAAAAAGAAGACAGTCCTATGTGGCAACTATTTGATCATCTCTTCAATTCTGCTAGTGCTTCTGGTAATTTTATATTTTATTAATTTTATTTTTTACATATCTGTTAAAATATTTGATTATTGTTTTTAAATAATATAAGTTATTGAATAATTTTAGTTAATTTAATATTTTTTTTTTTTTGTATAGTTTTTATACATATTGTCATTATTATCGTCGTTTTATAGACTGTCTACTTCATTATGTCTAAACCGATTTACTAATTTTAAATCTCAAAATTTGAAATCTAATTTACTGATTTACATTTCTTTAAGAGTAACTTCTAATTGTGATTATATTTCGTAAAGCTACTGTTTTACTTATAATATATTTATTTAACATATTGTCATTATTATCGTTGTTTTATAGACTGTCTACTTCATTATGTCTAAACCGATTTACAAATTTTAAATCTCAAAATTTGAAATCTAATTTACTGATTTACATTTCTTTAACAGTAACTTCTGATTGTGATTATGTTTCGTAAAGTTACTGTTTTACTTATAATATATTTATTTGTTAAGATAATAATTACTGTTTAATTTTTAAATAATATTATTTATTTTATGTTATTTTATATTATAATTTTTGTTTTTGTTTCTTTGTTTTTTTTTTTTTTTTTTTGTTATTTTTTGTGGGAAAAACAAAAATACTTATAGATCATCCTAATGCAACAGGCGCTCCTTTAGGACAATCATTATGGAAACTACCACATCGTAGATTTAGACCCGAATATTATGAGCTGATAAAGAAGCCAATTTCAATGTCACAGATTCAGGCTAAATTAAAAAAAGGAGAATATTCTAATATATCTGATTTTACAGCTGATATTTATTTAATGTTAGACAATGCCAAAAAGGCTTTTCCAACTACTCACAGAGTTCATAAAGTATTTTTTTATATATATTAAATTATACATATTTCAAAGTAACAATTTTTATTTTTAGGATGCTTTAAAAATGTTAAAAATTATGAATACTAAAATCGTTGATAATAGCATAGAATTGGTAAATTTCATTTTTTTTAAAAATTCATATCTATTTCTATTGACATTAATAAACAAAATTTAATATATATAAAATATAGGATAACAGTGATTCTGATAGTCAAGAAATGCAAAATCCTGAAACATTACCTAAAAAGAAAGGAAGACCAAGATTGTCAACAAATATAATACCATCAACAACTACTGCTGTTGGTACGTCGATTACTACATCATCTAATCAATTTAATTTATCACCTAAAACACGACCAATTAATTTGGCTGTTAAAAAGAAACTATTAAGTTTGCAAAAATTTTTAACAGAATTTACAATTGCAAATCGCCGGCCAATGTCACTTTTTATGGAAAAACCATCTAAAAAATTATATCCTGATTATTATGATATTATTCAATATCCAATTGATATGAATACAATTGAAAATTATATACGATCAGATAAATATTCAACATTAGATGATGTTGTTGGCGATTATAGGCTTATGTTTTCGAATTGTCGAAAATATAATGAAGAAGGTTCAACGATATATGAAGATGCGAATGTCCTAGAAAAAGCTTTAAGTGATAAACTTAAAGAATTTTCAGGATTCGTGGACAAAAAATCAACAGTAAAAATGTAATATTTTTTTTTTATATATATTTAAAAATTTATTGAATTTTAAATTATTTTGTAGATTGAAGACTACAAGAAAATATATTTCCCCACTTGATTCAAAATTATGGCAATTTTATGATACTATTAGAGATTATAATGAACCAAAAGGAAATCGTCAATTATCTGTCATTTTCTTAAAACTACCGTCGAAAAGTGTAAGTTACATAAATTTAATTCAATACATATGTAATTAATTTACTTTCTTCCAATACAAATCTTAGGATTATCCTGATTATTTTGATATTATCAAAAATCCAATTGATATGGAAAAAGTTGCCCAAAAATTAAAACAACAAATGTATGAAAGTGTTGATGAATTGTCTGCTGATTTTTTACTAATGTTTGAAAATGCTTGTAAATACAATGAACCAGATTCACAAATTTATAAGGACGCATTAGTATTACAACAATTGTGTATTCAAACTAAACAAAGTTTAAGGTAATATAAAATATAAAATCAAAAATCTTTGTAACTAATTTGATTTCAGAGATAATGATGAAAGTGTACCGGATGTACCATTAGCAGTTCAAGAAATGTTATTATCTCTTTTTACTGCTTTGTATAATCATCAAGATGAAGAAGGTCGATGTTATTCTGATTCTTTAGCTGAACTACCAGAATATGACGATATCGATTCAACAAATAAGTATAAACATATAATTTACATTATTCTCTATGGCATTATATATTTTGGATTTATTATTTTATCAACTAGAATTCGAGGTATATCATTAGATTTAATAAAGAGACGATTAGACAAAGGAATGTATAAAAGATTGGATATTTTCCAAGAAGATTTATTTTTGTGTTTGGAAAGAGCAAGAAAACTTTCACGAACTGATTCTCAAGTATTTGAAGATTCTATTGAACTACAATCATTCTTTATCAAAAAAAGAGATGAGGTATAATTAAGATTTCTTTAAATTATTAAAATTACAATTTTTTTTTTGTTGCAGTTATGTAAAGACACTTTAAGTTCTCCGGCTCTAAGTTATACAGCATTACATTTAAGTGCTGCTGTAGAAGCTGTTCGTCAATCAAAATTATTACAGGAGGAACAAGATCAAGATGAAATTGACACTGCTGTAAGCGCTATCATATTTGTACAATTTTTGATTAGAACTGATTTTATATATATATAATTTAATATTAAATTGAAATTGGAACAAAATTATGATATGACCGAACACAGTTGACCAAATACACAGTAAATTGTGTTGTATCTTGAGCCGTTCGAGATACCTAATATAGTTCCCACGAATTTAATTAAACATAATCTAATATAAGTATGACTGAAAGTAAATTACATGATATTTATTTATGAATTAAAAAAAAAAAATTATGAAATCTCTGATTATAGATAGATTATCATAAATTTACATTCGTCATTCAGTCAATTATTTTCGGACTTCAAATATTTTCTTATAATCAAATATTTATCAAATACTAATCCATTATTTGCTTAATCTTCATTGTAGTAATTAAACATTTTGAAAATCTGCTTATTACTATCATTATGACAAGCCGAAATCTTAAAATGTATTGGTCGATAATTTTTTTCTTGATAATTAAATATATTAACAAAATAGTCCTGTCAACATATTAAAATAAATTACTTTAATTATTTGTTAAAAAATTAGGCAACACAAGGCGAAAGTATGATTATTGATCAGAAAGTATTTTCTCCTGGTGATTTTGTTTATTATGAATCTACTGATAATAAAATACCTGGAATTGCATATATTGAACGTTTGTGGACTGATAACAATAACATTAAAATGATGTTTGGTAATATATTTTTACGTCCTTACGAAACTTATCATGTTACTACTCGTAAATTTCTGGAGCAGGTAAAAAAATAACTATATTAATAATAATGAAGATCAAGCTTCTCTAAAATACAATAATATATATTTATATAGGAAGTTTTTAAAAGTGATCAACGTCAACCGATTCCATTAAGTAAAATTTTGAATAAATGCTATGTCATGAGTGTAAAGGATTACATTAAATTTAAACCTGAAGGATATGCTGATAAAGACATTTATGTTTGTGAATCACGATATAGTATGAAGGCCAGAAGTTTTAAGAAAATTAAATATTGGGCTTTGGTTAGAGATAATGATCCCGTTAAGTTTATACCACGTGAAAACATATTAGAATTGAAACGAATTATGTCGGTATTTAAAGAACGTGTCGAAAAACATAAAGGCGAATTAGCTGAACTGCAATTACGTGAAGCTATGATAGAAAAAGAAAAACCGGTATTATTTTGATCACTACAAGAAAGTTAAATTTAAATATATTATATATACATTTTTTTGTTTTAGAATGTTATATGTTTAATTGGTGGAGGAGATGAAGGTAATACATATTACGAACAGTATAATACAATTTGTAGTGGTGTAGTAAAAACTGGTGATTATGTTTATGTTGCAAGTCAATCCGGTAAACAGTCAATTGCACAAATTCATAATATCTGGGAAACTCCGGATGGGTAAATTAATCAAATATAATTTTTTTGTTTATGTATTAATCTTTGTATTTTGTATAGAACCAAATCATATTTTCAAGGACCATGGCTATTGGCACCAACTGAACTACCAACAAATATTAATAAAAATATTTATCGTCAAGAGCTTTTTCTCTCAACAGTTCAAGAAACAAATCCAATTATAGCTATAGTTGGACGATGTACTGTTCTTGAATATAATGAATATACCCTGATCAGGCCAACTGAAATAGCTGAAAGTGATGTTTATATTTGTGAAAATATTTATGATGAAATGAAAAAAAATATTAAACGATTTCCATCAGGAAATGGTTTAAAAAAATTTAATCACAGTCAATTAGTAACACTTGATGAAATTTTCCATTTTAAAAGACCTGTGAAACCTTTAAGAGTAAGGACAACTAAATTTATTTACTTATATAATATTATTATTATTATTTTTTTTATTTTTTTCAATTTTTATTTTATGGTTTTTTTAGATGAATATTCATTCGTCTTCGGAGATAAACAAAGTATTAGTAATTATATTTATAGAAATATTTTGCAAAAAAAAATAATTTTATTATTTTTTATTTTAAGGATTTTAAAGTAGAATCTAATGATGGTTTAGGTGTATTAGAAGATTCATTAGATGGTGAACCAACTTCTGTTCATTCAGATATTATGTCTTGTTCATCACCAGTTTTATCTATGATATCTACTCCAATATCGTCTAAAAAAGCATTAAAACAACAAAATAAATACCCAAAAGTTACTGGTTACATCCTGTATTCGAGTGATATAAGACGTAGTGTTTGTAAAAAAAATCCAGATTCGACGTTTGGTGATATTTCACGAATAGTTGGGAATGAATGGAAAACTTTACCAGCAAATGTTAAACAATGTTGGGAAGATAAGGCCGGAAAATTGAATGAAGAAAATGCTAAATTATTATTGGAAGCTAATTGTGCTAGCCCAACCCCAAGTCAAGTAAATTATTAATTATAATATGCGAAAATGTGAAATATTAACTATTATAAATCTATTAGCTTTTTGAGTGTTTGTGGGATCAATGTGATTTCCAGTTTGAAGATCCAACCGATTTTATTGAACATTGTATTGCAGATCGTACTGGTCATATTTATACACATTATGCTGATAAGGGTAATGACGCCGAATATCATTGCCTTTGGAAGAACTGTATTCGATTGAAGAAAAAAATTGCAGCTCCTTTTCCACATATGCGAAAATTAATAAAACATGTCAGAGAAGTACATTTGAGTAAAGGTGGAAAAATTGTACAAGCTCCAGATCGAAATAAGTAAAAAATATTTTTTAGAGCTGTTAAAATAGTAGCATTTTTAATTTTAATAAGTACAATTAATTTATTTAAATAGAAATTTTGTATCTCGAAAGAATATCCAAAATCAATCACAAAATATGTTAACACCTATAAATTCTCAACTTTCGCCGCAAACTGTAGGCAATGTTCAACAACATCAATGTAAGATTTTTAATAGATGTTTGTAAAGAATAAATTGGAATATTTTTATTCTTTAGTTATAGCTGCTCCACCACCGGAACCAATGTTTGTGACTGTTCCGCCAAGACCACAAAGAGTTCTTCATTCCGAAGCATATATTAAGTAAATTTAACTAAAGAATATAATTTATTCATAAAATTAATATTATTTTTTATTTAAAAAAAAAGGTATATTGAAGGATTACAAAATAATTCGGGTCAAATTTCTCCATGGGAAAAAACTATTCGTGCTTCGAAAGCAACAGTTCCACCTACTGATATTTCCAAATTACCAACACATTGGTTAGGCAATATAGCAAAGGATAAATCCGAGGATGTCGTTAATTCTCTGTGGCATTTAAGAAATTTTATGATGAACGATGCTTTACAAATAAAACGTAACTATTTCTAGTTATATATGATGAACATATTGATAAAAATAAATAAAATCATTAAATTGAATTGAAATATTTATTATTTATAATTTTAATTCGAATTTTAGTAGTTCTAAAACATGTTCTGCACATCCCCAGCACATAGTTACACCGCTTCCACCATGTCCATAATTATGAATGATGATTTTTCCGTTTTCTGAAAAATTACATATTAATGATTTAATTTGGTAACAGGCGGATTTATCACAAGGAATATTTTTTTGAAACTACTATTTACAAAATTATCGCAAAATGGTAACAATAAATTTTGCTTCCGATAAACTAGACTAGAATCATATTTATAATATATATTTAAATATACCATGTATTTGTTTTTCAAGACGAACAAATGTTCGACCTGGACGTAATCCAACCCAGTCTTCTAAAATTCTGGCATTTTTTAACGCTGGAAATATATTACAACATCCAGAATCGATAAAATTTTTATCTTTGACATTAACAAATGTACTGTAATCATTTATTTGATGAGTTCCGCCAAGCACAACCGTATCACAACTATAATTATATATTAAACAGTATCACAACTATAATTATATATTAAAAAAACTCATACTTGGGTATAATATAATGTCCATCATCACTTTCATCTAAATATACAGAATATAACCATTCAGCTTTAACTCTAGAAACTTGTCCGCGAATAGGATGAACTTTTTCATCGTCTAATAGATTTCTTGAGCCAAGACCAGTACAATTAATTACAACATCATATTCACAATTATTAATGAAATCTGTGAAATCTATTATTTTTTCTTGTATAAATTTACCACCACTTGCTATAAATATTTCAGTCAAATATGGTAAAAATTTAATAGGCTCAGATGTATATGTAACAAAAGAAACACCATCACTTAAAATAATTTAAAATAAAATTGATGATTTTTATTGCATATATAACAACATATTTCAGTAGATAACTTACGTGAATATTTTATTATATTGTTTGTTTAATGAAATTAATTCTTCTTTGGACAGATGTTTAAAACCATAAACAATATCTTTCCAAAAATCATCTAATTTAGGTGTAGTTGTAACACGTATAACTGGTAATAGACATACTCCAGCTTTTCCTGCTGAACCAGAAACCCATATTTTTTCCAAAAAATCATGCATTGTTTTGGACCATTTCCTTTAATAAAATAATATATAATAATATATATTTTTTTAAAGAAATTTTCAATTTTAAGAAACCAAATATCTCGGGTATTAGTTGAACCAAGTAAATATGGACCCCATAAACCTGCGGAACCATCTCCAGTTGTATTAGGTGTAAAATGTTCGGAAATAATTGTAACCTGAGCATTATTTTTATAATACTCAGATATTTGTACACCACAAGATAAACCATTTACACCACCTCCAATTATTCCTATTTTAATTGGCATTTTATTTTGTATAAGTATTAAACTACAGTTTGGTTGAAAATTATATAAGAATTTAAAGGCAACGAAGTAAAATTATATTATTTGATTACTATTCAAACAAATTTTGAAATATATTTATAAAAGAATTTTCTGCCGAAATTACTGCTTATAATTTCAAATATAAATTGATAATGTTTTTTGACCTTTCGACTAAAATTTGATATGAGATAGCAAATTCTAAATATAAAGATTAATTATTGTTTTCATAATAGAAATTGATTAAAAAAAAAGTAAATATAGGTTTTTGTATGGATGAAACAGTGTACATATAGTATACATTATTTGCGATTAAAAACCAGTGTAATAGCTTTGTAATCGAAACTATTATGAAAAGTACAACTGAAGATTTAGTAACATGTGAACCTGAATATTAACCGAGTATAATTTAAAGGTACAAAACATATATTTTAAGTCATTGCTTGGGGAAGTTGATTTTTCTCTTTAACAATCTTCTACTAATTAATCTAATCTTATTTTTGATACGCATTACTAATTTATAGGCAGTATTTATTCTATATTCATAAACAAAAATTAAGTAATCTCATTTAATGATAAAAAAATGTAAAATCAAATTTTTTAATACCTTTTCACCCGCAAAAATTAAATGAAGGTGTATGTTAAAATTAATTATAAGTCTGTTTAAATATTATATTTAACAATTTGAATTTTACGAATGTATCAGTCAATTATTTTTTCATTTGGTACTGTAGGTGTGGTCAAGCAATAAATCCTAATAAGATAAGCATAAATTATTCCTAAAGATCCTAAGTACATACTATATTCTTATTATTCCGAAACTTGGAAAGAATCAAATATAAAAAATATATAGAAAAATTATGTATAAATAATTTAATTGAATAAAATATTCTTCCAGTTTAATAATTAACTTTAACTTTTTCTACTATATTCTATAATTCAATAAAACTGTACGTACGGTATGTATTTAATTTATTGCAATGTTCTATATACGTTTATTTGCAATATATTTTGATTGTTTGGCATATAATTTATGTACCTATTTCAAATTAAATGAATCACGTACCTTTATTATAAAACTATATATTTTAAACTTATATTAATATATATGAATAATATCTTCGGAATCACTAAAATTTTAATTACATACATCATTCAAATATTGTTTCATTAAAAAAAAAAAAATTAGAGTTCATCATACTTAAATTTTCTATTATATACTTTATTTTCAACGGTAACACTTTCACAACGGTCCTGTTCAATCAAAAAATCCTTAGCCTCCCATGCTTGTGAACCATCTTTAAATAAGAAAATTGCACGACTATCATCTACCATATATCGTTCAGCTTGTATATGATTATTCCACAGACTTGTTTGCCACAATTTTGTAATAGTTTCTGCTTCATCCCGAGTCGGATTTCCTGCTACATTTACGAATGTCATTAAAGTTTTTCCTTTTTTAGTTAACTTTAAAAGATCCTCTGGATTTTTTGTATTTATATTTGACATGTCAATTTTAGGTGCGGGTCTTAAATGTTCAGGAAGTTCATCCGGTTCCAATGGATCATCATCTTCCTATTAATAATATATTTTTAAAATAAGATTTACATGACAAAAAGCAATAAACTAACCTCCCACTGGTCTAATAGTCGTTCAAGATCGGCTTCTGTATAATCATTTATATTTTTTTTTGCCCATGCAGGTTTCTCTGCATCAGGTTCAAACTTTTTACAATTAATAATAATAACTGCAGTCAAAATAATTAAAATGTAAATCCAACAAGTATATTTCATTTTTAATGGAATTGACATGCAGGCAAAATATTTTTAATTTTGGTTTTATATGTTTGTTTCTCTATATACAAAAAATGATTTATTTAATTCAAAGTAGTAGAGAGAGTAGCGAGAGTAGTGCTTTTTTGGCACTTCAGACTTCACTCTTGTAGTTTGTACGTTTGTAGTAAGATTGTGTTGTCAAGTTGTCATCACTTTGTAAGTCAGTAGTGAAGTGGCCAGTTCAGCACTTCCTAGTACCATAACCATAAGCGCTTGTTATTATATTCAGTAGTATTGTAGCATTATAAAAATTTATAGTAATAATAATAAAAGCAGTACACAAATAAAATCCTAATTAAAATTACTATAATACATTTCTTATTTGAACAATTAGAGCGTATTCATTGTTTACAAGCTTTGTGGATTTTATTCGCCTAAATTTCAGTAACAACAACACCAATTTACTAATGGTGAATTCGTTTCTAGAAAAAATGTGTTTCCCCTTTTTAATACATGTAGTTTTAAATATATAGATAATAACATTATATAGAAAACTGAATTGAAATAACAAAAACTGAATCCAAATCAAAGATTATTACTTAAAAGTAAAAGTACTATATTTATTTACTGAACTAAAAATATAATCTCATAAAAACCACAAATTTGATATTAATTACTTATAAAAACTTAATGCCCAGCTTATTAAGGGTTTCATTTGATACCATACACAGAATCCTACCCTCCCCACTTAAAGAGTTCTCATATAAACTTGATTTGCAATCAAAATCGGTCCTAGTAAAGTTTAAAATTTATAAAATATACAACAGCAAAAACTCAGAAACGAATACAAAACCTGTTAATTTCCATGATGTCCAATTTTTTTATAGTTTTTAATTTTCTTCTCGAGTAAATGAACAACCATATTATAAATACATTTCAAATTAAAGAAATGGAAAAGAAAATATGGATAGTTTAAGGTTTACCTTTTCAAATGCCTTTATTAAAAAATAAAAATTTTAAACTTTACATTAATGAAGAAACCTAAATTGACTTGGTCTTGTAAATTCCAAAATATCCGAGATTCAATTAAATTCGATGTAAATTATATTGACTAAGGTTCAAATTAAAAAAAAAAAATATATTTAGATATAAAAAATAAGAAATAATATATAATATATGTACATATATATATATAATATCTAAATATATATATATATATTAATTTAAAATACAAAAAAATATTTTTATGATAATATTATTTTAATGTAATTTAACAAATCTCATTTGAAACCGCAACATAATGTTTTACTTTAATACATATTTAGTTACATATACATATATGCTTATAATTCTAAATTTAATGAATGTGATTTCTTTATAATTTGAATATGCATACAAAGTCTATTAACTATATATATTTATATATATATATATATATATATATATATATATATATATATATATATATATATATATATATATATATATATATATATATATTGCTTATATTTTATTTAACAATTATTTTAACTTGAATTTTAAGCGAAAATAAATCATATTACGACGATACAACAATTTCCGTCGAAACGTAAATGGGAAAAACTATTATAAATATTTTTCAACAATGTATTTAGAAAAAAAAAAACGTTAAAAATTATGTAAGAAAAACATATTAAAAATAGTATTGTTTTGATTGCTATATAATTATATCTCTTTTCAACAGCATATATAATAGTTTTATTTAATAATAACATTCTCTTAATGTTACTTTTAATATTATTGTTTTATTTTTAATTATTACTTTTTTTTTTTTATTATTTTTATTTGTATTTTATACCATAATTGGTTCATCATCTAAGCTTCCTTGTTTCTTTTTATTAGATCTATTATTTTTATTTTTTTTATCACTTGGATTAATGTTAGTGTTGGTAATGGTATTGGTAAATGCTTCTGGATTATAACTAACAATATTATGTGATAGAGATGGTAATACATTTCCAGTTAATATAGTCGTTTCATAACCACCAGACATACTACGTTTTGCCATTGGCTTTTGTGTTATATCACTTTTACTGGAAGACGCTCCACCACCAACAACTGTTGTTGGTATATATGTTAAATTTTGTTGACTGGTAGACCATCTTGAATTTGAAATATAATTAGTGTTAGATGATGATTTTGATGCTGAAGATGATTTTGTATCCTGACTACCGATTGATAAATTATGTGTTGGATTTGTAATATAATCAATATTTTGATCACGTAAATTATAACTCAATGCCATTGAATCAGTACTATTTGAATCCAAATTAAAATGTTTACATTTTGTTTTCGATGTATTATATGAAGAATCATAATCTAAATTACGTCTACTTCCATTTCCAGAACTACCATAAGAGGAATCGATACTATCTTTTAAATCTCTACATTCTGCTAATGAATTTGAATCTTTATCTTTACCAGTACTAATATCATCTAAACTACCACCTTCACCTTCTAAATCAGTTGATAAAAGATCATCATCAGATGTTGCTCTCACTAAATTTGGTAAATGTGAAGTAAGTATTGCTTTTTCTTTTTGAATTTCTTGTATATGACCTTCTAATATCATTTCTTCTGTTTCTGATTCTAAATTTAATTGTCTTGGTGTAAGTTCCTCTGGTGAGAATACTTTAGAACTACGTAATGTACTTAAACGAGTGTTAGCTGTATGTGCTGCTGTATCGAGAGTATCAATATCTGCTAATGTACTTTCAACATTTAACATTTTTTGTGTTATTAATGTTTCTATACATTTTGTTTGTCTACCAATATCATTAAGACTATCCTGTGCTGGTACCATACGATTTGTACGTAAAACACATGGTGCAAAAACAATTGCCAATGAACCAGCTGACATACGGTTATGTTTTTCTCTTTGGGCAACAAGTGCCAAATGAAAAATTAATCGTTCCAATAATGAATGATGTGAAGGTGGTATTTTCTTAACTAATGATAATAATGTTTGTACTCGTACAGTTGTTTCAGGTAAATCTGCGGCACGTAAAAAATCATCATAACGATCAAAAGTTAATAACGGTTCTGGCATATCTCTTAAAAATGATTTTAATACATTAGCAAGTACATTAACATTATATGATTCATAATCAATTTCGGAAGCAGTTGATTTTTCAGACATTTTGATTTTTAATTCTTTTATTTTCGAATTAACTCCACTTTTCCTGTAAATACCTTCTGAATATAAACCTAACATTTCAATTTTTGTAATTAATTGTTCAATTTTAATTGGAATTTTAGTTGACTCTGTAATACAGAGACTAGCTAATGGCACACCAAAAAGTTTTGAATCTAATGGAATATTTGGTGATGATGAGCCAGTAATTTGGGCAGATGATATTTTATTGCATGTTGAAGCCTTTTGGTAACATCTTTTATGGCATGTTAAACGGCAATTTTGACAAACCTACAAATCAAAAATATTAATAAAAATTGATTTTTTACAGTTTGTTTAGAATAACTTACCAATCCACGCTCAATAGGCCATAACAGAAATAATTGGCATATTTCGCAAGCCGTTGGTATGTTTATAATAGTCAATTGAAATGTATGGCCTAAAATGAAAAATTCAATGTAAAAATAAAGATTCAAATTCACAATTTCTTTTGTTACCATTATAACTTGTATGCTCTTCAACTTTGCGTTTCTTTTCTTTCTTTCGTTTAGCTTTTGGTTTATCAGTTTCTCTAGAATTCATAAATTCATTCATAAATCCACGAAATGCATTGACACCCATTGTTAATGGAAAATCATTCTTTCTGCCACAACAAGTTTCCATTACCTGCCCGAAATTATCTATTAAATCTCTATATTTTATATTTAAAGAGTCTGAATTTTGTTTATGCGCAACACTGTATTGTGTCACTAAATTATCTTTAAATGCCCGTAAAGCTTGCTTAAATACTCTATCAACTTCTGATGATTTTTCACCTTCAGACTCATCCATTTTATAAATTTTTTGTGTTATAAAGTCATGCATTAAATTCAATTCTTTAGCATCACTTATTATCCGATCTGTTGAATCTGTATATTCTCTTGTACCCGAATATTTAGAGTTTGGTGTTAATGTTGTTTTGTCAGTATTTTTACGTAAACGTTTTGATCTTTTTGCTTCACATATTAACGTTTTGACGCCACCATTTTGTATACATTTCGTATGCACTAAAACTTTACAATCTAAACAACGATATCCTTCATTAACAAAAGCATCACTTTCCTGACAGCTCGCACACTTTTCAGCTTTACCAATACGTGCCGCTTTTCGAAACCGATGTCCAGCTATATTAATTTGTGTACTTGATTGATACATATCATTACCACGATTTACATCAAGCAATGATATTTTATTTGTACTAGGATCTGAATTACGTCTCTTCAACGTATCCGATGAATACTCTTTAGATGTTGCTGTTGTTATTTTTCTTACAATTGGTGGATTTATTAAAATTGTACCGGTAATATCGTCACTTAAATTTGCTCTTACACGACGTTTCGGATCACGTTGTTTAGATAAACGATTTCTCAAATTATACTCGCTTTCATCTTCATTTATTGAACCTAAAAGTGCTGCCGCTTTACCTTTTGGTGTTAAATCAATTCCTGTAGTCGTTGTTATTGCTGATTTATTCTCATCTAGTGATTGATAATGTTTTGATGACGATGATTGATAATGTTTTGATGATATTGGATATATTATATTGCTACCGCTAATATCGGCGGGATGCATAGATATATTAAAATGTTTTTGATAATTAGAATTAATTTCATCAATAGTATTGCGATTAGTAATGTCTCTACGATTAAATTTCTGTAAATCAGTCCTAATATTTTGTGGAGTATTTGATTTTATTGATTTTAATATAAAGTATTCTTTATGATCTCCGATTTCCGTTATATTTGTTGTTGTTTCAATATTATCATCAATATCTTCATAACTTACATCATGCTGTAATAATGATCCGGAATCAGTTCGTCTTATTGGTGGTTTATTTTCATATCTAAAAAAAAAAAATTATTTTGATTTTTGGTGTCCTTCAAAACAACAATTAATTTTAGTATTGAATTTATTATGAATTATATAAAATATATGTAAATATAGTTTGTAATTACAAAAATACCTTTCAAAGACTTCGGAAGATGAATTATCATAATAAAGTTTTCCGGAAGAATCTTTAACCAATATACGAAAGAGATTTTTATCATTTCCCTCTTCAACATTTTGTGAATCATTCCATTTGTTTTCATTAATACCTTGGTGATATGTTGAGTCCACACCAATACCTAGGCTTTTATTATTATTTCCAGAAGAAATCATTAGACTTCTTAGCTGATTGCTAGCCTTTTGTAATACTTCACTGTTTTGTGACTGCAAAAATGTATCATCATCAATGCTATGTGACACTGGATTCATTTTATGTTGCTGTTGGGTTGAAAATATTTCATCAACAGTTGAATCTAAACTGAAATGTGGTCGTTGTAATCCTCTTTTAATATCATCACCAGTTACCGATAAACCAAATGTTCTTTGATTGAAATATAAATAATAAAATTAAAATTTGATTTTATTACACTATAAAAATAAATTTTGTACCTGTCATTGGTTGGTAAACTTTGTGTGGACCGCAAACGATTTCTTTCCTTCAGTGACTTCTATAGAAATATTTATTATTTGTAATATTTTTTTTTTTTTTTTTTAATTATTTGCTTACCAATTTAATTACATTGAAACGTTCTCTAGCTGTACTTCCGCGTATATGTGCTTGAATAATTATAATATTCTGTTTAAGTTTTTTTAACCAATTTCTAGTTTTATACATTCGCCATGTAGCTTGTATTAGCAGTACAGCATTAGTTTGGATTTTTTTCAAATGCAATGTTTTTTGAGATAAACATATACGCCACGAAGATTGTATTGTAATCGCAGCTGTTCTATATAATAAATATTTCTTACGTTGTAAAATTCCACGAAACCAACGTTGAATTAATACAATACTATCAATAATTTTTGTATGTAGTTTTATATCTAATCTCATTTTTTGTGATTCTCTCATATAAATTTTTGTACCACCTAATTTTTAGAAATTATATATAAATATTAATATTGTACAAAATAATTCGAATTATACCTAATTGATAATGTTGTTTATTTAAATCCATTGTACTTAAAAAGTCTTTAACATCTTTTTGTGAACTAACTAAACCCTTGGGTAACAATATTCTATACAATTGTATAAATTCTTCATATGTTAACCTAACATTATATCCAGCTCGTCGTATTCTAACAGTTTCTAACATACCTGTGTATCGTAACTAGAAAAACAATAATATTATTATTATTAAATATTTTAAATATAAATTTAAATTATAATCTTGCTTTTCGCAAATAAATTGTACATATAGTAAAATATTTTGCAGATAAATAAAGAGATAGTTAATTTTGTAAATTTAATACTTACTTGTCGTACAACTGTATTATCATCAAATTTATTAGGAATTTTCTGTGCATTTGATTTAATACACCTAATAAAATATGGATTTGCCTTAAATTTTTATTTAAAAAAAAATGTATTAAAATTATATCAAATTACAGAAAAATCATTAAATAAAAACCTGGTTTAATGTATCCATTAATGAGCTTAATGAATTCTGAAACTGTGCTGTTACTGTTAATGGTTGTTTTCTTGTTTTAATACCAGTTTGATTAATAGAATTAGCTCCAGCTGTCATCATTTTAACTGTTTGTAAATTTTTTAGACCTTTTTTTGGTCGTTCCCTGGGACGAAAAGATTTGTTTTTCCTGTAAAACATAAAATATATTTTGTTTTTATATATATTTTGATATAAATAAAATAACCAAGAAACTGATATTACAACAACATCAATATTATAAAAATAAAATTTTAATTAAAAAAATAAATAAATAAAATAAATTAAAAATCAAAGCCGTTAATATAAAATTCCTTACTGAACAATTTGTGAAGCTCGAGCCATAACATCTTGACTTGAACGCTCAAATTTTGAGTAATTTTTTGAAAACATTTTACTTGCTGCTACTACTTCACCGCTACAGCCACCCACCATTTGATTGGATTCATAAACTAATTTTCCATCAGGAAAATTTTTATTATTAAAAGCTATACTTGACCAAGACCGTCGTGGATTATTATTAGAACGATTAACATTTTGTTGATTCATTGAATTTGGTATTTCACTAAGTATAGCAGTTTTTTTACTAAATAAAAAATAAAAAAATAAAATGAAAACATAAAAATAAAATAATATACAAAACAAAAATAAAATTACACTTAAAATACATAAAAAAAAAACACGGTTTGTATTTGTACGTACACACAGAAACTTTAAAATACATAAAATAAAAATAACAAATCTTCATGCTACAAAAATAAATAAATAAAATAACAAATTAAATACTACTTTAAAGAATAACTTACGCAATTCTATTTATTGTAAGATTTACTGAAGAAACCGTTATAAGATGGCTATATTATAAAAAAATTAATTTTGCAGGTACAGAATATGAATAATTGTGGAATTGATGTAAAATAAGCAGTGAATTGCATTGGAAAGCTCCCAAATATAATATAATAAATATAACCTATTATTTATTATATTTAATTATTTTTATATTTTAATTTTTAATGTTAATTTACATTATTATTATTCACTATTTTGCAATTTGGTGTGAATATATTTTTTTCCAGTGTTAAATTATATTTCCATTGGTCCATAATTATCAATAATTTCTTTCTTCATTGGTCCTTAGCGTAAGATAAATTCATATTTTCATCGGAAGATAAATTTTAATTCCGTATCAATTATTTTAGTATATTTCTGTAGAAGATCGTATATTTACCGATGAAATGATTATATAAAAATTGATAAAACATAACACGATGAAATTAGTACTAATTAAATGAAATTCACTCATCTAATTCACCAAATATTGAAATCTAATTTATGCGCATTTTCTGGTAAATTTTCATTATTTACCAGAAATTTGAGTTTGTCAATTCGATTAATTAAGCAAAAATAATTATATTTTACATTACAGAGAAATAGATCGGCATTAAATAAATTCTAAAAATTACCATAGTATAATTTGTATTTTTGTTGGGAAAATAACATTTATAATGATAAATAAAATTCTTACATATATTACAATGTTTACTGACTATAAAATACCTATTCTAAATATTTTCCAAAAAAAACACATTCTGGAAAATACCAAAAATATAATTATATTGTGTCCCTCAAATCATGAGAACATAATTACGTATTTAAAAATTGTTTTAACTAACACAAAACGTATTTATGGAATTTTATTATGCTTAGATTTTTGTTTATTTGTATATTCTTAGTGAAGATATCGATTTTTTTTATATTAAAATTTAAATTCTACATTAGTTATATCTATAAAACATACGCGTAAAAGAACTGTGATTTTCAATATAAAGCTGCTTAATTGTGCGATATAAATTAGATTTTTCTTGTTAAAAGTCAATATTTATTAATTTTTTTTTATTTATGGGGTTTTCTTAATCAAAATATTAGTTGTTGTTAGTATTAGTGCTTTTTTTTTATATTAAATATATTAAAAATCTACATTAAATACAACTATGTACATATTTACACACAAATATGTACATTTTTTTTTTATAAATATAATTTTTTTTAGATTTCTATGTCAAACCAATGCAATTTTTTTTAAAATTTTATTTTGTTTATTCAAAATTTTATTTACCTTAGAATAACGTCATTATGATGCCTAAAACGTGGTTTTCCTGGTATTTTATTAAATGCATAATCATTTCTTTCTTTACGATGCTTTATACCGGCATGTCTAAATGCAAAATAACTTCGAAAAAATGCTCTTATAATTGCCCAACGAAATACAGCAACAGGATCGGCTCCAACTAATTCCCGTACAAAAGCCATACTAGAATTTTTTAGTACACTTACAATATCTTGACGCATTAAATCTAAATTTTTCTCTCTCATTTCAGTAACCTAAAAATAAATAATTGTTATAATTGTATATGAGTGTATATATATTATCTACTGAAATTTAAAAATATAAATGAGTCGTTTATTTTGAAATACGACTAAAATTTAGTTAGCGACTAAAATTTACTTATTTCACATTAACAAGTTTTGCAATGTTATCTAGGGTGTACCGAGGTAATTAATAATGCAGGGACATGATTGAATACGTGAAGTTAATGTATAATTCATTATAAACAACTCATTATTATATCTTAATTTTATTTTTATACCACAAACCTGATATTTTACTTGACCAGCATAATGCCTTATTATAAAAGCATTTTCTTTACGCTGTGGTTTTTCATAGAATTTATTTTCTTTATGTACACTGTTAAATTTTTGTAATAATGTTTCATTTGTTGCACCCGGAAAACTATTTCAATATAAAAATATGAAAAAATAAATAAAAAAACGTAGATTATTTGATGAAATTATTATTATTAATACTTACTTGCATAAATCATCTAATATGCATAAAAGTCCTGTTGGTTTTGATTCAAATAAATGTAGACATCCAGAATTATCCATAAATTCTATATCTCTCCATTTAATACCTTCTCGTTTATATTCATTTTGTTCATATTTGAAAACATGCTAAAAATATTACAAATGTAAAATATTAAATAATTTTAAATATTTGTTTTTTTTTTTTTGTTTTTACCAAATTAAAATAGTATTGCAAATGTTCATTTGCATAGTTAATACATAATTGTTCAAAACTATTTTGTGTACCAAAATCTTCAAAACCAAATATATCTAAAACACCGATTGAATGACCAGTATGAGGAGTTTGATCTTTATTAAGTAATGCATGATTAACCTGAAATATATAATTTAATATAGATTTTTTTTTTTTTAAATATTCGCTAGTAATTACTTGTAAAACGATCCAATCAAATAGTGCACCATATAAACATTTTGCTAAAGCATCTCTGGCAGCTATTGCTTCTGGTAATTTATATTGCATTATAAGTGT
The DNA here is from genome assembly GCA_963920725.1 of Rhamphomyia laevipes. Lineage (NCBI taxonomy): Eukaryota > Metazoa > Arthropoda > Insecta > Diptera > Empididae > Rhamphomyia > Rhamphomyia laevipes. The sequence goes on along the minus strand of OY987256.1, from coordinate 5,071,002 downwards.
TTCACCACTTGCTTTAACTTTTTTCGATGTTAATGCTGCTAATAGAGTATCTTGTTTTACTTTTAATAATTCTGATATAATTGAAACTACATCTAAATTTCTAACTTGAACACTTTCATCATGATGATATGTAGATTTTTTTGGAAAAAATTCAACATTTCCCAATAATAGTACAGCCGATAGTACGTTAAATAATCGTCGTTGTTTTTCTGATGAAAATCCAACCATTTCCATACTTTGTTTTAATCTCGAAAATTCATATTTTTCATCACAATTCTCTAATGTTAAATTCTTTGAATTTAAATAATTATATTTATCAGCTGGTAATAAATGCAATAATTCTCTTTCAGATTCTGTTGCACCAGATAATAAATAATAAAAAACATGATAATTTCTTTCATAAGTTCCCTAAAATAATCAGTATTAAAATTTTAATTTATATTTATTTTTAAAAATTATCAATAAAAAGCGCACCTGTGACACAATTCGACTTTTTTCAAGCAAATACTTTTGAACAACTGCTCCTTGAACCATTCCATTTTCTCTATAATTAACCTATATAGCAAAAATATAAATTCAAAATGGATAATGATTATATTAATATACTTTAAACTACCAATTGTACAAAAACAAACCTGTATAAATTTTCCAAATCTACTTGAATTATTGTTATGGGCAGTTTTTGCATTACCAAATGCTTCTAATACTGGACCAGCACTTAAAATAGTTTGTTCAACACCAGAACCATGTGAACCTTTCTGTGATAAGGCAGTTAAATGATGTAATAGAAAATTTGTACTTTCTGTTTTTCCTGATCCACTTTCACCACTTATTACAATACACTAAAAATAAAAAAATTAAAATTTAATCAATGTTACTTAATGTGAAATATCATAACACTTCTAAACACTTACTTGATTTCTATTTTCCTTTAGCATAGAATAATAAGCATTGTCGGCAATTGCAAAAATATGTGGTGGTAGAATTGGTCCAATTCTTTGATTCTGATATAGTCTTACATATTTTGGATTATAAATTGGATAAAATTTAAATGGATTTACAGCTATTAATATACTCCCAACATAAGTATAAATATAACCGCCTTCAAAACGCTGTCTTAGATTCTCCAAAAGTGTTGTTTCATTTAAATCTATATTTTATATAGAAAATATATAAAATAAATTATTTAAATAATAAATAAATATATAATTATGTTTATACCAGGAAGTTGACATAAATCTGGATATTCTCGATTTTCTGGTTGTAATAAAAACGGTATAAAATCTCTAAAAATATGAGAATCTAAACCATAACTATCTAACCAAGTAACATCACTTTGGGATTCACGTAAGTAAAATCTGTTTTTTTAGTATAATAAATTAATTATTATTAATAAATGGTTTTTGTATATTTTATTCATGAATTTTGTATTTATACCTATGAAAGTCTCTATCAGAATGCATTGGCCACAAAAGCATAACTGATACCGGTTTTTCATCAGACGATAAACGTCTTTCTTTACATTCACCAGCTACTTCTGCTAATTCATAATTATTGCCAAGTAAACCAAGACGTTCAACTATACATGAAACAATTTCATCAGCAGTTGTCTGTTTAGAAGCTTCAACACTTAAAGCTTCATAATGTAAAGACAATGCACCAACATATACCTAAAAAAATTAAGAAAATTGATTTAATTTTTTCAATTATGTACAAAAAAAAAAAAAAAAATAATAACTATAATACTGTTGCATGAAATGACCTGTTGAGTTGTCACAACACAAGTCTCATACAACAATAATATGGTAACGATAACAAATAATTTTACTTCTACTAAATTATTTTTGAAGGGAGATAATTGTATTCTTATGATAATTAATTATGTGCGAAATTTACATTTACTGGGAATATTATGTCGGAATATCTAGTAATAAAAATTTACGTACTTAGACTAATCGCAACCCCTTATATAATATTTTACTCGTAATTAGCAATTAATAACACATTAGAAAGGTTTGTAGGACATTTTTTCCATGCAATAAATTCCCTTAGCAATATAGTTACCTCCTTTAAGTTTTTAAATAAAATAAGTTTATGGCGGCAAATTTTGATGTTGAATATAAATCATTTATAATTCATTATAAATTTATTCAAATAGCAATGATTTAATTTAATTATATATATTTAAAATATCTGTGCTGCATTAAATAGCACCCCAAACTGAAAATAAATCACATATGTAATACGAACAAATTTCTGAGGACTTATTTCATTCTATTTTCTGGAGTTATTTCCAGGAGCTAAATTTGGAAAAATTATTTTAATTCTAAGATTATATTTCAATATTGAAAGCTTTATGAAGTCATCGTTCAAAATTTGTGATCAATGCTAAGCGCACAAAATGTATACTTTTTTGTTTTGGTATTTAAATAAACTTGACCACACAAACGATTTTGGTTTTAAAAACTGTGTTTTTTGATTCCTTATTATTAATAATTTATAAGTTTGTGTTACAAATAGATTAGCATATATGACAAATTCAATTGCATATTATAAAAATATTATACAAAATAAATTAATCAATTCATTTTTTATTTCTATAAAAAAAAACATCTTAGAATACGTTTTAACTAAAGTATGACATATTTAGAGTTGAGAAAAACAATCTGAAAACTTGATTTATTCTTAACAAGTTGGTATTCGTAGTTACCCTCGAGTATACTGAAATGTAGGCTATAGCTGCGCAATTGAATCCGCGACACTATTGTCTTAATAGCGTTCAAAATTGCCAACGACACTGGGGAAGAATATCTTCAGTGTCGTCAAACCAAACTATGTTGCCGCGACTATCTCAGAAATCGGATATTATTCTGTCTATGAATAGAACAATCTGTAGAAAACTGATCGGTTTTCTTACTGGTCACTATTGGATCGGTAATCACAGTACCAACTCATGATTCGCATGGATGACTTATGTTGCTGTGGGGATGAAACTATAGAACCTTCATTGGAAAATATAGTGTATGATTGGGATTGACTTGCGTGCGTCAGGTACTATTATTTGGGATGTCACATATTCGGCCCATTTAGTCGCCCCTTTCAACACTACCTGTGGAGAATTGGTCTCGTCATAAGGGTAAATAGAATTGTTGATAGGATTAGTGAACCTTTCATAGAGACCATCGAGATCTCTCTTGATGCGTATTGACCATTGTATCATTCTTAACGTAATTCATTGCACAACTCCAAACAGTTATGGATATATTATGCTTTGTATACACAAGTTAAGTATATATGACATTTTAAAAAAAACATTAAGTATGTGTAAGTTTGTTATTTATAAAATACATCCGTTTAATTTCTTATATTAATAATATTACATTAAACATGGACATAGCATCTGATTGATTAGTAGAATATAATAATTCCAATGTAATGGTATTCCAGATATGGTCATTTTTCTGTATAACAATGATTAATCAATTATTTTTTAATTTTTGCTAAAAAACAGATTATTATTATTATCAAAATTATTTTATGAATCATATAAGAATTATATACAGTACAAAATTATTTGGAAATATATTTATTGTTCAAAATTATCTTTATAATCTTAATAAAAATTTATAATTCTTACATATTATTATATACAAATTGTGGATAATTTTAAAATTAATTTCCCTTGAATAAAAATTTGATAAGATTTAATTTATAACTTTCCGAATTTTGAGAGAAGAAATTTATATTACTTAACCTCGATCTTTTTTGACCGATTTTAATGTTTTGAGGTCCCCAGATATCATTTTTGGAACTATGTCTGTGAAAACAAGAGCGTCTAAACTCTAACAGAAACAATGAAAGCTATCCAAAGTCTCTCCAAAGTTTTAATTTAAGACTATAACTACCTGTAAAATGAATTAAATCCCCCAAAGGAACTTGAAGTGATAATAGTATAATTCATTATATAACTTTGAACTGAAATAGGTAAAAATATGTATTTCTAATTGTTCTATAATTTTTATTCAATAAGTAATAATAATTCTTTTAAAGTTACGTTTTTGTTTTGGGAAATAATTTGCAAAAAAAAAATAGTACTTTATATATATGTATATTATATATATCATATATCGAAAATGATCATTAATTTCTAAATTTTATTAAATTATTAATTTTTAATTAAATATATTTTCAAAATGTTTACCTTCCGAACTTTGAGTTATAAATTAATTATGTGTGCGGCATAAATAATGTGAGTTCGGAAAGTTTAGGCCCTACATCAGATTGAATCCGGTAATAATAAATGTTCTATATAAAATAATTATATTTATATAACTAGAGTTTACTTATAAACATTATTATAAATATTGAATTTATTTAATTGTCTTCGTACCGCCCACTGTACCATATAAATTTCAATATATATATATATATATATATATATATATAACATATTATATTATAATACTTAAAAATTATATATTTTATACAAATTCTATAAGTACTTATAGTATAGTATATTTTTATCTATGTCGTTTCCTTTTTTTTTTTTGAGTAATAAAAATAATTTGATATTTTTAAATTTATAAAAATATAAGTATTGTTTTTAACAAATTATTAACAAAACATGGAAAGTTGTTGTTTATTAATTACCTGTAGTATATATCTGGAATTATCACTGATGGATTCAGTTGATTGCATATTGATTGGGATGAATATTTTAGTTATTATGTCTTGTACAACAAAATTTATCTTAATTCATTTTTTTTTTATTAATTTATATTATTTATTACATTTTTATCAGTCTGATAAGGAAGTTTTTTACTTCTTCTTTGTTTTTTCTTTAAAAACAAACACAAAATTATTAAAAAAAAAATTTTTATCCTACTATATATACTTCCAAGTTCTAAAAAAATATAAAAAATAAGAAATAAAAGGTTTTGTCATCATAGAACATAGAATTTATGCGTATGAATAAGCTATTTATATATATGTATGTATATACATATATAGAGAAAATTATGAATTAAATTTATTGACCGCACCATTAGGATGTTTCCTTTTTTTTAAATATAAAACACAAAAATGAGTCATATTATATATATATATATTACAATGGTGGTCCAATATAACGAATTAAAAATTTTAGCATTATAATAACGATTTATTTTTATAAATCATCTTTCATTATCTCAAAATATAGCTACACGTTCCAAATCCTTTCGTAGGCGTAGAAAGTTTTATAAATTTTTCAAAAGTGCCTGCCAAGGGCTGTAAGGTATGCAATAAATTATAGTTTACTAGTTAAGTTTACTAAATTTAATAGTATTGTATCTTTCGTATATTTTCCATGCTGAATTACATTTTATTAAAAAATGATCATCTGGCTTTCAATTTTTAAATAAACTACTTGCCTTCTACTAAAGATTTGCGTGGAAATGTTACTCTAATGATTAATGAACCAAAAATATATTTTTACAAACTGTTCAATATAATGAACTACCTCGGACATTATTCGTTGTAATGGAACTCCACTGTATATGTATATATATTATAATATTGTTATTTATATTATTGGAAATAAATGTATCGATATTCTATTTCTAATTTTAAAATACTTGATATAAATTGATAATTTTTGTGCATAAGCCTCTATATACTTAACATTTTTTAAATATCAGTGCTCATCATTTTTTCGTATGGGAATATTGAACAAAAAAAAATTATCAATAAAAAATTTTAATGTAAAAAAAAAAATACATTAAATACTGAAGATTTTTCCTTTTTTTTTTTTGAAAAAAAAAAACGTCAAATTGAGGTCACATGTTTTAAAAATATTTATAATTAATTTGGATTTTCAAAAACATCTTATTATTAATTTGTGGGGCTTTTAAAATTTAATAACATTCACAAAAATATTCTTTTCTTGTTGGAAATATCGAAATATCACAAGCTATATTGGAACTGCTATATTATTTTTTATGACACGACGCTTCAATTTGTCACTAATATGTTTTTATAACTCTCTATATTATTTTTAATTTGTCAGCAATGTATTCTTAATTATAATATAGACATTCTTTAAACAATATTTTATTAATTAGATTTGTAATTTTTAATTAAATTTATTTATTTTATTAGGCGCAACAGATTACATTTCACTTTTTTTCGGTTGGAAGATGGAAGGAAAGTTATATATATTTTTTTTTATTTTAGAGATTTTTTTTTATTTAAGCAGAGCAAAAGCACCAACCTATATTACACACACTTCTTTCTCGCATACTCCATATTCCCAGTAAAATTTTTATAAAATGTTTAAATAGTTTCTGCATTCTGTATACAGCCTTAAAAGACCAAATTATCCAAAAGCCTAGTATAACGAAAGAGCACCGCACCGCCGTTTTAAATATATAATTTAGGAATTTATAATTATATTAACTTGCGGTTTACACTAGACTTTTTCTTAGACAGAACATATGTTCTGTCTACGAAATGTAAAGTGTAAACCAGACAGAACTTCTATCTCGACAGAAAAATCACGATTTTTCTTTAGACAACTTTTCAGATTTTTTTTTGACATTTGTTAATTTGAAAAAATGTAAAATTTGCTCCTGGAATTTAAAATTTAATTACTTTACGATGATTTATTGAGCTAAAAATATAGTTTACAACTAAATAAATAAAAGATATATATTATTGAGGTGTGAACAAACTATATTATTCAAAATATTTTTATTTTAATATTTTTATAGTTAATTGTTTTCTTGTTGAGGACATGATTACAAAATTACAAATGAAATGTTAGACAGAAATGTCAAATAGCAAGCGTGTTTTTTTTACCTGTCAAAAAAATCTGTAACAGAAAAGTCTAACATTTCTATCAGACATTTATGGCTATCGTGTAATCACAGCGTAAGATAGATGGATAATCAAGGTATATAGACTATTATATGGTAATATATTCCCAGTTTTATTTGTGGCATCTACTGCGCAATACGTCACTCAGGAGGTAAATTTATATTTTGTGTATCGGCATCAAATATTATTTTTTATGCTTTACCTCCTGAGTGACGTCATTTGACAACAAAATTTGAGAACGAGAAAGAATGATGCATGCGCAATATATTACCATTAAATACTCTATATACCTTGATGGATAATAATTAATTAATAATTAAATAGTTGAAGAATATTAATTACATGAATATACTCACAAATGTAAAAATATTAATCAATCGGCAACTATCTACAATCAATCATTTTTGGTATCAAAAAATAAGGTTATTAATTAATTACTATAAATAGCAAATAATTGAATATATAGTTAATTCACTACTTATAGCTGATAGATAATATTCTAAATATATAGTGGTGTGGAGATCTCAATATGAGTACGGTGATTATAAAATACTCTTTAGTTGGTATAGTATGAGACCCACCATCATGAAAATATGGTAATAGGAATTTTCTAAGCATAAAAATTAGTTTTTTCAAAGTTAACTGGTAAATGATAATAAATAATCTTAATAATTATAAAATTTCCGCAAGAACTATAGCGCTCCGCAAATGCACTCTCAAATGAATATTACAAACCCCACGCAATGAATCTACCTATTGATGTAGGTAAATAATCTAGCCGCGACAATATGCCATTGCGGCTTTGAAATGTAAAATAAAAAAAAACTTGAAATAGAAATATAAAAAAATATTATAAATTTATTTGACATTTCAAAGCGTCAGAGGTGAAAAGTTTATTGTAATGACATTTTCCGCAGAACAACCTGGCACCGCCAACCAAGTAGATTACTCTCTATATTTCTAATGTTTCAATTTTTTCGCGCGGCACCACAGCGCAGTGCTTTGGAAAAATTCCACTGTAAAAAACCTGCAAAACCAATTTTAGTGAAATTATTTTGTACTCCACTTAAAATTTTACCAACGTCCAGTTTAAACTATTTCAGCTTTCGGTATTTGATCAGTAATTTTTCCAAATTATTTTTTTAGGTTACGTTATGAAAAATTGAAATGTTTTGGACAGTGCAGCGAGTGAGGAAAAAATAAATAAATTTTGGAAGCTACTTTAAAATTCTTTAAAGTATATTTATCAACATGATGAGAATAGGAGCAAATGTGCAATTATGTAAGTTGATCGAAACAAACACATTTATATTATTTACATCTTTTTTTTATAGGCAACCTATCGAACTACTTCAAGAATATTTCAATTCGTAGTATTTCTAATGTGCCCATAACAAATGGAAATTTAAGTAATACTATTAATACATCTATACATTTAACTACAGCTTCCCTTTTGCAATCTAATTTAATTCAACAACCTTTGTTTGAAAAATATAGAAAAATTCTGGATATTCCAAACTTAACAAATTTACAAATTGAAAATCCCAAGAATATGTTTATAAATGAAATTTTTGAAATTCCGAAGTATGTTAATATTATTCAAACACCAAGTAATTCGCCCATTAAAAATAAAATTGAAGCAGCCAGGCTTATTGTTATACGGAAAAGAAAAATGAAGAAACACAAATTAAAAAAACTACGAAAGAAAATGAAATTTGAATGGGCAAAGGTATAATAGTACATTTGATATAATCAATAAATTTTTAATTGAAAATTATAGGTACGGCAAAGAAGAGAAATGCGTAAAGAAAAAGCTTTTCAAGCTGAGCTAATTTTAAAAATTAAAGAAGCAGAAAAATTCTCAGCCGAAAATTATGTAAATCAAAAATTGAAGGAAGCAAATGAAACACCTATACCTAGATATTGGAAGGGAAGAAGATTGCCACAATTTATAATTAAAGAAAAACTTGGCTTGAAGTGACTTGTGAATTTGTGTGCATAATTAGCAATCGGAATAATGGAAAAAAATATTTTGCAGTACATATAATTTGAATTTTATTTTTACAATTTTGGTATAAAATAAGTAGTTTTTTCTTTGTACAAAATGAAGAGTATGGATTAATCACAAATAAATTGTTTGTCAGAAGTATTTTCGAAATTAACTATTATAATTTTTTTAATGTAACGTTTTTTATTTACGTTTTCGCCGATTTGAATTTATTAATTATACGTTAAAGAAGTTCTATAAATTTTGCCAGAGGTCCAGTTCTATTGATTCTTATTATGACAGCATTGTCATTTGTAAAATAATGTCAATTTTTTTATATTTATTGTGCACTTTTTCAAATTTAGAAATCACCCATATTGCATAACAAGTCAAAACAAACATTATTGCTAGTTAAAAGTTAAAATTATTCGCTGGTTCAAATATATAATTTGCTTAGTTTGCAAATTAAATTGTGTTCGCGAATATATTTACGATGGGAATGTCACAGTGAGAATTCTTGTCACGTGTTTATAATCTTATTTATTGTCTATTAACGGATATGTTACGCAAAAAGTATGTAAAGTATGATATTTATAGAAAAACATTTTAGAATACGTGCCCTTACATTATTGTTGTAAGTTTTTATTTATGTATTGTATATATTGCAAAATAAAATATGTAATTATAAGTAACATAAAGATAAGAAACTATTTTTGACATACACGTAATATTTAAGAAAAAAAAACTTAAATATAATATAATATGGGTAATTATATAGACTCTGAAACATAATAAAAAGAACAAAAAAGCTCAACAATTTACAAAAAAGAATGCATAAAGTTTTAATATTTTTTTTTTAAATAATACTTTCAAAAGTTCTGTGTTTCTGTGGAAAAGTTAAGCTTTATATCATTCTCATTATGATGATATGGAGAGTTTACCATTATATTAACTCCATCACTACTACTTCCACTACTAGAAAAGCTACTAGTAATTTTATCTAAATTTAATTCATATATTCCATTTGATTTTGGTGAAATCATTTCCAAAACGTCCTGATCAAATAGATCATTATTATTTACTATATTAAATCCACTGGTTTGTAAAGTTTTCATATTTTTCTTAAATGAATCTGCTAAACTATTAAAAGTATTTGAAATTTTATTATTTGTTTTATGCTGATTAAAATCATCAATTTTTCCATTTTTATACCAATTTTGATCATCCACATCAAAATCTACAAATTCATTATTTTGTTTGAATTTTTTGCAAATAGGTTGTTCACAATTATTATTAAATCCAATATTCTTATTACTAGTGCAAATATCTGCAGAATTTAATCCATTAGATGATGATTCACCACATAAATTTGATGATAAACCAAAAATGTCATTCATCATATTAATATCATCAATTTCAGAATTTTGTTCTTTAGCATCGAATAAAAGATTTCTACGATTTTGTAGAATTGATTCTTCAACAACATCCTCCAATTCAGTTTCTTGAACATTTTTGCCCAATTTTAAATTTGGTGCTGCCACTAATGCTAAACTTAATAATAAAACCATTAAACATGTTGTTGGCTGTGCAGTTTTATTAGTTCCTTTTGTTATTAATGATTGTAGCTTCTTCATTTGTGATGCCAAATTTTGATTTTGATTTTGTAATAATTTTATACGTTTTAATAATGTATGATTTTCTTCGGTACATTGTTTAACTCTCTCCTCAAGACCATCAACGTATTCTTTTTTCCGTTTTCGTGAATCTTGTGCTGAAATTTTATTACGAATTTTTCTTCGAATGCGTTTTAAATCTCTTTCTTCATCTTTCTTTAGTGGATAGTGAGATGGTATACGAATACCTTCTTTTGAGTATAAACGTCTTTCTTCTTGAGTCAATATTAATTTAGGATATTTTTTTGTTTGTGGATATTGTATCTTTTGTTCGAAACTGCTATTGTTATTATCATCATCGTCATCATCATCATCATAATCATATCCATCTTCTATGATAATGCTTTCATTATCCGATGAATTTTCTGTTAGAGTATCATCTAAAAAATATTTTGAGTACTGTTGTAAGTATTCATATTGTTATCAAACATAATCAAATAAATTACCATATTTTTCATTAGCTTTAAAAGTCGTTGCTGTTGTTGTATTATTATTAGATGCATTTGTGGAAACTATTTTCTTAAATGTTGAACTATTAATAATTTTAAATGATTTCAAATCTTTAACATCTTTTAATGAAACCGGAATTAAAATAGAACGTGAATTTAAACCATTTTGAATATTTAGTTTTTTAACTGTTGAAATAAAAAACATGTTTTTTTTAAATATATATAATTTGTATATAAAGGTATTAATTTACCTTCGGTAACTTTTCCATTATTTAAAAATAATGTCCCTGGATTTGCTTGAATTTTAGCACCAGAATTTGAATTTTTTACTTGTATAGTTACAGTCTTATTATTGGATTTATTAAACATGTGTGGCGACAGTTTTACAATTTTTATTTCTTTATTATTATTTGTAATGTTCAATTTTTGATTAACTTGATTTTTAGTTGATAATGTTAAAACTTGTGGTACTTTTTGTACAACAACTTTAGATTTATCTTGTTTTTTAATATGTACTGGTGCTGTTACTGTAGACATTAATTCAGATTTACCACCTCGTTCACTAATTGAAGGTCCTGGAGATGAAAAGGCTGGACTTAAAGGTTGATAGGTAGGACTCATTTCACTAAAAATAAATAAATATATAAAATTTAGTAATATTTGAAAAACATAGTTAAGAAATATCGACTATACGTACATATCTAAATTGTCTGACGAAAGGCCACTGTCTGAAGATGTACTGGATATATTTTCAAGTTTTGGATCTTCTTTATTTATTGTATTATAGTACGTTGTTACACCTGAAATTGTTTCATATTCTTCTGCTTCCATTTTTATCCGTTCTGATAGATCTTCTAAGGTGTCAAATTCTTGGGTATTATCAAAGCTATTCAAAAAATCATTGTCCATAGAAAAAATTGAATCCAATATATCGTCAGGATTGGCAGACCAGCTTGTATCCTTAAAGTTATAATACGAAAAATTAAGTGATGATATGTTCTAACATTACCAATATCGATTAACATGGGTGGGATATTGCGTAAATTATAAATAATATATTATATACATAATAGTATATACATATAGCAAAATGTATAGGAAAACTACCATACAACTGATGCGTAATTTTTGAAGGATGTAAATTTTATAAAATAAAATTTATTTACCATTATATCGGAATCTGTTGGTAAATTGGGAAATTTAGTTCCGAAAAGATTATCTCCGTCCTCACATTTATTTTTTGTATATAAATAATCCATTTTTAGAATTGAGGCCTAGCCTTGCCTTGACACGCAAGCAGTGATAGACAATTGGCCTCAATTACACTCTTGTTTATTTTAGCTGTTCAAATAACAGCTATAATTAATCTTAATTATAACAATAGGATTCACTTTGTAAAATTTGCAATTTTCTTTATTATTATTGTTTAAAATTATGAAATTATTTTGTCCGACATTTTACATTATAAAAAATTTCACTTGACGACGTGGAATTTTAACGTCATTATTGGTAAATTAAATAAAATAAATATGTATAGGATAGGGGTGGTAAAAATCGTATAGTATCGATGTATTGTCAAAAGTAAGAATCGATTTTAAATGTATGATAAATATAAATAGAATGTTTATTCGATTTCGATAAATACTATCCATCATTTAAAAATTCGAAATTTATGCGCGGTTTTATTAAACAAACACTTCATAATTGATTTCTTTCTTATCGATATAAATCGAGTTGAGAATAATTATTTATATAGAATAGTCAAAAGTAATAATTTCGCCAAAATTAGTCAACTGAATTGCAATTGAAAATGAATCTGACATTTCATAAAATTATTCATATGTTTGAACATGAACGTTTTATATTAATTTATTTTGTCATGCCCACATTACTTTTATAGTTGCTTTTATAACAAAGCTGTGACAATGAAACACTTATTTTATGATAATGTTTTGTACTTAATTCCTTAAAAGACAATAGTGCTATATATTTTTCACCATCTTTCTTATCTTTAATTTCCACTTGATAGTTTGCATTTCGTGTATTCGCAGATCGCAGTAGTCAAATTATTCATCAATGATTTTAAGGATATAGTATTATGATTCAGATCTAATTTTTGATATTAAAAACCATTAAAAAATTTACTAATATCCTTTTTAATAAAAAACTTTTTTTTGCTGCAAAGTAAAAATTTATTGTAAAAAATTATTTTCGAAAATAAATGTATATACATATATGAAATACTTAAATAACATTCAAAATTTAATTTTTGGACTTATGTCAATTTAATATTCAAGTTAATTATCTATTAACTACTTGTTAAGTTAAAAAAAAAAAATCAGAATATTTGTTTATATGCAATGTATAATATAAAGCCGTAAACGCCAGTGATATGTGTGACTCTCATTTGATTCATCAAAAAAATATTTCGATTAAACATTTTTAATTGTAAATGTAGTTGGTATCAAATTGAGGCAATCTATACAAAACAACAACTCAGTCAAACAAAAATTGGTATAATCTGTGACAAATTTTTTGCAACTCTTAACATCCAAATCCTAGATTGCCAAAATTGGGTCACATACACAGATTCATTAAATATAAAACGGTAACTGCTGCAGCTAATAAATATATTGCTACAAAAAACGACCTTTAGATTGATCTTATTAGTAAATGGATTTTAAAATGTTGTAAAACAAATTAAGACTGTAACTTTCTGGTAGATTCTTTAATTTAAAATATGAAATATTATTCTTTTATTTTATCAAATTTTTAGCCTTTTACGTTTTACCCTATAAGAAAGCATATTATTATTTCTGTTACTCGTTATTTAAAAAATGATAATACATAATTACAAATTACTTGATTACAAAAATCATATAACTTAGAATATAATATCTATATATGTATAACAAAGAGTATAACATAAAAACTTATTATAAATTTTATAATTATAATTATATTAAATTGTATAATTATATTAAATTTTATGTGTAATTAGTAGAATTAGGTACACTGTTTTTTTTATATTGTCTTAGAATTATTAAAATACAATTTATAAATATTATATATACAAATATATATTTAAGGACGGGTCTTATGTATTATTATTAATTGTACATAAGAATTTATATAATAATTGAACTATTCAACAATAAGTAAAATCAATTTTACTATATTTCATTAGAATATTTGAATACTCGGTCGGCAATACATTAAAAGATGATTCTCTTGGCATATTTTGGATAAATGTTCTTTTCGTTTCGGAACACTTTTTTTTTAATTATATGAATAATTGTTTTCGGTAACACTTTTACGCTGCCTGTTGAAATTTTCTGGTTTCAACAATAAATCACTAGAACAGAATTCCACTCGAAAACAAGTCAAAAATGCTCATTGAAGAATGATTTGTTGAAAAACAGTGGTATGTAATAAGTGTAAACTATTCGTTACATAATTTCCGGTTTTAAACCGCAACCGAAACGAAAAAAATAGAAATCATAGCTGAACTAGAAAGGAAAAATTAAACTTAATTGCTAACCGTAAACTGTAAAGTTTCTTCAATAAGTTACTTAGAAATAAATATTCAATTATACTTGTAAAACTATAATAAACTTAGATCAACCAAAGTACACTATAGTTCGATAGTTAATTGAACCAGGGAATCACCTATAACAATATATTGTCGTTTGAGTATTTATTTATTGAGTTTATTATAATATATTTAAAATTTATTGTTTGAATTATAGGATATTATAATTATATTATATTAAGTTATAATATTTTATAAAACATAGACTAGATATAAAGTACAAATTTAAATTAAAGCATTTATATAGTTATCTACAAATATATATATTATAATGATGTGTTTCTATTACAAATGATGTGTCATACAATTCAATATGTATAAGTGAATAAAATAGCATAATTTAAATTTTTTTTCAAATTTTTTTTTTAACAATTTCTAAAAATATGTGAAATCATAATTTATTATTTAATTTATTTTAAACAGTTTGTGGTAATGGACCATCTAAACATAATTCATTTACAGGCAATGAATTTGTAAAATTATTACTTTTATCAATATTTTGTAATGGTTGTGCTATAACTTTGTTAATATTTTCATTTCTTTCAACAAAACTTTCTTCCTTATAATTGAGATAATCAAATGATAAATTATCTGCTTCATTTATACTATTCGAGTCATAATTATAATTTGGATTTGTAACAGTTAAAACACCAAATTTTCCACGTTCCCTAGTATCATTTAAATTTGTTGTATGTAAACCACAGTATTGTTCTTTTCGTCGTGGTGCACTGTATAATTTCAATATTCTACAATTGCATGTAACAAGTAATGCTGTTACTAAACCCTATGAATAATATTAATATTATAACCTTTATATTAAAATGTAATTATTTATTTTAAAATTCGTGTAATTAAAATCATAATAAAAATGGTATAAATTCAAAAGTAAAATATATAAATCGATAATTTATTATATAAAAAATTAATGCTAAAAATTCGTGTTTGTTTTAAATTTTAAATGTAATTAATTATATAATTTAAAAGGGCATTATAATGTTATACTACTAACCTGTATTCCTTGAGCTATACTATAACTAGCCCAAAGTAAATTAATACGTAATAGAGCTGCAAAGGATCCAAGTATATTTACAATTGTGAATAATATTAAAATCTGTAAGAAAATATTAAATAGATTGTTAATTTATAATTTTATATAAATAATGGATCTTACTTTAATAAAAAGTCCACTTTGTAAAAGTCTACGTTTCATTAATTTATTTCTAGATTTTGTATCGACTTGCATTTGTGCTGATATTTTAGCTGTACTTTTAGCTTGTAAAGCTAAATGAAAACCAATAAATAGAATTATTATAGCTGGCACCATATATGCCCAAATGTAAGCATTTCCTTCCATTAACCTTACATACAAAAAAAAAAAAACTTTAACATGCTAACTAATTAAAATATTATATATATGTAAATGACTCACCAGCAATGTTTACTAATTAAAAGTTCCTGAACAGTTTCTTCAGGTGTTAAAATAATTTTTGATTTCATATGTTTTTCTTTATTTTTAAAAGCTGTTGCCATTCCTACCATTATCAATGGAAGACCCCATGATATTATACTATTTTTTTTTATTATTATAAAATTAGAAATATCACAAATTTTATTTAAAATACAATAATATAAAAATTATGATAACATTTATAAATAATTTTACTAAATTATTATACCTATAATGAGCAAGCATTTTTGCCATATTAATTTCTGGTTGTGGTAACAGATTTGAACTAGTTCTATATACTTTTAATGCATGATGACAACAACAGCAAATCCAACATAAAGAGGCCAATTTCATATATAATAGTCCTAATGATAGAGATATACATAAATCTGAATCCTATAACAAAAAAAAAAATGGATTTAATATTTAAATTTAAATTGATAGAAATAAAGCGCTCAAAAAATCAGTTGCTAATAATGACAGTTGTTTGATTTAAATTAAAATAGAGGTGGTATCATCAAGTGTTAGTATTGATAGTACATATTTAATAGTACTATGAGTAAAGCATATCAAAGAGTATAAAATATGTCACCGTAGAAAAATATGGTCGTAAATTATTGCATGTAAATTATAGTTGTATGATTGATTAAAGAATTATACTATAACTATACTCTCACAAATGACAGTATCTAATTAATATATATATATTACCGATAGCTTTACTGTCATGGTCCATAACATATTGAATTATAAACATTAAAGCTATAGAATTGCCAATTCATCCACTAAGCCACACATTTAATCAAATCAGATTATACAATAAAATATATACGAGTTCTAGTAAACTAATATGTAATTCTCATTCTTTCATCATCTGACCAGAATCTCGTACATCCACCTTCCCCAAAAATGATGGTGTCATTAACATTTCAAATCCAATAATTTAATATATTAATTTCCTGTTTGATATGCTATATTCACAGAAGAACATAAATTTTTATTTGAATTATGTAATCTAAAAGTTGTAATAGCTTAAATAAATTATAATTTGAAATATAAATGGGAAAACAATTTATTATATAAAAAATTTAGTTTTCATATATTTTATTTATATTTTGTGAATAAAGAAAATATAATTTTAATAACTTTTTATACGTTTATGAACATAATTCTTCTATATACTTTTATAGCAAATGATATTTTTTTATCTTCATTTACCTCTACACCACCAACACCAATAACGAATAGCAATTGTGACATGAAAAGGGATGCAAGAAGACTTAAAAGTGCTGTACCCCCAAGTGAACGTAAATCTGAAAATAGACTGGAAGCAAAAATGTATATAAATAATTTTTTTTTTTTTTAATAGAAAATTTATCTGATGTTTAATTTAGGATATTGTAACAAAAAAAGAAGGAATTTATAGAAAAGAAGGATAAAAGGATTATGTCAACTTTGGAAAAGAGAACGACTAAATATAATGTTATATAAATTATACCTATATGTGATGAATGCAAATGCTAAGCCAACCAAACTTATTGAACTACCCAATACTACACTAAGTGCTATAAGACTGCCTTGAGATCCCCATTGTGCTCCAAATGTAATTATTGATGAATTTTGAGAAATTGAATTAAATCCATGAATATGACTGCTATACAGTGATTCCATCTGAAAATAAATATATATAAATAATTAAATTATATTCACAATATAAATATTCTTATACTAATTTTATTATATATATAATTGTGGCGGTTATTTTTGTTGTCTATAAGTTTCATCCAGAAACTTTAGATGTATAACGAATACCACACAATAGCGTTGTAACTCACGGGATTAAATTTTATACTTTTATATTATTATAATCGAAATAATGGGATATCAGTTAATGGGTAAGAAACTCGAAGTTATTTATTCTAGGAGCATTAAAAAACAACCGGAGCTCATTAAAATTAGGGTTAAAATGATTCTGTCAACACGAGAACGAAACGACGGCGGCACATATACTATGTGGTTAGGGACGTGATATCTAGAAACATCTAATTACTACGGTAGACGAAGATTTAGAGATATTGGAGAAAATTTTATGCTTTCTTGATTATTTGGAAATCTTTACAATTTAAATGTGATGAAATCGTTCTGGACTTTCTAGTATAAATCTACCTAAGGTTTAATTATATAATTATCGTTCGTGATGTTCATGACAAATAACTAAAAGGGATATCGCAATATATTAAGTCTAACTGGCCCACCATTACTCTAAACCTAATCAAAATAATATTTTAAATATGAATTCAAATTTATTAGTGACCCTTTTTACAATATTTAAACGTCCATTTGTAGGTATACATAAACATATTAAGTGCTGTTCAATGAATAGATGAAATAAATATGTTTCTGATTTACTACTACACTAATGATTTGAAATTTGTAACTATATTTTCTTGTACATTAAATCTAGTATAATATTTTGTAGGTCTTTCGATATCCCCTCAAATTTAAAACAAAATTTATCTATAAATATTTTTATACTTGTAAAAAAAACAGCGGTAGGTCTTAATTAGATCTATAAATAAATGTTTATAAAACATTTTTGTAAATAAATTTATAAAATTAATACCAGTTTAGTGAGTGTAGAAAGTCATGAGAACTCCCTTAAATTATAGCGAACTTTCTTGGTAAACTCTTGCTCTTGTACTGAAAATAACAAACAAAATTAATGAAGACAATTTGTTAAAAAACAAATTTTGGAATATGTTTCCTAATTATAGGAATGATATTAATTATATATTAACAAAATTAATACCATAATTATATTTTATATTATCTAATTAAATGTGATATATATATATCAGTGTCTATTAATTTTCTAATCTAATTTAAATCAGTGTCTTATTAACTTATGTTTTATGTATAGATACATATCGGAGAGTATATAATATAAATCATTTGTAAAAAGCATAACTGTATCAAATTCAAAAATCTTGAAAGAATTAAAAATAAAAATTAATCAATTTAGACTTAAAAGATATCTAATTATTTATATAATATAAATTATATCTACGCATAATAATATCACATACCCGCTTATTTAATTTATACATAAAAAATAAAATATAAATAAATTATCATTCAGCTTTAATTGAATCAGTGTGCCTTTATACCCTTATACATATAAATCCTTAAAGGATCTTTTTATATAAAAAATTTATCGTTCGTTAATCAAAATTGTTCATTTATTCACATGGTCGAAAATTATTTGTCACAAAATCACTTGGACGAAAATCATTTTTATTTTCAATACATAAAGTGCGGGGGGTTACACAAAATGTTCACTTGAGTGGGTCAATATTTTATATATTCGCTAAAGATTTTATTCGTAAGGAAATAATCCGACATGAAGAAATCACAAAGTTTTAGATGAGTTAGATTGTCATGTGTTTATATTTATATAAATGGAAGAAGAAAGGTAATATAGTAAAAACTTTTGACTGATATAGGCCACATGTAACACGAGCTAGAGATCGACTCAGCATGGGATGATTAGTATCGAAAAATCGTGAGGAATGATATAATATTATGGATAATAATGAAATATAATTGATTTATATATTCGCTAAAAATTTTATTCGTAAAGACATTATACGACTTGCAAAAATCAAAACGTTTTAGATAAAGCTTGATGGTCATTTGTCTATGAACGGAAGAAGAAAGGCAATAAAAGTATACACTTTTTATTGCTATAGGTCAGAAATGTAACACGAGTTAGAAATCGACCTATAGAGATGGATGGATGGAGATGGCGGATAAATTTTAGCGTTAGGAATAAGAGAACATTGTGAAAAATATAATTTTATGATATTTTTGTACATTTGTTTTTCGACTAAATGATGACATCCCAAAAATTTATTATGTGGTATTTTATTTCATTAAATTTGTTAATATAAAATAAACAGAAATATCCACTTTATCGTGGAAATGTTTTCTTTTTTATACTTAGAAAATTAATATTAAATACATGTCAAAAAATAAATATTATTGAAATAAAATGTTTACTGTGTTTAGACGTCTTTTTGAATTGGAAAGATGTCCTTTTTGAATAAATGATAAACTTCTTAAGTATTTATATATATAATTTGACATCTACTATATAATATTTTATGTTATTCACTTATATACTCTACTTAAAAATATAATTATTAACTTTTAGAGCCTATAAAACACAGTATATTATTTATACATATATATAATAAATCCATTATATACAATTATGTATTTCAAAGTTAATATTATATTTGATGAATAACTCTTAAACCTAAATATTGATTTTATTTGTAAAGTATATAATTTTAAATATAATATTTTATGTCATGCGATTATAATTCATTATTTTAATATAGAGTAGATTAAAGAAATCATTTCAAGTTTACCTTTAATGTTCAAAAAATTTTAATATTTTATATTGAATTTTTACTATATATTTTAAAACTGAGTAGTTTTGATATTTATATTGAATCACTTGTTAAATATTTTAATACACAATTTTTTGAGATATGTTATTTTTCTTTCTTTCTAAATGATATGTTGATTTTATGTGTTAATTATATTGAAAAATGATTATTTAAAATTATAATTAAAATTTTGCGCAATTTTAATATATGATATAGAAATTATAAAAACGAATAAAAATAATATAAATATTATTTTTTAACATTCAGCTAAAATAACCACGACAACGACCACCCACGAATTACATTTAGGGAAGCACTGCTGCTAATGATTACAATAATGGTGTTTTTAGTTACAATATATTGGCCGTCATATTTTTTTTTATGTAATATACATACACACATAAATTTAAACTTGCAGGAACTTTAAGTATTTTACTCCTTACAAAATATGAAAGCTTCCATATATTTTTATTATTATAAATCCCTCTCAACACATAAATCTAATAAAAAAAAAGAATCGATTCTATGCTGCAAGGATAATTTTAAAAGGATATTTTATATATATATATATATTATTGTATTTTCGATTATATTAATTTATGCTTTCACTATATGAAATCGAAGAAGTTTATTGTGTATTTACTGAATGTTATTGAAAATATAAATATAGTTTAATTAATTGGTACTACAATATTTTTATTTTAATGTCGATTTTATTTTAATAAGAAATTGATATACATGTAAGAATAAATGAAACACTATACACTTTTTCCAACTGTAATTCAGAAAGCATCAATTATAATTCAGATTAGTCAATTTCAATTCAGAAAGCGTCAATTGTAATTGAGAATATTTGGTCAACGCTTCTATATCATACAGTAACTTTCAACCAATTTCAATAATATTGCATACACAGTTTCATTTAGTTATCTATTAGTTGATACTCCAGAAATTTGTAGTTGGTAGGTTTAGTACGTTCATGGAAAACTAGTATATGAGCAACTTAGTTTCCAAAGAATATTTCATATGTTGTACACCATATAGTAATTACTATCAGTTTTCAATGAAATTTGGTACATAGGTTGGATTCATGATTACGCATATGTAATGCCGTACCGCTAAATCGAGAGCAAGTTCACCAATCAAGATAATGGATCAACATTATACTATTTTATAAGAATAATTATTTTGTTTAATGCAAATTTTTTAAAAAATAATGTAAATTCTTTGTTTAATATAAATTAGTAGCTCATTGATCTGAGATCATATGAGGTCATGTGCAGTAGAGAACGAAAATGAAACTTTGTATTGTAGATTGTCGTTATCTTTTGTCTGGAATTATATCGAATCAGTTTACATTTGTGGTTTCTGCAGATCACTAGAATTAAATTATTAAATTAAAAACAACGTTTTATATTAAAAAAATTATATTTATAGCAATGTATTTTTAAATATATTAATTACTCACCATTTATGCAATGAAATTTATTAGTTAAAATATTTTTGAATAAATTTTTTATAATAATAATTTGTACAATTCAGTATATTAATAATAAAAAATGACAATTAACGTGATTTTATTAGTGTCCTTGAACGTAATTTTATTATGTGTAAACGTTTTTGGTAGAACTTGTGATAACTTAAAAGTTACATTACCCCATGGAGGGATATTAGTTGGTCGCCATTTAACTTCACATTTAGGTAAAGATATCCGAGCTTTTATGGGAATACCATACGCTGAACCACCAGTAAATAATTTACGGTTTCAGGTATGTAAATTAAAGTTTTATAGATAATCATAAAATTATTTTTTGTTTATTATTATTTTCAAACTTCAAATTCAATGTCATATAATATATAATTAAATAAGTTAAGTTTCTTAAAGTTTTGGAAGAGTAAAGAAATTCCAATTATATTTTAAATTACATTCTCGAAATATAAATATTTGATATAACATTAAATTAAATAATCCAATTTCTTGCAAAAGAATAACATAGTGTACGACGAGTACATATGTTTCAAAAAAACTTGTTTAACACTAATTACAATTTCAATTTTAGCCTCCAGTACCAGCCCTATCATGGACAGGAGAAAGACAAGCAACAGATGATGGTCAAATTTGTATACAAAATAATCCTTTTATAAGATCATATGACATTATAGGAGACGAAGATTGTCTGTATCTTAATGTCTATGTACCAGAAGTAAGTTCATACTTAGAAATTATAGTGTAATCAATTATTAAATTGAGAATTACAAAAATTTTATTACCTACAGGCGCAAAATACGAAACTTTCACCAGTAATAATATTTTTCCATGGTGGTGGATGGATATGTGGTGGAGGAAGATTTTATGGTCCTGACTTCTTAATGGAACATGATATAATCTATGTTGGTGGAAACTTTCGTCTTGGTTCACTTGGTTTTCTTAGCACTGAAACTGCTGATTGTCCAGGGAATAATGGATTAAAAGATCAAGTTGAGATATTGAAATGGGTGAAAAATAATATTGCATCTTTTGGGGGTGATCCAGAACGTGTAACCATTTTTGGAGAAAGTGCTGGAGGAGCTAGTGTAACCTATCATATGATGTCAAAATTATCTAAAGGTATGTGAGGAAGTAAGATTTTTACAACTTTAACTATTTATTTACATATAATTTTAGGTTTATTTCAACAAGGAATATCGCAATCTGGGACATATTTTAATCCTTGGGCTCAACCGGCACATAAAGGTGTTGCTGCAGAAAGAGCATTGAAATTGGCAGAAATTATGAATTGTAAATCTGATGGTAGGATTAATTGGTCAGATATAATTAAATGCCTTCAAAGTAAACCAGCAAAAGATATTACTTCTGCTCTATATGATTTCTTTGTGAGTATATATTTACCCGATAGTAATTATACTTCATAAAATTTCAAAGGAATGGTAACAATTAACTAAAGTTATTTATTACGAGTATAATATTAATAAATAAATAATATAACGGATATAACAAAACAATAAATACGTTATAACAAATATATTTCAGAAATGGGACGTGGATCCGATGGTACCATTTCCACCAGTAGTCGAACCAGATATTCCAGGAGCTTTTATTACAGCACATCCTTCAGATGTCCAAAATCCACATGGATTATCAATTCCTTGGATAGTCGGAATTAATACAGAAGAAGGAGCTCTTAAAACTGCTCGTAAATTTTAATGTTACAAATAATGATTTATTATCTACTAATAATTCTCATTGATAGCCTTACTAAATACACCAGATGCACTTGAGGAATTAAAACAAAACTTTCACCGTGTCTTATCAATATCGTTATATTACGATCATCATAATAATGAAATCCAAAATGATATAACCAGGAAAATTGATGAGTTTTATTTTAACGAACACGATAGAAATTGGAATTTAAAGAACCATATTAATCTGACAAATGTAAGCACGTTTTAAAAATATATATTTAAATTAAGAAGCCAGAATGGTACTATCTTATTTAGCTACTCTCCTATTAGTATTTGAATTTAAAAATAATAACATAATCTTTAGTTATATACAGATGGATGGTTTATGGCTGGCACTGACAAATATCTGAGATTAATATTAGGTAGTTCTAATAAAAAAGTAGGTTCGACATATGTTTATCTGTTTGACCATAAAGGTGCAGCAAGTATCACTGAAATTTTTAAAGGTGGAAGTGAAACCTATTATGGTATTAAAAATAAAATTATTTTGAAATTATATTTATTACCTTTACACTTTTTAAAGGAGTTTGTCATGCAGAAGAACTCCAGTATTTGTTCCCACTTGGAAAACATTTGTTTATATCAGCTATACCTACAAAAAAAGATCTTAAAATTCGGAAAACATTAGTAGAACTATGGGTGAATTTTGCGAAATACGGGTATTTCAACTTTATTAAATAATTAATTCACATTAACATAATATATTTAAATTAGGAATCCTACTCCAGATGGATTTGGTTTAGAGAAATGGCAACCAGCTCAATCATATCCTGTTAATTTTATTCGTATTGGTAGTCAGGAAGAAAGGGATTGGAAGTTAATGACTGCTGACAGCAACTTTTTCCAAGAACGTGCCAATTTTTGGCATAATCTGAAAGCACACGATAGGACGAGAGCAGAGAAAGATAAATGACTATACAAGTAATCAATATAATGAAATTGCTTTTAGGTTAGAATTTTATATAAACAATTTATGTATTTTCTTTTAAGTGATTTCTATAATTGAGAAGAAATAATTAAATAAATATAAACTGATTTTTTTTAAAACATTTTGTAACGTTTTGACACAAGAAGCAGTCGTTTTTTTTATACAATTAAATTTGAAACTGATTAAATTCACGTGTAAAATTTTAAGCATGTAGGTAACTTCCGAATTTTTAAATGTAATTTTTTTATTTTATATTTGCAGCACTTAAATATAAATTATCTTTTTTACTGAAGCTAAAAAACCTGCTAATTACTTAGGAGTAGCTTAGCAGAAAACTCTTAGTTACATATGTTCAACAGTTATTTATGTGGAACAGTATTTTGCAACAAACACTATTTAATTAATGTATTTATAGAATTTGAAATTTTGATAGGGAAATTTTTAGTAAACTGTCGACACTAAATTTTATAGGCACTATTACAAAAACTATACCAAATTTCATTGGAATCGGATAATATTTACCATATTATCTAGATCTATAACATATGAAAAATTATGGAATTTAAGCATGAACCCTCTGAAGCTGCAGACGTCTACCTGGGTGAACAAATAATGATACCACCCTATGTATCAAATTTCATCCAAATCTGAGATATATTTCTTTTTAGAAATTTTTCGGTAGAACAAAAACAGAGCTCAAAACATAAACAGGAAAATCTAACATAATCTAACTGAAAGTATCAAACCTATTAATCATCAAACAAGTATAGAAAGTATCAAACTCATCCTTTCCATAACAAGTACTTAAAAACCATAGTTATTCTTTAACTACTCGTGATAAAGAAAAAAAAACATTAAAATCAATTATAAAAACATACTATTTGAAAAATGCTTCACAAAATAGTAATTCTCCTAAAGGTATGCAAATTAATAGGTTAAAAATCACAATAATCATAATCGGTTATTATTTTCGTATTTTTGAATATCTTTTTGAAAGCTTTTAGAGATTTCGCTTCAGTGAACATTATTTGAAGCCAAGTCAAGTAATATAAGCAGATAAATCTTTCGAAAGCATATTTTGATAGCATTCGGCTGGCTGCTTTGGTGTGTAACTTAAGCAATTTTTATTATTAAATAATTATTGGCATTCAGTTGTAATTCTTCCTTCTTCAGAGTCATATTTGTAAGATTTTAAATTTATAAAATGATTGTTATCGTTAAATTGCTAAAGAAGTTCTAATTTGTTCAAATCTTTGATCAATATTGTTTTCAAAAATATCATGTCATCCTAGATTCATCATAAGCAATGCCAATACACGTTCGACAGTCAATGCAATTAATTTAATATTTCATATATCTTGTTCACGTATTTGAAGTGTAGTGGTTTTGTAAATACGATTCTGGGATAAGTGTTGGATACACAATGTTGTCGACCATAGCACCTCCGATGAAATAAAATTGACAGTTGTAGTATATTAGATATCATAAGGTTCATATCATAAGGTTCATACTGTCACAGAATTATTATGCTTAAGTTACAAGTGTGTCGCACGAATAACGTGTTTCGTTCATTCAAACTGTTACTTAAAAATTTCATTCATTCAACTTAGAAGCTTTTGCTTACTTTGATTAATAATTACAGGTATATTTATTTCCGCGGTATACCTTATAAAAAACCTTGTCCAAAATTCAAGTTTTTTTATATACAATACAATGAAATTAACATAAAGTTGATTCATTTATATTTCAAATACATATTTGGTAAATGTAAGAATCATTAGTTCGTAAGTTCAGTATTCAGAGATACGGAGTTACTTAACATACATTCTTGAGATAATTTGTATTTTTTGAAGAGATTTTAGCAAATTAAAATAGTGTTTACCTGTTTGTCTGGAATTATATCTAATCAGTTTGCATTTGTTGTTTCTGCAGATCACTAAAATTAAATTATTAAATTAAAAACAAAGTTTTATATTAAAAAAATTATATTTATAGCAATGTATTTTTAAATATATTAATTACTCACCATTTATGCAATGAAATTTATTAGTTAAAATATTTTTGAATAAATTTTATATAATAATAATTTGTACAATTCAGTATATTAATAATAAAAAATGACAATTAACGTGATTTTATTAGTGGCCTTGAAAGTAATTTTATTATGTGTAAACGTTTTTGGTAGAACTTGTGATAACTTAAAAGTTACATTACCCCATGGAGGGATATTAGTTGGTCGCCATTTAACTTCACATTTAGGTAAAGATATCCGAGCTTTTATGGGAATACCATACGCTGAACCACCAGTAAATAATTTACGGTTTCAGGTATGTAAATTAAAGTTTTATAGATAATTATATAATTATTTTTTGTTTATTATTATTTTCAAACTTCAAATTCAATGTCATATAATATATAATTAAATAAGTTAAGTTTCTTAAAGTTTTGGAAGAGTAAAGAAATTCCAATTATATTTTAAATTACATTCTCGAAATATAAATATTTGATATAACATTAAATTAAATAATCCAATTTCTTGCAAAAGAATAACATAGTGTACGACGAGTACATATGTTTCAAAAAAACTTGTTTAACACTAATTACAATTTCAATTTTAGCCTCCAGTACCAGCCCTACCATGGACAGGAGAAAGAAAAGCAACAGATGATGGTCAAATTTGTATACAAAGTAATCCTTTTATAAGATCATATGACATTATAGGAGACGAAGATTGTCTGTATCTTAATGTCTATGTACCAGAAGTAAGTTCATACTTAGAAATTATAGTGTAAGCAATTATTAAATTGAGAATTAAAAAAATTTTATTACCTACAGGCGAAAAATACGAAACTTTTACCAGTAATAATATTTTTCCATGGTGGTGGATGGATATGTGGCGCAGGAATGAATAGCTTTTATGGTCCTGACTTCTTAATGGAACATGATATAATCTATGTTGGTGGAAACTTTCGTCTTGGTTCACTTGGTTTTCTTAGCACTGAAACTGCTGATTGTCCAGGGAATAATGGATTAAAAGATCAAGTTGAGATATTGAAATGGGTGAAAAATAATATTGCATCTTTTGGGGGTGATCCAGAACGTGTAACCATTTTTGGAGAAAGTGCTGGAGGAGCTAGTGTAACCTATCATATGATGTCAAAATTATCTAAAGGTATGTGAGGAAGTAAGATTTTTACAACTTTAACTATTTATTTACATATAATTTTAGGTTTATTTCAACAAGGAATATCGCAATCTGGGACATATTTTAATCCTTGGGCTCAACCGGCACATAAAGGTGTTGCTGCAGAAAGAGCATTGAAATTGGCAGAAATTATGGATTGTAAACCTAATAGTAGAATTAATTGGTCAGATATAATTAAATGCCTTCAAAGTAAACCAGCCAAAGATATTACTTCAGCGCTTTATAATTTCTTTGTAAGTATTATCTGGTATTATATATAATATTTTCAAATTTATTTGATGGAATATAAATTTTGAAGTTAGTGTTAAAAGTGTTTATATATTGATTGTGTGATTGGTAGCATAAAAGATGATTAAAATTATAATAGAAGTGTTCTATCTCTATGATGATTATTTTAATAGGAAAAATTACAAAAAATATATTTCAGGAATGGGATTATGATCCGATGATACCGTTTCCACCAGTAGTCGAACCAGATATTCCAGGAGCTTTTATTACGGAACATCCTTTAGATGCCCAAATTCCACATGGATTATCAATTCCTTGGATAGTCGGGATTAATACAGAAGAAGGAGTTCTTAAAACTGCTCGTAAATTTTAATGTTACAAATATGGATTTATTATCTACTAATAATTCTCATTGATAGCCTTACTAAATACACCAGATGCACTTGAGGAATTAAAACAAAACTTTGGCAGTGTCTTATCAATATCTTTAAATTACGATCATCATAATAAAGAAATCCAAAATGATATAACCAAGAAAATTGATGAATTTTATTTTAATGACCACGATAGAAATTGGAATTTAAAAAACCATATTAATCTGACAAATGTAAGCATAATTTCTTTTAAATATTATTAATTTGAAAATAATGCTAAACTTTAATTAATTTAATAATCCGTAAGTTATATACAGATGGATGGATTTTAGCTGGCGTTGATAAATATCTAAGATTACGATTAGCTAATTCTAATAAAAAAACAATTAGCCCGACATATGTTTATCTGTTTGACCATAAAGGTGCTGCAAGTTTCAGTGAAGTGTTTAATGGTGGAAGTGAAACCTATTATGGTATTAAAAATAAAATTATTTTGAAATTATATTTAATACACTTACACTTTTTTAAGGAGTTTGTCATGCCGATGAACTTCAGTATTTATTCCCATCTGGAAAAAGTTTGTTTATATCAGCTATACCTACAAAAAGAGATCTTAAAATTCGGAAAACATTAGTAGAGCTATGGGTGAATTTTGCGAAATACGGGTATTTCAACTTTATTAAATAATTAATTCACATTAACATAATATATTTAAATTAGGAATCCTACTCCAGATGGATTTGGTTTAGAGAAATGGCAACCAGCTCAATCATATCCTGTTAATTTTATTCGTATTGGTAGTCAGGAAGAAAGGGATTGGAAGTTAATGACTGCTGACAACAACTTTTTCCAAGAACGTGCCAATTTTTGGCATAATCTGAGAGCACACGATAGGACGAAAGCAGAGAAAGATGAATTATAAATGACTATACAAGTAATCAATATAATGAAATTGCTTTTAGGTTAGAATTTTATAAAGATATTTATGTTATTTTATTTGAAGTGATAATTGAGAAGAAATAATTAAATAAATATAAACTGATTTTATTTTTTAAACATTTTGTAACGTTTTGACACAATAAGCAGTCGTTTTTTTTATACAATTAAATTTGAAACTGATTAAATTCACGTGTAAAATTTTAAGCATGTAGGTAACTTCCGAATTTTTAAATGTAATTTTTTTATTTTATATTTTTAAATATAAATTATCTTTTTTACTGAAGCTAAAAAACCTGCTAATTACTTAGGAGTAGCTTAGCAGAAAACTCTTAGTTACATATGTTCAACAGTTATTTATGTGGAACAGTATTTTGCAACAAACACTATTTAATTAATGTATTTATAGAATTTGAAATTTTGATAGGGAAATTTTTAGTAAACTGTCGACACTAAATTTTATAGGAACTATTACAAAAACTATACCAAATTTCATTGGAATCGGATAATATTTACCATATTATCTAGAGCTATAACATATGAAAAATTCTGGAATTTAAGCATGAAGCCTCTGAAGCTGCAGATGTCTACCTGGATAAACAAATAATGATACCAACCTATGTATCAAATTTCATCCAAATCTGAGATATATTTTTTTATAGAAATTTTTCGGTAGAACAAAAACAGAGCTCACAACATAAACAGGAAATTCTAACATACATAATCTAACTGAAAGTATCAAACCCATCAATGATCAAACAAGTATAGAAAGTATTAAACTCATCCTTTCCATAACAAGTACTTAAAAACCATAGTTATTCTTTAACTACTCGTGATAAAGAAAAAAAAACATTAAAATCAATTATAAAAACATACTATTTGAAAAATGCATCACAAAATAGTTATTCTCCTAAAGGTATGCAAATTAATAGGTTAATCACAATAATCATAATCGGTTATTATTTTCGTATTTTTGAATATCCTAACAGTTTTGCTTTTTGAAAGCATTTAGCATTTGGTTGGTTGCTTTGGTGTGTAACTTAACAATTTTGATTATTAAATAATTATTGGCATTCAGTTGTAATTCTTCCTTCTTCAGAGTCATATTTGTACATAAGATTGTAAATTTATAAAATGATTGTTGTCGTTAAATTGCTAAAGAAGTTCTAATTTGTTCAAATCTTTGATCACATATTGTTTTCAAAAATATGTTAAATTACGCTCTTCATATCATTAAGCAATGCAAATCACTAAACGTTCAACAAAGATATAAAAAATTATTTTGCGACAAATGTGAAGCAGATGAAGAAGAAGGAATAAATGTTATAAGAAATACATTCAATGCAATTAATTTAATATTTCTTATATCTTGTTTACGTGCTTGGAGTGTAGTGGTTTTGTAACGATTCTGGAATGAATGTTGGATATACAATGTTGTCGACCATAACACTTCCGATGAAATAAAATTGACAGTAGTTGTTCTATATTAGTCATCGTAAGGCTCAGTGACTCTAAATTGTTTAGATTTATAAAAATTAATTTAATTTAATCAGGGTATAATTTATGTCATTAACTTAAACATATCAATAAGAAATTCAATATTAATGAGAAGTATCATTAAAGAGCAGTTTATATGTCAATCTGGTGACTATATGTCTAACCTTACTATACTACGAAAATATTAACGTGGATCGTAGTTAAAAATGTACTCAAATACGCTTTATTCTTTACCCATTTTTAGTGGAGTACATAATACGTACTTTACTTTCCTGAAAAATAATTGTAACTTTTGAAAAAACAACAGAACTGTAGCCTGAGACTGATTCGGAAATGTTGTAGATTTTCCGATGATGTTCACCCGGGTTTTTTTTTTAAATACACATGTTTTTATCACATTAAAAACATAATATATAATGTAATTATGTTATATGTAATTGAAAATTGAAATAAAAATCAATAACTTTTTTGTTACTACCGACGGTCACTTTGTTACCACCGGCCATTAATGTGTTAAACTTATATATTTTACATATAAAAATGTATTTAAAAAAAAAATATCATTGCAGAAATTATAGTTAAGGTTATTAGAATAAAATATACTAAATAATGACATTTACAAAAGTTTATAATTTGTGGGTCAAAAAATATAAAAATTTAACACTTTAAATAAAATTCCAGTTATATATGAAAATTAATGTAAAGTAATTAATAAAATATTTTAAATATTATAGACCTAAATATATACCGGTTATTTTTTAATATAAAAACTGAAACCAAAAGTTTATAAATTGAGTATAAATTGCAAAAATAAAAATAATTTCATATAAATTCAAATAAAACTTATATCAATTCAATTGATTAATTATAATTATTTACATTACATGATCATGAATTCAAAAATGTGTTGGTGTTATGCAATTACAACTCATGCTTGATGTGTAATGCTATTAAATTGTAATATATTTAAACAAAAAATCTTGTAAAACTAGAATTTGAAAAATATTATGTTAATTATCTAAGTAAAGATTGAAAGTTTATAAAAGTGCTATGTGATCAAAAAACAAGGTTTAGTATTTAAAGATAAATTGTTAAATTAACTTTGAAAATTGCATCTCTTAAATGCATGTACTTTAAAAATTGCATCTCTCGGTGGTTATTTTAAAAGTCATTAAGTTGTGTTAATTTTTTTTTTAAAAAAGTGTTTTTTTTTTTAATGAGTGTTTTTTTTTCAAATTGTTTAAATTCTTGTGTTATTATTATAAGAATATCAAAATTAGTGTAACACTTATTAAAATTTACCATTAAAATACTTTGTAGCAATTTAAATTCTCGTAGATGTGTGGCGGTCAAGTTTACTTGTTAATTTTTATACCTACTTATTACTTTCATTTAAGCTTGGGCTACAATGTATCGATCAGTTCAGTATCGATTGGGTTAGTAAAGTTCAAATTTGAAATGTGACATCTTCATATATTTTTTATTGAAAATCGATTGAGTAGAGTAGGTGCGATTGAAATAGATACGGAACGAATGCAATCAAAAGAATTTGGAATGATTGAACTTTTACGTATTCAAAACAAACTGAAGCAAACTAACATACAAAATATAAATTACACGAACACCAGAAAGATGAAAACAAAACTTAAAACTGACAAATTTATATTTAATCGTTTGTAATCGATTTCTATTATATTCAATTTATTTAACTAGTCGATTGACTAATGTATGATTCGATTCGATTGTATCCCAATACATTGTATCCCAAGCATAACTATTTTCTGATCATTTTGTTTGAAAATTAATTATTATATAATCAAAATTATTACTATTTTAGTTTTATAGTTTATTTTAAATTCTCAACGATAGTGGAATACTTATTATGTAATAATAAGTAGTTTATAATTATTATTTATATCCACTATGATCCATACATTTGACATCAAATATCATAATTTTAAATATGGAATGTTTCTATTCTAGATAATATTGGGTCCAAATAAAAATAAATAAAATTCGAATAAAATTTGTGATTTTAGTGAATTCAATTCACTTGCTTTAATAATAACGAACATAAGTAATATTATATGAGGTCATATGAGAATTAATATTGCAAGCAATATCGCAATCACTTTTTTAAACTACAGATATTCTAAAATAATTTTAATTTTCAGAATTATTGTAGTGTACATATAACTTTAGCATAATTTCAATAGTTTTATGATTTTGTAATATAATTATTTTTTATAATATAAAAATATTTAAAACAAAATAATAAAAAAATTTAAAATGACAATAAACATCAATTTTTTAATAATATTTTGTGTAATTTTACTATTTATAAGTGCTTACGGTAGAACAAGTGAAAATTTAAAAGTTACTTTATCCCATGGAGGAATATTAGTAGGTCGTTATTTGACTTCTCATAATGGTAAAGGAATCCGAGGATTTATGGGAATACCATATGCTGAGCCGCCAGTAAATGATTTACGTTTTCAGGTAAAAATTAATATTTCGTTTTGATATTAAAAACAAAAAAGTTACAGTTACATAAAGAAATTACAACATCAGAATATTTTTTTAGATTAATTCATTTGTTTTACATAAATATTTTGTAATAGCCTCCAAAACCAGCTCTTCCATGGACTGGTGAAAGACAAGCAACAAGTGACAGTGAAATTTGCATACAAAGAGATCCTTTTCGTAGGGATATCGAAATTGAAGGTAGCGAAGATTGTTTGTACCTAAATGTTTATTCACCAGAAGTAAGAATAATATGTTGTGAAGACCGTTGAACAGTGGCACACTCGTGTTTCCTTAATGCGTAACTTTTCTAAGTGATAAAAAAATGTTATATATTGAGCGAAACTTGTGGGCACGTACTTCATGTTCACGCGTTCTTAGACGTACTTACTACTTGTTTACACAATTTTTAAAAGATTTCAAAAGATATTTTTAAATTTAGATTTAATATTTATATAATATTATGTACTGTGCAGCTACTAAACTCCTAGAGATGTAGTTTTTTCTATTTTGTACTAAACAACATAAATTTTACTTTGAATAGTTAGAAAAAAGACATTTTTTTTAAAAATAATAATAGAGCAAATTACCTTAGTATGGACATCATTAGATAATAAGAAGAAAGTGTTAAAAGAAACATAGTTAAATTGATTCGCCACTGCCACTGTCCAATGTTTTCACCTAAACAATAAATAATTATAGTGTCATGAAATATAAAATAATAATTTCACATTTTCGACAGAAGGTGAAAGATTCAGGGCTTTTACCAGTAATGATATTTTTCCATGGTGGTGGATTTATATGTGGTTCAGGAATAAGTGAGTTTTATGGACCTGACTTTTTAATGGAACACGATATAATTTACGTTAGTGGAAACTATCGTGTTGGTGTGCTTGGTTTTCTTAGCACTGAAACAGCTGATTGTCCAGGCAATAATGGATTAAAAGATCAAGTTGAGATATTGAAATGGGTGAAAAATAATATTGCATCTTTTGGGGGTGATCCCGAACGTGTAACTATTTTTGGAAATAGTGCAGGAGGAGCTAGTGTAACGTATCATATGATGTCAAAACTATCGAAAGGTATGCGAGGAAGTAAGATTTTTATATTTAATTATTTATTTCTGTATTATTTTAGGCCTATTTCAACAAGCAATATCGCAATCTGGTACATATTTTAATCCTTGGGCTCAACCGGCACATAAAGGTGTTGCTGCAGAAAGAGCATTGAAATTGGCAGAAATGATGGATTGTAAACCTAATGGTAGGATTAATTGGCCAGATATAATTAAATGCCTTCAAAGTAAACCAGCAAAAGATATTACTTCTGCTCTATATAATTTCTTTGTGAGTATTTATTTACCCCATAAATAATTATTTGTAATTAAATATTTATGTATTACCAAACAATACTTTATAACAAATATATTTTAGGAATGGGACGTCGATCCGATGGTACCATTTCCGCCAGTAGTCGAACCAAATATTAGAGGAGCTTTTATTACAGAACATCCTTTAAATGTCCAAATTCTACATGGATTATCAATTCCTTGGATGACTGGTTTAACAACAGAGGAAGGGGCGCTCAAAACTGCTCGTAAATTTTAATGTTAACACAATGATTTATTACCCAAATACTATTTCTCATTGATAGCCTTACTAAATACACCAGATGCACTTGAGGAATTAAAACAAAACTTACACCGTGTCTTATCAATATCTTTGTATTACGATCATCATAATAATAAAATCCAAAATGATATTACCAGTAAAATTGATGAGTTTTATTTTAATGAACACGATAGAAATTGGAATTTAAAAAACCATATTAATCTGACAAATGTAAGCATGCTTTTGAAATATATATTTAAATTAAGAAGCCACAATGGTAATTAATATCTTATTTAGCTACTCTCCTATTAGTATTTGAATTTAAAAATAATAACATAATCTTTAGTTATACACAGATGCATGGTTTATGGCTGGCATTGACGAATATCTGAGATTAAGATTAGGTAGTTCTAATAAAAAAGTAGGTTCGACATATGTTTATTTATTTGATCATAATGGTGCAGCAAGTATCACTGAAATTTTTAAAGGTGGAAGAGAAAACTTATATGGTAATGAACTTGAATTTATTTTAAATTAAAAGAATTATATTTAATATTTTAATATAATTTGAAGGAGTTTGTCATGCAGAAGAACTTCAGTATTTGTTCCCACTTGGAAAACATTTGTTTATATCAGCTGTACCCACAAAAAGAGATCTTAAAATTCGGAAAACATTAGTAGAACTATGGGTGAATTTTGCGAAATACGGGTATTTTAACTTTATTAAATAATTAATTCACATTAACATATATATATATTTAAATTAGGAATCCTACTCCAGATGGATTTGGTTTAGAGAAATGGCAACCAGCTCAATCATATCCTGTTAATTTTGTTCGAATTGGTGGTCAGGAAGAAAAGGATTGGAAGTTAATGACTGCTGGCAGCAATTTGTACCAAGAACGTGCCAATTTTTGGCATAATCTGAAAGCACACAATGAAGCAAAATCAGAGAAAGATGAATTATAAATAACTATATAAAATATGAGTATACAAAATACAAGTAATCAGTAGTGATAGTGAAATGCTTTTATGTTAAAATTTTATAAAGATATTTATGTTATTTTATTTGAAGTGATTTATATAATTGAGAAGAAATAATTAAATATAAATATATTTTTTTTAAAAAACTTTTTGTAACGTTTTGACAAAATAAGATAGTCGTTTTTTTATATGAAAATAAATTTGATACTGAAACTAATATTGATTATTATATTTATAATAAATTCTTATAAGACGAAATATTACTTAAACAAGATTTATATAGTTTTGCACTTAGATCAAGCATAGCACAACGAGTGCCGGTCAATATTTCAGCAGTTGCTCAGATTATGCAACCTGAATAAATGGAAAAGCATCCAAAATGCATAAATTTCGACTTTAAGCTATCCAATCCTTTCCTTTTGTAAAGTGTTCTTTAACCTTTTCAATAGATTTGTTTTCTTTTTCTTGAATGTTTGTGAAATTTTACTTATACTTAAATGCCTTTTTTTACTAATACATCCATCCACCATTCACAATTTCATCGCCAACACACGGATACATCTTTTAACTACTCCAAAATAATCCACAGTTCACAATAGAAAACCAAAATTTTGAAGCCAATGTTTGTGGTAATATTCACGATTTAGAACATTTCTCATCTCTCATGTCGGACCACGTATAGCACTATTTGTTAGCTTAAAATATTAACAATTAATTAATATTATAATATTTGCTTTATATTAACATTCGTCAATTATTTATGTTAAAACAAATGTCTCCACATATGTTTTTTAATTTTAAAGGTTTTATATTTACAGATATTATAGAGTACACTTCACCTCACTTCAATTAATTGAGTTTACTTCAAAACTGTAGTATTTGATCAATTTTAAATTCTATTATTTATTTTCCCCAATTGAATTTTTCACTGTATGTGTGTTTTGCCAACGGAACTATTTTGACCGAACTATTTAAAATAATTACTTTCCTACGTATTCTTATAAAATTATAAGAATTAATATTGCAAGTAATATCGCAACGTAATTAATTTCTGTAGTTTTGTGAATTGTAAATAATTAAAAACAAGATAATAAAAAATTTAAAATGACAATAAAAATCAATTTTTTAATAATATTTTGTGTAATTTTACTATTTATAAGTGCTTACGGTAGAACAAGTGAAAATTTAAAAGTTACTTTATCCCATGGAGGAATATTAGTAGGTCGTTATTTAACTTCTCATAATGGTAAAGGAATCCGAGGATTTATGGGAATACCATATGCTAAGCCGCCAGTAAATGATTTACGTTTTCAGGTAAAAAATAATTATTCCGTTTTGATATTAAAACTAGAGATATTACAGTCCGTTTTAGTTGCTTTCTTTGAATTACCATTGTTTTTATTTATAATTTAATCTAAAAGTTGCTAAAAATTTAATGTTATTATGATTTAGAGATGTTCAAATATAATTTCAAACAGGATATCACTATAATAATACGTGGAGCTCTTGATGAGTTTTACAAGGTAAACTAATTAATTAGGTAATTTCAAAGAAGAAAAAAGAAAATAAATTTTCGCAGCATGTTATTAAATATTATGTAATAAACAACTTAATTATATATAAATAAATTTGTTGATTGGATTCAGAGATGTTTAAAAAGAAATTACAGCATCATAATATTTTTTTAAATAAATTCATTTTTTTTAAATAAATATTTTCTAATAGCCTCCAAAACCAGCTCTTCCGTGGACTGGTGAAAGACAAGCAACAAGTGACAGTGCAATTTGCATACAAAGAGATCCTTTTCGTAGGGATATCGAAATTAAAGGTAGCGAAGATTGTTTGTACCTAAATGTTTATTCACCAGAAGTAAGAATAATATGTTGTGAAGACCGTTGAACAGTGGCACATTCTTGTTTCCTTAATGCGTAACTTCTAAGTGACAACATAAATTTTACTTTGGATAGTTAAAAAAAAACATCTGATGACAGCTTTGCGCAACTATTTTGAGTAGCACTAAAATAATAACAGAGCAAATCGCTTTAGGATAGACATCATTAGACAGTAAAAAGAAAGTGTTAATGGGAACATTGATTCGCCACTGTCCAATGATTTCACTTACATACAATAATAATTATAGTGTCATGAAATATAAAATAAATAATAATTTCACATTTTCTACAGAAGGTGAAAGATTCAGTACTATTACCTGTAATGATATTTTTCCATGGTGGTGGATTTATATGTGGTTCAGGAATAAGTGAGTTTTATGGACCTGATTTTTTAATGGAACATGATATAATTTACGTTAGTGGAAACTATCGTGTTGGTGTACTTGGTTTTCTTAGCACTGAAACAGCTGATTGTCCAGGCAATAATGGATTAAAAGATCAAGTTGAGATGTTGAAATGGGTGAAAAATAATATTGCATCTTTTGGGGGTGATCCAGAACGTGTAACCATTTTTGGAGAAAGTGCTGGAGGAGCTAGTGTAACATATCATATGATGTCAAAATTATCTAAAGGTATGCGCGGAAGTAAGATTTTTATAAATTTAACTATTTGTTTACATATCATTTTAGGCCTATTTCAACAAGCAATATCGCAATCTGGTACATATTTTAATCCTTGGGCTCAACCGGCACATAAAGGTGTTGCTGCAGAAAGAGCATTGAAATTGGCAGAAATGATGGATTGTAAACCTAATGGTAGGATTAATTGGCCAGATATAATTAAATGCCTTCAAAGCAAACCAGCATTAGATATTACTTCTGCTCTATATGATTTCTTTGTGAGTATTTATTTACCCCATAAATAATTATTTGTAATTAAATATTTATGTATTACCAAACAATACTTTATAACAAATATATTTTAGGAATGGGACGTCGATCCGATGGTACCATTTCCGCCAGTAGTCGAACCAAATATTAGAGGAGCTTTTATTACAGAACATCCTTTAAATGTCCAAATTCTACATGGATTATCAATTCCTTGGATGACCGGTTTGACAACAGAGGAAGGGGCGCTCAAAACTGCTCGTAAATTTTAATGTTAACACAATGATTTATTACCCAAATACTATTTATCATTGATAGCCTTACTAAATACACCAGATGCACTTGAGGAATTAAAACAAAACTTACACCGTGTCTTATCAATATCTTTGTATTACGATCATCATAATAATGAAATCCAAAATGATATAACTAGGAAAATAGATGACTTTTATTTTAATGAACACGATAGAAATTGGAATTTAAAAAATCATATTAATCTGACAAATGTAAGCATGTTTTTAAAATATATATTTAAATTAAGAAGCCACAATGGTAATTAATATCTTATTTAGCTACTCTCCTATTAGTATTGAATTTTAAAATAATAACATAATCTTTAGTTATATACAGATGGATGGTTTATGGCTGGAGTAGACAAATATCTGAGATTAAGATTAGGTAGTTCTAATAAAAAAGCCATAGGTTCGACATATGTTTATTTGTTTGACCATAATGGTGCAGCGAGTATCTCTGAAGATTTAAAAGGTGGAAGGGAGAACTACTATGGTATTTACAACGAAAACTCATTTTAAATTATGAGAATTATTTTTAATATTTTAATATAATTTGAAGGAGTTTGTCATGCAGAAGAACTTCAGTATTTGTTCCCACTTGGAAAAAGTTTTTTTATATCAGCTGTACCCACAAAAAGAGATCTTAAAATTCGGAAAACATTAGTAGAACTATGGGTGAATTTTGCGAAATACGGGTATTTCAACTTTATTAAATAATTAATTCACATTAACATATATTTAAATTAGGAATCCTACTCCAGATGGATTTGGTTTAGAAAAATGGCAACCAGCGCAATCATATCCTGTTAATTTTGTTCGAATTGGTGGTCAGGAAGAAAAGGATTGGAAGTTAATGACTGCTGACAACAACTTTTTCCAAGAACGTGCCAATTTTTGGCATAATCTGAAAGCACACAATCAGGCAAAAGTAGAGAAAGATGAATTATAAATAACTATATAAAATATGAGTATACAAAATACAAGTAATCAGTAGTGAAATGGTTTTACGTTAGAATTTTATAAAGATATTTATGTTATTTTATTTGAAGTGATTTATATAATTGAGAAGAAATAATTAAATATAAACTTCTTTTTTTGAAAACATTTTGATACAATATGAAATCGTTTTTTTATATCAAAATAAATTTGACATTGGAACTAATATTGATTCTTATATTCTTTATAAGAATCTTCTTTATATAGTTTATCTGTTTAGCAAATTATGCAGTCTGAATAAATTTAAAAGCCGGCAGTATACACAAATTTTGACTGCATATTTATAAGACTATATAAGACTGGATGGAAATTGTCAATATTGTATACTAAAAAGTATATTTTAACTTTTTAAAATTTATAAACAATTTAATTACTTACTTTTCATCATCATTATCAGCTATCTTGTATGAAATATACATGAATATAAAAAACAAAAAGAAATAAAATTTTCTACCAATTTTCGCCGACTGCAATAAGTGAAACGGCTGCGTTACGTGTTAGTATTCTGAATTTGCTGCAAATATATAACCGCACCCAACGATCTATAAAAAATCAGTATTTAAATTGGAAATATTCACTGTTCTAATGTAGCCCTTGACATTAGCACCAGCTTTATTATTATTTTCTAGAGTTTTTTTTTTGCGTTATCTTTGTATTGTGTTTCCACTATAAAACTGCAAATTAGCATTGTGGTATTGTAGTTTGTAGTAAATTAAAAATAACCCAAGATTCCAGAAGGTTGTCTTTCTCTGATGACACAAAAAGAAGTAAAGCAAAATCTAAATCAGTAATCATTTATTATTTATATAAAAAAATAAAAAAATAGCAAATAAGATCTAAAGAATTTAAGTTATTATTAAGAACATACATTGTTAAAAAAGTGGAAAACTCATAAATAATTCCAAAGCAAGTATATATTAGTTTTAGATATTGCAATAATTAATAATGAGAATATTTGCGAAATAAAAAATCCTTCAGTGGTTTCTTGTTTAACTGAAGCAGTAATACAAATGACATTTAGTGTAAATTTCAATAAAAAAAAAAATGAAAGTATTATGCAAATGCATTTTAAAATAATTCTAATTGATATTTTTTGCAATAATTATTCTCGCTAATTATTCTTTTTGTATCAAAAGTAAATAATGATTTTGATGGCTTATTTAGCAGTTCTTTTCATTGAGTTGAAAATTTATGTTTTTCAAGAAGAATATCGATTATAATTAAAACTTTATTTAACTAAATATATATTTTTTATACACAAATTTCTAAAAAATTTATTGGTAATAATGAAATTAAATGAAAATTAAGTTCGAATTTCCAATTACTATAAATATAAATAAGATTAAATTTGCAATTAATGTCTGCTGCTTCCCACCACTATTATTCTATTATATATATAACTTTATAATTTTAAATGAATTAAACACAATCAAGGTAATGCACACGAAAAATGGATGAAAAACGTGTAGCTGATTATTTTGTTGTAGCTGGTTTACCAGAAAATCCACAACTATTACAAGAAAATATATTTAATGATTCTGGACATTTGAGAGCTGCTAATAGTATCGATCCAATTACTGATATCGGTGTATATTTTCCTGCATTAGGTGAAAATATACCACATGGCTATGAACTTTTAGAGAGAACACCATCTGGTTTATGTGCTGATTTGAATTTTGGATCTGTACGAACAACACCATGTTTAATATATTTCCGTCGTGGTAAAGATAAACCACCACTGGTAGATATAGGTAAAATTTGTTATTTTCTTTGAAACCCATTATTCAAGTAAATTGAAAATAATTTTTTTTAGGTGTTATGTATGATGGTGCTGAACGTATAATGTCCGATGCCGAAATGGTATTAGAATCACCGGGAAAGAGATTAGCAAATGTAAATAATTCATCGGCGAAGACATTTTTAACATATAGGCGGGCTAAAGATGATATGCCTTGTAATGAACTTGTTGTTACTGATTTGTGTGTCATAATTCCGGGAAAAGGTAAATAAGAAATAATTACAGAATAATTATGCAAAAGTTATAACATAACCTCTGATATTGTTCAGTGTTATTTGGAATTACCAACTCATCAGAATATATTTTATAAATATTTATTTAAAACGATATTTTATGCAGTATGGTAATTCCATTTTAATATATGTATTATATTAAGATATGTACTAGTTTTTAGTGACCTTATATTGATATTCACGAATTCAATGACGATAATGAGTGAATTTGACGGAAATAGTTCATATTGAATTTCTAGAAATTTGCTGCTTATCATAAAAATATTTCCGATAAAAAAGTGTTAGTAATTCCATCTCTTGTGACTGACGATATTTATCTGAAATTAATTTTAAAATAATTTGCCTTTAAATTATTCTAAATATTTCTGTAATAGTTATTCTCGATAAATAAAACTTTTCTAGCTTATTATAATTGTCTTAAGAAATAAGTATCCCATTCTTCATATCAGCGATAATTTTTACTGTTGGAAATCAAAAATCAAATTTCATTTTGCCAATAATATCAAATAATTTTTTTTATATATATATATATAGGCGAGAAACCACCACATGCATTTTGTCAAATTCATAAAACATTGAACAAAGGCATAATGGGAAGTGATGTTTATTTGTGTTATAAAAAATCAATGAATCGTCCAAAATTAATAAGCTATCAACCAGAAGTTTTATTACGTTATCCAACAATTGATTATAATGATTTTCCTTTAAATTTATGTCCAAGTGTGCCTCTATTTTGTTTACCAATGGGTGCTTCTTTAGAAGCTTGGCCACATATTGGAGAATCGGTATTTATTTTGTTCTACAAAAAATATATAAAACAGAAATTAATAATAAATATTATATATAAATATAGAAAAAAAGATCATCAAGTAGTCCAGTTTTTAGTACTTTTGTATTAACTGTAAACGATGGAACTTATAAGGTTTATGGATCAGCTTTAACATTTTATGAAGATTTTAAGTAAATATTTTATTAAATTTTATTTGTTTTTATTATAATAGTTATTAAATTTTGTTACAGTCATGAGAATTTAACAGAAAAACAAAAAGAATTACTTGGATGGAATGATGATGTAGAATTAAAACATTCACTTCATATTAATAAATCAATTTGTTTATTATCACATCATCCATTTGGTGATACTTTTGAAAA
Source organism: Rhamphomyia laevipes (assembly GCA_963920725.1). Taxonomy (NCBI): domain Eukaryota; kingdom Metazoa; phylum Arthropoda; class Insecta; order Diptera; family Empididae; genus Rhamphomyia; species Rhamphomyia laevipes. Next base: position 5,027,763 of record OY987256.1, on the reverse strand, counting down.
ATGGTTACGTTATTTACAAGTGTGTTAAATTCTTAAATATTATACTTAATCAATTAATCAATTATGTTTTTAAAATGTGTAAAATAGCGATTGGCTTCATTTGGACAATCATTGCCAATTTCGATTGAACGATATATTGTACAACTTTTAGATGAAGTTCCATTTCCTGCACCTAGTATATTATTACAAGTAAAACATATTTCAATAATTTAATTGTAATTTTCTTTTTTTGAAAATATTAAATTTTCTATTTTTTAAGCTATCTTCTGAAAGTACCGAAAGAATATTACTTACTCAACCTGAAGACTCACCATTACCCCAAAGTGGTGCTGGTTTTCAACATCTCTTAACAAATTTAGGACCAGAAAATTGTTTACATGTTGTATTATTAGCACTTACTGAGCAAAAAATTTTAATTCATTCACTTAGGTAAAATATTTTACATATAAGATTATCATAAAAATTATATATATATATTTTAATAAAACAGACCTGCAACATTAACTGCTGTAGCCGAAGCTGTTGTATCACTTTTATTTCCCTTTAAATGGCAATGTCCTTACATTCCACTTTGTCCATTAGGATTGGCAGAAGTTTTACATGCACCTTTGCCTTATTTGATTGGTGTTGATTCAAGATTTTTTGATTTATATGAACCACCACAAGATGTAACTTGTATTGATTTAGATACAAATAATATTAGTGTAAATAATTAAAAAAAAAAAAAAACGATTTATATACATTATTAATAATAACAAATTCTAGATGTGTGAATCGCAAAAACATTTAATTACTAAATTATTACCGAAGCGAGCTGCTCGAATACTTAAACAAACTTTAAAATATTTAGAAGATTTAAAACAACATGGTAACATTGAATCAACAAATAGTTTGGACAGAGATTTTAAAAAGAAAAAACGAGAAGTATTTAAATAATTTAATACAAATTTTTATTACAAAAATTATCTTTATATTTTTTTTTTTTTAGCAAAATTTAGAACAACGAATTCAAGAAGCTTTTTTATTATTTATGGCCTCCATTCTTAGAGGATATAGAGATTATTTAGTACCAATATCAAAGGGTCCCTCTGTTGGTGCTACTGATCCAAATGCATTATTTCAACTTAATGCATTTTTACGTTCACGTGATAAGGTTAGTAAAAATATATATATATAATATTGATTAAACTGTAACCGGCTAATTGGCCAGTTGCATAATTGTCCGGAATACCGAAAACCAATTGATATATAATAGTAACAAAATTATATATGATTTACCGAATGCACAGTAGGCATTGGACTGGATTCACAATTAAATCCAAAATTTATCGATGGTAAATTAACTTAAAATAAAAATTCATGATATACCGAAATCAAGTTCACCAAATGCAAAAATCTAATGCTTTTTCCGATAAATTTACTTTTGGTGAATTGTGTTAATATTCGTAAATTTATTTTCGGTTAAATAGACGCAAATAATTTTTTTTTTATCAAATATTTATTTCAAATGTGTTCTTTGATATTTAAATTATAATTTAACTTTTTAGACACATCACAAATTTTTCAATCTTTTGATGAAAACCCAGATGTTTATAAGATTTATTGAAGAAAGATCTTTTGTATCAGACAACGATCACGGATTAGCATTTTTCGATGAATGTGCTGAAAAGGTTAGCTTATATGATGATACACCAACAGAAGTGAGATTAGTTGATTGGGAGTCTGGACATAATAGTGAACGGACAAAGTATATTTTACCTCCCGATGTAATTACAAACACTAAAGGTAATTTTCAGAAAATTTTAAAATTAACAAAACAATTTTTGTAATATTTTTCTTTTACAGACACTAATATTCAACATGGATACGCTTATAAAAATTTCAAATTAGATCCACGCTTATTAAAGCATGTTAAAAAAACACATCTTTCAAATTTCCTACAGCATAATATCACTACAATTGCACCGGGTTCACCAATAGCACGCCGAACTAAACATGAAATAAAAGTAGCTCAAAAATTGGCTCAACGTTGTCAAACAAATCCTGAAGCATGGGCTAAATATTTATTAGCTACATGTTATTCATTATATTTCTTAATGTTGCCAAGTATGTTACTCGATTCACCTAATAAAGAACATTCAGTTTTAAGAGCAGCATATGATTTATTAGTACGGGCAAATAAATTTAAAATAAATTGTGATGAATTTTGTTATAGAATTATGATGCAATTATGTGGTATACATAATATACCGGTACTTGCGGTACGTTTAAATTATCTTATGAAACGTTCTGGCATTCAACCAAATGCATTAACTTATGGTTTTTATAATCGATGTGTTTTAGAATCTGAATGGCATTCAGATACAACAAGTTTAAGCCAGTTACGTTGGAATCGTATAAAAAATGTTGTTTTAGGAGCGGCACATTTTCGTAAAGCTGGTAAAAAGTATTCGAATAAAAAACATTTATCAATATCATGTGATAATAATTTGAGCACATTAGAAACAGTTGATGGTACATCAAGAACTAGTTTAGATTCAACAAATTCATCATCACATATTGAACAACAACAACAGTCCACAACCACCAATAATAATAATAATTCATTAATTGATTTTACTGCTTTTGATAAATTGCGTGGCAAATCGGGTATTATTGTTAAACGTACAGGACGACCACAAGAATCATCGAATGTTATTAGTAGTGCAGGTTTATTAATTTCCGGTGAATCTGGTACAATAATAACATCACCATTATTAGAAACTTCATCTCATAAATTAATTGCATCGTCATCATCATCAACAACAAAAACTAATTCTGATTTATTATCATCAGCACAACAACAACGTCCACTTTCAACAAAAACATGTGATGATTTTGCTGGTGATTCTAAAATCCTGAATAACCTTCATAGAAGAAAATCATTATCAGAACAAAAAATAACTACACAACAGGAAATAGTGAAACGTTTAAAATCAATGACAATGGATGAAACTACAAGCTCTCAAGAAGAATTAGAATCTGACCAATTATCAAATATTAATAACAGTCCAACAAAGTAAGTAACAAATTTTTTTTGTATTTATATTTTTTTTTCTATATATTATAATGCAATAGTTTATTTAGAATATCGCCACGCACACCAGTTACACAAAATGATCCGCTGGGAGCATTAAATGAAGCAAAAGATACAAATGATCAGGTAGCACGTCCAGAAAAAAAGTTATCAGCAATCAATAATAATAATAATAATATCAGTAATAATACAATATATACGGATCAGCCAATATTATTTAAAGGACAACGAAGCGCTACATTTGATGAATCTATGAATTTAAATAAAGGAATTCATCGTTCAGAAACTATGCCAATTCCAAGTGTAACATCAAGTTTTGCTAATTTTGGATCATCTTTAAAATTTAATTTCGGGTAAATATTATAACTGATATTATTTATATAAGAAATTATTTCATTAAATTATAATTTATGCAAGTTTTATTTTTTGTTTATTGCATGTTTTTTTTTTTTTTTGGTCCAATTTTTTATTTTGAAATTAAAAATTTAGTCGCTATTCACCTGCTAGATTCCAATTCAAAAATGACCTTAAAATACCTGCAAATATTATAGAAAATATTTCAAATTTAAGGTAAATATATATTTTAAATTTATGTTTTTTAATTATATCCGGCTAATTGACCGAAAGCTAAATTAAAGGATCCCACTATTAAATCCGATTTAATATTGCGTAACTCAAATGTGAAAAATTAGAAGTATTTGCGATATGGAAAAAATGGATACTTTGCACAATTGACTGAAGATAACCGAATGTATAATTTACCGAAACATATTTAACCAAATTCACAATTTACCGAAAATACAAATCTATAGGATATCTAGAATCAAATTCACCAAATGCATACAGCTAACTAACCGGATGCTTTTGCGGTAAATTTACTTTCGATCAGTTGTGAGTTCGGTCAATTAGCCGAAAATAGTCTAATGTTTATGGCTTTTTGTTTTTTTATTTCGGTAACTTTAATCTTTATTTTCCAAACATTTTTACTATCAAATACTAATCCAATTTTTTTTTTTTTATAGTCCGAGTTTGACTGGTAAAAAATCGAATGAATTATTACAAGGTGGTATAAGTAGTCTTAAAAATGCTGCAACTTCAGTTGCAAAAAAATTAGATGAAATTAAAGAAGCAATTTCAGCTAATTCAACACCAGTTAAAACCAATTCTCATCATCATTTAAATGACAGTAATATTGTTGAAGATGAATTAAATAATGAAGATTTAAATAATTCACGATCTAGGCGTGTTTCTAGTGATTTAGATTTATGGGGTAGATTTAATGATTCTCGTAAATCCAGTTATAATAATTTAATACCACTTGGAGAGAACTCATCAACATCACCAGCAGGTGGTGGTTATTCATATCCAACGTTCCCTGATAATTTCTATACTCAACCATCAGAGAATACAGAAAATACTGATTATGATGTACTTATTCAAATAACATCATGCTCACAATGTCATAATTGTTTAGTTTTATTATATGATGAAGAAATAATGTCTGGATGGGCTGCAGAAGATTCAAATTTAAATACAACTTGTCATGCATGTAATAAATTAACCGTACCATTTTTAAGTGTACAGATTATTGTTAATAATGATAAATTAAATAAGGAATTAAATAGTTTAAGTGTACCATATTTAAATCCACTTGTACTTAGAAAAGAATTAGAAAATATATTATCACAAGAAGGTGATTCAGCATTATTAAAACAATCATTTGTTGATGAACATCCAATAGTTTATTGGAATTTATTATGGATTATGGAAAGAATTGAAAGTTTAACACATTTGCCTAATTTGTGTTTACCTAAACAGGTATTAATTCCAAAATTTATAATTAGAACTATAATTTGTAGAATTTTTATTTGAATCTAATTGAGCGAATGCACAACTGAACTAATTTAAATATTCCAAATATAAACCGAATTTACCGGAGAAAGCGCATAAATTTAATATATCGCTTCACTTTCAATAAATCATTTAACATTACTTAATTCTGTATTTGGTATATTATGTTTCGGTCAATTTATATTGTGCATTCTGTAAAATTTACGTTCGTTCAATTAGACCGGATATCCCAAAATTATATATAAAAATTTTTTTTTTAATATATTTATTTAATATTCAGGCAAATAATGATATGGATCCACTGAGTGTAGTCAAAACTGTTAATATTCAATGTTTATGGGATAATGTAAGATTACACGCAGAAGCCGGACCACCAATGTATATATTATGGAAACAAAATCAACCAGCAAGTCCTTTACTTAAAGCTTTACTGACAGATCAAACATATCCAAATAAAAAGTATATTTTTTTTTTATTTTAGTAAAATATATTGTTAAAAAAAATATATCTGTACATTTTAGCACAATTCAGCATATAATATCGGCAATACGTTGCAGTGATTTGTCAATACCAGTTATACGTTTAGCAAATGAACGACAAAAAATAAAAAATATAAATGGTGTTGATCGTACACATTCAGTTTATCGCGATATATTATTTTTAGCTTTATATGTTATTGGTAGAAATGATATTGATATGCAATCATTTCATCGTGAATATGCATCAGTTTTTCAAAAACTAACTGAAAAAGAAACTAATAATATTTATTACAGAAATCAAGATTTACCACCATCTATGACAGCAATGTTTTGTCGAGCATATTTTAAAGCATTAATGCTTCCTTGACGGGATATTTCAATAATAAAGAGATTTAATTTTGACCATAACATACGTAGATAGTGCAAAAATAATTAAAAAAAAAAAGAAAAATAATAAAAATAAATAGTCGTATAAGAGTTTTACACACACACACACACCGTAACATAATTAATTCACTATATAATTTTTATTATCATTGTTAAAATATTTTTTGTTTTATTTTCACAATTTATTATATTAAATTTCATCAAATTTTAATGTGTTTACGTTTAAAAGATAAAAAATAATACCAATATTTTGGCACTTTAAATAAATAAACTTTATTTTCTTATTAAAAAAGCAATCGTTTTTTAAATTAAAAAGTTTTTATTAAGTGATAGCAAAAATGAATATTATTAGCAAAATAGTCCTGAAGTAGTTTATGAATTGACTTCTTACCGATGTTTAATCTCTTGCCTTAGCCAGATTGAAATTATATTATTGTTTCTTATTTCGTGAATACTAGCTTTAAATAGAGTATTTTATGTGAGAAAATTCATACCATAAATATTCTAATATTTAAAAAATAAATTCATATTATGTATAAACAATTTATTTTACTGGGGCCCTACTCTGACTTGAAAATAATTTTTTTCTATTCTAAATCTAAGAAAATTAAATAAAATGATACTGGTAAACGATGTAATTAATTATAGTTATAATTTATTATGACTGGTAAAAGTAGAAAACGAAATAAAATCTCAATGAAAATATAATTATGGTTTGTATAGTATTTTGCCATTTTAATGCTTACATTTAATTCTACATTTATATTATGTTTATATTTAAAATACAATATATTAAAATAGTAACTAATCTAAAAAAAATAAAATTGATAATGGATATTTAAAATGCAATATGAATACTTTTATATCATAACTCAAAGTTTTAGTACCAGTTCAAATTAATTTGGTGATGTATTTCGTTTCGGTGTAGAAGGTGGCAAATCCATTGTCTTACAAACCCAACCAGAAATATCGACTTTTTCTTCTTGTGATCTAACCATCCAGGGATGATTCTATAAAAAAAAATTATATTTTATTCTTTTTAATATTTTATTCTAAATTCTCTGGTAATAAATATATACCAAAAGTGATTTTAAGTCAGCTCTTTCATCTGGATTTTTTTTTAAACATTTATCTACGAAATCTTTAAATTCATCACTGAATATTTCATGTTCTAATTTAGGAGGTGGTTCATTAACAATATAATCCAATAGTTCAAAAATGGCCATTGCTTTTGGTTCTACTGGGGCCTGGGTACCGTCATCATTATTAGTAGTCATATTATCAGAAAATATTTGATCTAATGTTGATTGATCTGGTGGTGGTATAGGATACATTCCAATAGCCATTTCAACTAATGACAATCCTAGTGACCAGATATCAGATTGAACCGAATAATGGGTACCTTGTAAACGTTCTGGCTGCAAAAATAAATGAATTAATTAATGACATTTATCAAATTTTATAATACATCAAAAAATCAAATTTTATAATACATACTGACATATAGCTTCGTGTTCCAACAAATGAATTTGCCATAGAATCTATCAATTGCCCAGATACACCAAAATCACATATTTTTATTTCACCACTACTATTGACTAGAATATTACTGGGTTTAACATCACGATGCATTATTGCATGTTTATCTCTCAAATAACTAAGTCCCTTTAATACGGCCGATGTAATTTTACCTAATACATTTTCTGGTATTCGGCCAGCACGTTTAAGTATTAAATCTAATGATCCACCATCCATATATTCCATACATATACTGATTTCACCATCGCTATAAAATGCACCATAAAAACCAACAATATGAGTGAAATTACATTCATGTAATATTTTCAATTCTCTAATAATTTGTTTTTTAATAGCCGGTTTTACTTCTAAATGTATCAATTTTCTAGCCATAATTAATTGTGTTGGTGTATGACTAACTTTCATAACAACCCCACCATTACCCGAACCTAATTCACCTAGTTTTTCTAGATCTTCATCATTCAGCTCTCCAATTTGTTCTTTTTGATGAAGAAATAATCTTACTTTTGAACGATCCAAATCCTCCATATCAACTTCCTCTAAATTTGCTGATAATGTTTCAATACTAACTTGTGGTTTACCCAATAAACTATTTTTCCTTGAAATAAATTAGTAAACTTATAGATAATATAATAAATTATAAAAAAATACTCGGTTCCTGATGGTGTTTTAAAAGGTGGTGTTGATACTGGTACCGCTTCAACTGATCCTGGTGGCAAAGTTAAATTCAATTTATTTTTCGACATCTTGCTATAATAATTCTGTAAATCAAAAATAAATAATTAGTAATTATTATAATCAGCATAAATTATTTTTAAAATTATGAAAAATAACATAATTGTATTTAGTGAAAAAAAGTATTTATTACACATACGAATAATACGAATTAGTTTTTATTAATTACTTCATTAGTTTATAAAATAATTGAAATAATTATTTTATATACATATTTAGTTACTATATTGTTTTTTACTGAAATATTAATTTTGTTTAGAAATATTGAAGATAAAATCAAAGTAGTATACTGCCAGCCAATGTGAAAAATGTTTTGTAAAATATTGATTCAAGAATACTAAAATGTTTTAGGTTTTTTAACAAAATTGATTTAAATATACTTGCTTACGATTAAATGCTTAGTTTTAGATAAAATGTAGATTGTTTTAAATAATTTTGACTAAGTTTCGTGCAGGATGGACAAGCTTTGTAATTAATTTCTAGGCATTTGATTTTTTTGTGCATATACAAAGCTCTTTTACTTTTATGGGTAATGTCACCTCAACAGCTGTCACTTATCTTCATAATTTATAAAAAAAAGGATTCCCAAAAAAAGTTAATGTCAAAAACCAAGGGAACAAATCGTTAACGCTGTAAATTAACAACGTAAGCGTTAAACAAAAAGCAAATTCAAAATAACTGTGCTGAGTGTTTGCTGACAATATTTCAAGATGCATTTAGTTTTTTATTTAAAATATTTAGTAGCTCTTATATTCATTCATAAACAAAATATATTAATGAATATATAATACACCAGCGTCTTTTGACATTCCAAACCGACAACGGCAATGACACGAGCGGCGAGACTGTCTGATGCTAGAGATACTCTCGCCGCGCCGCACTCGACGATCAGCCGATTTGAAATTTCAAATGATGGCCGTGATGGTTGTAGAATTTTTAAGTAGATACTCTCAAAGCGGCAGAGCGTCACAAAAACATAACCAAACATTTTTATTTTTTTTTATATAAAATGTTATGTTTTATAAATTTGTTATATTAAATTTCATTAGTTTTTACTAATTAATTTTTCTGTAAAACTCATCTTACTTCTTTAACAAATTTTTTTTTTTATGAGATTAACAACATAAAAAACTGACATTCCAAACCATCACCGCGGCAAAAAGTTGAAATTGAACCAACATTGTTGCGGCACCGGCGGCACCAGCGGCAGCCCGGCGGCGAGTTTATCTGCTTTCATATATTTCTATATATCTGAACTTTTATTTGACAGCTCGGAAAAGCGTCATCGCGGCACCAGCGGCGAGAGTATCTCTAGCATCAAGCATAAAGTTTAGCATTTTACTTGTATTGTATTGATAAACTGTAATAAACTGCCATAAGAAGTTTTATTGCTAGATTCATAATTCATTCATTGATTGCTGAATGCTGAGAAGTATTTTTACAGCGAAATCTTTGTACTATTAACGATCTGGCATTTTCAAAAATTTTAAGGCTGCAACTTATTTGCATAGCTACAAAAGTTGAAGAAGGAAGAACTGTAGAGATGCAAAGAAGATTTATACCGACGACCAAAAAGACTGGCTGAATGAATGAAAAAGGGCTGAAAAGTGTTTTTGACAACGCCAACTTAGCTTCAAATTTGTAGTGTTTAGTTTTAAAACAATATTTTGGTCCTCTTCAGGTAAACCTAGAAACTAATAATTTGTTGTAGCTAACTTAATGTTGGCGCCTTTTTTCTTTTATAATGACATTTTTCTTAAAAAAATCTGGAGACATTTGTATTGTATTGATCCTAGCCTTGCTTATTTTTTAAGTATTTAAAATAATCGTCTCATATTTTTTTAGATAATAAACCTTTAATATAATGAAGAAAGCTACACCTAAAACTACTCCAAAATCAAATGTTGAAAAGAAATCGACAAGTGAAAAGAAATTAATTCAAGCAAGACTACCATTTAAAGTGTTGTCAACAACTAGTTCAACTGAGACTACAACTACAACTGCTGCTGCTGCTAGTTCATCCTCAACACATGAATCCAGAAAAAGAAAACTTTCTTATTCACCAGAAGAAATAATTTCCGCACCAAAGCATACAAAAAAATTAATTATTAGTTCTCAATTAAAAGAAAATCTAGATTCAAAAGATTCAGGATCATCAGTTGTGATATCTGATGATGAATCACCATTGTCCGATAATAATGAGGGTGGTGATAATGATGAATTTAATACATCAGGATCACCACAAATTAAATCATTAAATAGTAATAAGAAATTAAAGATAAAATTACCATTAGGTTCAGTAAATAAGAAACGTAAAAAATCCAAATCTATAATTCGTAGTAAATTAGAGGAAGGTGAGAGCAGTAGTGATCCAGAAATTGTAATTGAGGAAATAAATCGTTTGAAAAAAACCAAAATTGATGAAATTATTTCTAGTTCGTCAGTAATTTCTGCTGTTTCAACAACAATAATAAGTAGTGATGTCACAGAACCTGAAATAAAATCACAGAAAGAAATCTTGAAGGTCGAGGAATTAAAGAATGTTATTAAAAAATATGATAAAGATAAAAATTTAAAAGTATTAAATACTACACCACCAAGCTTGAAAAACAAAAATAAAAGAGGCAAATTAGAATTGGGTAAACAAAAAAGAAATGAAGAAAAAGAACAAAAAGAAGAACTGAAACGTAAAGATAAAGAAGAATTAACAAGTGAAGAGAAAGATAAAAAAGAAAAGAAGCTTTTAGATGAGCAGAAATCACAGAAAGAAATCTCGAAGGATGAGGAAATAAAGAATGATGATATCAAAGCAACCGATAAAGATGAAAATGAATCATTAAATACTAGTAGCACAGAAATAAAAAGTAACTCTAATGAAACAATTACTGAAGAAACATCTTTAAATGATAAAAAAGAAAATAAAACAAATAATCTACAAAAAGAAGAAATTATATTGGTAATATTATCTGAGGATGAAAAAGAAGACATCGAACATAATAAAAATGAAAGTAAATCAATTTCTTCAAAGAATAATGAGTTTCAAAAAACAAAAACCCTCCAATCAAGTATATCTCTAAAACCAGAAAATAAATCAATTAGTAAAACCATGGCCACTACAAGTAAGATTTCAAGTAGCTCACCTAATAGAAAAAATCTGACACCACCAAGTTTGAAAAAGAAAAAAGAAAACACAAAACAAGAATTGGAAAAACAAAAGAGAAAAGAAATCGATGAACAAAAATGTGAAGAAAAAGAACAAAAAGAAGAACTGAAACGTGCAGAAAAAGAAGAATTAACAAGTAAAAAGAAAGATGAAAAAGAAAAGAAACCTTTAGGTGAGCAGAAATCACAGAAAGAAATCTCGAAGGATGAGGAATTGAAGAATGATGATATCAAAGCAACTGATAAAGATGAAAATGAAACATTAAATACTAGTAGCACAGAAATAAAAAATAACTCTAATGAAACAATTACTGAAGAAACATCTTTAAATGATAAAAAAGAAAATAAAACAAATAATCTACAAAAAGAAGAAATTATATTGGTAATATTATCTGAGGATGAAAAAGAAGACATCGAACATAATAAAAATGAAAGTAAATCAATTTCTTCAAAGAATAATGAGTTTGAAAAAACAAAAACCCTCCAATCAAGTATTTCTCTAAAACCAGAAAATAAATCAATTAGTAAAACCATGGCCACTACAAGTAAGATTTCAAGTAGCTCATCTAATAGAAAAAATCTGACACCACCAAGTTTGAAAAAGAAAAAAGAAAACCCAAAACAAGAATTGGAAAAACAAAAGAGAAAAGAAATCGAGGAACAAAAACGTAAAGAAAAAGAAGAAAGGGAAGAACTTAAACGGAAAGAAAAACAAGAAAAGGAAGAATTAAAACGTAAAGAGAAAGAGGAAAAAGAAAAAAAACGTTTAGCTGAGCTGGAGGTGAAAAATGAAGAAAAACGTCAACGGGAAGATGATAAACGAAAAAAAGATGAACAAAAAGAAGAGGAACGTAAAAAACGTGATGATGAAAAACGTAAAAAAGAAGAAGCCGAAAATAAGGAAAAAAAAGCTGCTGCAGCTTTTACGAATTACTTTCGTTCAAAAAAAACTGGATCATCTAAAATAAATGTTGTTGAAGATCAAAATTCACACTGCTCGCCTTGTAATCAATTGGAGCATTGTGCTTTTATGCCATTTCAAGTTAAAGCTGACATGAAATTAGCACCTTTAATAAGAAACACTTTAAATTCTGTTAGTAAGAAGAATTTGGATGGTATTATAAACGATGATAAATGTCGTGATTTACCTGAAGAAGAACTCTATTTGAAGGTATTGCAAACTGGAAAATATGTAGCCAACAAATTGAATAAAATGCAAGTTGAAGGCTCAGATGTTGTTATTGTTGGTAAGTGATTTCATTTAATTATTTTTTAAATAAAAATATAATTTAAAAATACTTTTAAATAAATCCAGTTAAAGCTTGTTCCAATTACTCAGTACTATATGTATGAAAATTATTGTTTGCTATATCTATTATTTATTAAAAAATCAAAAATATATTAGTAAAATGAATGTGGAGCACATGCTTTTCCATAATTATTGAAATAAGTGACATTATAAAAAAAATTTGGAATATATTATTGTAGAAATCATTTTAATTATGTTTACAATTATAATTTAACAGAAGATGAATTACTAGGAGTTGGCCAATCAATTACTGAAGCTAGTAAATCAGAGCAAATGTATAAAGCAAAATATTTGAATTTCCATGAAAATCGTCGACCACCTTATTATGGCACTTGGAGGAAAAAGAGTCAAATTATTGGACCTCGTAAACCATTTTCACATGACAAGGTCAATACAATTGCTAAAATGCGTATTTTTTTTATTATATATAATTTAATTATAATACAATAATTGTAGATATATTTTGATTATGATGTTGAATCTGATGATGAATGGGAGGAAGAGGAACCTGGCGAATCATTACATGGTAGTGATGATGAAAAAGAATCTGAAGATGAATATGAAGTTGATAATGAATTTTTTGTACCACATGGTCATTTGAGTGACGAGGAATTACAAGATGAAGATAATACTGAACAAGATAATTCACCTGAATGTCAGAAAGCTAAATTAAAAATATTACAAGTGGAATTTGCTAAACAAATGAAAAAGAAGACTGAAAAGATAAAACCTCGTGTAATTGGCATTGTTTGGGTTGATGAAAATGGTAATAAACCAGATAATTGTTCAAATGCCATTTGGGAATCATTAAATAAATGTGCAATAATATTATGTGGTGATTCACCATTGACATTTGAACAACCGGTTAATAAAAATATGGAGGCTGGACCGCCAATATTACAAGTTAATAAAAAATCATCATCGAAACGTAATGAATTAACTGAAGAATTAATTGTAGATTTAATTCGATTAGTGCATGGCAATAGGCATAAAAGGACATTTCTTATTGATGAATTTCAAGCATTTATTGCTGAAAAATTCAAAACAAATCAGCCGGAAAATCCATCTATTGAATATAGTAAAGCTGTAATTAAAGAAAAAATTAATAAAATATCACGATGGTCGATCTTAGAAGATCAAGAGAGTAAAAATAAAAAGAAGAAACTTTGTTGGATTGTATCGTCAGATATTTTAAATATGTATAATTTACATGATATTTCTTCATTAAATACGTGGAATTATATTTTACCACCTGCTAATTGGTTAATAACGAATTCTGTGGATAAATCGCAACATACAAAAAATAATACAAATGAAAAAAAAATTATTGAACAGAAAAATAATAAAACAAAAGGAAGTTTATCAGATATTAAAGTATGTACTCAAATTAAATCAGATGTAATAAAATGTGAAGAAAATGTTATAAATCAAAGCAGTAATACAATTTCTGATGGTGTTATTAAATATAGCTCAGATGAATCTGCAAAAGTATTTCAAAAATCGAATACGAATGAAAATTTAAGTTGTTCCGAGAATGTTATTGTAAAGGATACTCCAATAAAACCAGGTGTCATTAAAAAACGTGTTCCACTTTTAATGTCCGTACCAATAGGTGAAACAATTCCAGAAACATTTAAAAACGAAATAATTAGTAATTTTCTTAAAAAGAGCAAAGATAAATCAGAAACGGCTACAACAAGTACTACTACAAACTTATCAGAAACAATAAAAAATCCATTTTCAGTTAATCCAGACTCTTTTGAGACAATTGATTGATATAAATTGGTACTTTCTGTTACTGAAGTCTTGTTTATTTATAGTAGTTTATTAAATATCAATAAAAATATATACATATTACTTTATAATTTTGTAATTTAAAATTAGAATTATCGTCGTTTTAATGTGTGACTGTTTCACATCGCCGTCATTTTGATAAAAAACATATATTTTTATTAATTTCTTAATTATTTAATTAATAAATATTAAAAAAAAATCGTAAATTATATATTTATTATTTTACAATTATTTTCGTAACTAAAACTGTTAAAGCTAATGGAAACATTTTTTATAGATAGATTTCGTATTTTAATTTTATACAACAAATATTAATTGTATTGACTTTAATAGGTTCTTAAAAGAATAATTATTATCCTTCGCATATCAATCTTCCATATTTGAGTATGATGAAATTCGGTATAGATATGTATACATTGATAGTAAACAAGCGTGAAAGACCTATTAAGAAAGTAAACAGTTGATATATTAAATTTGAGTGTTTAGGAATTTGGAGGTTGGTTGTACTCATAATAATTACATAATTAGATAACGAACTCTAATTAGGATTTTTGTGAAACAGAAGGTTGTATATCGAAAATATTTTACATCGAATTCTGCGAAAATGCTATCGGTGTTAATTTTCATTACAAACGTAACTTTACCATATTTAAATCCGAATCAACAACAACTCGCTTATCTAAATAAACAACTTAAATAGTTGACATTTAATATGAAATATAATGTGATCTTTCTCATATTTTTAACTATGGTAACTTTCCTGTATATTCCCTCCTATTAAATTATAAAAATGAAATCAAAATATAATTGTTTTGCACTTCCGATTTAACGGAATCCAATTCTCATAACTTATCTGAATTTAAACATATAGTATTTAACAAAAGTATAAAAAATGATCCGGATATACGCTATATAATTTTCGGTTGACGACCGACTCACTAACAACACTTTATATACCATAATCTTTGATATGTCCATAAATTTTAATTATATAGTAAAGTAAATAAATATATATATTTATTTTAAAAGTTATTAAAATGTTGAATATCTACTGTTGAGATAGATGCAATAAGTTAGAGGCTGTTTTAGGGAATATACTAATTTCACGAAAATAAGTAGTTCTCGTTTAAAATAATATGTTTTACATAACAATAAACTTTTTATATCACGGTTGGTTTATTTCATCATATATTTAAAGGGTGAACCTATCCAGTAAATTTAAACAAATATTTTTGTTCAGTATCGGTTGTCTGTTTAATCTAACAAGTTTTATATTGAAAATGTTTCAAAAATTATAATTTTTTAATAACATTATTTACAGTGATAGAAAAATAAAAGTGTAAGCTTTTAACAATTTTATAAATTGAAACTAAAGGATAATCTAAACGTTTATATTTTTATGGAATTGCGATTAATATTTTTGAGTAATAAAAAATAGGATAATATGAAATGCGAAAATTAAAATTATAAGTCGAAATCTTATACTATATTATTAAATTGATAATTAATAACTAAATTATTGATATTTGAAATTTAAATGTTAAATATTTCTATTATTTTTTAAAATTTGATTCAAAATTACAATATAATCATAATTATTATTTCATACAAAAATAATATATTAATCACTTACAATAATCAATTCAAAATTCTCCTTTAATCTATTTTCAACGATTTTATGTAAGTTATGTAGTAAATGTAAAATAACTGCTGTTCATATAAGGCAGTCTTTAATCCTATTTTCACACTCTATTATTCCACATCACTCGATCTAGTCGAGGATTTAAATATTGGTACATATAAACTAATTGACTTCTAAGCAAAGACCGAAGAGGCAGGCTATAAGAATTGAACCAAACATTTTAATATGCAATTTAAAAAGTCAATCTATAAGTTTTTATATAGTAAAATCAGTAAAATAGATAAAAAAAAACAAAATAATTTTTGAAATAGTTTATTCTAATATTGAATACTACTTGCATCTTGAGTTAAATTTTTTTCGTGAATGGAAAAATGTAAAACTATTTCGATTTATGTTAGATTAGGATTAGTGTCACATAAAATATGGACAAAATTTAAATTGGATGGTGAGTGGGTTCTGACAAACACATCACACTAACATAAATGTTTGAAAGCAGATTAACATTTGCTCTACGCAATAGAGCTATTAAAATCCTGGTCATAAAAATATGAGTTCTGTAATTGTACGATTATTTAACTCATTTTTATTTTTGATATGTAAAATTAAAAGTTTATTTAAATTCAAGCTTAAAGCTTGAGTTTTGTAATTTACTTGATATGAAAATTGTTTTCGAATTGAATAAATTCAATATTCGTATCAGAGCTAATTAATAAAAAGTATCCGCGTAAAATTTTAACATAAAATATTTTTCTGAAACATTAGTAATCCAAGTCCAAGGAAAATTTAAAAATACATTTTCATTTATAACTAAGTTAAATAGAGTATTTTATTTTTCAGATCATGTTAATTTTAAGAATTTGTATTTTGGTGTTAATATCAGAATCACTCCTCACTACAACAGCTACATACATTCCAGAAGATGTAGAAATATTAGATGGTTATGATATGGATCAATCTCCTGAATATTATCCTCAAGATACATATTCTGAAGCTGAAAGTCTAACAAATACTGGTTTAACAAAAGCAATTCGTAATAAAAGATCAACAATAGATGAAACTGATAGAAATTTAGGTATAAATAAATTTAGTAGTTTACCACTAGATAATACTAAAACCGAGCCAAATGAAAATGCTGATCTTGAGGAAATGCATCCACCAAATAAAGCTAGTGAAAGTATATTTGACCGAATAAGACGTAGTGATGAAAATTTATCATCAGTTGCTGGTGAATTATTACCAATGCCGGCAAAACAAATAATGGAACCAAATTTTTACAAAAAAGGAACATGGAATATACATTCATTAGATACAAGCGATTATAATACTAAAAAATATGATGATGATTTATTAGTTGAATCGACAAATAATGAAGGCATTAAAGGTAGAACACCACGTGTCAATTTTATAACACAACAAAATAAAAATTCGAATATTGATAAGGAAAGAGGAATTTTACCAAAATTAACATCATCATCAATGAAATCAAGATATCAACAAATTGATAGTCCACCAAATGACATGTATCCATCTAGATCATATGAACCGTATTTGCGACGATATGACAGGTAAATATATCAATAATTATATTATATTGTAAGGATACGGTTTAAAATCCCACCAGTGAAAATCCTAAAAGTTCAAAATCTTGATAAGTTACAAAATTCACAAATAGCTTTTAGGGATTCGGAACATTCAGGTTTTTATTTATGTGGATTTTGAATCGATATCAAATTGCACATTATTTTTATATATCGAAAAATATATATTCCCTTTAGATATGATGATCAATATAATCGATATGATCCATATTATGAAGATTTTTATTTATATAGAAGACGATATGATCCTTACGATAGTTATAGTCCACGTTCACCAACATATCCAGATTCATATTATCATTATCCAGATCGACGATATGATGTTCCCGAGCCACGTGACTATAGACAATTGTATACTAATGATATATATGATAGATTTCCGCCACCATACCAATCACAACCACCACCACCACCACCACCAGCTCAATCACCATCTTTACCCTCATCAACAAGAAATACAAATAATAATAATGGTCAGCGACGAATAATATATTATGCTCATTTACCAGAAATTGTACGTCATCCAACACCAAATATTGATTTAACTTATCAAAGATATGATCCAAATCGGTATGATGATCAAAGTTATATTGGTCCAGTTTCGGGTGCTTATAGGCATGATCATCATCAAAACGTACAATATTCGACAAGAGATCAGTATAGCGGTAATAATGAATTTGTAAATCGTGAAAAAAAGGATCATAGAAATCTTCAAACATATAGTAGTAGTAGTTTGAGTGGTTTGTCAAATAAAAATAAATCTGATCGAGATTAAAAATTTATATATATTTCATAAAATTCCACTCATTCTCAAAATATATAAATTCAATAAGGAAAATAATAATTTAAATTAACAAAAAAAAAATCAACCTAAAATTAAATGTAATACTAATTATAATAAGAAACTAAATTAAATTGTTAAAAATAAAAACATATTTTTTTGGTAACATAATATTTATATATATAATTTTTAATTGTACCTAATTTTTTATTCTATTTAATTTTTAGAATAATTTACAATTTCTAGAGCGAAACGTTTTATACTTAAATATTTCGGGTTAATTTATATACTGCAGAAATATTAGTTAAAAAATTAGTCTGTATATTTATTACAGATCTGTGAATGATACGAAAATTCCAAAATAAAACAATTACAAATATATGAACCGCAAAGAAAATTAAATTAAATTTTTACCTGTTTTTATTTAAATATGAATCAAAAAAATCAAATGGAAGTTATACAAAATGTTTATGATTTTTTTTTTATACTGTTGTGGTACCACTCCCATCAGTGTAATTTGATGTACCTGGATGGTAATTTCCTCTGGGAAAGTAAAATACAATTTTAGACTATAAATATATAGTATAGTGTTAAAGCTTAAATTCATTCAACTGCATCAAAATGAAAATGACACAATTTGTTGGCACTTTCAATGAAATAAATTAACACCCTCCGCGAATCAATTAAATTTTAGCGCCACGGATAGGAAAATTTATTTTGGGGATGGAAATGTTTCTGTCTTATGAAATTGAAAATTATAAAATCACTTTTTTAAAAAAATGTATTTCATAATTCGGAATTTTGATTTGGTTTTGACTTTAAATAAATTATTTATTCAAATTCTTGTAAAAAAATATAATAAAAATATTTTTTGGGTTTGTAAAATCTATTGTCTCTCATTGTGTTCACTTCCGTTGTGGAAATTCCCAAAAGGTTTTATATTGTAAATGTTTCTTTCCGCTTTTTTTTTTATGTATATACAATTTAATGTACAGTAGAAATTTAATATTGGAATTACAAATATATATATATATATATATCATACATATAAAAATTTAATAACCCCACATGCCTCGAGGTCATAATAATTTAGGGGTGCAAGTGATACGAGAATAGAACTTGTTGATTGAAAAATTTAAATTTAATCAAAAAGATACCACGACGATAAATTATAAGTGTATATATATTTACATAATACCTTACTCATTTCATATATATAATTGAAAGATATTAATGTTAAATATAAGACTGTTATGTAGTGCAGTGGTATTTAACCTTTTCCGGCCTTTGGAATCCTTTTAGAGGAATCACATTTTTGGAAAAATCTCCAGGAAGTACTAAACAATTTTATTTAATAAAATTTAATTTTAATTTTAATATATAACTCAACATTGTATGATTACAATCATACAATCATACTAAAATCCGTTGAGCTTGTTGTAATTTGCAACCGCGTATCATATTTTGAATCGAATATCTAAAAGTCCACTTTTTTTTAAAGATAGAGAACTCATACCTTACACGCATATTAATCGTAACAAACTGTAACAGATGTCCAATTGCAATACCTTTGTTTTAATGATACGAAATGTCAGGGTATTGGGTTCAAATTTAAAGTAAAAAATTCAGACTTCACTTTCAAAAATAATGCTTTCAATGTGGAGGCACAATATTCAAGAAATGAATTTTAAGAAATTTATATATTAAACATTAAAAAAATTCTGATAGGATTTTTTTTTTAATTTACATAAAATGTTCTCGCGAAACGTTTTAAACTTTTTATGGAAACCAAGGATTCCGCGGAATACAGGTTGACGAACACTGGTGTAGTGTATCTACTACCAGTCACCGAACATAAATATATCAGGCTCTGCATAGATATTAAAATATTTATTCTTTTACATTAGAATATTTTTACACGCTTATTATACACTAAAAATCGACGACCATATTACCGGAGATTGTAAGTGTAAGGAAGGATATTTAACAAAAACAAAATCTATAGTAATAATATCTCTTTCTATATTCCGTATCCTCAAAGGAAGCTCTGTATCTTTCTTGTCTGATACGATATTATATACAAAAGTATAATATTATTGTTTCCCTCTGTGTTTTTTTTTGGCTGACGTTTGTTTGATCTTCAAATTATAAAATATATATAATATTTTTGTTGTTGTCTGGATGGCTGTTGCTTGTACAAGGAAGCTGTGTAATACGTTGTTGTTTTTGGCGCGTTATTGCCTTTTGTATTTTAATATTTTTGTTGTTCTTTTGACTCTGTCATAAAGAATTTTTTTGTGTCATGGGGGGTGACAAACGCAAATGATTTTCTCTTTTTAATTTAACTGCGATTTTTAATATTTCTGATATTTTTTGTTGATTCAATTTGACTTGTTTAATTGGCATTCTTACTGGCGGTTTAGTGAAAATATTTTTTTTTTAATTTTATTCGGTGTACAGAAGTTTGGCGGTATTGATAGTGTAGTCTTAAATGAGCATATACCAGTAATTAATTTTTAAATATGTAATTGAGATTTTAAGGATCATTTGCTCTAAGCAAAGCTCTTACTATTAAAAGCCATTATCTTGTTAAAATGAAATGTTTCTTCACTATAAAGCAACTTATTGTTCCGAATACTTATAAAAATTAGTTGGTCTAAATTGCAATAAAAATATTACGAACCAAAGCTCGATTTGGGTAGTAGCGCCATTGCAAAGAAGAAAAATATAAGATTTATTACACATGATTTATGACACATGCAATTCCGGAATGGTCAAAAAACAAATTGGATGAATAGAAGCTTTTGAGTCCAGTTATAGTGGGAATTAACACAGAACTCTATTCCATAGTGCGAATCAACACAGAACTCTAAGAAATGAGTTGGATGAAAGTTTCTTATGAGACTGATATGTAAAATTGGACTAACAACAGATCAATTATTTGATTGACTGGCCGACTTTGGCAATCCAACTTTTATTACTTATTCGAACTTTTATTGTTTATTACAGAATCCAACTTTTATTACTTATTAGTTGTCAGTGAAATATTTTACTGGTTTATTGGCAATTAGATGGGAAGTTACAATTTGCAATAATCGTTTATTTTCATAGTGATCAGATTTGTTTATAGTTTTCCTTTATTTTTCAAATCTACAGCTTAATTTAAAATATCAAATGTTGAGTTACCTTTAATTTAATACAATTTTGAATTAAAACTTCAACTGGTCCTTCTTTGAAATATAAAATGCTTCAGTTTTTCACCTAACTTGACCTATAAAGTTATTGAGGTTATTTCAGTATAGTTTTCTTACTTCAAACAAACACCTAATTTTCTTTAGCAATACAAATTACATTTACTTTCTTTTAATAAAAATAAAGAAGAAGCTGTGGACTTTTGTGATAATTTATCTTTAAATTACTATACACACATTTAAGTCTGGTATTACAAAATTTGTTGATTTGTTCTCTCTATATTATTTAGTAACACTCTTCATACATTTAAAAAATGTAGAAATAAATTTTATTTGGTATTAAATAATTTGTTAATATTTTCTTTATAATATCTGAGAGGATTTGGTTGTTGTTCTTCACCCTATTTTTTTTTTAAATATGAATTTAAATGTTTGCATTAGTCAAAAAACAAAAAACCGGGGAAGATAATATTGTAACGATAGTATAGCTTAAAGGAATTACCATCGCCAATAAAAGAGTGTTCCTTAAGGTTGATAAATTTTTATTTATTTGACAGGTTAATGTCACATTTCGCCTTATTAACTGTTGCAAACAAATCCGTCTTTTTCTTTTTTACCAGTTTATATAATACAAAAATTGTAAAATTAAAAATGAATATAAAAATGACTTAATCGAAATAAAGAATATTAAAAGATATAAAATTTTATTACATTATTAAAAAAAAAATTACAATATTGAATTTTTCGTTGGAAAGGAATATTTTATTAATAAATAATAATAATAAATAAGCAATCACACAAAGTTTCTACATTCTTAATATGACTATGTTCATATTAGATTGCCCTCTTGCGTCTTGAAACCGCAGTGGGGGTTAAGTAAAGCGGCGAAATCTTACCAGTAGAACTGTTTCTTGAAATATTGGGATCTCTATCCTCTTTCCTAGTAATTGATATAATTAATAGCCATTTTGCTTTATGAAAATTTTAATCAGCTCTATATATATTCAGATTTTCGAGCGAATCGAAAAGTACCGAATATCCGGAAATTCGTATGCACTAATGCACTGGACGTTTTTGGAAGACCAATTTTTGGTAGAATATACATTTTAACATATAATCGTTAAAGTAAAATTTCATACTTTTACAGATTTGTTATTTTATTCAATTTATTAAATTATTAATTTAATATTTTATAAAAACATATTACAACATTTTTATGACTGGTATTAAAAGATGAGTCAACTTAAAGCGACATGGATGTACCTGGGACATAATGCATAATAGATAACTATCCAATTCATCCACTAATCTGTTACTATTTTTATAATTATTTTTAGTTATTAGAATAATTCTTTAATATAATTTTATTATTTAAACAACTATAAGTTTCTATTGTATTTAAAAAGGTTCAACTAAAAGATGGCATCATTTATATAGAACATAATTTCTAAATCTATACTTATTTAATATGAAATAATAATCAGGAATGTCATATTTTATGTTACAACAAAATTGATTTGGAAATTTCTTAAAATCTGACACATAAAAACAAGAATCCTGGAAGGAAAAGATCCGAATATTGAAACTCAAAATTATCAATCAGTTCAGTTCAGAGTTCACAAAATTCTTTGCATTCGAAAACAATATATCTTTCGCTGTTTCTTCTCAATTTTCTTCCAGATGATATTAATGACTTCCGAATTTTCTTCCAGATGGTATTAATGAGCACTCTGGCCTATGAAAAGACCAGTTATATTAAATGCAAATATGCCTTTGGCATTGTCACTTAATTTTGAGAAGTTTATGAATTATACTTCAGCTGACTCATTCGTGGTGACTGGTGAGTTATTACTATTCCATAGTATAGATTACAAAACATGTTTCCTATTCCTTGAGGATATCATTAAATAACAAACTGATAACAAAAATCAGTCTTTAAATCGTTCAGTATGGGGACAGAGCATTAATAAAACCAATAAAAAATTTCATAATCAAGATTATTATTGGGTATAATTTTTGGCACTTCAATTTGTTGTGTTATGTTATGACTATACAATTCTGTTTCTTGCGAGCTTATTCTTCTGTAATTTGTACTTGTTTAACTTTTTTTTTATTTGAATGGCTGCGAAAGTGCAAAATTGTGTAAATATATGCCTTATTCTTATAAATCTATCTTAATTTTTGTTTTATTTATTCAAATATTTCCAAAAATACTTTCGAAAGAATTTATTGTTTATTTTTTTTTCTGTTATCAAATCAAAGCTATTAATAATTTTTTTATTATTTTATGATGTTTCTTATTTAAATTAAAATGATGCCCCTTAGAAATTTTCTTATAAAATCCATTTTTTTTCTTCTTTCTATATTATTTACATTTTATGTTGTGGCCTTTTATGATTTCTTTGAACTTTTTCGGAAAAAAAAAAGTTTTTAAAGAATCTCTCAAAAACACAAAAAAAGTTACTTGTTGGGCCTCAGGACACGCGATGATTTTCTATAATTTTTTTTTATTTTATTTTTTGATATAATATTTATAAAAAGGTTTGAAGTACGTTTGTTTTTCATAAAATTTTAATTGTGAATTTAATTAAGCATACCAATCATTCCTTAAACTAACTTGGACTTTGTTGACAAAACAGATAATTCATTTTGGTTTATATGAAATAATTTTCAATCGGTTTGATTTTTTTTTCTGTTTTGTATATTTAATTTATAGTTAATATGCGGTAGTTTCCCTTTTATAATCAAATACAAGTAGGGCATTTTAAAAATCTATGTTTTTTTTTATGGGGTTAAAAATTCTGTTTTATGCTTATCAGGATGAAATATTCAAACTGTTATTTGGTGGAAACATATTATTTACACAAGATTAAACGATAAAAGGGAAAAGTGAATCTGATTTTTTTTTTTTTACATATTTTATAATATTATATAGGCAATGTTGAAAATTGTGTTGATATTGACCAAATATAATATAAATTTTCTTATTTTGTTGGATAAATTTTCTAGTTGGAATATTTTCATGAATGCATAATGAAAGGAAAATTTTTATATAAAATTGTTACACAAATTTGGCTGAAGGCCATATAAATCATTAAAAACTTAATCATTTCGATTAATGAGTTAAATCTATATAAGAATTAAAAAAAAAAAGTGGTTCAAATATTAAAAATTGTTTAAATAATTTGTTAAAATTAAACTTTTAATTTCATAAATATTTGATAAAAAGAAGGACTCTACACCACAGAACACGTTCATTGGAAGGTACTCAAAAGTTATTGTGTTCAGTCACTTTTCTAGAGATCACCCAGATCAAGTATTTCGTAAAGTGTAACCAGTTATTTAATAACAGGTCAGTTAATTAATTAACCTAAAAAAAATAATTAAAAATAATTTCACGATGAAACTAAATGTATCCAATAAGAGCTGGTGTCTCACACGGTCGTGTTGTTGGCCCAGACTTGTACACTCAGTTCCCTGCCTTTAACGAAGATATACCGCGACTTGTACACTCAGTTCTCTGCCTATAACGAAGATATCGGCGATATCTTCATTTTAACGAAGATAAAAACTTGGACACTACCAACATTTGCTAATGATACATAAAAATACTGCTATAGTTTCACACAAGCGTCAATAAAATTCAATTATTAGTTAAAAAAAAAGAAAATTAATGCAAATTAAACCACATCACTTCAAGTAACATGTAATCTGAGAAAAGAAACTTGTCCATCTTGCCATGCTGCAAGCTGAGGAAGTCATATATATTTCTTCTTATTAGGCAAAAATCATATATTTTGAAAGGGGAAGCAATTGGACCTGAAATTTAAACAAAACGGATATGGACATATTGAATATGGAATTGGTGTACCACATTGGGGGTCCAGTCGCAAGTACTGATTCCAGTCGCAAGTACTGTGCAAGATCGTTAGCGCTCTCTATTATGTAATCAATAAGATCTATTGATTAAATAATAGAGAACTCAACAGAGAACTCAAAATGTAAACATAGCCCAATATATCGAAATACCACATACGGCTAAATAAACATACCAAATTTTAAGCATCAAACCTGTTAGATATAACAGGAGATATACAAAGAATAAAAATATTTAAACCATCAGACCTAGCAACTATAGATTCTATAATGAGAAAAATAGTATTGCAACATACCGATAAACTATAATGTTTGATAATTATTAAAGAAGTTTAACAATGGTTTTCTTCTGCGTACCTTTCTATCACTTTGTTATAGTTTTTACTGAATTTCGTTTAGGATGGTTTGCAAAAATAATAATAGCTATTATTTTTTTTGGTAAATAGTAATTCGATTAGGTATACATTAATAATATAATTATACGAATATTTCTATGCTGCGGAATAGGTTCAACCGTAATTTCAATATTAACTCGAGTTAGAAAGCAGTGTCTTGACAGGACCACAATCATTTTCATTAGATTATTCTTGTTTAATGATAGCCAACAATCTTTTTCATTCCTTATATTTTCATTCACTACAGTACCTGGTCACATCATCGTTATAACTTGAAATGAGCTGTTTGGGCTCCCTTTCATTTGGTTTTTGATAGTTCTCATCGGCTGGACTACCTTCTATGTCTCAATTACTGGGTTGAAAAAATAATTTAATGTAATATTTCTCTTTAAAGATATGTTTTTCTTTACTTTCATTTAAAATTAAATAAGAAATTTTATTAATATTGTAATTGCTAAATGAAGAACTTTTAAGTTTTATTTAATTGGAGTCCTTTAAAATGTATTCGTATTAGAAATGTTTATTTTTAACTTTAATACAAATTTCTTTCATATTAAATCTTTAAACAAAATTTATCTAAAAAAATCAATAATATTCTTTGCTCTGAAGATAATGAAAGCTGTATAATTTTTTTTTTATGTATATAATATACATACATTATACATAAATTGAAAAGTGCCTAGGTTAGATAAATTTGTTAAGGAAAATAAAATGAAAATATAATAAAAATATCTTAAAAAAAGAAAATTTGCAATATATATATTATGTATATATATAAATACTTGAATTTTATTGGCTAACATTCCTGTGACAATGACCTGTGTAAAAGGACACAATTGGTTTGTCATAGTGTCCCGAAAATGTTTTGCGCACAGGGAGGTGTCACCAACTCCCTATATATAAATATGTTTATATTATAATATATATCATACAAAGATATTAAGGTCCTCTGAAACTTGGTATAAAAGGATATAGTTAAAGCTTTCTCTTTATTACATAAAGCTCTCTTAGAAAAATCTCTTAAAAAATATTGGAATTTGATGGAAACTGTTAGATACTTTTTTTTTACTTATGTTTCATAAAATGTTGATATATAAAAAAAAGGAGATTCTATTTCAGTATTAGTTTTACAGGATATATATTTGGAATTGTGAGAGTTTTAGTGTCTTAGAATTTAGTAATATTTTTTTATGTAAATGTCCTATTCAGGTAAATAAGTTTAACTTTAAAATTTTATTAAACTTATATACTTATTCAAAATTGATAACAAAAATTTATAGTTTTTAATCCTTTAGATTTTATATGGAAATTATTGAATTTCCATTTCAGTTTATTATTAAATAAATTTATGATAATTATATTTGTATCCGATGCTCGCGAATATTTATAAAATAATGAAAGTAATTTCCGGTTGGTTAAATTTAAAGGACAACATTGTATTACTGTAGTGTTGTCCTGCAACAATGTTGTATTATTTGTACATTCTAATATTTAATTAGAATATAATTTTAAATTATAAACATAATAAATGGTTATTAAATTAACTGAAAAAATTAATGATTTACTATTATTTGCAATTTACGATATTTTCCATATTACTCGTTAGTATTCAGACACTTTATTCTTCTGAAAATAAACGATTTCTTTATTGTCAGTTTAATTAATTGGACCATAAATAAATAGTAGTATTTGCAAGATTCTGATCTAATTTACATAATATAAAACAAATGCTTTTTTAGTATATTCGGAACAATGAACAAACAAGTTCTCAGAAAGTAATCATTTTGATGAATCAATCGTCCCTTTTATAGTTATGTGACAATAATCATGCAGATATTTGCTAAAAGTATGTTGTTTCAACAAATATAATAACAAGCAGCATTGATGGATCTATATTTAATAAGTCATATACTTTCCGACAGGACTGTACATAGGACGGTATATAGGACTTTATTATTATATTAGTTCCTTAATTATAAATAACTTAATTCTCTGTTATTTTTAGCAAGCTGTATAATTTCTTTAATTTTTCTGTTAATTCATAATATGATTAAGTTTGAAATAGTTTCTACAAAATTTGAAATTCGGAATGATTTTTTTTTTGTACAACTCACTACACGCACTTAAATGTACATTTCTCTAACCACAATTTTTTTGTTTACTGTCAATTAAGTAAAATTGAAGATTTTAGTTTTACACTGACATTTTCTTCATGTTTTAGTATAGTAGAAATAATATGAAATAAATGAAATGAGAACCTGTCAATTGATACATGTGAAGGGTAAAAGATATATTATTATATAGTGTAACTTAAAACAAAGATAGACACCAGATAGTACTTTAACATCACACAGTATAGAAATATAATTAAAACTTCCATCACGAAATCAATTATTTTGCTATGTTGTATATCAGTTATATTGATTGGAAATCAATTCATATTATATTTTTTACAGAGTGTACTAATTGTTTATAAGAAATTTATATTCCGGATATTATTTTATGTTGCACTGAATGACGGAGTATCAAATATCGACAGACTTAATCGCATTCTTGGCAACCTCTTCAAATCGAAACGGATATCAGTACTAACCTGTTACCAGGTGATTCAGTTATAGCTAAAATAGATAAGTTGTACTCGTGTACATCGGTACATACATGGACTATAACGCATCGAAATGGTTAAGAATGTTTTTTAGTATTTACCATTTATCCAACATGATCTTGACGATTGTTGAGGGATAACCAATTGGAATAGACTTCAAGGCGTTATAGGTAACACAGTTTTTCCGATGATTCGTTTTCTTCAACTGGAGAAATTAAATCTAGTATGGAGATAAGCTGCTAGAAATACATTTTAATTAATTTAATGATGGACAGGCCGTTCATGTCACAATTACAGTGGAACATTCTGTATTAACGATATTGAGATTATATATAAAACATTAACTAAAATAAAAACTTTGTCAAATCTAATTCATTTTATTTATATTATACTGTTTATCTACATAAAATGAACATAAAATAAAAAAAAAATCATATATTTATGGTCGTACTCTCTAGAGAACATTTGGTTCTTATTGCTTCTTTTTTTTTTACCTATTTTAAAGTTGAATATTTTTTATGTATTTACAAACATTTTCAGTTACCGTATAAAAAATATTGCCATTTTTTTTTATTATGCAAACGACTTTACAATGACACTCAAATATATTTATATGAGCTTAGCTAGAAGCATTAGCAATGCTAACAGTTTATGTGACGATCAAATTTTATTATTATTATCTTTTATTATTACTACATATTCATTTTTATGTTATTTGTAAATAAAAATATATGTAAAAATAGTACATATAAAAAGTTTGGCGGAATATAACAAACTTTGTGAAAGTTTAATAATTTTTCAAATAGTGATTTAAACTTCATAAATTATGTAAAGTAGATGGATTAGTTTTTAAGATATTATATCATAATTTTGAAAGTTTAGTTAATGATTTTTAGGTTTGAAATAATTAACACATTTAGGTGATGATTCCGTCAGACATGGAGCGAAAGAATAGAAATGTAGGATGGAAAGATGGAAATGAAAGTTTTGCTATTAAAAAGTGTTATATGCTTCGAATGCTCCTATTATGAAGTAACATATATCTCTGAATCCTGACTGTGAACAAATGAAAGATTGGTACAATATTAATGGCATATGTATTTAGTAAATTATATTTAGTAATTTTTTCTGATGTCCAGAAATAAATATTATAAAACTAGTAAAATTTAATAATATGTTTTACATATTTCAATATAATTAATAATATTACTACATATAATAAATTACTACATCCGCATTGATGAAATTCAGCTAATTTGGCAAACTTGTGGTGTGGAAAGTCAACTACATCTAGCAGATCTTATAGAAAACCCAATATAATTTCCATAAGATTAATTATATTTAATTCATGGATTTACACAAAGCATGGATTTATAAACTTTAAAAATTGGTTTGATAGTTCTTTTAATTTTCGAATTGTGAAGATTCACCTATTCTCTTCCGAAAGTGATATAAGCCTGCTTCTTAGAGACATGGATGTTTTCTACATAGTTATGGGACCATCTGGAAATAATAGTTCCTCTATCCTTGAAGTTGGCATTCAAGTTATTTAGAGAACTGTTGTTTCCAACCAATATCAGACAGTTAACTCAGAAAAGACAGAATCATTTTATTTTAAGTGCACTATTAAGTAAACCTTATCTCTAAGCTAGCACTAAGAATAAGTTAAAAAGTTAAACTAAAGTTTAGGCTCTGAAAAACGCTTAAGCTCTCACTGTCGAATCGGGCATAAATAATTTTGTTGCTAACCACTAAATTTACAAGGAAATTCTACTATAGTAAATTTTTTAAATTTAATTTGTTTATTTCTAACCGAAGTCAAATTATTCCTAGAATTATATGGTAAATAAATATCAATAAAAAATGAAAACTCAACTTTTATGATAGTTCGAATTGAATAATTTCTATGGGTGTCATAATGTCAAGTGGATTTTTATTGTTACGTGACATTAAGTTTGTTCAAAAAACCGCAAATAAAAAATAATATAAAAAAGAAAACTCTACTATGACAACAAACACATTTATAATAGACATAATGTTCAAAATAATCCTGCAAATTTTTTTTTATTTTGCAAATATGCGACGTTTATTTTTATTGTTTCGAAGATTTGCTAACATTTTGAACTTACACCAAACCACCTCAATCTAACAAATAAGACAATAATGGGGGAATCTATGCAAAAAAAAACATATGCCATTTTTTTATATTCTATCTCCCCTTTTTTTTAAGTATTAATACATTTTGTTTTTATTATTTCCTTTTCACAGATCACAGAAACAACAATGCAAACATATAAAAACACTTAATGGTTAACCATTACAATTTTTTTTTGTTATCCTTGTGGAAATAATTCCCAATGAATCTACTATAGTCCACAGAATTAGATTACCGTCCCATAAAACCGAGTATATACTACAATTTTTTTTTTAAAAAAAAAATATTTTGCGATAAAGAAAATAATAGTAGTAAGTAATATGAGTAGAATAGGGTTGATAATTCGTCCAAAATAAGCCCTTTCTTTCGTCCGGAGTTTTCGGGAACTTTATTTTTTTTTTTAAGTTAAAAAATCTCTTATTTTGACTTATTTCTGTTTGGCTGTTTGTCAATGCAAACGTAAAACTAGTTTCGATTTGTTATTTAACATTTGTATTATTGGTATACGTAGATGACGAGAGCTTTAGGAATTAGTTGTATGTGGACTGGTGGAGTGGACATACATTTGAAAATTATCTGCTCGGTGGCAATAATCGTCGATTGTTTCTCAACGAATAATTGTAATTTAAAATATGTAGTTAATATTACATCTCTAATGACAGGATATTTCCAGAATTATCACAATAATAAATGATGTATTGCAATTTGGACCTACTATTTTTATAGTACATACTATTTTTATATCTAGTGAAGAAAGTTTAAAGTTTAATAGTTTTCAATACTAAGAAAATGATTTCATCAGTTAGCATTTTTCGCTACCTTAAAATCACTTGACATTTTTACTTGTAATCATTTATTTAAAGCTGTGTCAATTTAGAACGATGATGTTATTTTAGTTTGAAATTGAACTGTTGACCTAGTGTATTATACCATAGTGTACACTGCCAAAGAATTAGAAAGATATTGCTAAAGTTTGTTGTTGCAAGTCTGAAATATTTTTAAAATATTTTTTTGGAGATCAAAAAGCCAATAAGCATGAAACTACTATAATTCTGATGCGCTGACCTTTTTTTCGTTTCATTTCAATATTGAATTTGTTAAGGGTGTGATGTCAATGGATATTGAAAAGTATTAGCAGGTGGTTAACAAATGTAAATTGTTTCTTTTTTTTTTGGATTTCACTCCATCTTTTATCGGGGGGATCAAATTTTCATCAATATCTAGTAAAATGTTGTTTTTTCTTCTTTTATTTGACTTTTTACTGCTTTTTTTTTATTTCTTTGGTTTTTATTTTTTATTTGTATAATGCCAATTGTTGCCGTTTTTTTTATTTTGCGCGATTTTAATTTTAAATATTTCTGTTTAAAGCTAAAAATTTTATATGAAACACAAAATATTCATAAATAATTTTTGTTGGTTATAACAACATAACTTTTTATACTAAAATACTAAATTAAATTCACTTTAATCTTTCAAGAAATTGCTAAGAAAAAGTGTAACCCAGAATGGATACACAGACTATATAGTATTATGAGTGCTAGGACGAGTACGGAGTAACATATAAGATACGATATAAATATTTGTAAGAAGATTATTTTTGAGTTGACTGAGTATCACGCATTAATAGTCTTATTGTTGTATGTATAATAATTTTAAATGGTTATAGTCTTATACATAATGTGGTAGCATATATTAGGATATAACATATCTTTTTTATGAGACTTTTAAAACCTGAGGTATAGACGTAGTAGACAAATAAACGAATGTGTTTTTTTTTTAGAAAAATAAATAAAAAAGCATCATCTATCATGGTTTAGAGATTTAATGGCCCCCAGGTAAAATATATTTTGAACCATAAGTGCGTGTGGTTTTGTGATTTTCAAATTAAATAAGACATTTATGTTTCTTGAATTTTCACTGTCGTTTATATAATAAATTTTTTTTTTTGGTATTATAAATTTTGTGGATATTCAGTCGACTATAAAAAAAAAGTAAATATTTAGTTGAGTAATGTCAGCTGGAATAATTTAATTAACTTCTATTATATAAATGGTATTTATGAGAATATATATTTTATAAGATTGTTATTGTATATATATATACATATTTTAATCAAATAAATTTTATTTAAATATAACATTTTTTTTTAAATAAAAGTTTCATTTGAAGAAGCTATCTAGAATAAATCTATAGAAATTGTGACACTAATTTGTATTCTTATTCGGCAAATAATGATTACGTATATGATTATGGTAATTATGTTATGATAAGAATAAATGTAAAATAATTAAATCATAATTAAACTATAAGGAAATCATGGCCCAAGGTTTATATTTAATGCACTAATTGTGAAGTAAAAGTATAGAAAATATTGGACAAAATATAAACTGAATATTTGATAATTATTTTAATTTTATTTTATGTATCAGAAAAATTATACTAAAATCCTAAACTTAATGATACGAAAATCAAGTTAATTGTTGAGTTAAAACAGCTAAACAATGGATATTAAAAAGTTCCCTAAAATCGTCACGGATTAGATGGATATACCAAGTCGAAGAGGATTTAAATATGTACTATAAAGCGTTTTGGATAAGCATAGTTGAGGAGGCTAATATAGAAAAGCATGATGATGATATTGATATTCAGGGAACTATGAACATTATATAAACACATATAATTATTAAATTACATTATCAAACTCTTGGTTTAGTAATATTAACGTCACAGATTGACACTTGCAATTGCTATTCAGTGTTGTAATTTATCGTTGTATTTGACATTTGACTTATTGTATTTAGAGTTTTATTTCTGATTCTTTTTAGCAGTAGTAAAGTTTCTGATCGATAAGTTTGTAATTCCATTTAGTGCTAGAATTATATATATATTTCATAATTTTAGAATTAAATTATTTTTAAGTATAGCTCCCATTTAAAAAAAATTGATCTACATTCGTTTCCTAAAAGTTAACAAAATCTTTTTAATGAAAGATATTAGAACTTAAAGAGCTTGCTTGAACCTTAAAGTATTAGTTTCTTTTTCTATTTATAATAATTAGCTTTATCTATGGAATTAAAATTTAACATATTTCTATAAAAAATTCTATTACATAAAACGTACTGAAAGAAATAATACTTACATATTTTTTGAACACTGGTTGAATATTTATATCTTTATTTATGCTTTATAGTCCAACCAAGAAATTTTACTTAGGGCTAAGCACCACAATGAATTTAATTTAATACTGTCTTTTATACATATATCTTTTCTATATCCCAAAAAAAGAAAAATTGTTATCAAAATATAAATTGCTTCATTTTTCTCCACAATAAAACCAAGTATTATAATTAAAGATGTTTTTTTTATTTAAAGCAAATGAATTGCAAATTAAGTGCCACCGTGTTTTATATTTTAACACTATACCTCCCCCCATAAAAAAACAAGAACAATTATAAAACATAAAAAAGTTGATTTCGTGTTGGTTTCCTTATCCTTAAAAAAACAGTGTCGGTCGGTGGGTATTGTTGTGGTTTTTGCACCACATGTCAACCCTAATTAGTAATTACGTATACCGCTTAACAAAAAAAAAAATTGAGCGATGATAAATTGCCGCTAGCTATCAGATTAAGTTAACAACAGATGGTTTTCAAAAAAAAAAATATGATGGTTAAAAAATGGTTTTCTTTTTTTGTTGTAGCTCATCTTGAGTTACATTTCTTAGACAATTATTCGAATGACCCTGAGATTAGGGTGATTTTTTTTTATAAATTTCTTTTTTTGGTAACTTTCTTTTGTCCGCTTTATTTTTTTAAATGGCATTATTTATTTAAGGGAATTTATCTTAATGTCTAACTACTATATTCGATTAAGGATTTTGTTGCTCAGTAAAGATTTATATGAGGGTGGAGTAGACCAAAGCCTAAGTGATGCGTGATTTTCCGCTTTCTATATTCATTTAGCTATTCAAGATTATACTTAATAAAAATTGTTAAACTTTCATGATCCTTTAATATAAATAATTAGAAAAAACATGGAAGATTACAAAAAAAAAAATAATCATTTGTAAACAAAATAACTGAAAGTTATGACAAATTATCTTTAAGGACATTTTATTTTATCTCCCATGGGAAATTTATTTAATTTTTGTTTCCTGCTAATTATTTTCGAAAATATAATTAAAATTAAAATATTTTTTTTTTTTGAGAAAGGATTGTAAACGAACAAGGTAAAAACCCTTTATTATTTAAAAATTCATATTGCCATTTCCATGTAAATAAATATATCCTTTAATATAGTCGTCTAAATATTAAGTAAAGGATTGTAAATATTAAGGTACTTTTTGTATCCTTATAGTCTTACATTTTTTATTTTATATAATTTTTGCTTTAACTAATATTGAAATCAATTTTTTTTATTAATATCTTAAGTTAGTCTCTCAGCGCTGTTGAAAATTTATTAAGTTAATTTGGTATTTTGTACAAATTTTATAATTTTTATTTAATTTTATAGAATATTTCTTAGTATAATGATAAATTTAAGGATTACAAAAGGATGAAACTTAAAATTATTAACAAATAAAAATATAAGTTTTCGAGAGGAGACAATGTTAAGCCGGCAAATATAGATTATTTGAACTTGATAATGTTCCATCTAATTCAGTAAATTTAATTGTCATTCTTTAATTTAACAAATTAATAAATTTGAACTTTGATATACATTTAGGTTCAGTTTCAGTAAAGTACTTAAAATACATTTTTTTTTGCAATATACCAGAATCAGATGAGATTTGATTATTTCAAATTTGTTAATACTATATAATTTAATATTCTACCATTCCAGGGAAATTACAGTATACTATAATAATTGCTAACCTGAAAAAATAAAATGATTAAAAAAATTCAAATTATAATGTTAAATTAAATTGCATACTTTTAGGCGGCTTAGTAATATTAATTTCATTGGTGCAAATAATTAGAAGATTTTGTATTCCGGAACCATGCAAGGAGATTAGGTTAAACCAGTTTAACGGAAACCTCAATATATAGAAGATGTGGGGGAAGAGAAGCAAACACTAGGAGACCTCTTCAGTTACTGTCTTGCTGTACGATATAAAAGATTTAAAGACATGGTACTTCATTTTTTGATCGCCATAGAGGAGGCAAACAGGTTCCGGCCGTCTTAGATTAGATTAACTGGTTTTATGAGACAGGTTAATTTCAATGATGTACGCTAGGGTAGAATGAGTCCTCAAACGGAGTATACAACGAACCCTCGAGGGGTTCGGATGGTTTTGTTAAACCTTAATTTTTTAATTTTTTGGTTTCTCAAATTTAAACATATACTGCGGAAGTTTTTTATTTTGGATATTTTTACGAAAGAAATGTAATTCGCAATGAAAACAATAATTATCAGATCATATCAGGAAATGGGTCACTAAAATGAAGGTCAGCTTTTTACTAAAATAATAGTAGGTGATAATTAGGAAGCAATAATTTTTTTTAAAAAAAAATAATATTTTTTATAATAATTAATAATTTATAATAATTCTATATAATTTCCAAAGTTCAATTTTACAAGAAACTAAAAATTGGTAATAAAATGGACTATACTAAATGATTAAGTATTTTTTTATTATGTAATATAATTTTAATTAAGTAATGAAATCTGGACAAAAAATATCCATAAGTATATTAAATAGATATGACAAATTTATACTATAAATATATTATGTATTTGAATTATTACATTATATAGAAGGCATATAAAATAATTTATTATTTATATCAAAGAATAATGTTAACCTATCAATGTGCAAGCAAACTAAAAATCGTATAGATATCCAAAATTATTATATATACTACTATAGAATTGATAAGGTGGGTTTCCTTGTACTCACTATCGAATAGATAACATCCCTGGTGGATTGTATAAAAGACCATAAATCTTTATTGAACTTGTCATTATTGATTTCAGCTTTAGCACTTTGGGAAATGGACGGCTGGTGTTACTAGGGTACTCTAGTAATACAAATATAATCACAATATATATTTTATATTTTTATGTTTATAACAATTTTTAGTTATTTCGATTTCATTTATAAGATGGTTTGTAGTTATTACCAACAACATAAATATATATTTTTATATTTATATTTTGTTGTAAACTTATATATAGACCCGTATATATTGTCCTCTTTTACCATCAATTTTATTTGCTAAATGTTTATGTATGTAAAAAAAAGAATTATTTTTGTCCAGATTGTTAATCGTAAATCACTTTTTGGCTGTCATAAATATTAAAATACATCTTATCTCTATAGAAATGGATAGCATAAAGTTAACTTAGTTAATTATTTATGTTGTTTGGTGATATAAGCCTCTCTATATAAAGTTATTTATATAAATAATTTTATTTATAATTTTTTTTTTTGCAGGAATATGATATATTATACCAATTTATTATTAATTGGGGGAAAAGTTTATAAATATTCGAAAAAATTTATATATTTAATCATTTAATACAATAATTTTTAAAGTAAAAATTACTTTTTCTATATATATAAAAAGTTTGTTTTGATTGTCAAATCTTTCAAATTTCTTAATTACATTTCGAGTATCGGAACATTATAATTTAGCATATCTTAAGAACGATATACATTTGAAAAATATTAAATAATTTACTTTAAAGCTGCTAATAACAATGAACTCTAATTTATAAAAGATGATTAATTAAATGATTTAAATAAAAAATGTAAATGGATAATTTAAATGGACAAGAAATGGTAATATGTTAATTACTATAAGATTTTCCCCATATGCATAATTTTAATGGAACACAAACCACAATTATTATAATTCTCGTAGTTACTTTTCGAAGAACGGGGAACAACTTGAACTTATGTTTTTCAAATTAACGTTTTAATATATTGAAATATATTTAACCCTCTGTATCATTAAATAAATTTTACAATCAACTTTTATCCCACTACATTTTGGAAGTAATTTTGAACTAAATTTGATATTGATTATAAAAACTAGGTTAATCAAATTCCACCGATAGTGGATAGTCATCTTGCAATTGTGGAAGCAACCGTAAATGTGACTTACCTAGATATAGCCAAAGATGACTGCATTACAAGGAACAATTTTACAAAAAAATCAAAGTGGTCTTTCCGGAAAGGAACAACTGGAAAGAGGAAAGACCTAATAGAAACTGAAATGGAACGGATATGGATCTGGAGTATATGGAAAATGACTACAATGCAACCTTTTTAAATGACTAACTCCTTGGTCGTTGATATCTAAACGTCTTCTAATGTATCGAAAGATACATTATCGCCCCATACAAAACATGGCGGTTGTTTATCAGCAGTACGGGTTTGCTCAATTACTTATAATTAGAAGGTATATCACAATAAGCTATATCGATGTGGTGATAAAACATAAAACCTATATGGCCCTCTTTTCTCTAAGTCTTACTTAATCTAATTTTAAAGGACTATTGTTGTTATGTCGAGGAGAAGATGAATTATTAGTCGAAATTAAGGTATATATACAAAAAGTATATTTCCAAAATTTGTTTTATTATATCTTTTCTCAAATTGGAATTATACTTTGAAAATAAAACATTTTCACAAATTACTTAATAGCCTTATCATTAATAGTAAATCATTAGAATATCCTTTTAAATATATCTATCTAAATACTGTTCATATTTTCTATTATTTTACAAGGAATTTTCATTATACAATTTTTATATATATTTATTTATATAGGTATTTAATTGCTAAAGGAAAATAAATATACATTTATTGTCTACCTATAAATGTCAACTAATGTTATTTGATGTCCTTTACAATAAAATGCCCTTCCAATTTATATTTTACTCATTATTATCCGTATACTTAATTCAAAAAAACGGAAATAAATCTAAGGACTCTGGAACTCATTATTTGTATACATTTTATTTATGTATTTATGGGAACACCTCGACACCATATAATATAATGGACTTTAACCCAAAAAAAAAAGAAATATCGTATATATTTATTCAATGTTTATGTAAGAGCATCTCCGGACTTGTAAACCTAAATTTACTATATAAGAATAATAAAAATCGCGTGTTTCTTCTACGTATTTATATGTATAAATATCTAAAAATATAGAGAGAATATTTCAAATGGGAAAACATTAATTAGAACTTGGGTCGTAACCCAAAAAAAAAAGTAGTCACTGAATTATTGTGAAAATAATAATATATATAAGAAATAATTTATATATTAAAAGAGATGTATTTCCTCCTGGGGGAAAGAAACACAAAAATTGTTCTACAAAAATCATATATATTTTCTTATATATATTATGTTGAACATAAAATAACATATAATATGTATATATATTATATAGACAATTATATATAAAGAGCTTAGACACATTAATCTCTGAATGGAGCTGTAAAACAAAAGCAATTATTCCTTTTCTCATAATATTTATTGTTGTGAATATACATCCAAATAAGAACGAATTGCCTCCTTTTAATTGTTCCTTTTTATGTTGTGATGTATTCTTCATCTTAAAATTAGTTTACCTTTAAATTAAATTTTACTATAAGAAAGTTCGTCAACAACAAAAAAGTTTTAAGGACATTCAGTTATATCATCATTTTTCATGATAATATTTATAGAAAACTGAAATAGAACTTCAAAATATAGACCTTTAAACAACATAAATTCATCGAACATGAAGTATTTAATAAATAAATTAATAAATAATTTGCATATAAATATAAAATTTCTTATAATATTATTTTAGTCAAAGCTGGAAATTTGATATTAATTAAAACAAAAATTACAAAATAATCTTTCGTACTTATTCAGATAGTCAATATTAAAGTTAATTAAAAACTCTTTGATATATATATATATATTTAGTATCAGTTGTGCGTGAACCTTTCATCTTCCAATTACGCTTGATTTTCCTGAATTTTCTGCGTCTAGGAACATTTCAGATTCCTGTTTCCTATTAACTCAATTTTTCATCCAATTCATACAACATCGCAAATGATTTTTAGAATAATATATAAAACTGTCAGATTTGCAGTGTTTCTGGTCCAATTTAAAAATTTAATTTGAAATAGTTTATATTTAAAAAGTTTTATTAAATATTTCTATAGTTTATCTAAATATAAAGTTAATTTTGATAAATTCATATTTCAGTTCATTATTTAAACCACCATGAATTTTATCTTATTTATTGTCATTAACTGAATTTAATTAGAATCTATTTATATCGTAAATAGAAATCTCATTTAAACTAAGAAAATAATTTCGATATGGACAACTTTTAATTATAAATCAGCAAAAATTTGAACATATATTTCAAATATACTGGAAGTTTTGAACACAATAGTGTAATTGGGTTGTCCATTCAATCGTCGTCATCGTAAACTTTTAACATACATCTTCACTTTTATAATGGTTACGTACTGTTTCTATATCAAATGAAAGTTTTTATAACAAAACTAAGAATTTATATGACCTAAAACTTATATACCCTCCAGTTAGTGATAATATAATCACGAAATTATATATTTTTGTGTAATTGTGGAGGAAGTTATCTTTGAAGAAATATAAATAGTCATTCAATGTTTTTTTTCATTTAACTAGTCGCCCGTCCCCCTCCTTTTCCTAAGAAAAAAAACATACAATAAAATATTTATGTTGTAGTTTTTTTTTCTGTCTTTGGACTGGAGTGGTATATGAATCCGCATATACGTCATAGTGTTAAAGTATGTGACTTGCACTTTTAGTGTATATTAGTATATAGTGAATAGTAATAAATGAGGGAGGAAAACGTGATGAGTAGTGACAAAACGATGTGCTAAAGGACAGTGATTTATTGTGAAGTATTCTTGTGATTTTTGCTGTTGACAGTTAATTAACTACAAAAAGAATATCAATATAAACTTAAGTTTTCGAATTATTCTCTGATGTTTTCTTCATTTTTAATAAAAATAAAAATGAAATAAAGAATTAGAAACTTGCCTTTACCGAAATTTCAATGACACTGAGATAATTTTTAGGGATGTATTTTCCTTTTATTAATTCTTATTTCAAAATCAATGATACTATTAAATTAAAGTTTATATGTAGAACGAAAATGTAAAAATTATAATTAATGACTTCATTTTATAACAATTTGATTCCGTATTTTTCTGGAAAACTGAAAAAATTGTAGAATTTAATAGAATTTAAAAACTTTTGAAGAAAATATTAGAAAATGAATTGTTATACATGATCGAATAAATTCCCTGAATTGAAATTCGCCCATCCAGAAGTAGATTACAAAAGATTGGAATATAAAATGATAATTGATAATATTTGCTTCAGGCCGTCTGGACCTAGAAAGGA
The DNA here is from genome assembly GCA_963920725.1 of Rhamphomyia laevipes. NCBI lineage: Eukaryota > Metazoa > Arthropoda > Insecta > Diptera > Empididae > Rhamphomyia > Rhamphomyia laevipes. The sequence goes on along the minus strand of OY987256.1, from coordinate 4,986,780 downwards.
CTAAAGTTTAGAATCTCTTCATGACTGTGACAACTGTGATGACTGCTTGTGTGCTGGACATATTTATTTATCATTTAGAAATTATTCAAAATATTGTAGCATTTTCCTTGCAATAGCTTCAAATTCGATCTGTTTCATTCGCGTAGAATTGACTGTAAGTGTTATTCAAAATCATTCAAATGAATAGTGTTTATATACCACCTAGCCCAGTTTTGCTAAGTGTTCTAATCTATAAACTCCTTTCTTTTAGGTTTACTTGAGAAATTATTCTTGAATAGCCAAAATTTAAGGTTACATTTAAATAATATAATTATGTGAAATTCTTAAACAATTAATATTTTACGATGGTTTAATCAGTTTGGTCAGTTTTATTTGAGAATTACGTACATATTTGAAAAAATAATTGGAAAACCAATATTTTAAAAAATTAAATTTTTAAAAATATTATGTAAAACCAACTATATACCAAATCCACCATTAACAAAATATAGTTAATAATTATTTTTTTAAATATCTTTAAAGCTGTGATTGCTATCTAAAGACTAAATTTTCTGTTACATTAAATATAATTTAATTTCTATATACATATATATATAATTATATTCTCTATAAAATAATAATAATCTTTACAATTGAAAAGAAATTATTTCATTCAAATACCTGGAAACCCTTATTGGCTATAAAAAAAATAAAACTTATTTCCGAATGAGCAAATCTTAAGCCATAAGTTATTCACCCTTAAGTAAGTTTCTTAAGCCGCACACGTCCTTATCAAAAGAAAAAAAAAAGAAAATTCGCCCCCAAAAAAACAACAATTTTTCTCTTTACGAGCCAACAGTCTAAAAATATATAATACAATTTACGAAAAATATGTTGTAAATATATTGATTTTTATCATACAGGTAATCTGGTTCATATATAGTTTAAATGTTTGAAAGATTAAGTATTTAATATTGTGTATTGGAATTATATTGCTCATATATATTTATAATATACTTCCTCATCCTAATATAAACTATTAAATAGAAGTCTTTTCAATTATTACAATCACGTTTGAATTGGTGAGAGTTTGTTTGATCCTTTTATATAGATAAAAAAAGGACTAATAAAGTAAAGAATAATCACAAATCAAATGTTATTGTATATATATATAAATATTTCAAAATGATAGACGTGTCTCATTAGAAATAGTTAACCATAGTTTTTGTTTTGCTGGACACAAATGAAGAGTTAGTTATGGTTATACTATATGTGACAGAGTGACATATTGCGATATTTCCATTTTTCTTTATATATTTATATATATAATATAAATTATATTGTAATTGTTGTTGCCGGGTCATTAACGACTATAAGGATCAAGGAAGTAAACATAAACATTAGAATGTCCAACCACAAAGAAACTTCTTGTCCCTTTAAAAGAAATAACTAAAATGAAAAAAAAAATTACAAACCTATAAGTGTCAGACTAAAATATCTTCAATATCTTTTTGGTCTGAATTATTGCTCATTTTGAACACTATTAATTAGAAGGACTGAACCGTGAGAAACACCCTCTGCATTTTAATTGTTTCTCGTTTTTGCCAGATAAGACAAGAATCTTTTATTTTTTTTTTTATATTAATGATTCGAAATCACCATATAAGATAAATGGCATAGCATAGCATAAAGTTTTTAAGAAATGTTTTTTTTTATAGTAATACATTTTTAAAGTTTATTTAAATAAATAAATTTAGAAATTTTGTAAATATTAGATATAATTCCGCCTAAATATAATGAAATCGATAATTTTTTTATATTTAAATTTTTTAAAAATTTAGTAATAAGTTGAATTTCATTAAAATGAATGGAACTACAAAATCTGGTAGAAATGAAATTATTAAATATTTAAGTGTTTAATATTTATGACTACAAATTTTCAATATTTATGTTTTTTATTGCTATCATTTTTACAATTACTCGTATTTAATTTTAAACTAACAAGTAAAATCTGCAAATTTGAAAAAGTATAACTAAGTGATCTACTTTGGAAATACATTTATTTACCTACGCATACATTTGAAATCATACAGCTTCTAAGTTTCTATCACACTCAGTTTGGCGCCATGATTTTTGTCCACTAATATTTTTCCAATTAATTATAATCCTTGCATTATTATCCTTTTACTGCAATAGGCTAAATTGTTCTGTAATTCTCTCGAGTTTCTGTTTGTTATATACTTATTATTTTAGCAAGAATATTTGCATATATTAAATGAAGATATTTTTTTAAGCAATATTGATGTTTCACTTTTTTAGAATACCCTGGATATAATTCATGCTTTTGGAAACATGCCGCCTATAAGAAACTCCTGCTTAAATCTCAATTCCAAAAATCCTTTTCTTTTCATAGGGGTTTCAAAGTCAGAATCGTGCTTTCTAGAACACGATACCCTGTGGAAGGTATGAAATTTTATAAGAATTTATTATTAATTAATATCGTATTTGTAGAAGTAATGCTGGATTCGTATGTAAAAGTTAGCGCAACTTTAAACATTTATTGTAATTTAATAATTTTGAAAAATTTTACAATATTTTAACCTTTTTTGCGAGTTGTATTATGTTGCATCGAATTCATTAAATAAAAGTGAATTTCGACGACGTAATTTAAATAAAATTAATATCGATCTAAAGATTTGAAATAAGTAATTATCGACCAAATTATAGTTTACCTATCAGAGCAACTATCAGCTATCCTAATAACTATTAGGATTATTTGTCGAATAAAAGTTTAATAACTGCGGACCTTTTCATTTTATATGGAGTATATTATCAGTTGCATTTTTTAACAATAATCTGTTTCTTTTATCAGTAAGTATACTAAATTCATGTCGCTAAAGCTTCTGATAGAAATGCTGTTAGTAATATTTTTCATTTTAACATTAAATTATGGTTTTAAAATATTCTATTAAATAATAAATACTTAATAATTATAATTTTCTTTAAATTAGCTATATTTAATTAATTGATAAAATAATTGTAAAGAAGCATTCGAGTGGGGACGCGTTCGTTTCATATTTTTAACAATAGTAATTCTAATCCTACGCAACTGCATCCCTGGTCTTTAGCAAACTGAAGAAAATTGAATTAAAATATTTATCTTAATTGGTTTTCGTTAATTTCGTGAAAAATTTAAATTAAATAATATTATTTCGTTTAACTACCTCAAAATTAGAGTCCTTTGACAATCAACACAATTTTATCTTATATAAATAAATATTAAATATAATATTTATGAAATGATAATTTCGAATTACCATAATACTATTTGAAAATTGTACTTCTAGGGTAGTGTCTATCTATAGTCATAGTTGTGAACTGTGTACTCTGTCTATGGATATAAATATTCTTTTGATGTCGTTTAATATATTATATTTTATTTTTTAAATTCCCTTTAAAAATAATAATGTCAAAAGAAATTTGAAAATATTTATGCAAAAGGTTTCACATACATTTATTAGCATTAAATTTCTTAATTCCCAAAGGAAATCTGTTCAGTCAAAATTTTTTTGTAATATATTTTTATTTTGTTACCAGTAAAGTTCTGTAAAAAAAAAATTTATCTTTGGTGATGAGGTAATAGATGCCATATATATACATACATATATACAAATATTATTATTTAATTTATCTTATTTTCTTTTGGCAGTTATACTGAAATACAATAACCCCTATTGGAAGTTAATAGTCAATTTATAAAAGTTACATAGTAACACATATTATTTATAGTTACAACAAAATATACTTGACCTTTATAGTCCTTGTGTTTTTTTATTAGAAAAACATTTGTTCAGATAAAAAAATCCTGTCACTTAAGATTTGGGTACGGGAGAGAGAGAGGAGGGACATTTAAGTTTTAATCCGGACAAATTCTATTTGACAATCACTTTGTTTCTCATCAATCAATTTTTTTTTTGTTATACGTATATATTTTCTAATAACAACATTTTAAAGGACTCTGTGTAATAATGAAAAGGGGGAGCGAGAATATCCTTAAAGAAAATATTGGAAATTAAAGATTACAGATTGTAGTATTCGGGTATGTTATGTGGTAGATAAACATATTAAATGTTAAATTAAATTTTTTTATTGAATTAGATAATAAAATATTTATTTAAAGAATTATTGATATCTTTAATTGTGGAATTTGATTGAATTAGATCACTTGTTTGATTTCCAAACGATACGTATGAATGAGGAGTAAATTTTTTTTAAGGTAGTGCAAATACCGCGGAAGATTGAAACAACTTGCACTACGCAACATTTTTGAAAAAATAATTATTTTAAACATCAGGTTCAGAATTTGTATATAAAAAATTGGACACTTTTATATAATTTTCTATATAATTTTTTGACAGTATAGATTCCAACAAATATATGGCATCACTCCAAAAATAAAACTTACAACTATTTCTGCACCATATCAATATGGAAATTTAATTAATGACTGCGAGGTCATATAGGATCGGTGTTCTTACATATTAAAGGTTTACGCTTCCCACCTGAGAAGTTTTTCACTAACCGGATTTTCAAAATTTGTAATTCGGTATTGTTAAATTTATAAAAATGAAGTTACACTTTAAAACAATTTGGAGAAATAACTTAGTTCTAAAGAAATTGTGTAGAAGTGTCTAAAATTATTAGGCCTGCTTCACAATAAGAAAACGATTTATAAGTTTTTCATATTCCATTTATTAATTATAATATAAAAATAATTATGTAATAATAATTTGTACAAATCTAATAAATTTTGTTTTAATTGTCTTTGATATCTTTTACCTTCACTTAGGATTCTGCCGGTCGTTTTGTTCACCTATTCCTTTTCGCTTCAAGTCTAAAAGATTACTTCAAATTTCTGTTCTATTATGTTATGTATACTCCATGTCTGCAAACCATACCTGAGAATTGGTATTATTGATTCTATCGACTATTTCTTTAATTACTAATAATTTCTATGAGATTTTTAATTTTTTATCATTTATTTATGACTTGGAATAGATACGATTTTAAATTCAATATTAAAAACTAATATTCATTTCTGCTTGACAATTCTGCTAATCATTTCTGCTTGATAATTTACGAAAAACAGTCAAATTCTTGCGAATGAATATATAAAGAAATATTAAAGAAATTCTTTATAATTTTTGAACATTTTTTTAGATTAAGAATATAGGATCTTAACTCTTCAAACATTTGTACTAATCTAAATATTGCAGGCTGGAGCGCCAAACATCTGCTTTATTCATAACCGAGGAATCGCAATAATTCTTTAACGATTCGGTTTTATATAGTTTAATTAATCAGTGGCATTTTTAATTATGTTGCCAATCAACATTCTTTTAAGATAATTTTGTTAAATTATTCTTTCTTACATTTAATTCGGGACTTTGCGGAACATTTATGTGTTCCGACCGGTACACCGGGACGCGTTCTTAAATACGGAATAATCCCGGATAAAATAGGACATATCTTCACATTAATATGTAGAATTTTTATGAGTGTAGAATTTTTATTGTTTTCAATTAATTCATTTTCACCTCTAAATTTTTTTATCCTTATTATAATTGGACTCATCCGGTATAATTTCAATTAACTTATCTATCTTATTTCATGATATTTTTAATATATTATTAAGGATATTATATTAGTTTAAATATTGATTCATTATTCGGTGGCCAAAAATATCCGAAAATCTGTTCTTAAATATTGCTAACTTCAGCATCTTATCTACTCTCAAAAATCTATGATATGTGACGATTTCAAAACAAAAATATAATTCCAATTATTTCATTCGAAGCAATAAAAATGAAATATTTTATAATATTTTCAATTTTAAAATTGCTGACATAAATTTTCAAAACTTCACGTATAATATTATTAGTATTTTTTTTTTTGAATCGGTTGGGTTGTGAAAAAATAAATAATTTTTATAAAATGCCATACAGTATCGTGGCTGGAATACAAAATTATATAGTACAAAAGTTATGGTCAAACATAAGGGCAAGCGATCGGTATAAGGTGTCCCTTGGGTGCCGTAATTTCTAAGATATGAATGAGAAATTGTTTTAAGGGTTTATACTACATATACAAGACTAAGCATCAAAACGATTTGGAATACACAATAGCGTTCCTCATATATATTCCTTATACTGGGCTGATACCAAAAATATATTAGCAATACAAAATGTAATATAAAATTCAATACCAATTCCAATAATCTGGTATATTCATACATATTGAAAAAATATAAAATAAATTTAAACGAATATAAAGTAAAATGAAAAACATAAAAATGAATATTTTTTATATATATAAGTTCATAGTTTTGTAAGTGATGCCACACATATATAAAAGTATCGAACCGTAAGTAATATATGGCAATTTGTCCATCCTTAAATCCTTTATTTTATGACTAACAAATAATTCAAAATATGTCCCTCTACAGCCCCAAAAATATAAATGTGTGTGTCGTTAGTGGTTTCCGTTTTTTTTATGTTAATAGCCATTATAAAGAATGAATATTATATGCAATCCAAAAAAGAACGAGATATTTATTATAAATATATAAACATATTATAAAAATGTGTAATAACCTGAAAGACTATATATTTTATGTGTCACATTTAAGGATTAACAAATTGGCTTATGATTTTATAGAAAATTTTGGGGTAATATTTAGATTTAACCTTTCTATAATATTATTTTGTTATTATGATGAATTATTGGAATAAAGATGTCTTGATTGGTTTGAAGAAATGGACGAATATATCAACATCAGAATTTAATAAAGATTTGTTATTTAGTTCACTCCGATATGACTTGACTAAGATATTTTTTTAGTTTCACTCAGTATTTAAGTTCTGATGATGTAAGTTGTTAGGTTTATCCGGACTGAATGAATAAACGAAGGGAAATCCGTGAAGGCAAGCACTCATAATCATTGTATCCATTTATCCGGTTTAGACTGTTTCTAAGTAATTAAAAAATAATATTTTAGAAGCTAACAAACGGTTTGCGAGTCAGTACCGCACAGTTAGCTAAAACATTTGCTAAGCCGCAAACAAACCATATAATTAGTAAAAGAATTTTATATTTTTCGCATAGAAATGGCTGAAAATAAATTAGTTTTTTAAGCTTTTTAATTTATTGCAGTTTATAATTGTGTTAAGAGAGTGACAGTTCTAATATTAGCAGCTATATTCTCGAAATTTATAAACATCACTTAGTTTTTGCGAGTCTATGCCAAAATTCTAAACTAATCTAATATTTGATAAAGTGTTTAACATCTGTACTATCGATAGTTTATTACCAACTATGATTTGGATTAATTTTTATAGTTGATGATTAGATTCATTTACCATACCGAACTAAATACCATTAAAATATTGTAAAATATATTCCGAATTCAATTATACAAGTATCAAATTTTCCATTTTCATATAAATTTCGAATTCTATTATAAATTTTGTTATTGAAATAAATTAATATTTTAAAAATTTATTCCAGTAATAAAATAATTTATACTTAATAAAAATGAAAATATCTAAAAAGACAGTAAAAGTTGACAAAAAAAAGATATTGCAATTTTCCCTAATAAATTTGTTCATTTTTTATATTATATTAAATTCTATATTCTAATATAAAAAGTTTTCGTACAAGAAAATATGAAGCCATAAAAATTAATATCTCATAAATTTTCGTTACGAATTAAGGGGTGCATAATGTTATTTGCTTTAGCCTTTAGATACAAGAAAATTCATATTTTTTCCTGGGTTTTGAATTTTTTCCTATCTCTTAATTGATAGAATTTTTCTAACCTACAATTTTTTTTTGTATCCTGTCTTTATGTTTTGTCTTTATATATAAAAAAAAATACAAAAATTTACTTCATTTTTATGTGGACAAAATGTTGTAAGTGATGGGGTTAATGTGTCCGGAGAAACATAAACCAATTTTTAATTAAACACATTTAGGAGTTTTCATTTTATAAATTATTCATAAAATTGTTTTTTTCTTTGTAAATACTTTTATATTTGAAATTTTACCATCAGAAAAATATTCAGTCGTTATTTTTAAACTTCTTTATTATTATTATAGCTTATTTTTTGTAGCCATATTAAGCAGTTATTATGAGAGTGAGTCTAAATACAGATAACTTTCTTATACATTAAATTTATGGAAAAGGGTAATAATATTACCCTGGACAATAATATTATCCTGGACGATCTAACCGTGGCGACGACAGGAAAAAGATTATTGTTTTTTTTACTTAAAAGCGAAAATTTTAAAATTTCTTACTGCAGAGTACTATATTTTTGGACGGCATAATGTATTCGGTTTATTGGAAAATTATGAATAATAATTGTTTTTAATTAAAATTAAAATTATTGTTTATTACTAATTTATGACAAATTTCATTAAAACAAAATATATTTAAAAAAATCATCTTTTAACTTTTAAATTAAGATAATGTGACTGTTTCGTTTGATACACAGTATACGAATATTGACTGTTAGGTCTCAGTAATGCAATTGCATCTTGTGTTGTGTACGCCAAGTCGTTTAGAATCCACATATACTTAAATCTATATTTATTAAGAAAAATTAAAATGAACTTTGTAATCTAGACACAAAAATATGCGGCATTGTTGAATTAGTATAACGCTTCAATTGCTGAATTACTTCCAAATTTGTACACACTGCTTGATATGTAATGCTCTTCATGATGGTATGTAATTATAAAGATTGCAAAAAAATGGGTACGAAAATTATTATTTCTAAATTTAATTTCCTAAATATCAAATATAGATGAGATTCCGGACAATGTTAAATACGCAGAAAATTGTTTAATTAGTTTTTCTTAAATTAAAAAAAAATATCAGGAAGAAGCCCAACATAAAATAGAAAAGACCATTTACTTCGGAAAAAGGAAAGCAAATCTCACCATGGCAGAACAATTATTGTTTAAACATTAGATTCCTAGCATTACTAATAAAAATAATTATGAAATTGAATACTATTCCACACCAACTAATAAATTTTACTGCTGAATCAATATGCTGTTTGACTGGTGAAGTCTGGAGTGACTGGACTTTTGGTAGTAACACAACTGTGTCTATAGTTTTGACTAATTACTGCTCTACTTAAGAGTCTTAATTAAGCTTTAAGAATAGGGCTTCTGGCAAGTGTGACAATACGTGATATTGGCAACACGAATATGTTTAGAATGTTTTATTTATTTAGAATATTGGAGGCAAAAGCACAATTTCGAACAATGATCATATATATCACACGCAGTCAGTACGACAAATTGAACATTTACAAATTTATATCGATTCCAATTTTTTTTATACGAATAGCTTTGAATCTCTTTCAACTATTAGTTTTAAGTTTTGAAAACTATAGTCACCATATTTCATACCTAGTCTAATGCTTGGAATATTTTTTTTAATATGAAATTGACTTATGATTCCAAAGACTCTTAAAATTAAGTATCCCTTAGTAAAAATTATTATTGAATTTATTTTTATTATGGGTTCGTGGTAATATTGTGTTTGAAATAATAATTTTGTTTTGATGAGTTTTTCATTAAATTAAACCACCAAAAAATATTATTTAGTTTGTTTATTGTGGTGTGAAATGTGTCACATGTGAAATATTGAATCAAAAACTAATAATAATTGAATTTAAAAACTCTGTGTTTGGCACCAACAAACAAAAGTCATTTTGTGCTAATTATTTTCAAATGACATGGCAACTTTTCTCAAAATGTATACATTTATATTTATTTAATATTAAATCGATAAGGGTGTAATTTTCCGGAAAAATATATAAAATTAATGATTATATAGGAAAATATTTCAGTATGTATTATGAAATAATCTGAAAGAAACCGAAGCAAGGTAAAGTAAAGTTAATATTAAATCTTTAGTTTTTGATTTGTTTAATTTATAAATTATAGGACAAATGACAATAATTTGCCTATATATAAATTGTTTATATTTTAAAATTAAGCTATTAGCAAAACAGGACATCAATAAATATAAAAAAGGCAAAGATAATGAAGATAAATACAAACTCACAGATGCAGTTAGAAAAGTAGCACACTTCAATAGCATAAGGAGTATTATATCAACCAACGTTGGAGCGACTGAGGTATGAGGATATAGAAGATAGACAAACCAAATAAAGTAAAAATTGCATATAGAAGATGTCCAGTATGAAAGTCACCATATCTATCCCATGGAACAACGATTAGAATATTTTAAACGTGTGTAAAATATGTATTAACGACTAACGTATGGGAGTGAAACCTTGATATTCACTAAAAGTAATAACACAGAGAACCTCCAGCTATCCGTAAACAAGAATATGTGAAATATTCTACCCATGACGAATTAGAAATGATGATCTTTGAAATTTAACTAAACGAAATCCAATCGAAACACAAATTCGTAAAAAGAAATGGTGATTGATTGGACACATAGTAAGAAGGCCAGAAACATTTAGAGCCAGTGAAGCCTGGAGTGGAGTCTGCAAGGAAGTAGAAGAGTAACCAGACCAAAGAATATTTGTATGATAATCGTGATGAAAGAAATAAGAAAGAGAATAACGTAAAATAAAGTGCATTGGAAAGGAAATGTAAGTCTTTCACTAAGTGAATGAAGAAAATATATTTGGGGAATTTCTGAATAATTAAAAATTTTTTCTAGAATTTATATTGTTTTAATTTGTATTTAATTTCAATTGCTATGTCAAGCCAATGACTTTAAAAAACTAACAATTTTTAACAGAGAAAACTTTGCGATAATATCTGAATTTCAAAATTCCACTGCCCATTGATTTGTTGATAATGTCCTTGTGGAAGGCAGCATACAGACAAGTGATGTAGTTTCAATAGAAATGCATTAGTAGCAACCAGTGAATTAGTGTTTCATAAAAAAAAATACTGTGAACTATGTTCACAGTAGCTCCATCTTGTTCAAACCTAGTTGCAAATAAAATAGTATACATTTTGGCAAGGAAATTATATTTTTCGGTATCTCTTCGTCCTATTTCGAAATTTCTATACTTCTTCCTATTTATTAGCATATTATTTTGACAACATTTAATGCAAGTATATTTCAATTTATTTTTTTATTTTTAATTTTATAAATTAATGTGTAATAAATTATGATTTCAATTTATAATTTAATATTTTTTTTTTACTAAGAGATCACACATTTTTCGTTATGTTAATATAATTTTTGAAAGCTACTCTATAATAAATAAATTATTTAGAGGCAAAAACTAATGGAATTTTTTATATATATGAAACATTGTAACCCCGTAAACATTTTGTTTTTTTCAATCAATTAACTCCCTTTAATTTTTTTTGTTGTTGTTTTAAACTTCATAAGCAGATAAAAGCCTCCCTCTGATTTATAGACCTTTTTAATGCGACCACGCTAAACGACATTTAATTACGATCTTTTAATGGAATTCTCACATTAACAAAACGATACTTTCTGTTGTTGTTACAAATATTAAATATATTTTTTTTTCACTGTGTTCTTGTTATCATCATCCTTCATTTCTTGAGGGTAAAAATATAAATACTCTAAAAAATTGAAGGGATGCTCGCGGTTTAAAAAAAACAAAAGCACGAATTATTAGTAGTAAAAGACGTCCAATTTTCATTTTTCATAAATTTCCATTTTCCATTCAAATTGTTTAATATTTTATAGCTTTATTTTAAAAATTACATAGCATAACAAACAACAAGCAAAAAAAAAAAAAATCAATTCTATTTAATATTACGAAGTGTAAAGATTTCACACTAATTCGTAATCGCATTACAAAACTTAATTTTGTGTTAAATAAATGACAAAATTGGATTTTTACAATACGGATTATAAAGTGATGTTTAATTACTCGTACAATTTATCAAAAAAATATATAAACGTACAAAATGTCAACGCACAAAAATAACATTAACTCAAATTGTTTTTAAGCATAGAGGCAACATGGAAATAGGAAAAAATCTTGTTAACACGCTATTCATCAAAAAAAAGAAACGTGACGGCATTTTAAATATATAACCAAAATTTGTGGCACAGTAATTTTTAGATCTGTAGTAATTTTTTCCAGAAAAAGACAAATTGATGTAATTAATTAGATTGGACGGGTAAATTTGTTAAGGAATTTTGAAAACAATTGGGGCAAATATGCCTTTAAATATTTACAGCATTTCTACAGATCTTAGATAATATTTTATACAATTATTTGTTAACATCCTTTAATGTCTGAATGTTTTAAGAATTTTAATAACAAAATAAAAAATTTTGTAGAAAAATATAATTTGACAAAAAAAAAATTATTATTTTTTGATTTCAGGTTATTTTATTTAATTTAAGGTTTTGGTAATTTTTTTGTAGTAATTTTGTTAAACTTGTATCATTTGTATGATTTAATTCGTACCTATAATACCATATGAGACTTACGTTTCCGAAGCAAAGAAAACATAGCTTTAGGGTTGTCGAACTCGTCTAGGCATCAACAGTTTACAGTCACATAGTATGTGTTCCGCCCTTTGGTCCACTTGTTTACAGAACAAACACAACAGGTCCGCTGATAGAACAATTATGTGTTTAGGTATTTTATGGGGTTACTTACAGGAAGTCTGCCATTCTTCTGGCTTTCATTTGAAAGAGCTCTGTTGCTCGCTTTCTTATAAATAGCTTAGAATGTCTTTATCCTTCATGAGACACAACAAAATGATAAATCTCTTAAGATAGCTATAGTATTTTGAGAGTAGATCAAGTAAAAATTAAAATATTTTTTTTAAACGCCCAATACATCTGGCAGACAACTACGAAGCTACGCTTTTTATATAGGATGTTTATATCGCTGAGCGCCATAAAAATCACGAACTGTATAAGTTGCTTGAATCGAAGACCGATTTTCAAAGTAAATTTGGATAATTTGGTAGCGTTGTTCAAGCCTGAGTCTATTCATGATGATTTTCCAAACTATAATAATCATAAATGTCAAAAAGTGAGCGCAGTATGACATCCCGTTTGACAATAAAGCCTTTCGTAAGTTTTATCCTTTTAATATTAGTTTTTAAAAATACCCTTTTTAATTCAAAATTGCTATGTCAAGCCAAACTGTCTGTTCTGTCTTTCCTCATCATAAGTAATGATGATATAATTTAATTTTAATACAATCATTTAATAAAAATATGTACCTACCTTAGATATGTATAATAATATTTCTTCGACAGCATAATCTAGCTAGTGATAATATGCATATATTCGTAATTCGATCCAATATGACACCAATCACCAACCCAAAATTTTGAATAATTGAGTGTTTCTAGCAAACCACAATTTATTTTATACGTTCTTTCATTACTAAAAAGGCAACTGAACTGCATTATCATTTCCGAAATTCATTAAATTATATATTATAGCGCATATTTTTAGGCGTAACATTTTCTCATTAAATTATAATTTAACTTTTTGCGATCAATGATCATATTGCATATATTTAGGTGCCAATTAATTAAATTTTATGATTCAATATTTTTGAGAAATTATTGTACTTTAAAAATGTAGAAAATATTTACAGTCCACAATGAAATTTAAACAAAATGATTTAAATTTGTTATAGATAAGGTTTGGAGTTTGGTAATAATATATATTACCCATGTCAATATGTTTTTATCTGGATAAGGATAAGGATAAGGATAAGGATACACTATACTTTCTAGATGAAATTTCCCAAAAAAAAAAAAAAAACAGTATAAACTTTCTTTTTTGTTTAAATATTTATTTTGATCAATATTATTACGGACCAGCAGAAAATATTATATTCTTTTGTCTCTCTATGGACAATGTGAAAATTAAAACTTGGAAAACTTTTAATTGGGGTGGGTTTTTTTTTTGGTTGTATATGGGTAAAAAAAGGGTGGCACATGAACAAGGGAATCAATCAATCAATTAGATTTTCCATTAACGCCGGATATGACAACACATCGTTATTTGTTCTTATATGTATAGAGATATCCATCCACAATATAATATGCAGAATACCAAATCGAAACGTGCAGACAAAAAATATATTTATTTATATATATACATATATATATTGAATACATATGTGCAAGGTCATTTGCTTAACATGCCTGTACACATATAACAAGAATGGTTATGTAAAAATAAAAATTGATATATTTGGTATATAGATTGAAAACTACTACTAGTACTTTTTGGGCGCTGTTTTAATCAACGAAATGGAACCAATATTGATTGTCTATTAACATGCCATTCTGGGGATTGGTGTGATTGAATGTTTTGTCGTTTTAGTTATGATTGATTAGTGGAACATTTGTTACCAAAATTATATAAATAGAAAATAAAATACATATTTTATATATTTATAACAATTTACTTACCAACATGGACTGCCAAAAGATTTATTATTACGAGTATATAAAAACATATGGAATTCGTACATTTAATATTTGTTTAGTTGTGGAAACAGTAATTGTAATATCAGCATTAATTGATTTCCTATATAGAAATAATATTAATTAAATATTTTTTTATATAAAATTTAGATATTTCTGATTTTGATATTATATTGATAATTAATAAATTTATTTAAGTTATTTTTCAAAATTTAATTATTAAAATTAGTCTAGAGATCAATGTCTAGACTAGTGTGTGTATAAGAAATTTTTGGGTTAGAATTGGTATTTGATAATCTATAATGAATAAAGGACAAAGATAATAGAAGCCTTTATACAATATAGATATAACCGAACACTCTTTTCTAAGGATGGAATTCAAAATATCAAGCACTAGTGGTAGAAAATTATGTATCATGTGTATATTGGGTCCCAATAGTAACGTGAACAATTAAGAAAGCAAAAGGTAGTAAACTGGTATGAAATGTCCACAAATTAACCAGTAATGTTTAACCAATATATTTACACTTAAATTAGTTAGCAAAATTTCCAAAGAAATACTGTGAAATGAATAGAAACAACAAAACTTGAGAACAGCTTGCAATCCAACGGTTACAATTTATGTGGTAACAATTATACTATATCCGTAACGAAATGGGTTGATGATACTCATCTTTAATACTGACTAGGCGTAGGTTATAAAGTGCTCACGGGGGGCTTTGCGAAAGAATACCTTAAAAGTAGCAAAAACTCCTAAAAAAATTACTCAATGCTAAGGGATCATGCCTTTAAGATAAGGTCGAAGTAAATGTAAGTAGAGGCTACGAAGACAAACGGGAACGATCGACCACGATTGAAGTGTAAAATGAGTTTGTGAATGAACTACGCTTATGAAAATATCATAATTTCCTTACTATATCAAACTAATCGAATAACAAAAAATAAATATAGGATCTATAAATTTTACGAGGTTAACATAGAAAATTATTTTTGTCCCTGGACTGAATACAAATTCAATTGATGCCTTTCACAAACCACATGTTTTTCAAATAAAGAATTGACGCCAACAAAATAAAAAAAACTAATATTGAAGAATTAATTTTTACAAATGCATATAATAAAATGATTTAATATTGAAGTAAAGAATTATTTGTGACAAGTCAAAATAATGTCTACAAATTAGTCGTGAAAATTGCTGTCATTTTGTCAATCAATTTGGTGACATCTTCGCTAATGGATTACGTGTGCGTTTTTGTTTAATGGAAAAATATTTTCGTGAAAAAATTAAATGCCCACAAAACTGCGCTGATTGAAATATGTCAATATTATAATTTTTTTTATTTGTCATTTTGTCAACACTTTCGGTGGTCGTTGTTTTCTTGGTTTTTTAATTTTGGTAAGTAAACAATTACCATATATCAAAAATAGATGTAAAAAATTATTTAAAATTATAATTTAATAATATTTGTTTTGAAATTTATTTCTTGTTTTACTACAAAATATTTTACAAGTTTATATTGTAATGAACTAGGGAACACACATTTAATTGACTCATAAATATTTTACATTTAATTGTAAAATATTATATGTCAATCATCAAATTTGATGACTTGGCATTACACATATTAATTGCTGAAGGTTTAATAGAACAAAACTTAGTTCTAGTTTGCTTTAAATATTTTCTATTTCATTGGTGTAACAACATAAATCGAGCCTTGGTCTCCTCATAAAGGTATCGTGACATTTTATTGCAATTTAAACCTATTAGTTTTATATGGATTCCGAGCGATAAGTTCCTTTATAATGTGAGAAACATTTAATTGCAACTTTGCTTAGGGATTTCAGTAGTAATAGATTTGTTGTCAACAAATGTTCTCAAGCATTAGAATTTTTTATATTGCAAATTATATTATTGGCACTCATTTAAAGCTGATTCATCGATGTATCAGTATAGAGTTGAAACCGGAACCTAAAGCATCACAGCTTCACAGCATATCATACTATCACTACGTCACATCCAGAGCATTTGTATTCATATTTTAAAAATCGATTACTAGTTTTTTATGGATTCCGAGCGATAAGTTCATTTATAATGTGAGAAACATTTAATTGCAACTTTGCTTAGGCCTTTCAGTAGTAATAGATTTGTTGTCAACAAATGTTCTCAAGCATTAGAATTTTTTATATTGCAAATTATATTATTGGCACTCATTTAAAGCTGATTCATCGATGTATCAGTATAGAGTTGAAACCGGAACCTAAAGCATCACAGCTTCACAGCATATCATACTATCACTACGTCACATCCAGAGCATTTGTATTCATATTTTAAAAATCGATTACTAGTTTTTTATGGATTCCGAGCGATAAGTTCCTTTATAATGTGAGAAACATTTAATTGCAACTTTGCTTAGGCCTTTCAGTAGTAATAGATTTGTTGTCAACAAATGTTCTCAAGCATTAGAATTTTTTATATTGCAAATTATATTATTGGCACTCATTTAAAGCTGATACATCGATGTATCAGTATAGAGTTGAAACCGGAACCTAAAGCATCGCAGCTTCACAGCATATCATACTATCACTACGTCACACCCAGAGCATTTGTATTCATATTTTAAAAATCGATTACTAGTTTTATATGGATTCCAAGCCATAAGTTCCTTTATAATGTGAGAAACATTTAATTGCAACTTTGCTTAGGCCTTTTAGTAGTATACATTTGTTGTCAACAAATGTTCTCAAGCATTAGAATTTTTTATATTGCAAATTATATTATTGGCACTCATTTAAAGCTGATTCATCGATGTATCAGTATAGAGTTGAAACCGGAACCTAAAGCATCACAGCTTCACAGCATATCATACTATCACTACGTCACACCCAGAGCATTTGTATTCATATTTTAAAAATCGATTACTAGTTTTATATGGATTCCAAGCCATAAGTTCCTTTATAATGTGAGAAACATTTAATTGCAACTTTGCTTAGGCCTTTTAGTAGTATACATTTGTTGTCAACAAATGTTCTCAAGCATTAGAATTTTTTATATTGCAAATTATATTATTGGCACTCATTTAAAGCTGATTCATCGATGTATCAGTATAGAGTTGAAACCGGAACCTAAAGCATCACAGCTTCACAGCATATCATACTATCACTACGTCACACCCAGAGCATTTGTATTCATATTTTAAAAATCGATTACTAGTTTTATATGGATTCCAAGCCATAAGTTCCTTTATAATGTGAGAAACATTTAATTGCAACTTTGCTTAGGCCTTTTAGTAGTATACATTTGGTGTCAACAAATGTTCTCAAGCATTAGAATTTTTTATATTGCAAATTATATTATTGGCACTCATTTAAAGCTGATTCATCGATGTATCAGTATAGAGTTGAAACCGGAACCTAAAGCATCACAGCTTCACAGCATATCATACTATCACTACGGCACACCCAGAGGATTTGTATTCATATTTTAAAAATCGATTACTAGTTTTATATGGATTCCAAGCCATAAGTTCCTTTATAATGTGAGAAACATTTAATTGCAACTTTGCTTAGGCCTTTTAGTAGTATACATTTGTTGTCAACAAATGTTCTCAAGCATTAGAATTTTTTATATTGCAAATTATATTATTGGCACTCATTTAAAGCTGATTCATCGATGTATCAGTATAGAGTTGAAACCGGAACCTAAAGCATCACAGCTTCACAGCATATCATACTATCACTACGGCACACCCAGAGCATTTGTATTCATATTTTAAAAATCGATTACTAGTTTTATATGGATTCCAAGCCATAAGTTCCTTTATAATGTGAGAAACATTTAATTGCAACTTTGCTTAGGCCTTTTAGTAGTATACATTTGTTGTCAACAAATGTTCTCAAGCATTAGCATTTTTTATATTGCAAATTATATTATTGGCACTCATTTAAAGCTGATTCATCGATGTATCAGTATAGAGTTGAACCCGGAACCTAATGTATCACAGCATATTACACTATCACTACGCCACCTTCATTTTAAAAATCTAATACTAAATGCTGGAAATGATTTTCAATACGAACCTAATAAATTATAAATTGTTAATTGCAGTGTTTAATTTGTCCTGCAAATAATAATTGAATTAATTATGTAAATTAAAAAAATTACTTATATACGTTTTAAAATTAATTAAACATTTAAAAATGATTTTTAATTGGAAAATACATTTTGTTAATGGGTTAATAAATTGAATTATATTTCAAAAAATTATAAATCCTTGAATAAAGGGATAACATTTTTCACTTTATTTTTCATAACATGATTTTTTTTTAAATTGCTGAATTATTGAGTATACTTTGTCCTATCCTTTTCAATTGCTGCTTAAATATTGTATCCAATATAGCTAGAGCTTCAAAGCATTTGTATTTATGTCCGGTCGATTGTCTATCTCTAAATCGTCATAGTGGTTAACCGAAATGTATACCATAAATAAAACACTATTTTCCCTTGGGTGTCATGATCAATAGAATGTCTAAATTTAATGGAAATTTCATAAATAGATTTTTTTTTTTTTGGTGGAAATGATACGTAAAAATAATGTTTTTTAATCCTTGCAATAATTTTGTTTTTTAGCAATTGAAGAAGGTAGAAAATGTTCATAGAACAATTTTATAGACCATTTTCATAGAACAATTTTATAGACCCGTACATGTTAGTTCATTTTACCTGGTAGCTTGAATAAATGATTGACGAAGTCAATACTGATTATGTTTTTTTTACAAAAAATAATTGAATCCAGTTTCTAATATGGGAGCTATAAAGTTTCATTTTTGTGGTGTATGTAATGGTGAAGTGATTGCGACTAATACCGTCATTATTAAAAAGTATACAGAACTGTTTGATTGATTTTTTCAACATCGTTGAAGTTCTGCATAATGTAGATTATTCCACAATTTAGATTGCGGTATATAAGAACATTTGTTACAATAAAAAAAAATCGATTGAATTACAAAGAGCTAGAAAAATTGATTCTTCTGGTGTCTATAGTTATCTTCTGTCTGTACTGAATGAAACTTTAAACAAACTCCTCGATTTTTATAGTAATTTTTTTAAAATATATTATTGATAAAATGTACCTTATGGAATCTGTATAAATTAAATAGATATAGATAATTGGAATCGAAATTTATATATGTGACCTATTTTGCAGTGCTTATACAATATCAAATTTTTCATATATATATTATTTAACTAATCTAAGGCTATAGAAAGTTTTTTTTGAAATTAATGTTTTTGTATTAAATGAATAACAAAAATGTTCCAGGCCAAGTTAAAAAGTACGATTTGTTAGTGGCGCTGGCGCTCACCAATATTTAGAATAATATTGGTGGAGAGTTAACTAAAAAAATGTATATTCTGGAATAAAATCAAAATGTAAACAATAATAAAATTTTTATATGTTTAGAAAATTTAGACTAATAAAGTCTTAATGTGATGAAATATATCATAAGGTTAGTTAAATGTCTAATTTTCAAAATAAACTACCATTCGTAAATATTGTTGTGGAGTGAAATTGTCGTACAGAATTCTTCAAAAAATTATTCGGTCGAAAAGAAATTTACTTCCATTAAGTTTTTTCATAAATTAGTTAGTATATATACTTGGGGTCCTAGACAATCTGATTGCGGCTCGGCGCTCGAACCAACCAACAACTAACCAATTTCCAAAGCAAAACATGTAAATATTATCCCAATTTCCGGGATAATATTTACATGTTTTGAAGATTTTAGCAAAACAGAAAATTTGGATTTTTATTTTCTGTATCGAAATTTTCCCAATTTGAAAAATTTTATAATTTCATTCTTAATCAATAATAGAACTTCATCAAACCCTATTTTTTTATTAAATCTTCGACCATTTGAGATTCATAAATTAAAAATTATATTTAATAAAATTATGTAAATAATGATAAATGAATTTTCCTCTGCTTTGTCAAAAGATAATTATAAATTTTAATTTGACAACCTAGCAAAACTTTAATTTGTATGTCAAAGTTTTCATTTAAATAAAAAAATAAATTAAGAAATAATGGAAAGAAAATTGATACGAATAGAAAATTATACTTATAAGTTGTGACGGAGTCTAGACTGGAACAAAAATATTCAATCAGAAAGCTGAGTACCAGTTTTTTTTTTATTTTATTAATTGTTCAACAAGCATAAGAGCTGTAGCTACTAATTAAAAACTTTTCCCTAATTTTATTCATTAAAAATAATAAAAAAAAAAAATATTATAAATATTATTAGTCAAGTGGTTTTTCAATGTTGGAATTGTAGTAATGATTTCATATTTTCTTTTTCTTAAAATACATTTTTCTAGGGTGAGGTTTACATTCGATATTTTATAAAATTAAAGGTGTATTATTTACAAAGTAAATCTATATTTTATTGCCTGAGATTTGGAAATTTCCAAATTTATGAAATTTAATTTGATTGATATTTACACTCTTGAATGGAAAACATTGTCTGAAATAGTAAAATTAATAAAAGATGTCGAATATTGTATAAGATATAAGTAAACTAATTAGAGAAAACGTAATGCACCGGCGACACTTATATCTCAATTTAAAGCAATTTAATTTATTTCACAATCCAAATAAACAGTGTACATTGTACGTTGTACAGTGTACTTTGGACGACATCTTGAACTATTAAAATATTCATTAGTGAATTAAGAACAGAAACAAGAATTACGATGCAAAAAATATCAGATTTATTAACCGTGATTTCGTCCCATTTAGTGTCGTGTGAAAGCTCAACCTAGATTAGATAATTATGGGGTCATTAACACAGAGTTACAAACCTCAGCCTTGTAGTTTTTCCGATCTTGTTCAAATGATACTTAACTGGGAAATGACCTGTGAAGAAGCCCAATTATTATATGTAGATCGTTTTTTCATTTAAATTTGAGGAAATTTTTAGCATTTCTTTTTTGAGAAATCTAAAAATTGCTTTTCTTGAGATGCCTGGGATGTGATTCTAGTAGGATCATTTCACAATATTTTCCCATTCCATTATCAGGCTTTTAGATATGTTTCAATGTTAGGTTAAATCTTGTGACCTCTAGACTCTAAATGCATTTATCATGCCACATTAATTCGACACACTCAACTAGTTAAGCGGTGCCCTTTTACGAAAACTTTTATTGCTTTATATAGGTTAGGAAACCTTAATTATATCAAAAACCTTGCTATTCTGTCTTTTACCTTTTATGATGAAAAGTAGGCTTTTGATTAGAAATGTCAGTAAGTGTATACTTAAATAACTTAATAGTATATTTGATTAGACAAGAAATCGCTTAAAATTATTATGGTGCAGTAGTAAGATTTTTTGACCATATTTTTCTAATACTCATAATAAGTTCCAATATTTATTCATCACGTTTTATTACTTAAAAGCTTACGAATTTCATATTCATATTATGGAGATAATATGTAAATGATCTTTTGTAATACATATAATATTAATTTTCTAATAATGTTCAATCAATAGTTTTACATTTTTCAAACTTTGTACGCTTTTATACCTAAAATATTTCAATTTTCAAATAATTAATTTTCATTGAATATTATAACAACAAAAACATATTGAAATTATTCATATAGAATTTATATTTTTCGAAGTTAAAGAAATTACAACAGATCCACATTGAAGCTATATGTTTTTAGTCCTTAATACAAAACATACCGAAAGGGAAATTGTTCCTTTTTTATATTTTGGTATTCATTAATTTCCATTTGAATAAATTTTATATTTTTGTTAACAGAAATTTATCAAAAACAGAAATCGACTTTTGATTCATTTTATTATAATATTGTAACATTTTACGGAGCGTGCGTCAAGAATGCCTAACGCAAAAAGGATATTGCAAAAAAAAAAAACTATGTTTATATAAACAGAATTTCATTAGTAAATGCATATTTTATATACATACATAAAATTCAAAACAATTCTAATTTAATTTAAGGCTTTTTATAATGTTTTTTTTATATATGATTTTACAATTAACTTCAAAGGATTTCCTTTAAATAGTTAGAAAATTTTCAATTTGATTAAACATATTTAATTTAGCATAAAATAATCTTTATCTATACAGGTGAATACATTTTAGAATTTCTTTTTTTTTTGTTAATTTTATTAAGAGTTTTTAAAATTATCATTTTATATTTTAGAAAGTTTCAAATTTATCTGAATGCAATAAAATTACATAAAAGTTTATTTATTATATGGATGTAATATTTTAGTTTGTATTTATCTGAAATAGTCAATTGAGTTTTCCTAATTTTTTTTATAGAGGTCTAAACAGAATCACACAACGTCAAGCGACAACGATTTTCTAATTAAAAACACATAAAATCATTGTTCATAGAACCACAACGAAATTATTTGTTTCATCGATTTTGGAAAATTGTATTTCTAATTTTTTCCTGGCTTTAGATTTAAAGCCAACACTTTTTTAGTTCTGTTTTATTTATGTCAAAAATATCTTCGTTAATCAAATCATAGTTTGAATTTTATAAATATATATTAAAATAAAATATTATTATATGTTTAACTTTACGCCGGACGCTGATGAATTAGTGTACACCGACGTGACCGATTTACGCATGTATATTTTATTGTAGTTGCAGTTCGACGTTGTATATTTCTATTCTGTTTAATGGTTTACTGCTGTGTTGGTTGTTCCGACGTCGTCAATTGAAAAGTATATTTGGTATAGCTATAGATCGGCGTTGTATATTTTATTATGTTCAATGCTTTACTCTGTTTAGTTGTACCGACGTCGTCAATTGAAAAGTATATTTTGTATAGATTGATCGGCGTTGTATATTTTATTCTGTTTAGAACTTTATACTTTGTTTGTGGAAATTAAGGAAATATTTATATTTATTTTTTTGAATATAATGTTTGTGTTTATACGAATTTATTTTTGGTCTTAAGTAGAACATATAAACACTTAAAAACTCTTGGGAAACACATACAGTTTTTTTAATGCTCTTTTGTTTTTTAAACATTACATTTTTATAAATATTCAATTATTGCTATACACCGTATATGAGATGGCACGTGCAGTTAGTAAATTTCTATAAAAAAAAATCTATTTATATATAGCTAAAGCTACTATAATATTTTTTGATCAAATGATTATTTCAGATAGGATAATGGTTTACAAATTTTTGTAATAGAAATTTTTGGTAAATGAATTTATCTAATAAATATTTGATGGTAAGCTTCTTTGTTTTTGTTGAAATATTTCAGATCATTAAATTTCAATAAAAATTATATAAGTTGATTGTGTATAATTTTATTTGGTAAAATGTCAAAGGATTTTTGTATATATAGTTACAAAAAGTTAAATTCCAATAATATATCGATAGAATATTTTGTTAGTCAAAATTTATGCATTGTGCACATATCATTAATTTAATTTAATTTGTCCTAGATGATTAGAAAAAATAATTTTAAAGAAAAATTCAATTTGAATGAAATAGAGTAAAGATATTTAAAATGAATTGAGTTTGTTGTAAGTTGATTTGAACATTTCTGATAGTAGTGACCATTAATTTAAAATGTACTTATAGTTTAGTTACCATTTAATTTTTAATTGACGATCTTGATGGTTATATATAATCTTCGATATGAAAGTACTATGATCTTGGGAGATTAAATATATGTGACAATATTCCCACAGTGGCAGTAGTAATTTGTGATACTGGTACCTGCATCACTATCCTGACTATCTTCACTATCCTGACAGCAAATATTTCAGCTAAGCAGAATACGTAAATTTTTCAATTCTGTTTTACACTCCAGATTAAATACGATATTCCCTTATGGTGATATATTTCTATGTATAGTGATAAGTCGTGGATTTGTAACGAATGGGATATGTTGGTAATTACATCTCAGTTAAAAATTATGATTCATTATTTAGGCTTTCAAATATATCCAATAAAAGTTCTGTAGAAAATTCGGTACCGGAGAAAATGCTATAACAAACTACCTGATAGATGACCAAATGAAAACCTTAATTCATTTTGTTCGAATGAAATCTTAACTCATTTTAATTTTAACTTATGCTATGTCAGTTGTTATTCTATAATAAAAAAAAGTTACAATAAAATGAAAATTTAGAAATTTTATTAAAATAATATTATTTCAATTAACCCTTTAGCGATATGTAAATATATCCATCTCTGTTTAAAAATAAATTAATTTTTACTGTGTCATTAAATTTGAACTGTGAATAAAAATCCCATAAAGACAAAGAAAAAGGGGTAATTTTTTTTTTAAATATATTCAAGAACAAAAATTTGCAACATGACTGATTTTTAAAAATTCTATTAATAAAATCCCAAAAATTACCGAAAGCTGGTGTACTATTATACATTACATAAATATATAACATTTAAAATGTTATATATATAATATAATATATATAAATAAATATCAAGTCATCCTAATGAAGGCCTCGAGGGAGTCACCTAATTTTACGACAATTACTATAATAATAAAACCCCAAAATTGAAAATGAGCATTAAATGATGAAAATCAATATTACTCGTCTATATGCTACAGTAATATCTAAAATTATATTTTTTAAAGACTTTATTGTTTTTCATTACAGAATATTATAATTTTCCAGTAAAACTTTTATGATATATATGTAAAGACACCATAAAAGACTACAAAAGATTTCATGGCAACTTACCACAGAAAAACTCATATTGAGAATGGGAAAATTTTATGGGTGAAAAAAAGGTAAAACCAAAAAAAAAAAAAAAAAATTAAAAGTAACTAAGGAAATTTTCCTGAACTTAGTTAAAGCATATGGTTATGTCCTTAGGCAATATCTCTATTACACAAACGACAACAACGTCAATGACGAAGACGACGAGACGTCATATACACACATACATAATACTAACTAAATCGTCTGGGTCTAGGCCATTTTACCGCACACTTTTCACTGTGGAGGATGTTTATCGCAGAGTGTGATGGCCGCGAACATGTTTACCGCGGTTAAACGCTCACTGCGAGAATATATTTAATTTAATTCATCAAGTGAATTTTAGAAAGTTTTCTTGAGAACTTTATTCTTCCAGAACTCGCTGAACATATCCGATGAATATTTCGTGATGAAAGGAATTCGGTGAAAGAACCGAGTACGAAATAGTCTTTTAACTCTTTTAGTATTAAATTAAACCCTTTATTATTATTATGTATATCCTTATACTAATATATAGATATTTATTTACATAATTATTATAAATAATAAACGTTTCCGCTTCTCTTTTGATAAAATTAACCCTTTTTCCAGCGATTTAAAATTTATCCTTGTTTTTTTTTGTTGTTTAAAGCAAGCAGTAAAGGAGTTGTCGTTTGCGTATATATGTACAAAAAAAATATATTTTAATATACACAAATACATTGACGAATCACAAGTCATCGAAAATATGAATGAGACACTTTTAGGTCCTCATTTTCCCTGATTTTCATTGTTAAAAGTTTATTGTTGTTGTTTTTTTTTTTTTATTGAATTCTTATGACCCTTTCATTAAAGATCCTTGTTATTTATTTATTTATAAATATTACAAAAAAAATATTCTTATAAGGATTTTTTACGTTGCTGTTTTTTATTTTGAAATTAATATATTTTAAAAGTATTTTTTAAAAAAAGGGGCGTTAGTTAGAAATTATAATTGTGATTTTAGAAGGATGTTTATTAAAATCATTGTCCTTCAAAATATATTAAATTTTTATAAAATATGTCTTCTTTAAAAATATGTTTGGAATTATACTTCTACTTATACGGTGTTCCCTTTATAGGAGATTCGGTATCTCTATTGTTAGCCTACCGTCAGGTTTGGAACCAAAGTTATAGTATTGGATGGAACCGAGTCTTTCGTTCTAGCAATATTAGCCAACATATTCGCAAAATTTTGTCTTGTTTTTTTTCATTTACTCGAATTTATTATTTGTTACATGTTTACTTCTTGTTCCTAAACTATAATTTTTGGATGTACCAAATCAGCTTACTTTTAAGTTGAACCACTTTTGTTGTGACAGTACAAGAACGAGTTCAGCGGTTCAGCCGCTTAACATATGTATATAGCTTAACATATGTATATAGCTATTAAAATATAATGTTATTGTTGATAAGTTTGAAACTTCAATTTTGAACATTCGAATAAAAATTTTTCATATTGTTATAATTTATTTGAATAGTTTTATAGTAAATCCACTTTCCGAACAAACTTTACACTCT
Organism: Rhamphomyia laevipes; assembly: GCA_963920725.1. NCBI lineage: Eukaryota > Metazoa > Arthropoda > Insecta > Diptera > Empididae > Rhamphomyia > Rhamphomyia laevipes. The sequence goes on along the minus strand of OY987256.1, from coordinate 4,959,968 downwards.
AAACACTTTAAATTTAGACGAAATAAGTGAAATCAATAAATTAGAATAATAGTTTCATAATGAATTTCTTGATTTTTTTTTATTTAATTGTAATTAATTACATTCGACATAAATATATTAAAAAAATAATATTTTTACAAGACAAACAGAATTCAATGAAGATGAATCATTCTAATTATAAATTTCAAAAATTTCATATAAGTTTTATGTTTTAACAATTAAAGGACATTTTGAAGTACTAAAGATACTCCGTCCAAAGTTACTTCTTTGAAAATAATACCATTTATTACGTCTAAAAATTACTATACGATATTTATTTTACACTTTGATTTATTCAGTTTCAAATAAGTTACTATTAACCCAGTTAACAATAATAAATTAAAATCAATTATAATTTTATGAAATTTTATATCTTTTGATGTTGGTTAACATAAACTATCTCTATATCTATTGTGTTTTTATTCCCCGCTTACTGAATCGCTCAGTTTTAATTATATTCCATTAAATTTTCCTTTTAAATATCGTACATAAAATGGAAATTCAAGCCACCAAGAAATTATTATTATTTTTGTTAAATTCTTTCTTTATAATTATTTTAATTAAATTACAATTTTCCAAAAAAAAAAAAAAATATAATAAAAATTCAAAATTTTAATTGAATTATATTTTCAATATTTTCCAGATATCTGATATGTTTGTTATGCCATACAACATATTATATCATTCATCATATATAACATATTTTTTTGGATACAATTAATAAATTTTTTGTACTCTGAATAAAAATTACTAATTGTAATATAGTCCGCTTAAATATAAGGGATAAAAATATTATCATGAATATTTCAATATTTATACACAACATTTTTTTATTTTCATTTCATTGGACCATTATATTATCAGGGCCTGATTATATTAGTAACCATTATAAATAAATATTTTTACGGATTACTTAAAAGTAGTAAATGGTATCAACTTTTCGACTTAACTAAATGGATAAAGATTCAATATTTGCGATAAGATTAGATTTGTATTTTGGATCTGAACCTGAAAAAAAAATAATTAAAATGGTCAACCTGAAGTATATGCAGACAAGGTGGGTGATGAAATACGAAAAGAAAGATATCAGCTAACTTGATATGACGAATCCGGTAAAAATCAAACCATTTACATATGAATTCTGAAGGTGATTATTAGCAATAATAATTCTGACAATCTTAAATTAAATAAATTTTGTTGGGGGCTCTTAAAATCCCACAATTCCACCCTGGTTATTTTACCTATAGAATATTTAAAGGTCGTTTTTTATTCATTTGTGTTATTAAATGAGGAATTACAATTCAATTTTTTTTGGTGTTTTGTTGTAGCAACTTTTTTATCATATAAAATATTCGTTCAATTTTTTGGGTGAAAATCTATATCTATTGGGATTTCAGGTGTTGAGAGTTTTGTATTATATTAAAATCCGGTATAACAAAAGGATGATAAAAATTTAATCAAAAATGAAAAAAATCAATTAATGGAATTTCTGCATGAGTAAATGTCATTTTTTTTTAATAAAATATTTAAAAAAAAAACTGGACGGCTTCATAACCAAACGATAATTGAAAGTAATTATTTGATATAATTGAAAAAAGCGGATTATAGTAGATTAATTGACGCTGAATTTAATTAAAAATTAATATAAAATTTTTACGTAGAAATTATATTTAAACAAATAAAAAACCCGTGTAAACTAAAAACCATTTTCCAGGACTTGAATGTAGATCCTTCAAATTGTTCGACAATAACTTCAAATGATATCCGAGTTTGTGAAATCTAAATTGAATCAGCCATCACGTTCAAAAATTCTTCATGAATTGTTAGTAGTTACCTATATTTATATAGTTCAATTTAATGAAGGTGTTTTTTTAAGTTATAGTAAAGCTGTTAATGTCAATAACTACCACGTTTGTTGAATTAAATGTTGGTGTGTGGATCACTTTTGGTATGTAAATCTAATTACAAAATTTAATTCATTGAAAGCTGCTTCTTTTTGATCAAAAACCTATCTTCAAATTTTCTTTAGAACAAATTTATTTACAAATAATATTGTTCCGATGTTCTGTCGTATGCTCTGGCACATCTACAATACTGTTTCCATATTATCAATCCATAGATTTACAACGATTGTATAAATCATCGACTCATAGAATCTTAATAATTAAATTATTAAATTAAATAACTAAATTCAATATATATTTTCGAATTTGAATTACTCGAGCGCTAAACATTAAATATGTATATTTAAAATTCAATTTATAGATAAAAAAATATTAAAAAATTTATTAAAATAATTTTTATAAAAACCAAATTTCTAATAACGATTATAAAAAATTATGTAAAAATGCTTTGATTATGTACTAATTATAAAAAGATGGCCACATTCAATATGGCGAACATAGTTTATTATAATATAAATTTTTTTGGACAAAATTTAATCCCTTTTTTCTAATAATTTATTTAGTCCCCTGTTAACCCCTTTTTGAAGCCAAAAAGTCCATTCTCAATAATATGTTTTCAAATTTACGTACAGTGCCTTATTAATGCAAAAATTTAAATGTAAAACTGACGTATTTTTTTCATCAATGTCATCAATGATTTCAATAAAAAAAAACGAAATGATTTTCTTATGTAAATGCATTACTGCTGAAGGGGTAGTTGCCTTTTCATTCATAGCATGAATACATTTATAATAATTATGAATTTGGGAGTATGCTTTACTACTTAATTACTAGCACACACAAAGTATATAATATGCAAAATTATGAAAATTTATATTAAAAAAATGGGGTGGAGATTTTTTTTTTATAGATATATAAATGATCCATAGAAACGTTTGCGATTAATGTTAACCCTTCTAAATACTAAAATCACTTCATTTTACTTATAATTTTTTAGGGTAAAATTTTTTGAAAATTTTACATTTTTGTTAAAAGTAAACGCACATCTATGAAATGTCAATTTTTCATTATAATATAAACATCACCATATTAATGAAAATAATAATAATAATAATAATAAAAATAATCATAATTATTACTATTTTGTGGAATAGAAATTACTCATATGAATATGGTTTATATTTATATGAGGATAAACCAAAAAATATAAAATAAAACCACTTACAAGGATATAGCCGTATTAATTTTGATGTCAAGCATTTCAAAACATTTCAAACAAAACATACGCAAACGCACTTATGTAGATTTTGAATAACATATAATTTTATGTAATATAGAACTTTAGTGTGTGTGTATGATAAAGGGTAGATTTACATATTTTACTATAGTGATTTCGATCAAAAAGGGTATATAAAAATATTCTTTTTCTAATTATAGTAAATGGAAATATGCAAGATTATTGAAGTTTAGTCAATATTTCGAATAGATAAAAATATAATGACGAAAATTGCAGCTGAAGACATTTAATTATTATAAAGTGTTATTATATTTAATAATATATTTATTATATTATTATTTTTAAATATAAATATTAAATTATTAAAATATTGAATGGGAAATTTAAGTTCCAAATAAATTGGTTGGTTTGAAGGGATTGAGGGATACCAAAACTTCGAAGATCTATTATACTCTCTGTATGATGGTTCATTCTAGAGTACATCATTTCAATTCACCACTTTCATGGACGCAGTTCGTCTTAAGCGACTTCAAACTGTCTTCTTCCTTCATGTCGGTAAAAAATTATAAGTAATTAAATCTTTTATATCTTACCGAAGTTCAGTAACAGATTAGCTGCTCTAATGTTTCCTAAACATTCTAATCTTATTGCATTCTTTGTGACTAGTAGCTATCCCGGTATACCAAAATAATTTATACTTTTCTCACTTTTAATTCGATTTTATGCTATCTCCATTTTTGGGCAATCTCTTATGATTCAGCTTCTTTGATATTCTCTATAACATCGATATTTTACATTTTTTGGAAAAAATGTTTCCAGAATTATCTGGCCAATTGTGGTAGGGAAGAGGTGCTATAAACATACTATAGATAGATAAGGTCGGCAAGTGCCCATTCATTTTTTATTATATTCCAAATATTTTCCTAAGACTTAAAAGTAAAAATAACTTGATGAAAACTAGAGAAATCCGCAAGATTATACAGCAATTATAATGAAAGAAATAATCGTCTTTAGTTTTGTGCTATATTTTTTATATGAATTGACCGAAATTTAATCCTTCAATTATTAAATATATATGCAAGTTGAAATTCTTTTTACGCCTAAAAATTCGAGAAAAAATTATTGAAAAGAAAGACAGTAAACCGCAAAGATTGCACCTATTCGGAAATATATCTCCTTTACCGAAAAAGTGTATAGGATAAGCAAAAATTAGAATTTACAAATATTTATATTTTATTTAATTAATATAATGATTTTCTAAATATTCCCACCAAAAATAATTTGAAATACTATGGAAAATCCATATAAACTCCCAAAATTTTGACAAATAAAAATCGTTTTAAATAAATCTACTATATAATTTAACTGAATTGACCTATATACACCTATTTTCTACTAATCAATCATCCGTTGATTGACTATATACTTACCTAAAACATTATTTCAAAATTACTATAACATTTTATTTCCATCATGTAATAATTAATAAAAACAATCAAATATTTTATAAAACCAATAATTAAAGATAATATATATAAATTTATAACAACAAAAAAAGGACTTATTCATCATTTATCCAATTTTCCGCAGTTGTTTAAGGGTTTCACAAGAAATATGTTAAGTCATTTTATCTGACAATGACAGCTCCAGCACATCAGCCAAACCTATAAAATAATGATTGCTGGACAAAATATACTTAGAAAAAATACTTTAATAGCAAAAAAAAAAAAAGGACTCACATATTTTATAAATTAATTGATTGGGCAAAGTTACTTTCTTCATTACTCTGGGTATATATTAAAAAAAAAAATGTGTTTATCATGAGAATATTTTAAAATGGCATCTGCTTCAACTATTTAACAATATTTTTATAAGACATACAAATTGTTACGTATATAAAACAGTTTTTTTTTTATTAATTTTTCATTTTCTAATGTCCTTTATATTTTTTTTATGTTTGTTTGTATGCACTTGCAATATTTTTATATATGTATATAAACAGGGATTTAAAAAAAATTCAACTTTGATTAATCCCTCTTGTTTGTTCTTGATGTTATATTAGAAGTTATAGAAGTATAAAAATCATAAAAAGGATATACTAAGTAGTTCATCATAACTACAATAATACGTAAGTAAATAGGATGTGTGTGCATCTGTTTTATTAATATATATTTGTAAAAGATTATCTTTACTTATATAAATATAAAAAAGTTAGGATATCATTCAATATTTAAGTGATACGGTATTGAGACCAATCCAATTTTCCCTTGACATAAAAAAAATCTACTCCTTACTTACATAAGGACTTGTTCCCGTCTTCTATTGTGTTCATTTACAAAAAAAAAAATATATATATGAAAAATTGAAATAAAATTCCCTGTTTTTTTATTTATTTATTCATTGTCGCTATTATATCCTTACGATTTGATTTTTTTTTTGGTTCTACATTTGCAGGATATACAATGGCAAATACTTTACATACAATTTTTTGAAATGTATAAGTACTTGATGAGATTGAGATGCGTATATGGGTGCTCTCTAAATAATAAATCACAAAAATATATATAAAAAAAAACTGACGACCCTACTTAATAAAATTCACCAATAAATATTGTATTTCCTGTGGGCGCGAACCAGCAGCATCAATTGTGATATTATGGATGGAAACGATGATGGGAAAACCTGAAAATTTCTTTTATTTAACATAATATTCTATATACCTAAACATATATAAAAAATATTCAAGTTTCTTTTTTTTTTTTTGGATTTAATAAAAGGATCTCAAATTTTGGGTTTTAATTTTTTTTTTGAATTTTCAGTTTTTTTTTGTTATATTGTGTAATAACAAGTTTTTAAGGGTAGAATTTATGTTTCTATCAATGCTAATTTAGATATGTATGTATAGAATAGATAGAGTATTAATATTGTCACACAAACATTCAAATGACAAATAAAATAACTTATATAAATATGGTGACAAATTAAACCATACTTAAAAACATAATGTAAATGACAGAATTTGATTGGTAGTTATAAATTTATAGTAGGTGTTGTAATTTACATTTTTTAGATTATATAGAGAGAAAGAAAATGGCGTATGTCATTTTAGTTATTACAGAAAAGTTAATGAAATTGTGATAATAATGGGGTCCATAAAAAATAAATTTTGGTAAATTATTCATTAATATGTTAGTATAATAAGATTAGATCTTACTCTATTCTAAATGTGTCGTCGGTAGATGAAGCTGAGGTGACAATTTGTTCTGGCATTACCTCTCGGATTAACATAAAATATTTAGGAGTTTGGTAAAGTTTCTTTCTAGAAAACGTTGATGACGGTGGTATGATGGATCAATTATAAATAAGTCGGATGTGTAGACACGCTGTAACAATTATGCAGTGTTCACTTTTTTAAAATGGATTCACTTATTTGTTGTCTAATATGCGTGGTAATTTACACTTCTTTAAAATGTGGCATTTTGTTAAAAGTGAGTGTTAAATTGACTTCACTATATTGACTAAAATTATTTTAAAATAAAATTTTATTTAATTGAAAGAAATGCTGGGTGAATACTGGGGAATAAGGAATTCAAAGAATTATTTCAATATGGAAAAACTGTCACGGTATACTCTTTTGGGGATAAAACAGCATATTAAATTGAGAAATGGATGAAAATGATCCTTTGCTGTAGCGTAAACTGTAGAAGATATGATTAACAGGGAAGAAACTTCAATACAACTCAACCAGCCACAATATTTCTGTACATTACAGAAGAAATTTTGGGTAACATATATAATGGAAGCCAGTAAAATTAATTAAAATGTAATAACAATGAATTTTACGGGTTCACGATGCAGGAGATATTTATTAATGAAATGTTTCTAAATATATATTAATCCTAGAGGTATTACATAAGTACTAGAGGTCAGTTAATCTGGTCTGCATGTTTGGAAATATAATTCAGACTTCTGGAAATAATTATAATTCTGAATTCCATGCAAGTAGAGATCGAGGTGACCGTAAAATTTAATTGATTTAATTTAAATTTTAAACGTTATTTTTTTTTTATTTCGGATGGATTATGTTCGCAGTTATCGGAAACTAAAATAAGTAAATAAAAAATATTATTTATGTAAAGAAACTATATAATTATTTTTATTACATATATTTTTATGTAGATATTTACGGTTAAAATGTAGATTTATTATTTAACTCATATTAAGAGGTTGATGACAAGTAAGAAACTATACAAAGTAATAGAAAATATTAGTAAGGTAAAAAAAACGGGCGTGTTTGATTCGTTCCATGCGGTTGTACTTTCTCTGACGGGGAGATTGATTTTTTTTTTTTTTTAATGTTTTATGTAGAAACTCGTTACGCATTCATTATTTAATTATCTTTATTTTTTTTTATGGTCACACATATATACGTTAACGGTAATTGAACTTTTATATTTCACATAATTCACCCGATTACATTTTTTTTTTTATTTATTATAAGATTTTCCAACTATCATAATTCTCCACAGTACGGAAACACCTGTTCCGCTTACTATTTATATTGTTGTTTAATAATAAACAAGTAGTTTTTTTTTCAATTAAACGAGTACTATACATTACAGATATTTTAATGGATACACTCTGGACTTACACCATTATTCATATTGTGTATGAGTAAAGTTATTAAAATGAAAATTGGTGCACATGCGAATAAAATTCATGTAGCATAAAGATATTAAACGAATAAAGCTTGCGCAAAACATAATTATTAAAAAAAAAAAAAAAAAAAAAAATATTTATTATTTTTTATGTTAAAGATAGAAATAATTTTTGTTATTTTGTTCATTATGCTAAATAGATACGGAAGAAAATATTAACTGATGAATGATGATCGCAAAAGAACCCAGTAGTGTGTATAAATTATGTTTTCCAATTATAATTTTAAATGTTGTTGTGACTTTTGGTGTTGATTTGTTTTTTAAAAGTTTATATCCGGCTTAATGAATTTCTTGGGATAAAATAATACGTAATCAGAATTACAAATTTGAATTTGAAATATTATAGGATTTTTGCATTCAAATTGGCGGGTTAATGAAGTATACCACTTTCAATCTATCAAATTTTAAAAAAGTAACTTTAATAATTTACCTTTAAAAATCGCAATTTTGAATTATATGAATTTTATGAATCTATGGGTTGTTAAATCAAATTACTTCCAGCTACCCAAATAAAAACATGATAGTTGGATCTTCCTGGACACAAAACATTTCGTTAACATTTCAATGTCAACTGTTTCGTTTGGACAGTAATGTTTTCTATAATTCTCACGGATTTGTTTCCTTTAATTATATATATCCTTTAAATTAATTCTAGTTACTACAAATGCTTGGTAAATATTTTTATAAGAAGATTACCGAAAGTTTACTTCAAATACTAATTAGCCTGAGAGTTGAAGGAGAATTATATACATATGATATTTTGAAGTTAATTTATCAATATGTATTGAACCAAAAATTAAAGGTAATTTATTAACCTAAAAAAACAATAATTATTCAATTAATTATACCTTCGGAATATTTTAAGAATTTACAATTTTATATCTGGAATACATACTGGAATTGACACAATTTTTGCATATTACACTATCCGGAAATGTTCCTCATTGACCAAAGTCAGAGATGAAAATTTGGACAGTCCTAATCACTGTTGTCATTTGAGTTATTGCGATATCCTTTCTAATTATTCGTCATTATCACATATCAATCCCGTACTATTGTGCAGTTGCTTTAATTACAGCCGCTACGTTTCCGAAGGAGCATAGTTCATTAGGATACCAGCATTTTTACAATTTTTATGATTTAATTTAAGATACTATTTCATTAAATATCTCTCCACGCATAAAAAACACTCCAAAATATTTAGTGTTGTTCGAAAGTAAATATTTTCTTATTCTAATGAATTTGTCATTTTCGACCTTTTCAATATTAAGAAGCATGCGTGGACAATTATATATTATGGATAATTATATATAATTCAATTCTAAATTATACTTTCATAAGACAACACTTTATCCAAATTAGTTCATTGCGTGTAAAAAAGTCATAAATGAAGGAAATATATTTGAATTTTATAGGTTTTGTGGTACAGATTTAATTCTTAACTTATTTTTATGACCATGGTCTAACAAACATGTAATTTTGAAAATATTATAGGATAATTTTGTTTGAAATTTCAATTGAGTAATTATCTTATAAAAAATAAATGTATTCGAGAGATTTATATAAAATATTTTACTTTACGGGGCAATAATAGTAACTTTAAGCATGCGTGAATATGACTAAATTAATACAAATAAATTACAATATCAATTTAGAGACGACATCATCTAACAATAGTATTTTAAGAAAATCTTATGCAGATAATTTGTACAAAGATTTAATATTAAACAACACTTTTTTAATGAAGTTTATATTTATCATAACCTAACCATATTGGAAGTTATCATAATTACATTTTCTGAGCTATTTTCCAAATAGAAATTTCTAGAAAAATGTGAATCAGTTGAGGTGATTTAAATATACTTAAGTAAATATGAGATAGGTTTAATATGAAATTCGGTTCAATTTTGGCTTAAAAATCGATTTTCAATAGAATTTTCATAACAATAGCGATAATAAGTGATGCAGGAAAATAAATCTACTGAAAAAATAATATTCCGTACTTTAGGTGGGAATTAATTCAAATATAAATTGATGCAGAGTTTAAATCATGGAGATGTTATCAATGTGAATTTACTTACTCCACAATTTTACCTACTCTTCTGAAGAGAACAATTCTTCACAAAGGTAATGTTGAAATTGCTAAACAATCGTTCAGTACGTCACCGTCCCAAGTATTCTATCGCAGTCACACATTGCAGATGTACCATTTTATGGGTTCTTTAGTTTCATTTCTACAGCGGCATAAGCTATCCATTATAGGTAACATGTTTACCACATTAACTATAAAGTATAGGCCGATAAATTTCCTACAGATTGTTCTATATTCATGGACAGAATGATATCCGATTTTTTCTTTTAGTGTGATAAAATTTCACAAAATTACAAATAATTTCAATTCTTTCTTTTTGCATTAAAAATATGTAGGAGAAGGAGTTAAGTTAAGTTATGTTTTATATCGCTAAATATTCTAACTACCTATAACGATAATCTTAATAAAGTTTTATTAACATTATTGCTATCAAATGATTAAATAACATCACATAGGAAAGTTTAGAAAACATCCGAGTTTATCTATTTTTCTAATCAATTTTCAAAATCTATTGATTTTTACTATTTTATAATAAATTGTTATCCTTCCTAATTCCATATAGTATAATAGTACCAGGATTAATATATTAATTTCGGTAGCTTTTCATAGTTAGCATATTAATTTACATTGTTCATTTTTTGTTTTGTTGTTATGCTATTATTATTATTATTATTATTATGACCATTGTTAGAGCCAATTACCTTTTGGTATGTAAATCTTGTATTTTAGTTTTTTTTTTTATTATTATCTTTTGCTAATAATATTTTGTGTACCTTTTTATTTTTATGAAAATCCTTATTAATATCTGTAGAGATCGAGTGAAATAAAATCTTTATAACTTCTTGTTTCATTTAAAAGTTATAGCGCCATGCGCTTCAAAAAAAAACAACATAAAATTGAAAAAGATTAAATAGATGCACAGAACTCAGAACATTATGCACGGTTAGAATAATTTGAACAAAAAAAATAAAAATAAAAAATAACTAAGAAATCATCAGCCAAAAAGAAACATAACAAAAATAATAATAATAATAACAAGATAAAGAGCAAAACGAAAGAAAATAATTACTCATTCTTGATGAGTTTTGGAATGAGTTTTTGAAAAAAAAAAATTATGCGCCCTTTTTTTTCCTAAAAAACAATCATCCATCGTTTTTTTATTTTTTTTGAATCTCAGTAAATAATAACACAACATAAAGATACATTCGAATATGTTATATTAAAACACTGAGAATTATTTGTGTTTTTTTTTTTCACAGTCTATATAAATATGGATTTTAAAGGTTATGAAAATATCATTCAAAAATTTACCTGTACATGTATTTAGATTATGTAGTAAAAGTATATCTAAAACTTCGGCAATGTTATTGTTTTTTTTTTTTTTCATTAATCAATTTCAACAACAAATGGTAAAATATTTAAAAAGGTATAATTTTTTTTGTTTACCGAGGAGTTATGGAATATAACTATGAATTGTTGTAATAGAATGATGAAAAATTAAAATTGTTTTGCGACAGAGTTCCAACAAAATCTCGTCAATTTTCCTGGTGTACATCAAAAATCCTGGTTATATTAACGTAAAAAAATATGCAAAAACTTCGAGTATGTGAAAGATCTGTGGAACGTTCTGTGGTTCTGTCCAACAAATTATAGTAAATATATTCTAGAACAAGAACTAATGATATTAGAGGAAAACAAAAATAGTAGATGTAGTTCAGAAGGTATAGAGACTTCAAATTGCGATGGGCTGGGTACATATCTATAGTTAAAGATGGTCTAAATTATCGATAAATTGGACATAAAATAAAACAATAAGAGTAGGAAGACGATGTAAAAGACGGATAGATGAATTAAATGCCATTTTGAATGAGTGGAAGAATATTGCCTAAAATATAAATGAATGGAATCAGTTGGAGGAATTCAATGAACTAGATAACCATAACACAATATTAAATAAACTTGAATGGTAATTAAAATATTAATAGACTATAGAAATAAGATTTGAATTTAAATTGAAATCAATTAATTATAATATAATTAAATAATAATAATAATAATAAATTAAAAAATGAGCTGAGTTGAATTTTCGTTAAATTTAAACTGCACGCAACTGGCGGTAGGAGTGAACTCGTAGGAGCTTAAGTATTTGGCAGTAGATGGTTAGAGCTTAAGGTTAATTTTTCACACTTCATATTTACTACAAATAAATTCATTTCCATTTTACTAGTTTTTCAAAAAATTGGTTTAATCATTCACATAAATTTTTATTTGTGCTTATTTGGTATCTCAATTAAAAGCTTATAACCTACGCAATCGGTTTAGTTAAGCTTGACTATAAGCTCTCACTATGAAAACGAGCGTTAGTTTTTGTATAAATTTAGAGTTAAAGATGTCGGTTACACGAATATTTTCGAGTGAATAGGAAATAATTTATTTATTTATCTGAAAAACAATTAATTTTGATAGTAAAAAATGTAGAAGAAAATTTGTATTTTCAAAATTGTTGTAAAACTGTCAATTCAATTGAGATTTATTCAATTATAAAATATCTCAATCTGTACTTAATTCCATTCGTGGAATAATTATTAATTTGTTTGGCACACAGCTTTAAAATTTGTCTGATTTATATGAAATATATTTCTGGATATCATAATATAGATATCTGAAATTTTGTAAATATTGCTGAAATTTCCTTGTTTAAAAAATTTCCTAGTTTTGAGTTACCCCTAGTTAACAGATTTTTATTTTATTCTATGTATAATTTTATTACGATTTTAAATGAGTTCATGTTTTAAGAAGCTATTTTATACATTTTCGTACATAATCTTTGTATATCACTCACTTTTTTTGATGATAATTTAAGTTTTAAGGTTTCGAAAAAACTGAAATTTAGCATTGTCAACTTTTTGATGATGAAACAAAAAAAAAAACGCATTAATAAAAACCGATATTATTTTTTTATGATGATCTTCAAAGATTCAATTAAATTTCTTTTGTCGGGATTAAAGCAATTATATGAAGTCCTTTTTTGTTGTTACTATATACCTGAACAGGATATTGATATGAATCCTAGTTTAGATTATTTTTGACCACCCATGGTGTAATAAATGAACAGATATTTATAAAAACTGACAATAACACTGGGTTCTTAATATTATATTGAATAAATCTACGCAAATTTAAATTTTATTATTAAATTTTTTGAAACTTATTTCATATTTAAATATATTTTATTTGTTTGTTTTTATATTGTAGTTTCTATAAATTTACTTTTCAAAATTCTTGTTTACGATCAAATTTTGAGTACCACAAAATATTTATTAGTTTTTATATTTCATTTATCTTTATCACAAACCAATTTTTGTATATTTTGCATACCACAACTTTGAATAATCCAATATTTACCAATTTCTGTATATAAATTGGATACTCGTAAAATCTCGGTTTACAAAATCTCGATTTTAAAAATTTTTGTCGATGAATCTCGATTCCCTTAAAAATATATCGTTTTTCTATTTCGCCGTGAATTGTAAAATGTTTCATCGTGATAACTATGAGATCATTATCAAGAACTCTGATCGGTTTTATAATATTAAACTATTAAATATTACCCATTATATTATATTATGTTAACCGAATTATTTGGCAAATTATATCTGAATTCAGAAGCAGATTTGAATATAAAGTTTTCATCAAACTCTGCCTTTGCACCATCTAAATGTTGTATTACAGTTCAGCCTAAAGGACAAGACGATCCGAACAGCCTGAATCTATAACTACAATAAATAAAAAAACGAGATTTTGAAAAACGAGTTTTCGATAGCAACCCCTTATAAATACAATTTTCATAATCAATATAATTAGTTAGTTTTCGTGATGGAGATGGAGTAGTGTGCCCGAACGAGTTAAATTTGACTATGAATTTAGCTATGAATAATCAAAAGTGTTTGTATAAGAAATGTCTGACCATGAAGATTGTTACATGAAAAATTAATCGAATATTAATCAAAAAAAAAAAAAAATATTGTGGTAAATGTTTTTGAAGTGACGGTGATATGCCAACCAAAATTTTCTAAATTTAAAGTTTTTTTTTTATTAAAAAATGAATATAAATGACGGAAATATTAGAGTTTTTGAAGTTAATAATATACCATGTTTTAATTATTAGATGCTGGTAATATTATAAGAATATTTGACAACTGATTATATCAGTTTTCGTGTTTAGTACGATATCAATGTATAGAATTGAGGTGGTACTACAAAATTCATAATTTTTTTTTGTCCTTGATATATTTAGTTATAGATACTCGTACTTTTAAATTACCTATATACATTTTCTATCATACAATTTTTTTATATCCTGATTATTCAATTCATTAGTTCGTAGAACAACTAACAAATTACATGACATTAACATTTGTATCAATCTCGTATGATCGCCTCGAGGAACATTCAACAAAATGGAAGGCAGAATTTTAATTGTTGGTAAAGAAATAATTGATATATTTAGTAATAATAATTCGTAGAAAAGAATTATATTAGAATTAAAATTCAGTATTTTCTATATATTACTTAATTCTATGATTAAATAGAGCTAATTCTTCTTTTTTTATTGTTTGCTTTGGCTGAAACAATACTTGTCAAATAAGAATCTATAATATTTGTTGTAGCATTGTTGGCAATCTGATGATTGTCAAATAAAAATAATCTGGTGGCCATCATTTTATAAATGCTGTTTAACGAAAATTGTTGGTTAAAGTTTCTAATTCAAAACTACATTTACAAATTTTGAAATGAATTTCAAACCAGTACTCCCGAATAAGTATACGCAGTATCTTTATGAGTGGGTACGATGACAGTTCTATTGGGTCTATAAAACCGTGTTCATGATGACGATTTTTGGATCGGAGCAGTGATTCATATTCGTACAAGATATATTCAGTCGATTCCTTTTTCTGTTTGGAGCCAGTCTTATTTTAGGTAGATGTGTTTTCAGGTTACAGTATCCAGTAAGTAACCTCTAGTTACTAAACTCTAAATCGGTACTCTAAATCTGTATAATAAATCATTTATTAATTCTATTATTTTAAACTAAATTATATAATGATTTTTATTATTTATTTATTATATTAAAAATTACATTTAAATAATATTAAATAATAAAAATGAAATTGACTTTCTATTTCTTTGTCCTTTATAAGTTTGATTAATATGTTGCTTAGCCATATGGCCTACTCACCTCACAATAATAATAATAATAATGGAACGAATTCTCTAAAAACTAATTTTAATCTAAATTTTATTTCGTTTTATTTGTACAGGGTGTTCAATAAATTATCTGAATTACTAGAATAGATTATAAAAAGGATGTTATAGACATCGGCATCTAATCAGCAGTGTAATCTTAAAGATGTTTATTAACTATTAATTTTAAGTTGGTGAATGTACAGGCTTCTGATATAAGCTTAGTATTTTCCTGATATTTATGTTTTTATTCACTTGAAGAGTTAGCAACTCCAATACAAATATCGCAACACCTTTTGCAGGTTATGGCTTCACATTCGCAAAAATTAGGTTAACAATTATACTCTCGTATCTTTCTAATTTTGTTGAGATGATATCTGAATGCCCAGCCTGTGGCCTGTGAGAGACCAGTAACATAACAAAGTTTAGTTTTGCTTAGTGTGATTACGAAATTTTGATCCTCTAATTCCCCTGGTGCATAAGTATATGAAATATCGTTTAAAACTCTTCCAATATATTGATAAACTATACACAAATTCAAGTAGTCCAAGACACTCTGTTATTTTTGAATGTTTTCACAAGATTTAACACAAAAAAAAAATCTCCTTTATCATCTAATAACATTGAAAATTGAAAACGGCGTCAAAAATCACTGACCTATGTGTCACGACGACGACGACAACAACGAAATATAGGTGCCACACATTACTGATGCCTTTTCAGTTTTTTTTTATCCTATCAAGTGTAATCATCGAACAAAAGATTTCATAGTCATTAGAATTATATATGTCCTTATCGAAAATTACAGGTTACTCTCACTGTGATCTGTGATTATATGATGTCTATAAAAATGATAAAAGAAACCCTTAAAATGATTAAAAAAAACAACAAAGTATAAAGACCCGAAAACCAGTTTAACATAAAAAAAAAAGTCAAGCATGATGTCGAGATCTCAGAGATCTGTCAAAGTATAAAATCCATTAACCCAAAAAGAATTGTGTCATTTAGCAATTCGACATGTGTTTTCTATAATGTCCTTTTTTTTATTGTGTATAGAAAAAAAAGCCGCAACACAAAAAGACTATCCTCGAGGATCTGCTGGAATAGAAAAAAAGATTAATTATTGTGGACATCACCGGTAAAAAGCAACAGGTACACAAATATATGCCGTGACATTGGAAGGCATTTATGAACAAGTACAAAAATGATTAATTTTTTATTATTACTTTTTGTTTTTAATATAAAAAAATAATAGAAAAGTGGGAAATTTTTTATTATAAATTTTGGTAATCGTGAGTTACAGAAATTTGATGAACATTTTTTAAAAGGGATGTTTTTTTTTGTTCATATGAAGAAGGGTAGCTTTTACTTATGACATTATTTGTTTAGATTAAATTTATATATTGAGATTTATTTATGTAATATTTCGATATTAAATGGCTGACTATCTCGTTTATATCAATTACAGATTTTTCTGTTACCTTATTCACTTATTGTCATTTGAATAGGTGGGATAATAAATTTTATTCTGTGACACAAATTTGTTACGTAATACCTGTAATACCTAGATGGAATTAAGTATAACTTTCTTTTTAACAAAACCCATCAATAAAACTATTTTCTGATTACTCTACATTCTTTAGTCTAGCTAAGAGAGATATTTCTTCAGAGATAACGCCTATTTTAGTCGTAAGAATTTGAACTCTAAACACTATGGTCTTGAAAAACAATTCTGTTCACAAAATTGTGTTCCTTTCTTATACTCAATCTTTATTTAGTTAGCGCCGTTAACATATTATAGTCTTCAGTATACAGATTAATGCATGATCCTTTTAATATAAAAAATCAAAGCAAATACGATTGTTTAAGAACAGTGATATTCAAACATTCGCGGCATTTAAACCATTGTAGCGGATTGTAATTTCCATCCATCATATTCAGCATCCAATCTCTATAATTTTTGTGGAAATATAGAGTTAGAGAACTTTCACATTATTTAATTTTTCAACGGAAGCACTCAATACCTTCAATATATGAAGGCTTCGTCACTGTCTCACACATATAGTTCGTAACAAACGGTAGCAAATATCCAATTTCAATACCTTGTTACTGTTTATTGAGTTCAAATTTAAAACCAAAAATTCAGAATTTTACTTTTAACAAAAATGTTATTTTCAATGTGGAGTTGAAGGTATAATATTTAACAAAAATTGGAATTTGAGGGATATGTATTTTAACTAAGAAAATTCTGAAAAGATTTTCGAAATATATTTGGTTTCCATAAAATTATCTCACGGAACCATTAAAACTTTTCATATAATCCAAGGGTTCCGCGAATACATGTTTCAGAGCATTGGTTTAAAATATGAATTATTTCATTATTGCTAAAGTTAATTTAGGAGATAATTACTTGATTTATTTATCTTACAAATAGTTATTTTAAAATCTAAAATTATGAAAGTATATGAGAAATGAGAGTTAGTGGTCAAATTAAACATTATGTATATAGAAGAAACAAATCTAATTAAATTACCCAGAAATTTTTCATCTGTTTTTCGTTGAAAATTAACTCTTTTAATTAATTTAGTAAGTACTTAAATTCATTATTTTATTTTCAATCTGGGTTTAGTTTGGTTTCCAAATTATGAATACAAACTTTTGGACCCAATTTTACCATAAAATATTTTCAGTAACATGAAAAATGTCATTATACATTTTTTCAAAATGTTTTGGGCAGTTTCTGTACTTTTATTGGGTAATTCTATTCAGGTTAGAAATCTATATAAGTATTACATTAAAGATTGACTGTATCATTTCCAGAATTTGTTTCTAGAAAATGTGAGCGAAAATATAAATAAGCACATTTATCGGATTAATTTAATATAAATGGGTTTTCAAACGTCATATTTCCTCTGGTTTGATTAATCCTTGAAATTTTTTAGTTGTAGCTATAAGTGACCCCTGAATGTAAATATATTATTAACATAAATTTAATTAATTTTAAAACATTGTCACTTAAAGCATAAATTTTGAAATTGCAACACAATTTAATTTTTTTAGGTTGAAATATATGGGATAATTTGAAAATTATATAGGTAAAAAGTAATTTTTTATTTAATATATTTGCAATGATACTGCCAGACATGCTCAGGGCTAAAATTCAATTATTAGAGACTATGTTAATGTATTCAGTTTTTAAATAACTGCTATTGGCGGCCATGGTACCGGTATATCTCTACTATAAACTCTAATATTATTTATATATGTATAATATAAGGAACGAATTAAAATTATTATTATAGAGAATTTTTGTAGTTTTTAAGCATTACAAATTTATCTGGTGCTGAATTCAATTTCATTATTGTATCTGGTTTCCAATTTTCATTCTCTTTAATAAATTTTATATTTTGATCATGATGAACTGCATTATCGATAATAATTAGTTCGTTACTAATTTATTTGAAATATCAAAATCTGAGTTGAGGCCAAAAATTAATCTTAAAACTTATGACACTTAAAAATGGTCTTTGTCATAATTATTATATATTATTTTAAATTTAATAGAAATTATAATTTTTTTTAATATCTATATTAAAAAATTACAATTTTTATGTATTATATTTAAGTATTATATTTAATTTTCTCTTCAAATTTTTATGTATTTTTATGTATTTTCTTGGTGTGTGTTATATGAGTGGAAAATGTTGAGAAAATATAAATATAGAGAGAACATTTTGCTTATTTACTTATACATTTTCTTATTAACAAACACATTTACATTAATGTTTCCTAATACATACATGCAAATACATAAATATCTGTCAACCTCTTTAAATCTAGAATTAAGAACTAAAAAGAACCAACAACAAAAAGAAATAATATGTTTATATGTATTTGTTGATTTAGAAGAAAAAAAAGCAAAACATAAAAAACAACAACATAAAAATATATCTTGAAAAGAACAACGCCAACAAGAGTGTCACCTCCTTCGAATGTCAGAATCATATTTTTGTCGCATCTTTAAGATACGACGACAAATTATTACGTGGGCAGTTCAGTTCGTTTAGACTTGTCGTCTTGTGCGTTACACACAAAAAAAAAATCCATAATTTCACGATATTTTATTATAATTTTAAATTAATTTTTAATTTTTTTTGTTGTTTTTACATAGCTAATATCTAATTTTAATTAGTTTTGGTATGTGGTGGACATTGTGACATTTGATTTTTGAAATATACATAAAAAATATTAATTGTCAAATTTGATTAAATGAATTCAAAAAATTTTAAAACTATATACTTTTAATAAATGTGCCTTTAATTAAAATAAAATTAATGTAAATTAAATAATAAATAAATAAATAAATAAACAATTTTTTTTATAAAAATTTTAAGAATAATATTAAAAAAAATCTGATTATTGAAGGTATGTAAAAGATATTTTTAATTACAATTTTATAAATAATTTTAAATTTACACAGTGAAAATGAAATAAATATAAATACTTTTATTAGTAATTAATTATGATAATTCTAAATACTTTTTACAAGGGTATTTTTGTTTTTGAATAAATTAATTATTAGTTTTTAGCATTTTAATTATTAAAATAATAAAATATTTAATAATCGTGTGAAATTTTTTAGGTTAATTTGAATTTTTTAAAAATTATAATTATTCAAATTAATATTTTTAATGCGTAAAATTATTATAAATTTGTATTTTTCTTTTTAATTAATTTAAAGACAAAATTTATTATTTTTAATAATTTTCGTGTAATGTAAATTATTAATTAGTTGTTCGATTTTAATGTGTCACAAGTTAAAATATAAATTTTGATTAGTTTTCAATAGTAAATAATTGATGACATTTCAATTAATTTTTTAATTGACAAATAAATCATTTGAAGTTTTAAAAATTCATAAATTAAATTATTATGTAATTAATTAAATGCATGAATTTTACTAGAATTTTCTAGTATATTGATTCAATTTTGATTTTTCGATTTGAATTTGAATAATTTGTTATTTCTTCTTGTAAATTTAATTTGCAAGTAAGTTTTGGTTTTAAAATAATTTTCTAATTTATATTCGCTTTTTGTGACAATTCAATGTAGGAATTTAGTGACAATTCTATGAAAAACTAAGTTAGCCGAATCATTTAAATTCAATTAATTAGCTAATTATAAATATAAAATTATTAATTTTAATTATTACACTTAATATTGAATGATAGGTAGCACCAACTAGTAGGTTACTTATTAGGAGCATTATGAAAACAACAATAACTAGACCGACGTATTACATAATCAGCCATCATTATTTCCCTTTCGATTGTATGGATTTGCATTACTTAATTGATGTCACACAGTCAATTTTTAATTAGCCTATCAAAATCCATAGTTAACCATTTAGAAATTAACAAATCCATTCCATCTAAACGTAATTTACATTGAATGTGATTATTTCAATAAAATAGTATTTATTTAGTTATTTAGTAATATTATTTACATTAATTTCATATTTATACAATTACACTTTACTGACTATATTATAAAGTGAATTTTTGAATTTCAATAATTTCTAAATATCCTTTCCATTCTGTAAATATCCTTTTGACTTTATCTGACGTAAATTTTCCAAAGAAATCTTCGAATAGATTTTGCAAACTTCTCTTGAAATTTTATTCGAAGGCAGGATACATCATAACGAAACGGATCGAAATGGGTTGTATATTACTTATTAGATAATGATAAATTTTTGGTTTAACGAGGGTATAAAATTGCATCATATTTGACATTCCTTTAGATATGACGTTATTCTATTGTAAGATCTATAAATATATTTGATAAATTTCTACTATTTAGAAATTAAAAATCGTATAAACCAAAATAAATTTAACTTAATATGTCAACAATTTCGGTGGTAATTGCCAAAATATATTGTGGTAAAAATGGTGAACAATGGTTTTTTTCGTCCAAGGCTATTTTATAACCCTGACAATTAAGAAATTTGGTTAAAAAAGGTTTAATTTAATTATTCATAAATATTGAAAGTGATTTGTAATAGACATCTTGCAAAAATGAATTGTTATTTAATTTTTTCGGGGATAATTCGGAAATTAAACTAAAATTTGATTAAATTATTTCTAAATTTCTCAAACATTTTTTTAATTTGTTCATAATCACTTACGAAAAAGATTTACAGACTAATTGCTGAATTTTATGATTCTGAATGATGAAATTCCGTATGACGTTTTCAGCTTTTTTCTTTCAGATTTTTTTTAATTTAAATGCAATTTCATTATAAATACAATAATGTCCTTAATCCTTATCAAATAACTTATTGCTATTCTACAGTATGTAATAATAAATTTTTGAGTTCGCAATAATTTCAAGAATCAAATGCTACTTGATTATACAACAGTCTCATCGGTAAGATCATTACCAAGCCGAAAAATATATGATTATACAACAAGTAATTTGACCAAAGCTTCCTCACAAAAAAATTGCTTTTAACTTCGTTGTCTTTAAGAAACAATTCTATTATTAATATTAGGGTTTTGTTGCCGGTCTGTTGGGAAATCTTCAAATTATTGAAGTTAGTAAATTTTTAAATGTTTCAGAAATAGTCACAGAAATTCAAAAAATTGCTCATCTGTTCAAAGGAGTATTTTTAATGAAATTGATCATTATATAGTAAATATACCATTAATGATGATCTTAAGACGTATTAAAAATGAATAATAAACGTAGATAAAAATAGCCAAGTTTCTGTCTCGTACAATTAGTTATCCTAATGATTTCTCTAAGTTTTCAACATTATATCCTTCTTCATATATATTCAGTGAATTAAATCACATTTTATAATTATATATTATTATTAAATTCAAATTGAAAATCTTTAAAGTAAAAATCATATTTTTTTATATGAATTCCTTGATTTCTAAATCATCATTAGACCAATTTTTAATGAGTTCGAAAGATAATTTCGGTAACATACGCATTATTATTATTATTATTGTTATATATGTTTGATGATTATTATGACCTATGTGTACACATTTACTCTGCTTTAAGGCAAAAATATCAACTATATCTGAAAATAATTTAACCTTGTGGATACCACAAAAAAAGTGTATAAAGATTGATAGATTTTATAATATCAAATTTTGAAGTTATACGATTATAATAGAAAGATTGACTGACTATGAATCTATATTTTTGTGAAATGAAATTTATGTTACTTATTTTTTATACATTAACTATTTATATTGTAAATGGTTATACAAAAAAAAAGTGTATATAAAAGAAGGTCATCGTTATAATAAATAGAGAGATAGCCAAAGTCAGAAGACATCAAGCAGTTTTATATTCCAATTTCAATTTTTCATTTTGTCCGCTTGTTTCATTTTGTATTCTGTTTTTCATATTCGTGATGAGCAAACAATTTCGTCAATCAATCAAAAAAAAAAAAACAGGCATGTAAAAATATATAGAAATGCTTTTAATTTAACGGAAAATTAAAATATAATTTACAAAAAAAATAAAATATAATAAAAATGTAATGAAGAGAAGTGAAAAATGTGGAAAACTTAACTATGGTATCAATAATGTGTGTAATGTCAACTTGAAGCATTAAATTAGTTTTTTTTATATATTTATAGATTTTAAACAAACCGAATCATTCATGGCGGCTTAAAATGTTTTCATAAACAATTCGATTAAAGATATACAAAAATTTAATCACGTATAGGAATTTAAATTACAAATATGTAATAAGTTAAATAATATAATTAAAAATATAAATAAATCTTTTCATATTTAATTAGTATCCCTTTTTAAAAAATGTTGTCTTTGTGGTACATTATATGCGATAATTTTCCATTTTTTAACATTCTAATCAAAATTTTGTAACCAATTTCTAATTATCTGAAGCTAAATACTCGACCAATGGAGTAAAAGAAATGAGCGAAAAACTTTATTTTTGCAAGACATAACAAGCAGCAATTCATAACGTAGTATGTGATATTTCCAAGTTTTACAAGAAACATGAAAAACTAAATTTTAAAAATGTGTTGGGAGTTGTGAAACAAATTTTGGTTTAAAATATTTGGATCTGGAAAGTTTAAAATACTAAAAATCAAAATTAAATTGTAAATAAATTTAATTTAATACATTTATCTGAAGACATACAAGGTCGTGCTTCAAGAATTTATACAGTAACGTGGTACTATATATAAAATTTGTACATAGGACGTACTCAAAACAATTTTTTGGTATTGAAACTAAAGTTACGAGTTACAAGTTTAATTTTGGCATGTTTTTAATGAACTTTGCAATTATTGTAGCTTAAAAACTTTGGACTTACGAGGTTATGAATTGTTGCCTTCAATATAAGACAAATATCCAAATGCCAGAAAGAGTTTTACGATAACTTTATAGTGCTTTTCAGAAGACGTACTCAATGAGACCGTAAACGTATCGCAAACACTGGGCGAAAAATCGGATTTTTTTTACAAGATATTCGCGCTCTTGCTGAAACGAAGAATTTTACAATTAAATTTTTTGTTTTATCGGTCAATTTTTATTGGATTATCGTAAATTTTTCAAATTACATTTACAAATAAATAATAATTAAATCAAAACTTTTTAATATTCTATGACCTTTATTTGGTCTATAGTTGCATGAATTCCTTAACCCGTGACTTCATTTGCTATTAAAAATATTAAATGTGACAATATTTTTAAGACTTAATAAAACTAAATATTTCAAATTATAACTTTTTATTAAATTTTTATAGTTTAATTTTATGATAATACATCAATAAATATGGAGACACAATAAAAAAATATAATTTTAATTTATACCCAACATTTTTGTCTTTCCAAAAAATTTATTTAAAAAGCAATACTCAAAGTCAAAGTCTTTGTTAGAATTTTTATAGTTTTTAAATCTGTTTTTCATTTGAAAATCATCGCTTTCACAAACTCTATAGGCTTTCATTGTGTTGTGTCTATATATGAGAAGTTCGGCCCGCATCAGAACGACAGAGGACAGCATAAAAGTAACAACAAAAAAAGGTAGTGTGAAAACAGATATTTATGACCACTTATGGTCTCTGATCCTGTTTTATTAGACTAGATTGCCGCTTGCTATTTAATGTATTTCCAAACTTTATCTTATTATTATATATTTTGTGTATTTATTATGGTCACGCAATCAGTTTTTTTTTTTAGATTTTCACATCAAACTATATGATAAAGGTGCGAAATTTACTCTTTTTTGTTGTGTGATACGTTTCTGAGCAATTCTGATAGAATTTTGAACTTACGAATCCAAGATTGTTATCATTAAAATATAAAAAATATTTATTAAAATGCAGTTTTTAAAATGAATTCATCGGAAAATGATTATAAATAAGTTTATATATGATTTTATAATGTCGGGCTTATGACTTTTTCCAATTAGTCTATGATTTTAGAATATCTGAATTAGGTTAAATTAGGTTAACTTCATAAAGTTCCAGTATTTCAACACCGTATTATATCCTTGCCGTGCGGATCGTTAGAGTGTATATGTAAACGCACATATTCTAAAATCTATGGACGACACATTTCTGAAAATTCAGATTTTCATTGATAAAAAGAAGTTGTGTTCTTCTTAAGTCGAGCCCAATTATAAACATTTTTATTTTTTTAAGCTAAATTTGGTACTTCGTAAGAACTCTCTCTCTACTATCACAGAAGTAAAACGAATGAAAATCAGCCGTAAATAGCTTGATAATCATTTGACTGATATTATTACAATTAATTAAATGTTCTAACAAAATAATTTTTATGTTTTTAATTTAAATTATCAGAATTTTAAAAACTCTTTTTTTTATATAAAATATTAATATATTAACAACAATTCTTTTTAAAATCCAAATTGCAGTAACTATCGGTCAATGTACCAGATTATCTTCAATGTCATGGGAAATAGGACAATTAAAAATAAAATATAATAAAAACCTTAAATGAAAAAAAATAATTTAGTTTTGCTCCTCACAATATTTTATGATGGGTGACTTTTGATGACAAAAATTTTTAAACAAACCGAAAATTAAAAGCAATTTAATTGCTAACAAAGAAAAACGTCGATTTTGTCTTTTTCTCTGAATTATTTTTTTTTATAACTTTTTTCGACAACACTATAAAAAAATGATCAAATTAATTTGAAATAAAAAAAAAAGTTCCCATCATAATACTATATGGTCTTTAGTCAGTGAACCACCCAGCACTGATTCATTATTTTTATATTTTTTGTCTCTAATTGTTTGTCAATTTATCAAATTGAAATCATAAATGCGTAATAAAATTACGTACATTTTAATTTTACTTCCACATTCCATAATAAAGTTTGACTGGTTTATAAAGATGAAAAAAATAACCACCAACAAAAAATTAGTGGATTTTTCTGAACAGGAAATATTAGTCTTTTAATTTGTGAACATATTGTTAAGTGCTTTTGTACTAACTCCACTAAATTCACTAGAAAATTAGTAAAAAGATTTTTTTTTATTTTTTATTATTAGTTTATAATAAGGTACAAAAAATAGTTTTTTTGTAGTAATAATTGGAATTATAAAAACAATATTGAAAATTCTTGACAATTTCTGTTATTTAGAATTACTATTAACTGCAGAATGTTTTCCTACAGTGCTGGGGAATTTAGAACTTATATAGACAGTGTTTCAACTTACTAAGGTTTTATGATCCGTATTAGCATTATATTTAATTCATTATTATCCTTTTTTATTTCTTGAATGACTTACAAATCCAGTGCCGCCGTCTTCAATGTCTCCAATAAATCAAATTAAAATTCAGTTCTTGATTCGTTTATCGAATTATTATTATAAATTAGTTGAAAATCTTCGTATGTAAATTTCATCAGTTGTGATAGATCCTGTGTACTATTTATTCTTCTAGCTGGGAGTTATAATTCATAGAAACTTCCTTAATGAATACCTGAAGTTAATTTAATATCCTGCTTGCTGGAAACCCACGTTTCGCTTATGACCAATGAATTGAATGTATTTTGATGAATAATTAGCTTAGCTTTATTTTAATTGATCCACCATTTATCAATTCAAATACAAGAACAGTCCAAACAGTTGAAATCCTATAAACTTTTGATGGTTGTTTCTTCATGCCGTGAAATTTTAACGGCTACTTATTTGCATGATTTTTGGTTATCTGAGATTTATTTTTACAACAAATTCCTTCCGAATTCCAGTTGAAGTTATAACCAGCTGAGCTTAAATTAAGAATTTAAATTAAGAATAATGAATTTCATAAGCTTTAAACATTTGTTTTATAGTTAAAGTGGCGAGTACACGAATCAAATTAGCGCATTAACACTCATACTCGTAAACCGTTCGTATAAAAATAAGATAGTTGTTTAGATCCACTTCATGGCATTTACAAAGTTTAAAGTTTCCATAATCCGTTTCTTGGCTAGATCGTTTATAGCTTTAAACAAACTAAAGTATTTTTTTTTTGGACAATAGATTAGCTTACATCATTCGATTCTTAATCCCGACAAAATATTCCAATAAATATTGAATTTTCAAGTAGTTATTTTTCAATTGTCTGCTAATGTTTTCCGGTGAAATAACAAAAGAAAATTTTCAATTTCTAAGTATTATTTGAACATCCTGTATTTTAGTAAATGATATTTCAATTTAAAAATTTCTACAATCAAAATGCCCCCTTGATTTATACAAGACAAAAAATGGAAAAAAAATAAAATTATTCAATGTCGTCAAATTTCCCTAAATAAAATTCCATTTTAGATAAATTCGTAAGTAAAATGTTTTTATGTTCGTTTTTTTTTTTTGTTTATTCATCAATCAATTTCTACTCAAAATATTTGATGAAAAATCTATGATACAGCAATTTCTATCATGCTATATAATATCTTAAAATAGCATAGCAAATATAAAATATTCTTATGCAATGTGGTGCTGCCAAAAAACAATTTTTTTGATGGGAAAAATTTGCCAAAAAAAATTTAAATTTATAACAAAATAATAAATTCAAATTTTTCATTTTCATTTATGTATTTTTTCATTTTTTCTATTTTCAGATTATCTTAATTCACTTAATAATCCAAAAAAAAACAAAAATATAAATAAAAAAAAATTCAATATGCGTTCGGAAAATTTTCCAATGATGAGTCCAGTCAGTGATTCTGATGGTAGTAGTATTAAAAGTATGGAACATATAATGTCACGATTTCAATCCCTTGATAATTTACATCATCATCATCAACATTCTAATATAATATCACCATCACAATTTATAATTCAACCACAACAACGACAACATCATAATCACCAGAACCAGCAACAGCAACATCAACAACATTCAATAAAATCAAAACGTTGGGGTTCACCACCAATTAATTTTGCTGGACAATTTATAAATCCAGCAACTGGTAAAAAACGTGTACAATGTAGTATATGTTTTAAAACGTTTTGTGATAAGGGTGCATTAAAAATTCATTTTTCTGCTGTACATTTACGAGAAATGCATAAATGTACAGTTAATGGTTGTAGTATGGTATTTAGCTCAAGGCGTTCACGTAATCGTCATAGTGCAAATCCAAATCCAAAATTACATTCATCACATATCCGACGAAAAATATCACCACATGATGGCCGTACATCACAACCATATCCAGCATTATTATTTCATCGCCAGCAACAACAATCACCTTCCAGTTTAATACCTTTAACAACATCAACAAATTCATCATCTGGTTTATATACATATGATCAATTATTATCAACAGCTAATTATTATCCAACACAATCATCATCATCATCAACAATATTTGATTTTAATTTATTGGGTAGTAATGGTATTTGTAATAGTAATAATAATTATCATAATCAACAATTATTATATAGAAATTTAAAAATTGATAATAATTGTCATACATCAGATATACAATCAATATCATCAGATAAATTTAATGATGATGATAATGATGATACAGAAAGTTATAGTGATGAATATAGTAAATCAAATATAAGTTGTTTATCAGATGATGATGAATATAGAATAGATTCAACAACAATATTATATTCAGATGATGAACATTATAATGATGATCAACCAATTGATTTTAGTATGAAGAAAAAATCATTTAATGATAATCATAATATAGAAAGTAAAAATATGATAAAATTGAATGAAATTAATAAAAAATGTAATAATAATAGTAATAATAAAAATATGATTTATAAAAATAATAATTTAACAAATTTTACGGTTGATTCATTATTAGGTAAAAAAGAAAATTCAATAGAAATGAAAATGAATGATGATCATCAAGAACTTTTAGATTTATCAAAAAATAAAACTACTATTACTAATGAAAGTCACGAATTTTCTGATGATGATTATGATGATGATAATAATGATGAAGAACAACATGAAAATATAAAAAGATCATTAATATTACCTGAATTATTTCTAAATAATAATAATAATAATAATAATGGAGCTATGTGGAATATTTTATCAGAATTTTATAAAACAATGCTTCTGAAGAATAGCATTAAAGAAGCTCAACAACAATATAGTGAAATGCAATCAAAAATAATATCAGTTTAATTTTTATATTTATTTATATACTCAATGCACAAATAGATATTAATAATTATGATTATAATATGAAAGAGAAAATATAAGTATTATTTTAATTTAATTATATATAATAAATATTAATAAAGTGGCCTTCAGATTTATGATGTCGATTCGAGAAATTTAGTAAAATCAAAGATTTTTGACAGCTATTTTCATATACATTTTTCAATTTGTCATATTTTTGACATAATTAGTCCAATTCTGGCGCTCAGAGTAATTGGGATAAATTTTTGACAAACTATAGTATATAATCTGTCAGAAATCTTTCCCATTACCAACTGGTTGTCAAAAAATACGAAATTTGCAATACAAGTTTGTTTGAATAAGTTTAATGAATTTATTAATTAAATAATAAAGAATTTAATAATATTAATGAACAAAATTCATTAATTTTCGAATGAGTGTGAAATTGTCAGAAATAAAGTATACATTCAAAGATGATAATAAATTTTACCCTGGAGATAATCTTGCTGCGCCCCGGAATCGATTTTAAATGTAAAGAAAGTTGAAACATATAATTTGACAGTAGTAAAAACGTCTTTTCTTTGTTCTGCAGAATAGTTAGTTCCATTTCAACTATTACGCTCTGTCGTATGGTTCAATGGTACTGCGGTGTGACGAGCGAGTATCTTCAGGGTTAAAGTTATTAAAATATTGACAAATTTCTCTAATCGACATGCATAATATTTATATGGTCCCAATTCCCAATTTATAGGTTTAGTGCAATAGGGTCTCAATTTATATAAAAACCTAAATGTAATTATAAAATTACAAAAAAGAACTGTTCAATAATTTTTGTGTCTGTCTTATCGAAAATACTAATAATTTTAAGTATATATAATTTTTTTTTTTTTAAATTTTATTAATGTACATTTTTTAATTATATTGTTAAATATTTTACACATAATTATATACTAACTAAATATTAAGTTTATTTCCTAAGCCATAATTGTATTATAATATTAATTTTAAAGTCAAAGTGTAATAAATTCGATAATTAAATTAAAAAATTTAAATTTTATATTCTTTATTATGGTAAATATTTGTAGGTGGAGCTTCCATTAAACAGCAAGAATACCAAATCTATTATTCCTATGATACCAAGTAAAAGTATACGTTACTTTACATATAGATATTCAATCTGTGTCACAATTTACATTTATATACTATAAAATATCCTTTTATATACAATGTTTTATGCAATTTTATACATTTCAATATTACAAATACATTGGAGCCACTTTTGCACAAGTGAATCCTGATGCATACAACATAATTTGTATATAAAATACATTCTGTAACATTTTATGTTAGGTAAAATTACAAAATATTGTAGATAGAAAATTTGTATAGACAAAACTTTTATAAATTTCTATTTATTTCCATTCAACAGCAAGAATATCAATTATTTTGGATTTATAACAAACACATAACAATATTTTTTAAATTCCTATGCATTTACAATTTGTTGAAGAACTTTAATAAGGATTTGATTAAGAGTAGAACTGATTGTATTTTGGTAACAAAAATTAATATAATTTAACCACCCTACTCATTTTACTCACAAATATTCAATGCTTTAGATCTCCTGAACCTATTTTTTGTCCCTACTTGCCATGATAACAAAGCCGTCTGAATATAATAAAATCGCTAAAAGAAAAGGTGAGTTTACTTGAAGTATGATAATAGGATAATTAATTAAAACTTCGAAAGGTAAAACAATTTAATGACCAAAATATTTAGTTATAAAATTTATTGGAATTCCATCGCTTAACAAATTATACAAATTAATAAATTTTTATTTACGAGTTCGACGGTGGAGATTCCAAAAAATGTAAATAGAAACCAACATTGAAATTTGACATACTACTAAGTTTTGTAATTCAGTAAATATCCATAAAGGCTCTACTTTTAGATAAACGAACATTCTCTCAGTTTAAAAGCGATCCATACACGCTTCCAAATTGAAAGTGAAGTTGCAGAAATGAAAACAAAACGTATGGAAGAATTTGGATTGGACGAAGAATTTTTTTAAAAAGATGAGAGTGAACGTTTCCAACTGATTTAGAATGGACAAAGTAACATATCGCGCGCTGTATTACTGGTAAAACCGTTTATTCAGAATCAAAATGCAACTATGACACATACTGTTACTACAAATAAATAATATTGTCTGCTTTCTGCTAGTCTTCGATTTTTTGCATCAAGTAAAAAAAAACAAATTAGTTTAATTTTGGTCAAGCTTCTTGACAAACAGTTGGTCACACCTTCAAAAATGCCGATACACGATCAAATCTGCATGACAACGCTTCCAACATGTGTTGGAAAACATGTTTAATCGTGTGTGGACTGGACCGGTTAAGAACCTTTGCCAATTGTTAAATATTATTACTTATAACCATTAAACATTTGAAACTAATCATCAGACATCAATGGCTCTTCGTCGTGGCAACAAGTTATAAATTTATTTGATCGAATTTTTTTAGCTACATCTACAGAATCGGTTTGCAATTTACTTCAACTATTTGCAAAAGTCCTCAGAGTTTTGTATCTATTACTCCTTTGTGGAAACGCTAATTTATTTGACCATCAATGTTACTTTTAATAATAATAATACTAATAATAATGGTCAACTAAAGAAAAATCTTCTAGAAATGTTTATAGTTTGAAAATTAATATTATTATTGTAAATGGTAAATTTAATTAGTCATGTTGTCCAACATTGATTTCTATGATATGACAATTATACTACAGCCTACAACAATAGAAAAGACTAAATGTCAGAAAATACTATTACTTATTATTAATATTCTTTTATGTATAACTGAAATATTCTATAATTTCAAACTATGCTGTCATTTATCATCAAATGCTCATATTTAAATTTTAAATTTTTGAATTAAAAATTCTATTACAAAATATTTTATACAGTTACAAAATAGATTAAACTTATATGGTCCACTTTGTATATAAATAAGATTTTTTGACAGTTCTAATAAAATGAAACCACTAAAGACTTCACACCATTTATAATCTAATTTACTACACGGAATAGAAGAATATTACAAAAATAAAAATAAAATTTTATAAAAGAAGAATTGTTGAAATGAACCCTCATTGAATTGTTTAAAGTGTCCCACTCAATATCAAATTCGTTTATATCAGAAGGATAATATGAAATGATTGTATTAAGAAGGAATCTGGGTAAAGGATATGTGAATTTAATGATGTATTAAATAAATATATATATAGTTTTTCCCCTAAAAAAATTTATGATCCTCTTTTGAATACAGTCAGTCCTTTTTTTTCGTGAATATGAAATTATTTTCAGTTTCTTTATTATGTAGAAATTATTTTATATTTTTCGACAGCTGATTTTTAACAATGAATAATTGAACTTTATTGTGTCAGAATTTGACACAAAATATCCCATTTTTCATAAATATGTATATATAAAAAATGTACTTCTTCTTTTTTTATTGTAATATAAATATTTAACAGAACCTTTACCATAAATTCGTTAACCTTCGAGAAAAGATAAATTCTATTATATAACAAAATGTTACTCTTTCTTTGAATAGAATGTCCTGAATCCTTGTATTGCATATTTAATCATATATTTTGTATTAAAGAAAGAGGTGAGCCTAATAATGGTAATATCACAGAAGAAAATATAATTTTAAAATAGATATTATAGTAATTGATTAGGGTGGTACAAATTTAGTTAGTTGGGTTTTATTTAGAAAATAGGATGTCAGTTAAACTGAATACGATGCCAGTTAAAGTTTAGAGTATAATTATGGTTTTAAATATTTTGAAATCTGATCCTTAAAACTCTTCTTCCAACAGTTTTACTCATTGAGCAGGTGGATCACTTTTGCGGAAGTCTTACATTATGTCCATTGAAAATGAGATTTAACTTATGTTTTCGCACATATTGTTATAAGAAATGCAACTTTAATCATTAAAGCAGCTAGTAATATCTTTTATTCCATAAGTATGTGACTACATGTTAACAGTTGTCTCATATTTCAGTCCTTTTTGTCCAGAATATATTCCTAATTATTAATATTTCGTTTATACGTCCAGTTGTAGCATTTAGATGATGACGTTAACTAGCTGATGAAAACTCATTACGAATATACAAAAAATGGCACCAAAAGATTTGTTGTTAAAGTATTCTAATCACTGCAGCTGTACGGATTATTGTTATTTCTTTTTTTCTAATTATACTTTACTTCCCAGAATCGCACTGTCGATAAATTAATACAACTGCCACATTTCTGAGGGTGTAATTATGTTATTGCCGAGGTGTTGTAAATACTGAAGTACTAATTAAAGTCTATATATCTCGACATATGTAACCTAACATCATAACTATTACTACTTACCACTACTATGGCCACTGTAAAGAATATATTTTCTATTCGGAATTTTTAACCCACCCTTGTAAACATGTGAATTTATTGAAAAAAAAAATATTATCTTCAATTTTATTTGGTTTACATTAAAAAAGGCAATGATATATCAAAAGTTTGAATAAATAAATTTTATCTTATAAATATTGTTCGGTTTTGCTCTTTTTTTTTTTATTATTTTGAGTGATGTTTATATGGTACTATATGTTTTTGGATCGCATACTTTATGTTGTATATATAATTTGTGTATGGTTTTTTTTTATTTATAAGTCATACAAAAGTCAAGCTTTGATGTCAGGTCAAAGGAATTTCTTTTATATATATAAAAAAAAACGAAGGGTGCCTCATAAACTGACACAATTGAGCATGGGTACTTGAAATTTGACAATATCTTAATTCTATTCATCTTCGATAAGGGAACAATTTTTTTTTTGTATTTATGTTGAATGATCTTTTGTTTGGAATTTTGATCCTGTAATGGTAATAATCAAATCCTTTTTTTCTTGTATGAGTGATGATGTTATTATTGTATCTTGACAATAATTTCAATTACTTATAAATAAAAAATTTCAATTTTATTTGTAATGTCCAATATTTTTGGTTTAGTGGTGGGTGGTGGAAATATTTTCAATTATATTTATCTAGTAAATTAAGAATTTTTATAAATACAAAATTTTCTTCTTTTTCTTTTTTTTTTTTTAATAGCCATTAAATTTAATAAAGTTTATTTATACAATTTGCGAAATTGTTTACCAAAAATTCAAATATAAAATGCAATTTTTAAAAACGATATTTTAGTTAATTTATTAATTTTATGAAAATAAAGTAAAATTATTGGCAAAAAACAACAACATAATTATTATTAATATAGAAGAATTTAATGTTTATGAAAATGAAGAGAAAATGTGTAAGGGAATTTAATAAATTTTATATACCAGAGTATAATTAATAATTTATAAATCAATATTTACTTTAATAATATTAATTACACCATTATTTGTACAAAATATTCAGTCGCTATGAGTCTATGATGGTATAATGTAATTTCATTAATTTTAATATATATATTAATATTTTTATATATACAGTAGCGGCCAAATAAAAGTTATTATCATTGATATTTTCTAAAATTATTTTAAATTTTATTAAATTGATAAATTCTATCGTAAATTGATTAACTATTTATTGGTTTGGTTTATTAATATGAGAAATTTTGTTGTCCGCCTATGATCTCTCAACAGTTAATATAGTTTCCCCAATCGTAATATCACAAAAGTGTACCCAGCTGATTTTCTGTCATCGATTTCAGATTCCTTAGGCGGAAGGTAATTGTATTTTCTTTAGTATTCTTATGAATAAAGAATTATTTTTATTTCATTTTCTTACCACTGGAGGGATCGTTCATTTCCCTGTAATGCTCATTGTGGTGGTAGGAAATATTGCGAAAAATCATCTTTACAGATTCCCAGTGAACAGTGTAAGTCATATATAACTCTTTATACATGTGTTATGTGTAAGGCTGACATGTAATGATGTCACATTATTTAATTAGAATTGGGAACGAAAAAATAAAATAAAAAAAGTCTTTTGGAGGATGCGTTACTATTCAAAAAAGTAATTTACGGTAAGACTTATTTTGTATTTGCAGAAGCATGGAAAGAAAACATGAGTATTGCATTATAATAAGACTGAAAAAAAAATTATGTTCTTCTTTTAACAGAATTCATCAAATAAAATAATCCAATTACGGCGACATCTATATTTCGGTGGAGAGAGCATGTGATTTAGCACCTAATTTTGACGAGTGTAAGTATTTCATAGATTTACTTTTCTATATCCATCAAATTATCAATGTTTCGGTCAGAACACGAACAGAATACGACAAATTCTTGTCACCGAATTTTCTGTTTCGAGAAGTTATTACAACTAATTTGTAATTATTGTAATTACATTTATTTTAAATAGTGCATCGTTCATTTTATAAAATTTGTATGTGATAATATTTATTTAGCCACTACGGTATCTATTTATGGTATCTATCTATACATATAAATTTTAGTTGCAATGTATTTTACCCATCAATATTTTTGTGTTGTTACCTTAGTAGCTGCGTACATTGCAACTGCATTTCTATTTGTTTATGTTTGCACTTGTTTTATTTATGTACATATTGCATATGGCGTGTGATAATTATACACGATTGATATATACAACAATTTTATATATCTATATATTTATGATGATGGCATTTGAATGCATGTCCTCCACAAAGTGGCTTGTTTACATATAAAATAATACCCTGTTGTAAAAATAACATATATAAGTCATTATATCACCCGCTAACACCCATTTGGGTGGTCTTAGAAATTATATCAGAATGATGGGCAGTACCTGGAGCAATACAGTACTTCCCATCTATATATTTACGAATTATTATTATGAAGCAGTTTAATTGTAATTATATTTTAAAATTGTTTGTATTATAATATCGTTTTTATTTTTTTGGGAATTTAATTAGTTAATTGTGAATATATTCATAGATATAATGTTAATTCAAAATGTATAAAATATTGACAAAATAATTTAAATTATATTGTTCCAGAAATTCGAAATCAAAGGGTTATCTTTTTGTTCCAATAATAATGGTTGGTTTGTTTGAGTGGGGAGTGGGGTGTTTAAATTTTAACCAGCACATTGTCCCATCTCACTGTCATTATCAATAAATTCAGAATAAACAGCTTTCCACAGATTTGTCATAAAGTAACATTCTAAAATACTAAAACAGTGTTCTATAGCGCATGGAGGAGCATTGGCATCCAACGATTCGTCTTCTTCTCCACAAACCCTACAAATAGATGCCTATATGTCAGTAATAATTCTGCTATATATTTCCTAAGTAATAGTTCTCTAAAATATTAGAAACATAAAATTATTTGGATTTGTATGAATTAAATAATAATAATTTAAATTATGAACTATGAATTTCGCTAGATATAGAAAATTAGTTTTGACTATCTGAATTTATTTGAGCCTATTTAAATAATGAATTTGCAAATAATTTTACTATAATTTCAAAGATTAAATGAATTTAATTGCATTAGTAGACATCCCATTCGCAAATATATATCTGAAGAGCTGAAGGATTCATTCTAACTTATTAGTACTTACCTTTTGGTATTTTTTTTTTATGTTAATGCAAATAGTCAGATACAAATGTAAATTAAAATATTTAGTACATTCTACATTCCATGAAAAATAAGTAAGCACACAGATCTGCTCTGATTGTGAGTTAAAATACTGATATATTTACTTTTAGGTTTTCGAAATAGATTTCGATTTTCCATCCAATATTAAAATTTAGTTAATGAAAATAAACTAAAGGCTCCTCAATCTCAATATTTAATAGGTGGATAAGGGATAATCTAAAAAAGATAGAACACGATCTAAATATGGCTTTATACAAATGTATATGAAACTTTATTTATAAACTATTAATTTGAATTGAAAGTCCACTTTTTTTAAGTTAAATTTCACCAAGAAATTCATTTCGATTAAATTTTGTTGAACATTTTAAACTGTGTGCTAACAAAATCTTTCCAATCAAGACAGTTGACAATATGATATCATCCTCTGATCTTCCCAGTAAATACTAAGTGATGAAGCACAAGCAGTGAATATTGATATATAAACTGGATACTAAATTGAGAAATATATAATTTTTAAATTGTTGAAAATAATCAGAAACTGCAAGAACATACATTAAAATTTCTGCAGATTGAAATTTTACAATTATACGAAATCTCGTAATTAGGACCACAATAAATACATTTATTAATGGCTTTTAAAGAATACTTCATCTATTCATATATACAATTATTTGTACTAATATAATTACATTTTACAATTTGATGTCCTACCGGTTCATTAAATTTGCTAAAATCTATTTATATTATATAAATTTACTTTGTTATTTATATTGAGATCAAAAATGTACAAAGTTTCTGACTTTTTGTGTACATCTATCTAACTAATAATTCGCATTTTCAAAATTCAATTGTAAATCTTTTGTAAAAAAAACATCAATTGCCATAATATACTAACCCTCAAAAGATTTAAGTATTTTTTTTTTATTTAGCTAATTAATTTGATGGGGAAGGGTTTTAAC
Source organism: Rhamphomyia laevipes (assembly GCA_963920725.1). Taxonomy (NCBI): domain Eukaryota; kingdom Metazoa; phylum Arthropoda; class Insecta; order Diptera; family Empididae; genus Rhamphomyia; species Rhamphomyia laevipes. The sequence continues at coordinate 4,922,459 of OY987256.1, read as the reverse complement.
CTGGTCATTCAAATCTGATGCAAGGGTCTATGTTTTTTTTATATGTAATGTAACGATATCCTTCTTTCTATATAAAGCTTTATTAATAGTATATACAGATTTAATGTAAACATTAACTTTATATTGAAATATTTACCCATTACTATTCCAATATGCATTTCGTTAATATAATAAAAAAAAAATCCAATTTTACTAAAGGATCTTTTATTTTTATTATATATATATATTTATCTTTCATGTAAAGTCCTTTAATAATATTGCACGCTATATATTTTATATATATTCGATTTTTTTTTAAAAAAAAAACAGAATTGAATTCAACTAATTTCATATTTTTTAGCGTATTCTCTGGGTTACGTTATCCAGCAAGTTCTTTTCACTTATAACAAAATAAAATTGTGAAAAATACTTCTAAAAATTACAAAAATTACAAAAAAAAAAAAAAAATAGAAAATATCCTTTACATAGTTAATATGGAATAAATGTAAGCAAAAGGACCTTTAATAACGTATGAGTTTTTTTTTTGCACAGTAATATTTTTGTATAAAATAAAACTTTCCGGGAATATATATAAAAAAAAGGATTCATTAAATAAATGTACAAGTCAAAAGGGAAGTTTTTTTGTTGATATTATTAAGAGGACTCTCTATAACCTTTACCTCTTTAATTTGAATATATAGTACAGTGGTCTACAGAAAAATCATTTTAGCTGATGGATTTAATAAAAAGAATTTATTTATGCTAATCTAACCTCTTAGATTTTTTGGTATATAATATTGTGAAATGTAATCACCGAGAAAATGATGTACAAAATAAAAAATATTTTGTACATTTTTAAAAATTGAATTTCATGGAAATATTAAACATTCTTTACGTGAATTTGTAACATTTTTTAAATAATCAGTAAAATAAATTCTAGAATTTTATTGATTTTTGATTTATCAATTATCAATTTGATTTATCAATTATTCGATTGATAAATTTTCCTTTTATTAATTCAAATAGAATTTTTCACGTTTAATAAATTTTCAATATATCATCTAGAAATGATAATTTAAATGCGGAAAATTTTAATTATAAAATACTAAATTATTTTGTAAATTTTTCATTATTGTTGACACATTTCGTTTTGTACAGAAAAAAAACGTGTATATATATTTAGAAAATATATAATGAAAATTCAGAAAATTTTGTTTACAAGTAATTAAAATGTGTTGTCCAAATAAACATTATAACCCGGATTGATACCTCGGAGTCTAAACATTTTTTTTAGGGGGATCGAAAAAATTATATAGAATTAGTTTTTATGATTCCGGATTATTTAAAAAAAATACTGTTTTATAAATTGTAAAAATAATTTACGAGGTAAATATAAAAAGTATTTCAAAAATAGTATTCAAGAGAATTTGACAATCTTGGAGATTTTGTTAAATAACTTGCTCCAAAATGATTTTTTTTAAAAAAAAAAAAAAGTTTTCATAAATTGCAATATTTACGTAATTCGTGAATAGCATCAAATACTATGCATAATTTTCTGAAATTTCTTCTAGCACTTTATAAATCTTTTAAAATAATTCTTAATTGTCATAGCAAAGAATATACTCTGCCAATTTCTTCCTCATCATAATCGCCAATCTCCCTGATTTCCTGCATTAGATAGATTCCACAGAAGAGTTAAGGAGCAATGAAAGACTTAGAGAAGCATATTCTAATTAATTAATTTGTTCAATTTGGAATTGTACATTCTAAACACACAATTGTCACACACAATTCGTCTAATCAACTAGTAACCTCCGATTAGTGGCTTCTCAGAATGATCTTACTCTATTTTGATTTTGCTTCTGTTACAAATATCTTTTGAATTATACTAAATAAATATATTTATATAGAAAAAATTACAGTCCGAAATTATTCAGAATAACCTCGTACATTGGAGCATGGTAGAGTACGTAACAGGAACAATGCTGCCGCCACTTGAATCTAATATACGATTCTCTAGTAAACAATATAGGAAGCAAAACACAGAATTCTGTTGTAAATTTACGCGTATTGACATTTTGTTTGTCAGACGTGTGGCGTCATAAAAATCTTATTAAATTATATTTTAGTATAAACCACAGCCAGCAACATCATCCTAATAATAAACTGGAAATTATAATGCACACATAAACCCATAAAAATTATGATTTTTCTATATATACAATAATGTAATTTTCTATTCCTCTTCTGCCCCCCAAAAATTCTTTTAGAATTAAATAATTTTTCTTTATTTATATAGTTATCGGGAAACACAAATTTTCTATTTTCATTAATAAAATGCAATCGAGACATTAATATTAGTTTTTTTTTTTTTTCATTTTTTTGAAAGGATGAAAACTAATGGATTAATGTAGAAATGCAGAAAGAAAAATCAGAGACAAATTGATTCTATTGACAGAAAAATTTGTCGGGTGTTAATTTTTCATATTTATTTTAATTGTTTTCCTCTTAAATTTGGGATATAGACAAATATTATTATAATGACAATTTTATGGATTTTTGGTTAGGGAAATTGGAAAAAGGCCACTGAACTAAATGTAATTTTCTGATTATAATTATTTTATGATTATTGAAAAATATTTTAAGCTTGTGCGCGCTTGACAGTCAATCAAAGCAACTATAACAACAATAATTATGATGTGACAAAAAAAAAATATAATTATTATAGCCGGAATCCGTCTATGCTACTTAATATTGAGTTAAAGAATGTGTCATTAATAAAAACATGAAATTAAATTATTTATGTGGCCATGTAAAAACCTATACAAAATTATCTTTCAAAAGAATATATGAACTTGAGGAAAAAAAATCAGTTAGACTTTTGTCATTAAAATAAAACTATGCAATCATGCGATTCAGTTTGGAGTGGTCAAAAATTTTGAAAACTTTTTATAGAAAATATATGTGAATTGTATATAGAAGATATTAGTTCCATAGTTTGTACAGAGAACATAGAAATCATACACAAGTAAAGTAAAGTTACGTAAGTTAAGTAGAGTTACGATGTTTAAATAATTATCAATTATAGATACTATATTGGTTGTGTGAAACAGGCTAAATATGATTGCCGATACATAATCATACATTACTTAATACAAGAGTTTGTATTCAGTAACTAATAGGGAAATAAGTTGATGGTTGTCAAAATAATAAAAACTAATTATTGGCTTATCGAGTGATACCCTAATCCTTAACTAAGTAACTAAGGAATACAAATTGTAAGCAAGTAATTTTTAGATATAAAAATTACTTTTTGGTATTTTAAAATGTATATTTTTACCAGTTACTAAGCTTAAACAAAGTAAATTTGACGTAGACTTTTTTAATATTTTATTTGCAGGTCGAAATTGTCTTTTCTATAATTAAAATATCGTTTTACAAATAAAATTAGTCTATTCATAAGTTAAAATTGACATCGGAGAGCCCAAAATTAGAAGTTAATTAAAAAAAATCGTATCGGTGAGCAATACCATGTCAGAATTCAGTACATAAATATTAATTTTAAATTTTAGACGGACCGACAAATCGAAATTATACAGAATGTTTTGTATATTATGCAGAATATGGAAAATCCTCTAACCTAAAGCTATTCGTTAAAAAATAGTAGTACCTAATCAAAAAAAAAAATGTATGATTATTTTAATGTTTGCCCCTTAAGTAAATTAATGTTTGTCACGTAAATTAAGGCTCAGATGTCCAAAATTATAAAAAGAGTGCTATAACAATATTAGAGTTAGACTGAAAATAATCAGCTTCAATTTAGACGTGACTTTGTATTTCAATTTTTGAATTGCATGAAAACTATAAGAAAAATGTGTCAATTTTTGGTTTTGTTTTTATAACTATCTTTTTTTGCTATAATTATCTAATGACCATCACAATGTAAACATAAATTTTTATATTACGACAATATTTCTTTAATTTTGTTTGATTTAAACTTTATCTATGCGATTTCCTGTTAATATAAAAATATTAAAGATTATAATAATAATTTTTAAAGAATTTCTAATTAACTATTATTTAATTATATATATTTAATAGATTTTCTAAAAAAGGGCATATACAAAAGTTAAATGCATGATTTTATTATAATAATTGTGATTATATTTCATAATTTTATTAATTTCATAAAATATTTACACAAATATAACGACAACAACATAAAATGAATCACAAACTATAATTTGAATTAATAATAAATAATTGAACCAATAATAATTAATAATTCATAACAATTGATATGATTTTTATTTTATATGTTCTTATTATGTACATCAGCATAAAAATACTTATGTTTAATAATAAATGGATACAGGGGTGTACCATGTATATTGGTTGCCCTTGTGGAATATTTTACTCTGCATACATCTGTAATACAAAATTTATATATACAATTTATTAACTGAGAAATAAGCAACCTCAACCAATTAATACTAAGTTATTTCAATTTGTAAAATATCATGGAACTAGAGTCTCCTTTTTTCAATTGAAAGTATTCGGTTGGCAACAGTTATGTCAGCGAATTTGAAAGCAACGCCATTGATGTTATAAAACATCAATTAATAGGTATGATAAGTTACGCAATGAAAAAGCAAACGAGAAAGCAAGAAACGGGGTAACGTACAACAGTATTTGGTAAGTACGTTAACCATTATCAATAGCCAAAAGGGTAGTAACGATGTGAATAAAAAAAAGTATACTCTTAGATGGTTTGAAAGCAGTACAGAAAAACAAATCATATTTTGCTTATGAATAAACCTACTGCTCTAGTGTACATCGGTATTGCTAATGGTCACAATTTGCTTAGGAAATACGCAGCAATATGCCGAGAATAGGGTTTACACAGATCTCTATCTGTAGGGGATGCGAACTTTTGGCAAAATTAAAACACTTTGAACATTATTTTATGATAAATCTTTGTGATGTGAACCAGTTAAAGTGAAGCCAGCGAATCTGTCATTTCCTATACTCTCTAGTTTTACTCCCTCCCTACACACAAACCAATCAACAAACCAATATTTAATAAACGTAAATTAAATCACCTCTATAATTCTGTCGCCCCATGTACCAGGCGCATATACTTCTCAAATATGGAAAGCACTGCTCCTGAATTATTATACCAGTACTCAAGGCCATTTTTAATCAGAAATCCTTTTATATATGTATATAATTTCTTAATACTGGGAATAATATTCGTGCATAATATATTTGAAACAATGTCATAAATATTGCAGTAAATTTTTGTGTTTTATGAAAAAAAGGGAACCCGAAAATGCTCAAAATATGAATGGTCAAATATAAAAATCTATGATTGGTAACTTGTCCCTAGGGTGTCGTAATCATTTCATATATTTATATACGATATTGGATGAACTATACAGGAATTTTTAAGTTATATTATATTCAGAATTTTCTGTTTCTTGTAATGTTTAGCCCGTTCACATCTCCCCACACAAAATAAGAATAACAAAGCTAAAAGTAAGGTGGACTGTGAGATATCTTTTAGCGGACTCTTTCTTATAGATATCTTAGAAGATAATAAATATGAGATATTAAAAATGGAATGGTTTGTTAGGCGTGATATATATTTCATTTTTTTTTTGTTCATTTGGTTTTGGTTTCTTTTATATATTTGGAATATTTGATTTAACCCCGTTCATTTTAATATATTCTTTGATTTAACCCCAAATAATATTTACTTGGGCCGAAGGGGTTTGTGCATATAAATGTATCAAATTATTTTGTTAGCTCGTTAAGGAAAGAAAAAAAAGTTATATATAAATTGAGACGTGCGGTTTCGTTTTATAAATGGGTAAATTATATTCTATTTTATATAAATATACCTAAAAATAGAATTATATTTTAGATTTAGAAAATTCGATATTTAAGTTATGAATAAAAATATATTTAGGCAAACTTAAATTTAAAGAAAAACACAATTTATTATAATAAAATAATACATCAAATTAAATTAAATTACAAATTTTAAATATAATCTTGAGATATTATTAAAAAATCACTAGTTTATTTGATACTATTCATATTATTTCTACCTATGGACCTCTACTCATCAGCCTGTCCTCGTCTATTTGTTTTTATGATCGACTTGCTTGATGTCTTTTCATTTTTGCTATTAGCTGCGGCTTTTAATTTATATATAGAAGTAGAAGTACCTAAATACCAAAGCCAATCTTATTTATTTCTTTACTTATTTCATTTTTCTTTCTATTTTATTCATTGACAAGATACCAGACACGAAAGCTCAGCTGTGAGACTAAACCTCTTCTTTCAAATAGGGTAATATTATTTTAATTCCAGACTTTATTTAGTAAACATTCAAATTAATAAGAACATTTCATTATTATAAAATTTGAGCTACAAATAGCATCACTAAATGATGTCGAATCATTTATAAGGGACTCAAGGCATTCTCTCCAATAATAAATTAATGTCCTTTTCAGATATATTGTATTAAAAATCATGAAATATTCTTGAATCTCTCTAAGTTTTATACTCCTTTCTTTATCCACATTTAAATGTGTACGTATACGTAATATCAGACAAAATAGTAAAGTTAATTTAATAATTAAATCATTAATTTCTTAATATTTAATATTTTAATTTTTCAAAATGATCCAAATTGAATTTTAATGAATTTTATAATTTAACCTAATAAAAATAATTCCAGAATTTTCGAATCTTTATTTTGGGGAATTTATATAACCCACAAATTCCAATAATTAGAGAGACGACATGTTCAAACTTTATATTCTTCATAATTTATTTATAATATGAAAATATTATAATCTTATATATTAAAGGGTTATACCAACAACCACAAATTATCTTTCCAAACTGATGGTTTATAATGTGTACATAGAAGTCAGGGTGCTGTGATTTTGTCATATCACATATAAATTCTATTTATAATTAAGTTTTCTGTATAGGGTGCCCAGGGTAGCTATTAAATAGTTGATCGAATGTAGACAACGATATTTGTGGTATAGTATTTTCCTAGATTCAGCTCCCATTTCGAATTACCGACAACCCTTTTCCAGTACGTTCCTAAAACAAAAATAGCATCATATTTCGGTTCATAGCTTTAGAATGAATCAATGGAAAAGTATGGTTTATATATCATTAAATTGGTAAATAAAAATCTCTTTAAGAATATACTACGTTGTTTGGAAACATGCCCGCAAAATTGAAATTTTGTCTTAGCTTCTGAATTTTTTTTCCTCGAATTTTTTTTACCTCGAACATAAAAAGTTACTCGCTTCCGCTTTTATCAATCTCTCTGTCCCGCTACCAATCTATAATGAAATATAAACTGTATTTCTCCATTGATACATTCTGAAGCTATGCAATCAAATATTATGATGCTTCTTTTTCTATAAATCGAACCTGAAAATGAGTTCTAACATGAAATGTGGCCGAGTGCGGTACCCATACATTTTTTTGCTTAGAATACTATACTACAAATTGTGTTGTGTACCATCGGTCAACTATTTACTGTCTACCCTGTATTATTAATATTAGATTTTAGTTTAACTAATGGAGATCTAAAGACCCTTTTTTATATAGAGTTCACAATTTTTAAGCTATTCAAATAGCTTGAGTCTTTATTTTTACCTCTGGACTTAATCAAAATATCTATTTATATATTTTTTTTTGAAATTTTAGCATTTAAATTATGTGATGTAAGCAAATATTTTAATAAATTAAAATCTGTCTCTAGAAAAAAACCATATTTAAATATACAATAAATAAATTACCAAAATATTTTCCTGGCTAAGTATATAGTTATAAAAGCTATGTAAATACCATTAGGGAGTTTTGTTTGTATCTAAACTCATAATAATAACTAACTATGTATATAAAAATAATTTTAGTCCTTATGGGTTATGGTAAAATTGTGTATTAATCTAAAGGAAAAATGAATTCATTTAATATTATATATACATATATAAAATAAACGAGTTGTCAGAAGAAAATTTTGTTACTGGATGGTTTACAAAGCATAAAATTCTCTAAACAGATTAATGAAGAAAAAAAGAAAGGATATTATCCATTATCAATTCAAAAGTTATATTTAAAATTACAGGATATTATATATTTTAGGTAAGTAAACAAAAATTTTATGTTACCATCTCGTCTGTACTGAATATATAACCTCAAAATGGACATTTTGAAATTTTGTTATTAAATTTCCGTCTATGAACTAAGAGGACTGAGAGGTAACCTTAAACGGAGCATAATAATAATAATATATAAATATTCATTTTCTTATATATATTTGATATGTACATAGCATTTTACACAAATTTGTTGTCAAGAAGTTGTTATGCTTCAAAAATGTCCATTTTTTTTACAGAAGCTATCATAGTTTTTAGTAATTTGTTCTTGTACGTTAAAGGGAAGGATTTACTTCCTTTTTTAATTAATATTTTATGCCATGTTATACACCAGAATTATTATACAAAAGTATATGATAAATTTTGGGTACAATGCTTTAATTATTTAATATAATGTATATCTAGATATAGTCTTATTGATATTTTACATAACTATTTTTGTTGTTTTCCTTCCAACCCAGAGCACAGACATCAAAAAAAGTTTTACCTATTTTTTTTTGGTGAAACCAAAACTTTTTTCATATTTTCGTGAATGACACTCAGAAAATATATAAAAAAAAAATCCTTTTTGGAATTTCATATCAACAAAATTGTTGTTTGGTTGAATGATACCAAAAAAATGTTACCAAAAAAAAAAAAAGGAAAAAATTACATTTGAGATAAGTCCTCATATTAAATGTTTGGATCAGTTCGTGGTGACCGCGAAATTGAGTTTTAATTTAAATTTTTATATATATTTTTATAATATTTTTTATATTTTTTTGGTATTTTCATATGAAATTGAAAAAATATAAAATTATTAAATAGAAACTTTTCACTATGAATTTATATAGAAAGTTTTCTGATATGGTTTCGCAACCACAAATGTTCAGCAAATGGCTTTGAATATACATACATTTTTGTTGGAAAAGTTTTTCTATCAAAAATATGCGAAAATTAATTTTTGTTTTTTTTAAATAGAAAATATTTTTGATTGTGGTAATATTTTCAAATTGTTTATATTTATATATATAGTTAAAAATTATATAACCAAAAAAATATATTTAGAAATATTTTTGACATTGCTTTAAAATAATTTCCGAATTTAGATTCGCGTTCGATAAATTTATATAGTAAATTAAATTTAGATAGGGAAAATTTAAATGTTTTAGTGAAACTAAAAATAGTCAGTGAAATTTTATTTGTTTTCAATTTTTTTTTTTAAAGAATACGAATTGATATTTGACAGCAGAGGGAAATAGTAACGTTCTTTTCGGAACTGTGAACCCTTGTGTAAATAGTAGCCTGTTAATTCAAGTTGTTAATATTTTATTTTTCTAATAATATTATATATTTTAACTGCTTGTATTAATCAGTTAGTGTTTAATCAATGGATAGTAAAATTGTGAGAAAGTACAAAAAATCAAGCTTAAGGATTAAATATTATATCGATCTTTATCTTTCCTTTTAACATAGACATACTAAAAATATCTATCCTAATGTTTGTTTTCGTTGATTGAAACAAATAATCAATCTCTTTCTGAGGTCTCCATTTACTTGGTAATATGAAGATGGATATTATCTCTAAGCATACAGTGAGAAACTAGAAAAAAAAAGTTAAATAGAATTTTAAACTATATCAAAGACTTAAGCTCTCACTGTGAAATTAGGCATTATTAAATTGTCAAGTTATACATTGGCCAACCAGATATTAAAACAAACCCTGCTAACTTAAACAAAACTCAACTTTAAGTTCGAAATGTTTTATTTGACTGAATAATTACAAAATCACTTACCATTTTTAGTAGGTACAAAATTATTAACAAAAATCATTTATTACAAAATTCTTAAGAAATTTTTCTTTATCATATCCAGGACGAAAATGAGAAAACAACCCCCCGTACAAAATTAATTCCATTATTTTGCCTTTGTTTTACTAACGAATTATTAAAAATTGTTTCAAGGTAAAATTTGGTCTAATTTTTTAATTACTTGTATGAAAACTCTTTGGTATTGTTCTTCCAATTCGTTAATTGCTCCACAGAGATGTAAAACTTTCTTAATTCTATTTCGCTGACATAACCCTTTAGGGAATTTTCTTTCAAACTCTATATAATAACAGAAAATTCTGTATATTAATTCCACCGTCGTCGTTGGTGTGCCTTTATTGTATTTGCATTTCTGTTAAATGAAAAATTAGCTTTTTCACATTATTTAAAATATCTATTTTTTTTTTTTTTTTATTTCATAAGATTAAAAGTAAAATTGCAATTCTTCAATCCATTTAAAAAATATAAAATAAAATCTTCTAAGGATCACATTTGAATTTTACTTGTAAATATATAAATAATTCCCTAAACGAAATCTATATATTTTTTTTCTAAAAGGGGTGAATTAGTATCGTTGTACAACACTCTTATTACGAATCTGAATAAAAAACAAATTAACATAGGGCCAGCACAAAACTCGGAGCTTGCTGAAAGAAAACACAGTAAAAAATATTCAGATTTCTAAAGGACATCAGAATTTTAAAGGAAAGTATTATATAATTCGGAAATTTTAACAACAGTACTCACACAAGCTACAAGTCCTATATAGATCACGAAATAAAGCTAGATTGGGTCATAATTTCATTCAAATTGGATAACATTTACCTACTAATATAATGTCGTCAATTTTTGGAATCTAAATCTTCAATTTTAGTAATTTACATCTTCGGAAACATAAAGAAAAATTTGATTTTAACAATTTTCATATTTTTTCAATCGATATTTCCATTACAAAATACATCGTAAAAATACATGAAATATTAAATATGTATTTGAGTTCTTGTATTTTTACATTTTGGTATATTTGTGTGTGTATGTGTAAATGTCTATTAACGAAAAAGACTTTTACAAATTGATATTAGGTCGGGACTTTTTGGTAAGTTATTTATGTTCGCCCGGGGATAGAAACATGTCACAATAAGGAAATGGGCTGATTATTTATGTGACGCAATTTTCTATATTGGGATTTTGGGGTTTTAGGTAAATCAAGTGTTTCCTTTTGATTCACTGCCAAATGTGTTTTTTTTAATATGTAGTTACTTTTATTATATTCAATATTATATTATTATTATTTTTTTATTTTATAGCATGAAAAAAAGGGTAAATATAGTTTTTTTTTAGGGTTGGTGGAAATTTTCAAGTTATGTTTAACAAATTTTATACATAAATGTGACATTTTAAATGGCTTTGTTTTTCACTTAACAGAAGTAAAATATATAGACAAAAAAAAGGGTATAAAAATATTACCAAAGATTTAATTGAAACGACAATAAACATTTAAATATAAATGAAAATATGTAATTAAATGTAATTTATTTTATAGTTTCATAAATATGTACATATGTAAATAAAATTAGGTCATTTTGTATTAGAAAAATAATTATATTAATATTGATAATAATGAACTTATTAACATAATTTCATTACAAACAGAATTTGTATGGGCAAACTGTGAAATAAATGAAGTTATGACCATTCTCTTCATATTTATGATTCAGTTTGGTTAGAGGATTTTAATCATTATATTGAAATTATGTTGCTAAATGGAATTTTTAACTGAAACTTACGATATATGGTAATGTGGATAGTTATATAAAAGATGTGTAATAGAATTTGTAAAAGGACGATTTACATTTAGTTTGAAATTTACTGGATAACGATTTCTTACAGAATAATGTATTGGTTTCAGTTGCGGTTGGATCCGTTGTACCCCTAGTCGAAGGATAATTATGCCTTCAAAACATCGACCTATCCAACTTCTGTTATGAATTAACAGATTTGTTCTAAAATATAAATTTCATGTGTTTCAATCCTCTACAACGCAAAGGCTACAATGATTTGGGTATTTGAAGCCCAACAGATGGTGATCTATGTCAACAAAACGTAAATCTCACTACGTATTTCTTAAGTAGAATGTAGAATGTAGCTATATCCGTATACATTCGAGCCATTGGTTTGTTCATAAGTTTGTGAACAGCTTTAGATTATTCATGAAGAACATTTGGACAAGACATAATCTTCTATTTTACAAGTTCAAAATAAATCAAATTTTATATGTTTTTGATTTTTTTTTCGAACATTAGTAGTTAAGTCTTCCTAAATTCAAAAAATGTTTCATATCTATCTCTCTATAGTATGTACGAATTGTCCCTCTATTTCAAATGTACCAATTTTCCTTCGCAAAATCAATTTTCTTTGCAATTGAAGCTTTTCAAAATAATTTTGGCATTACTGTCAAACAAATTCTCTGAAATTATCCAAAAAGGTGAACTATTTTTTGATAGGATTGTAATTTACTGATAACCTGTTTCAACTGCTGGTATACAGAATACACTGTTTAGTCTTTAGTGCAATGATTTCTGGTCGTTACTGAGAATATTTTAATTATGTGAATATAGTAAAATATTGCTAAAATATCACTGTCATAAAGATATTACATCTATAATATATTGAAGGTTCCTATATAACACATAATAATTCAGGTTTTCTACTTTATTTTCCATAGAAAAAAAAGATTTTTTCCATGATAATATTAATTTTAAGTGCATAATTGTATAGATCTTAAAAAATATAAAATATTTTCTGTATATATTTTGTCCTCCTTATAAAATTGTACCTATCAAATTATGTTTTAAAGAAAATTACTGGCACTTTTTGTAGGCGACTTATATTATATAGTTGCCTATAAATTGGATTAATATTCTTTATATAAAATCGATTCAATATTCAAGAGTTCTGGAAAAAGACAACTTAGTTGTTGTGATTATTTTGAGGATCACAATATCAACAGCAACAACAACAACAGAAAACGCTTACACACTATTAAATGTGCGCATTTTGCCAGTGGACGGGATTTATTCGTGATTTTAGATCACGTTTCTGGGTGTGATCAAAACTATTTTATTGGCATATTTATGTACTGAATTTTTACTGTATAAGTCTGCAAAATTAAATTTAAGTATAGGCGCACATCATAGATAGCGGCTAAACTTATATTTTTTTTACTATATGGGATATTAATTTTTGTATATAAAATTCTGTTTTATATGAGATGATGATGCATGCATCCATATTGCCTTCACTATGGTTTCTTGATTTTTAGTTTATTATGTGGATCATAATATTTTATATGAAATAATTTCTATATATAAAATTTAATTATAAATGGACAGGTATTTTTTGCAAATTTAGTATAAAAAGATAATTTTTATTGTCAGAATATAAATATGTAATTACTTATTATTTTTTACTTACAGTTTATTTATAAAAACTATATTTAATTTGTAAAAGCATTAATCAAAATATTTTTGATTATGTTTCTTTTTTTTACAAATATTTTAAGCTTCCGCTATATTTTCGGACAGAATTATGTAATTTTAGAACTGTTAACCCGGAAGATTATGATTTAATTTTTATACTTACCTTTAAAGATCATCGGATTTAAGATAGTAAGTATATTGAGAGCACGATTCAAATATTCAGTTCTGATTCATTAAATCATTTGCCAAATTGTACGCTTACAAAGCTTAGTATAGTAATAGAAATATTCCTAAACATTTTTTCAGTAAGGAATTTCAAGTAATTGATTCACATTAAATGATTAAACCATTTCAATCTACGTACCGGAACAGTAGCTTAGTAATAGTTGCAGTATAAAAGTAATAGTAACAGTTGCAGTATAACAGAAACAGAAACAGTATAACAATAAGAGTTACAGAAAAACAGAAACAGTATAACAATAAGATTAACAATAACAATATAAAATTAACAATATAACAGTGACAGCATAAAGCTGTACACAATACAAAGCTGTTGTGGAATAATCCCAATACTAGCCAATCGAAAAGCATTCTAAATATGACCAAACACATGCTCATACTGTACACAGGAATAGTTACAGGGTATTTAATATTACGTAAACATGCCGTGCGACTAAGACTGACAACGGAAACCGCTTGTAGAGGCTGTGCTGATCCTTCTCTGTGTAATAAAAAATAAAAAAATTTCGGTTTTTATTTTGCAGGAGATTTAATAGATGTAAGCAAGGAGGAAGGATATGTCTACTAATCTGATAAACTTTATTAAAGAAGTTGAATGGAACAATTCGTGATGAATATGGTTAACGTTTCGTGAGGGGTACAACCGACCGTATGGTCTATGTATGAGGTTTGGCCCCTTCTATGCATGCCCCCTTTCAAACTAACCAACCAACCAACAGCTTAATGGTAACATTAACAGTAACGTAAAAGTTAGTGTTGAACAGGAAAGGTATAAATCCATTTTCATCAATAATCTAAAACTAATATTGTGTCACAAGATAATATAGATGATTCAAATTCACTTAAACATTATATAATTAATATTAATATATAGTATTAGTCTAAAGACCACAGTGCCACATTGATATTATATTTATACAAGTACCATTCAATGATTTGCATCTAATTGAACAAAAATCAATTAACTTAATCCAAAATTGACCAATTAATTATATATTCGGTCAAATGCTTATTCGGCTCATTATTCGGAAACTGATGTAAAGAATACCATAAATATTCATTAAAGCTTATGTGTTTCTTATCCCAATAAATTGATCAAGATATTCTGGAGTCTGGAGATAAGAAACACTTTAAGATATGTTTTCAGATTTCTCAGATTGATCTGAGCGGGGAGATAAGAAATACCAATTTAAATAAAATATTTATTAGGTATCTGTCTTCAATTAAAATTATTTTAGGCATAATAAAATTGTACTCCAATTTTTGACAAATCAACAATTTTATTTTATTTTAAAACATTTTTTTTCTTCAAAATATTGAAAATATTAGGTCTATTTAAATTGATACTAAATTCATTATCAATTTAAAAAATCCTCGTATTTTTTATTCTATATTTAAATCTGATTTAAATTAAAATACTTTAATTACTTTAATTTAAATCGGTTCCTTTAGCAAACCCCGGAATGATTTTAAAACATACCAACAATTATTTTTTGTCCTTCCTAAGAACGTAATATTTATAACTAACGAATCTCATAATATAAATTTATAAATATACTAAAAGTTCCAGCATATCAATGTGAAAAGACCACCTAAACAGATGCCCAATCGGTTGAAGATTTATGTATCCATTGGTGACAACAAATTAATTCAATTTGTGGTGGATAAAGTTTTAATATGGATGGATATAAGTAAATTTTATGAATGGCAAACGTATAGGATGGCAAGCATGTTCTACTGTCTTCTGTTATCTTAATATTGTCATTGTCACAACTAACAAAGAGCAACGCTAATGGATTACATGATTTTCGCATTATCTCTTTGTTAAATTGAATACGATCTTATACGTTATCTTCGCAAGCAAATAAAAAAAACAAAAAAATTATACATTCAATGCATTTACAATCGTTGGTGGAGTGAAGTTTAACGGTTGCAATTCGCGCTAGTTTTTTTTTTTTATTTTTTCTGCAACACTTTTCAATTGCGGCGCACATAATATAAAGATGAACTTGATAAGACACCATAGTTAAGCAAAATACTTTAAGGATATTGTATATACCAATAAGTATAAATCTATATACGTAAAACATGGTAAATAATTATATACTAAATATTCGTAATCGTATCTTTATTCATTTTATCACTTTTAGCCATTACACTAGCAACAATAATTTTTTGAAAGTATATATACAAAAATTTGCAATTCTATATATGTAAACGGAATTACCCTTTTTTAGTATGTTTTGAGAAATTTTTTGAAAAAATATCCTTATAATTTTGATTTTGTGGCAAGTCGTCAGAGTTTTTCTTTAGTTGAACTCTAAGGTTGGAATCCATATAAAAATTGTTTCCCAGACATTTGTTTCCGAATAAATGTTCCCCGAGACAAATTTTTCCAGATATTTGTCGCCCAGTGAAATGGTTTTGCGGACAAATTTTGTTTTCCGGACATAAATTTAGTTATAATTGTTTTCCGGACATAATTTTATAATTAAAACTTAATATTGGAAATATGTTCACTTACTGTGCAGTACAATTGTCATCGGAACACCTGTCGCTTTTGGAACAGTTGTTGTCCGACACTTGTCGCTAGGAAAAATTGTTGTCATGCTACTTCTGAGCGCTAAGTTTTTTAAGGAACATTTGGTCCCAAAATAATTCGATTTATCATTTTTTTAATATTAATTGTGAATTTTAAGTGTGTCCATTACTAACAAATCTTCGATATCCTTGTTAGTTTTGTTCCTTTTGGATCGATCTGAAATTGTTGTTTTAATATTATTATACTATGATACAAATTTGATTTTAACAAATCCCTGCTTTTATAGAGTTCTATAAAGTTCTTGAAATAATTATTCCTTAGGAAATGCACAACAAGACAGAAAATCGTGAAATAATAGGTAATACTTTGTTAAGAAAATTATTCTCGAAATTTTATAGAAATGTACCTTCTTAAAGTGCTTGCATTTCTTGGACTGGTCATAAATTATTCTTGGATTAGTCTTCAATTAAACTTAAATCCTAATTCATAAGATAAATTTTCATACAATTTAGTATTTTATACTTAGATTAGTAAGTCACTTCAAAAATGTACAAATAGTATAAAATGTCAGTACAACACTTGAGAAATAAGTAAGCCTTGTCCCAAGTTTTGCTATTATATTGACAATTTTTGGATTTCTTCTAAATTCTAATACTTACGCCAGGTATTTTTATTGGTTCAATTCGCTTTAAAATAAATTTTCTATTAATAAAAGATAATTAAATATTAAAATGTAAAAATCTAAACTTAATTAGAACATATCCATTTTTAAAACTACACAATTTTGATAGACATTTTGATATTTAACAGTCGTAGCTCGTAGGTGTCTAAATTTTCACTAAAAAATCAAAAGTGTTTTTAGAATGAAGTCTTTAATATTGTTAAAATTCATAAAACCAAAAAAAAAAAAAAATGAAACTAATTAAAAACTTCTATAATAAATTAATGTACATACAAAAAGTCAATTCACCTAAAAAAATCAAGAAAAATGGTTAATTTTTTATTAGATTTTAATTTCCCAAAAAAAAAAAAATGAAATATGTAAATTAAATGTAGAAGGGAATGAAGATAATAGATGGCACAATTTTTAATGTTGTTGTTGACATATTACATCACCAACAACGATGACGGAAACATATTTACTACACTATGTAAATTGACGTTGAGATTTTGATTGATTAAACTGACAAGGTTGTAGAATTTTGGTTTGGGGGTAAAAATATTCATTGACAAGGGTTGATTAAAATTTTTATTGGCCATATGGGGTTTGAATACAATATTACAAAATGTCTTTTATATTGTTTATGTGTACTGTAATTCGGTCAATATTTTTGTTTAAAAATTTTATAACTCGATTTTATGCAAATATCGCAAATTGAAATTTCAGAGTTTTTATCAGTTAATTCAAGATAAATTAAAAGTATAAATAACAAATTTTAAAGAAAATTCAATAAAATCAATAAATAAATTTTGAGAAATAAAAAAATACCTAATAAAATTTTATATGAGTGACTAGGAAAATGAAGAACTAGGAATTAGTACGTCAAACTACAAAGTTAATAAGAATTACTGTGAAGAAATTAGGGTGTATTTCTGAAGGGGCATAATCCATTATCCACTAAATGAATACCAGCATAATTTGGAAAAACTTCATCACCTTTATATAGAAACTGATTTACTAGACATCAAACAGCACTACACTATCTAAATATCTGGCTTTTATCAATAAAAGACCATTATAATGTCGAAAAATATATACTACATCGCTAAA
Organism: Rhamphomyia laevipes; assembly: GCA_963920725.1. Lineage (NCBI taxonomy): Eukaryota > Metazoa > Arthropoda > Insecta > Diptera > Empididae > Rhamphomyia > Rhamphomyia laevipes. The sequence goes on along the minus strand of OY987256.1, from coordinate 4,904,445 downwards.
TAAATTTGATATCAAACAGCAATAACTCTAAATATATGTTGGAATATAAACTTTCAAATTGGAAAGATCCTTACTCTACTCTAGGGGAATTCACTATAGACTATACCAAATAAGAGAGATGTACATTAATTGTTTATTCAGATGACATTATTATGAAAACATAATCTGTTTTAGAAAAAACGAGATGCTTAAAATATAATTGACATTGGCTTTACCTATAATCAAACTATTATAATTTAGAACTGCCGAGCTTCCAAACTGTTTACTAAATTATGGGCTGGTTAAAAATTATCTAAACAGATGTGAAAAGAAACAAACCCAAAAGGGATTTACTATATAGTGACAATTTCTATTCATTAGATAGTTTATTATAGGCAAAGCCAATGATATTTTAAGCATCTCTTGTGTAGCTTCGTGGCTAATAATTTGCAAATTTTAAATTTTTTGTTCTTAACAACATTTCATTTAATTCATTTAATATAAAAAAATTGTAAAATCAAATCTAATTTTAAATTTTAATTTGAAAAATACTTTTTTCTTATATATATTTTTGATATTTAGTAAGCAACATTATTTTTGTTTATTATGGTATTATGCAGCGTTGGGAGCGTAATATCTTGAACAAAAAAAAAAAAAAAACAATTTTAAAAAGTTCCAAATTGTGAAAGTCAGGAAAATTTTATTCAAGAATATTGATTGACGATTTCCATATGAAATGTGCGTGAATTGATTCAAATGTTATTAAATTTTATAATTGGTTCATCAGATATAAAAAAAAAAAGAAATCTGAAAATAAATTCTTTATAGTTTTTTTTTTTAGAGTATTATAGAATTTGATGTGATCTAAATGCGTAAATATTGAAAGCCACTATGGAAATGTCGACGTTGTGGGGAGCAAAAAGGTTATTAGCTTTTCATTTCAAATTCAAAAAAGCATTAGAAGAAATTCTTTGATCAAAAATTAAATTTAAGATTAATTCTATCAAAAATTTGGATTTTTGTTATATATACTTTTAATAAGAAATAATATTCTTTTATTGGCTTAATTAGTAGCGTAAGTATTGATAATTGTGTTCATGATGGTTTAAATTTAAATATTTTCAAATACATTTTATAAGGGTCGCAATTATTTATTTATTATACTCATTTGATTCTGTAGCCCGTGTAGACATTGACCTTTTTAACAACCTACTTTCATCGGACCCTACATCCTGTGCTATTTATTGTTTTCCAGTTACGAACTTCTGTAGCTGTTAGATGTGTTCAATATTATTTATCGATTTGTGACTTGGTCGACTCCTGTTAGATGTCGAGCACAAATTTCTTGGCTTTTACCAACAAATATTTATACAGTGAATTATAATTTTGATTAACTATCAATCCATACTATAAACACGAATTAAGTTTTGTAGTTGGAAGTTCAAACGTGGCGAGGAGACAGAAACGGATTTAAGTTTTTAAGGGTTTTAAGCTAAACATTTTGGAGCACAGATTTAAACTGGAATGATAGTGCCACCTTCACCGTGGCTTTTATAGCTATATATAAAATACACAGTTTTATACCTAACGAATTACAATAGTCAAACTTTGGTGGTATCAGCGCTGAAATACGTACATCATTGTTGTCGGAATGCAACTGTCACCGTAATTATAATATTTACTTCGATATCCATTTCTAAATTAATACTACAAATTTGAAATTTATTTTTTATTTATTTTTTATAATTAACTTGAAGCTCAGTAAAAAACATATGCAAACGGTGACGGTGTCACTGTAATTCTAGCTATAGAAATTCATAATTATAGTAATTAAAATAATTAAATTTAAATTGTTAGAAGCAATTTTTCTAACTATTATTTTATGAAATATTTAAGATCTATGCTACCACCAACAACAGATCTTTTCTATATTAGCTCTATTTAAATGTCAAATTATGTCTATGACTAAAAACTGATATTAAACAAAAAATGTCGCGATTCTGGTTCATACGAACAATTATAATAAAAATTAATCAAAATTTATGTTGTTTTGTTTGTAGTAAATCATATAATTTCATCATATAACATCCTTAATAAAAATTAAGATATCTCACCTCTTATGTTAAGCGAACATTTCTAAATTCCAATAAATAATTATTTAAAATTTTTATTTTTTTCTGTTTGTTTTTCATTCACAAATTATCTAATTGCGTTTCTAAAATTCTATCTTCATTACTTACCTCACACAATCATTACAAATTTTTAAAATATTATATCTTTGGTTAAAATTTCCAAATAATATACTTATTTATTTATAGGTTATTGCTGCCTATGCTTTCAATATTGTCGGCGGAAATAATCTAAAGGATTGGTCATAAAAACTGTTGGATAATATTCGGCAAAACGTTGCCTAAAGAAAGGGTTAAAAAAGTAACATCATTAAAAATGGTCACCATCATAAACAACAAAAATCTTAATCCCACGCATAAAAAGGTTTTATGTAAAAAGGCGACATGTTAAATAAATATAGGCTACTCGCTACTGTATTTATAGCCGCGTCGTCGGTAAATTAATGTATACTTTGTCATGTCTCTCCCTATTAGCATTCTACATAATGAAAAAAATTCGTAGAAAAATTCCTAGTTTATATTATGTAATAACATAAAAATAATAAAAAAAAAAAACTATTACCAAAATCTTTTAAAATGAATAGAATCGATGCATGTCCAGGACTCAACCAAATATTTATAGTTGACATTTGGCCTGGCAACATATTTTTGTATTTATTTATTGTAATATACTTTGAAAAATACCGAACTAATTGAAAATAATACAAAAAATTTGAAATATTTTATGATGTGCTAATTAGGGCTTCCCTAAATTATTTGTGATAGTTTTATGTGTAAATATACTTGTCAAAGCAAACAAAAAATTTGAAAAAAAAAGGCATTTAACAAAAATTCGGATGGCGGATGATCTTAATTTTTGTGATGTTATGATTATGGTCGAGATTTAAATGGCGGCATTTTAAATAAAAGATCCTTTTCTTGAATTTTGGATGGACAACATCTTATGAGGTATGTTAAAAAGAAGTGTTATGTTAAATAGATAAAGAAATAAATGACATTAAATACATAGAATCATTTTTTGATAGTTTATTGATAAGATAGTTTACCTCCTGCACTAAATCGTTAAATTAATATGCTTTTTATATAGCATTATGTATAAATAGTGGTATGCTTTGCTGCGATTCATTAGGCCAATTCCAGACCGATTCAATTCCAGACCGAAGCAGCGATGTGTCTCTAAATTCATTCAGCTTTAAATTTTAAATTAGTATACCAGTAATAAAAATGTGCAATATTTAATTGTGATTTTATGATTAGTAAAAAAACTAATGATTGAGATAACGCTAATGATTGAAGCAACAACAGTTTTTTCAGTATATAAAGAAACTTATCGTTCGGAATCCATATAAAATTATTAGGTCCAAATTGCACTCATATGCTCCTAAGTGGAGCGGACAAAGAACACAAAAATCTGTATAAATCAATCCAGTATAGCAATTATCTTGTGATTTCCTCATTAGGTTAAGGATACGACTGTATCATATTGAATATTTACAAAATTAAATAAATATCAGTCCTGTTTTTCATCAATTAATGGTTTTTCATGCTTTTTAACTTCTATAAATTCATATAAAATATACATTTTATACAAAGTTGAAAATTTTATTGCAGGTTTTTAAATTCAAAAATAAATTAAGGATCGTTCTGAAATGCAGGGTTTTTATATACGTTTTGTTAAATAGCTTAAGGGTTTACTTTGTCCTTCCAAGAACCCTCAAATCAAAATGAAATCTAAAAGATTTTGGCCTCCTAAGTCCTAATCCTTGGTACTTTATAACTTTTCTTATTACAAAGAAATTCAAAAGTCGCCGGATTAAACAATAACCCGGCAATTTAACGCACATTTTGAAAAATCTTTAAGATGGTTGGCTTTCTAACTGCAAGATCTTTTATTTGATATCAAATTAAAAAAATTGATAGTCTACTTAAATATCAAAAAATTCAACTTGCTGTTATTTGGGTACATAGCATTGTTCCCTTCTGATGCTGGGGCACAACATTATATACTCTGATGATATAAAAACTTTTTTATAGTGTTCGATAATTTATTTTTACTGTGCTGTATGCAGAATTCTGTACATGTATTTCAGGCATTAATTTGTTTGCTTTATTTTTCAAATTTCTGCATTATGGGATACAGTTCGAAAACATTTTATAGTCCAGTATTCTTTTGAAATATTTTTTTCTGTCATATGATTTTGGTTTTGAATTTTAATTTGAAGTGATTATATTTAAAAAAAAATCGGTCCAAATAATTATCACGCCTGATATGATGAAAACAATCTATTTGTGGTTCATCTCGTATATATGATTCACTAAAAACATTACAAAATAATCTTAATGCTTCTTGGAAGTCTTATTTTTCTTCTGTTACTAAATTATTTCTTCGAATTGAAAATAACAATTGTCCTTTATTTTGAACATTCTATTTTTGAAAAAAAAAATATGAAAGATGAAACTCAATTTTAAGTATTGTTTTGTATAAAAATTCATATTGCAGCCAGCACCCACAAGTATAGTTTCAGATTTCATAAATTGCTTATAATTCCATTACATGATTGCTATCTGTAGTCATTTGTTAATAAACAAGACTTCTTTTAATAGCACCCCAGCACACAATAAAATCCTTTTAACAAAAAAAAAAAAATTGATACAAACTTGTGTCATAGGAAATTGTCTGAGCTGAGCTTGTTATTCTACAAAAGAACACTTTCTTTGGAATTATACCGCGCACCGCACAATCTTATTTAATATAAATATATATAATAAAACAAAATCAAAAAAAATAAAATCGAGTTGCAATTTTTAAAATTATATTAACAGAAAGAAACCAGAAAATATATAAAAAAAAATTCACAGATGATTGCGCGACATCATTTCCTAATCGTGGTCGGATCTTTTGTCCATTGTAGATGATAATTTCGTGACATTTATTCAAAAAAGATTTTTAAACCATCAGAGTATATATGATGTTGTGCCACAGCATCAGAAGGAAACAATGCTATCGTATTCAGTAAATATATGACAGGCTATACAATTTATCAGACAAAACATGAATTCCGCGTTACGCTGCAAATTTATTTTTTCAATGCATTTCTTTTTTAGTTTAGCAGAAAAAAAAACTTGTTCTTTATTTAGCCATGTGTGCGGTATCATTTTTCAATTAATTATTTTAAGGTTTTTTGTTTTTTTGATTAAATGACCATAAATATTTTAGTGACATTTTTGAAAGATATGGAAACTTTTTTTTTATAGAATCTGGATATGGTGCAGATATATCTAAACATTAATTTAATCTGGAATCCAGTCAGAGATCGGTGCAATAAACAATGCAGCAATACTTTTGTTCGAAATAGTAACAATTAACAGAAAATTAATTATATGCTCATGCTTTCAAGTAGCAATAAAGGCGCTAACAAAGATATCCATTAAGTCAAAGGTAATGAAAGGAAAACCTAAATGCATTAGCCAATAGTAATGAATTCAAAATAATTTGGTCACCAGGTCAAAGTTTGATCGAAGGAAATAAAGTAGCAGATGAGATGGATAGATGCAAGGCAATTTAAAAGTTCGTGGAATCTTATTAAAGAGGTTACTCCTAGAAAACATCAAAATCATCGTGGTTAAATGCAGTACAAACGAAACAATCTTAGATGGATACAATTAAATAGTTTTGTTTACACAAAACCTTCTGCAGCACTGCACACATTATCTTGCGGAAATATGCTTCATGGTTAGGACTGACCAAAGTCTTGCATCTGCAGAAGTTGCGAAGAGGAGGAAGAATCCTTTGATCACCACCTCTGTCATTGTTCTGTAGTGCAATAAAGAAGATTATGACATTTAGGATACCGCTGCAAACGTAATCACGTTCATTAAAGATTGTGGGATGGATTGAGCCATCAACGTGGCCAGTACAAGGGGCTTATATGTGACTCAAGTCTCATATAAGTGATATAAAAATGCTTTAAAGACTTACATATTCGAAACATTTTACCCAAAAACACCATGAGCGGCGAACGTGTTAAGTGACGTCAGTTCAGATTGAACATGAACTAATTTTTATATAATATTTCCTTTCATTTTATAACTATAAGTTAATAACATATTTTTTTTAGTTTCGGTATTCAAAGGGTTAATAAATAATTTAAAAATAAGTATTATTTATAGCTTCTGATAGCGACACGTTTAGAAATAAATATTTACAAAAAAAATTGTCTTTTTTTATTTATTTTTTTGAAAAAAAAAAACGGAAGAATTTAGTATACGTCAAAAAAGCATGTGTATTCAATGTAAACAAACATTTTTTTTTTGTTGTTTAACAAATAAACAAACGTCAGCTAAACCCAATTGACGATTTTTGGGTTGACAATTAGAATTTCATCATAAAACATTAAATTAAAACTGAAAAATAAAATAAAAATAAAAGTTTTCCGTTCAATGTTTTGTCCGTTTTTCTGGGAGCATTTTTATTATGGTGGATGTTCAAAAATAATTCTGGTACGTATACATTATAATCTTTAAATTCTATTTATGTAAAATGCCATCTGGTTTTCTTTTACTATTTTAGAAAATTATTACAAAATAATAAACTTTATATTCGTGGATTACACGTGGCCTTTTTTATTTGTAATTACATTATATCAAATTTTCAAAAAAAAAATAGATTGGAGGTTTTTAAAATATATCTAAAATATAATAATCACTTATAAAGTTAGGCTATTAAATTAGATTCCTGTACGGTATTGTAGCTATGCTCTATAGCTACAATACACTTCGTGGGTTTGAAGTTTGAATATAATTTCAAATGATCTTTGTAGAAGCCCTGTCCAAGACGGTTACATCTCGAATGAGCCAGCGTATCACATTATTCATTATATGATAATATGATATAGTCAGTTTTCCCCGCCTTTGCATAAATTGATCGCAGCTAATCCAAGTAGGTATTGTGTTAGACTACAATTATGGTTGGACTAACCTACCGTGAGGTCGATAAATTTCGGGGTTAGTTAATTGATTAAGCTTTTCCTGTAGTGTAGACCGGTGGTAACAAAAAATACTAAATAGAAAGTATCATTTAAAATTAAAATTATTTCTTCTTTTCTATCACAAATCCTATAAAATCTTAATTAATACAAGGTTATATCAGTGAATTCAGTGAAAAAATAATTTCTTCGCTGATGAAGGAAAATGGAGCAATTTTCTTTAGAGAAAATTTCCTAGAACAAAGAATTGTAAATTTTATGGTTACACTCACCCTTATGTTCATAACAAATATCTAACGCTTAGTGCTGCACTGTATTCTGTATGTCTTAATATGAATCGCGTTTGGCTATGTCAATTTCCAAATACTGAGTCCAATTCTATGCTTGCATTTTTGTAAATACATTCATTCTTTTATCGTTTTTCTTAATTTTTATTTTTGCAGTATTAACGTTTAATGTAATATCCAATATAAATTATTGAAAAATAAAACTTAAAAGATTAAATATTTATATGTATTTCAAAAATTTCAAAAATCACCCCGCAAAAAGAATTGAATATATTTCTATTATTTTACCAAATGAAAATATATTACATATTTATATGATATATCTTTCAAATATAGAGGATTTCTAAAATTAGTTTAATGACGATATTATATGGATTATATGTAAATAATCAAGCATAACAATTTCATATAAGATTTTAAAATTATGCACTGAATGGTAGCGAATTCGCACAGATATTTGTAGTGCATATAAAATATTATTTTATGTTTTGGTTTTGGTCACGTATAACTACTATTTTTGTGACTTCAGAATGCACAATTTCATTTAAAAATAATAGAAAATATATATATATAAAAAAAATAATTTAATTAATATTAGTTTCCGGATGTTTGAATTATGTGGAAAAAATTTTATATTCTAAGAAAAAAAAACTATATATTTTTGATGTTTTTAGAAATCTGCGCAATAATTTCTGTACTGCTACTATAGCTACTTTTTTTGTTTTTTGAATACAAAAATAGATTAATTGTTTTAAATAGTTTTACACAATGCCATATTGAAGAGAATGAATTTATGTATTATAAACTTCATCTGTTAAGAATTAAAGTATTTATACTTAAAATTATATAGATTAAAAATTAAAAAAAAAAATGGAATTTGTACGAATTTCGGACAGAAGTCGTAAAAAAAATATAAATGATATTTCAAAAACTATTTATATGAATCATTAATTGGAAACCCTTTGTTTATTATCTTTAAAATGATGGATAAATTTATCCACGGATGTAATAATATTTTATATTGAGGTTATGCAATTTTTGAATGTTCAGTTTTTAAATTTTCCTGTACTACAACCCAGTGGTATTCAACCTTTCGGGGTTTTTGGAAGCCTACTAGCTGATGATATTATACAATGAATCCCATATTCAGAAAGTATAAAACAATTTTAAAAACACATTTTTTTAGTTAATATATGAGGCTATTTTTTATTACATATCATATTAAATTTTTTTTAATTATATTCATATTCTATATTTTTCATATTCTATATTTAGAGATAAATAAATCTTACACATATAAGTCATAACAAACGTTATCAGATGTCCAATTTCAATACTTTGTATGAGTTCATATTTAAAGCCAATCATTTATAATGTCACTTCAATCCTTCAATGTGGAGGCCAAATTATCTTAGGGATTTATTTTATAATTGAGAAAACTCAGACTTTTTTAAATATTGGTGTTCATATTTACTCGCGAAACCTTTAAAACTTTTTATGAAACGCAAGGTTTCCGTGGAAGATAGATTACAGAACACTTCTCTACCCTAACATGCATTGATTGTGTTAGGTTCTGTGTTGTTGCTATTGCTTAGTTTTTTAATAAATTTTATTTTGGATTTGTATGTAAAATGCCTTTGAGATGCATGTTTCTGGATATAATTTACTCAACCGTATCCTGTCATGAAAAATACTGAATATAATATCACACAAATGTATACCAGCTACAGGAGCTTATTGGGATATATGTGAATAAGGTAGGATTCATATTGACAGTGATTTTTAAGTAACTGCCCATTGGTGCATATTTTAAAGAAGCACTTGTTTGGTAAATTAAAGTTACTGGTATATAACTATTGGATAGATATAGTTATTTACAATTCACAGAGACAATAAGTAAATTATAAGAAATAGTTTTCAGTAACATAACGAAAGAGAGGAAATTAACTTAACAGAAGAAGTATTGTAAAAGAAGCGGAGTTAAATAAGTAAACTGCAGAAATTGCAAGCATGCATCAATTCAGTAAAAGGTGTGTTAATTGTTACAAAAATAATAAGATGAAATTAATAATGATATGCTATAGCTGTAATATCTATTACTAATATTCTTTTTCATCACTTTCGACCACGGTTTTTAGTTCAGATGGTACTATTTTATTTGTACTAAATTATAGTAATTTTCCAAACATACTCTTGAATATTTCCTTTTTTAATTGTAATTGTGTGGACTTATTGTATTAAATTTTGATTAGGCACCATACAAATACAAATTATTAAAAATTTATTTATATACAATTCTGATATTGTCTCAATCCGCCATTTTTTTTATTATAATTATACGATTTTATGAGCCAATAAGATTTAAAAAAATTTTGTATCTTTTAATTTATTTTTTGTCGTATCATAAAGCAACATATATTTATAAATAAATAAAAACATTCCGTTACCTTGGATTTTATCTATATTTATGATTGACAGTATATAATTAATTTTTATTTTGCTGAAACGGCCATTAATGACCGCACACTGTCGAACTTCCTTAAAAAATGGTCAAGTTTATTCATTTATACTTAAAATATTCGTTATTATTAAAAAAACATATTTGAAATTAATAAATTTTTGCCATAATGTTTTAGAAATATTTTTTTTTTTTGATTATTATTAATTAATTAATAATTTTTTTGATTTTTGTTTTGTTTTGATACAAACTAAAAATGTTGCCACATCATAAAATATTTAGCAAATTTTGTTTTTGTTTTTTTCTGGTATATAGAAGAGCATCAGAGAACAGAACAAATCCAATATTTTTTATTTCTAAAATTTATCAGGGTGTTTAACAGCCTTGATGTTTACCTTACCATTACGCTTATATAAAATTTAATAGTATATTGTAAATATACAGAAAGGTCTGATGTTATAAATTCCATCACGGTTTCAGCTGACAGCATCAATCCCAGCGCGTCTCTATTCCAAAAACACTATAAAGAGTTTTATTAGTTTGTGTATATACTTAAAAGACTAATTTCAAATTGTTTTTTTTTATTATTTTTTCATATGAAACCTTAAGAAATTTGAAGATAGTAAGCGAAAAAAAAACAAAAAAGTTATAATGATTTAGCGTGACAACAAGTCACGTTTTTCTATTATAAAATTAACATTTTATTTTGTATCCAACCGCGCCATTTATATTTTTTAGTGATGTTTTTTTTTTAACTGGTGGTTGGTTGATGGTATATTCCATCAACTGGAAATTATATAAAAAGAAAATTTCACACCTAATTGATTTAATGCAAAATATATAGTCATACTTTAGCAACCATTATAAAATAAAACTGAAAATTCGGTGGCATCAATTTTATGTAGTATTTTTAAATTATAATATAAATATACTTAAATGTTTCTAAATACCGGGTCAGATTGTGTCATATTTTTATAAGTTAATATTACAGAAGTCTTTTGAATGAAAATACTTAAACAATTTAAGGAGTACTTTTCGAATAACATACTTCGGATTCTTAAAGTATGATCGGTTAACTAAAACTGAGATAGAAGCCTGCCAAAATAGTATGTTCAATATAGTAAGCTTGCCCAACGGAATACTATTGCCGCGAAATATATTAAAAAGAAATATTGTTTATAAAAGTGCCAGAGCGGAAAAGTTCAACTGGCACGAAATTATCCGCAAAACAAAGCGGCACCGTCAAGCTAGTTTTTACTATTTCATATGTTTCTATATATTTTTACCCCCAGCACCGGGGAATAGCGGCGAGTTTATCTCCTGAAGTATGCAAATAGCTTTAGAATGGAATCCCAAACAAGAAAACTGAACAGAAGTACATTCAACAGTAACCAATTATCTTCGTATTGTCATAATTATTTTAAAATTAGGAAAATGTATAAATTTTGTTATCCATTTTCCCTGGAATAAAATATTTGTTAAATTATCGTTTTTATTAGTCCATATTTGAACGTGATTTCATGTCTCGTCTATCAATTAATCAAGTATGAGAAGCAAAACGAGAACTGAGCTATACAATAGTAATTGGACAACTCTTTGAGATAGTGTCGCCTATCAATATAATAAAATCACTTAAATAATTATAAGAAGTTGAGTAAAAATGATTATATTGATTTGACCCTTCCACGAATTTATAAGTTAAAATATTTTACAGTCGTTATCAATGTCCAAGTTTAGAGATGTAATGAAATATAATTTATTCCCAAATTCAAGAAACATTTAATATATAAAATGAAAAAGAGTAAAAGAAAGACTGAATTTGTAATTGTTAATCAAAACTTCCAATTACAATTTACCAAACTAAATCAATATGTGAAGTTGTTTTTTTTTAATTTAAACTATTGAAGATTAATTATAATTGGACTTCAGTGTTTTGTAAAGAATTTTTTAGTTAATTTCCCGAATAATATTTGGATTTCTGAAAATATATGGGATATGAACAATTAACAATGGCTGAAGGAAGTGTTTACGCATTTCATTGTCCTATATATGATATTTGAGAAAGAGACGGTTTGCTGTTGTAGTATATATTCGGCAAATTTAAATTAATTTTCTAAAATTTGAAAAGAACAACGTTTACATTTTGGTTATTAAATATAACGACAATAAACAAAAGAATAATTTCACTTCTAAACCGCAAATTTTCACCATCGCCGGTGTGGTTTTAGCCTTTTAGGTATGATCTTTTATATACTCTCTGAAATGAAGGGTTGTAGTGTAGTCTCAAAAAATCTTTTGTTTAATCATATCACGGACTAACTGAATTTTATATTATAATATTATATATTTTGGTGTTTTGTAATTTAAGGTTACAAATGTAAGGGAATGTTTGAAAAGATAATTTACAAAACTTTAATTTTGAATATTATTGAAAACGAATTAGTGCAATTACATTATTGATAAATCTTAAATCGATATTCTTGAAATTCATTTTGTAAATTATATTTCCCTGATGTAAACAGTTTCCATCATTTTTATCCAGAGTTGACCAACCTTGTCCTTTAGGTAATTGTAAGGGTAGCCAAACTAAAGTTTAAGTTTAAAGATTTTGTTACTTCATTTAAGTCTTAATCAAAAATATTACTTACACATTTTTGCCAAACTTTATGTATAGGCACACCTAGAACAGATTTGACAATATACTTTTCATAAATATGCTAATTAGTAGAAAAATTAATGTACACATACATAGCTTTCGAAAATTTAACCTAAAGGTCTCAGCCTAAGGAAATTCAAAATTATATTTGTAATATGTATAATTTCTCCTCTACATAATTTCTATTTCATTGTTTTGTATGTATAGAATTCATTGTAAATATTCTTAATTTTCATATTTTAAAACATTGTTTAATAGTTAGTTGACTTTGTTTTAATAATTAATGTCCGAAAATATGTTTAAAATCTAAGATATATATGTATTATAAAATTTACATTATTTTCAAGAATAATTATTATTAAAAATTATTCTTTTTCTTTAACTCTATACACAATCCAACGTCGACCTTGGCTTACTTTGTCCAAATCTTGAAGTCCTGCTAGGAATTGCATTTAACGAAAAATATTTGATTGTGTTGCTAAAATTTAAATTTTATAAATTTTTAATTGTACCAAGATTCAGGTATTCTTAGACAAATCCCTGAAAATTAAATATGTTGAATATTTTACCGATGGCGAAATCAGAAATGAAGATCTATGGAAATTATTTATACAAGAAAGAACCAATCGAAAAACATATTCGTAAACAGAACTGAACTGGACACATACTGAGAGGGCCAATAATATCTAGATACAGACAAGTCTTTGAGCGGATTCCGCTAGGAAGGAGAAGTTTAGGAAGGCCAAATGAGGTTTGGAGTATAATAAAAGAAATACGAAAACTACGAAAATCATTGGGAGATATAAAGAGAAAGGCTCAGAATAGAAAGCGTTGAAGAGGAAATGTGGAAGTCCTATGTTCCCAAATGAAAAAAAAATTTACGGAAAAGAATTACGACATTTTTATGAAATTATACCTAAATTATAATTGAACTAATAATAATTTTAACTGTTCTGACCAATATCCATACTATTCGTCATTAATATTTAGTATTTTTTGATGTGTTATCTATCTATCATCTCCCAATCAAATTTATTTGAATTTCTACATTTAAAAAAAAAAAAAAATTATTAAAACATAATTTTACTAATATCAATAAAAAACAAACAGAATACATAATAATACGAAAGTTTTATACGCAACATTAAGCATGTATGCCACATGCCACTACCACCTTCGAATCAAACGACCGTTCAATTGCAAATTGCGATTTACAAAAACCAAAAAAAAAAGTGCTTAGTTTCAATTTGGAAATGCATTAGTGAAAAACAACTATACATATACAAAATATATATTTAATTATGTGTATATATTAGTAATATTGCAATAATAAATTTGTGGTGTACTTGGGTGATATTATTTGTATGGTATTGCAATTGCACGCCTTAATAAGTTCTATATATAATATACAACATTGCCAGATTGCCACTAAAATAGTGTTGCACGTTTGTTGCGGTCGAACAGTCTTATTTATTTTTTTAGTGTTGTGGTTGGACGCACTCATTATCATGTCATCACGAAGAAAATGCGTTTTTCAATGAACAGTCAAAAGAATTAGTTCATCATTTTGGTATTCATAGTAATTTTTTTTTCTTCAATATATTGTAATATTCAAAAAAATATTTTAAATTTAATTTTTGAAATATTATTAAGTTTAGGCTACAATGTATTGTTTAGTATCGATTCGTTCAGTAATATTCAAATTTGACGTCCTTTTTTAGTAATCGATTCGTTCAATAAAATTCAAATTTGACGTTTTCATATTATTTTGTATGGAAAATCGATTAAATGGACGCATAGGTGTGATTAAAATCGATTCGAAACGTATCAAATCACAAGATTTTGAAATGATTGAACTTTTACCAATTCAAACTGAAACAAAAAATGTTAAGAGAAATTAAAGTTTCAAAATATTTGTGAAGAAATATGGCTGACAATCATTTTATGAGGTTAACACCAGAAAAAAAGAATAAAACAAAACTTCAAACTGACAAATTTAATTGATTGATATCGATAACTTTGTGTTAAGTTGATTGGCTATTGTGCTAATAGAATCGAAACTGAACTGATCACTACATTATAGTCCAAGCTTTATGCTGTTGAGTTTATTTTCATGTTAATTTAGTTTATTATAATATTAAAATTATGAATTTACAATACTATAATTTAAAGTTTACATTAATAATCCTTGGTTAAATCCTTCAATCAAAAAAACTCACATTATATTCTATGAAGGTTTGTTTAGTCGCCCTCGCCCACTTTATATTCTGTGAAGGTTTTTTCAGTTAAATAGAATTGAATTTATACCAGAAATGATTTCTGTTTCGCATCCACTAACATTGGAAACTGATGCTCGTCATTAAAAATTTCGTGGCCAAATATTATTTCCAATTTAGAGCTATATACATTAAAATGTGATTGCAAACGAAATAAAGTAATGAAAATGGAACGAACATAAGCTTTGAAAGCCAACGCATGAAATCTGTAGCCGAACCATTAGATTAGGACCTGTAGAAATAAGGGTACCAGAAGAAAATATCGTCCAAAAAACACATGAAATAAAACACTATGGACAAAGAGATTTGGGAATTCGGAAAAATATGGTGAGAAATAAAAGATGTAACAAGTAATCATACTAGGTGGAAATGTTTTATGGATCAATTTAATTATAAGGCTGAAATTTGTATTGGGAGGTAGGTCGCCGACAATACATCAGTAAAAACCTTAGAATTTAATAAAGTAAAAATATTAATTACTAGGATCACGTAAATAATTACACGAATATCATAAATTGCATCTGAAACTAAAAAAAAAAACTGATATTAAAATGACTAATTTAAATTTGTAAATTATATTTCTGTCTGTCGGTTTATATGATTGCTGAAGAATTTTTAGAAGACCTTATGATTGTTTTTTTGGATCAGGTAAAAAAAAAGTTATTGAAGTTACTGCATGTCAGGGTAAATAAAAAACTTTATATAATTTGCGGTTATATACTTCTAGCTACTAAAAATGTAAAGCGTTACTTATTCAGACCAAAAACAAAAAACAAAATTTACGGTGCTGATGGGCAATTTTTAACAAATGACAGAATTTAACCACATAACTATTGAGTAGTGTGTGGTTAATATTGAAAAGATAATAACGCCTCGTCCAATATTTTAAAGATTTTTACTATTATTGTTGTGACTTGTGATCTTCTTGAAGATTGATCAATTTTATTTGTGTTTCTTTTTTGGCTAATGAAATATAAGAAAAAGTTACAAAAGTTAAAAAAAAATTATTGTTTTGTAAATTTCGTCAATGACAAATGGGCTTTTTAAAATTCAGGGTATCACAGTGTATATTCCTCTAAAGTTCGAATTATAATTTTAAGAAAAATAATTTATTTTTGTATTTTTACTACATATATATAAGGAGATGGGTTTTCTGAGAATCAAGTAAACTCAATTTGCTAACTATCTAATTAAAGCCTGGTATTTTTTAAAAGATTACAATTGCTACCGTTCAGAATTAGTAATGGTGTAAAAATCTTATCTAATAAATTTAGTTTTATGGTTTTTTATTATTAAAAATCAAGAGTAATTTCGATACTTTATTATCAAAACTAAATTTGCCAGTTACATTTGGTGGTATTGATGTTATTATTCTAACAATCAAATTATGTGGACATCAGTGGATTAACAATATTGTGGACATCAGTGGATTGTATGACACAATTATTTTAACAAAATTGTAGAAAGTCACTCCTTTAAATGATTGTTTAATCATTTTCCATTTCTATGAAATTGAAAAGTTCTCTAGATTTTAATCCAATTACCATTTTTATTAGGCAGCAGCTTTCTGCAAACAGTATTTAATTTTTAAATCTAAACATTTTATAATAATGTAGTTTCATGTCTCGGTATGAGGAATTGTAACTAATGAACTATAGTTAGATCATCTACAAAATTTCCTTTTTTCAGTATATCTGTATATCTCAATATTTTTTGACTGACTATTCCCGATGTATATTTGAAAAAACTTATAAGTTAGTCGTGTAAAGAATTACAAAAAGGTAATTAACACGAGCTAAAATAGAGTTAAATCAGATTTATAATGTGCCTCATATTATTTGCGACTTTGAACCGGAACTCATCAAAATTTAGAATGGTGAATGTATGCTCTTATATGTAAAATATAAATCTCTTAGACAATAGATTTAATACATATATTTATTATTAATATTCTGTTTATATAACGAAGTTAATTACATAAAATTTTAGATTGACAAGCAAAAATTTTTAAATAATAAATTATTTATTCTATAAAAATATGACATTGCAAATTGTGATAAAGCATCAAAAGTTTACTATATTTTTTTGTGACAGATTTTAAATATACTTTAATTTAAATTAACCAGATAAGATTTAACATATTTCTATATTAATTGAACTATTTAAATAATATTGATGTGACGTTATTAACCCTAATAATTGTAAAACAACATCTCAACAATTATTTGACAGTTTTGATTATCCGATAATCTTGATTTTTACTATATTAATCTATAGAGACTATAGTGACATGTTTTTAAATGTCATACTGAATATAATTCTTTGTATAATGTAATATTAATTTGAAAATAAAATATTTTTAATAGAATGACATGTAGATTTTTTTTTGTTTATGAAAAATTAATTGTCAAAGTTTGGACCTTGTTTGGAAGCTATTAATAAAAATCAAAGTAAAATTAATGTTCCTCATCACATCTCGAAATAAATGATAAAATATTAAAATTATACTTTATTTTGTATGCAAAATATCAGTTTGTCAGTCACGGTGACGAGACCACCTGGTGTGTGTGACAGTTTCGTACGATTAAGGTAGAATTAAGTGGGTAACGTTTTATTAGAAGGGTTACCGATAATTATTTTAATGCTGCGATCATTCATATTAAAGAAACTCACTGGAAGACTTAGGGTAATGTTAGGTTCTGAATGTTATGGGGCAGTTAAGGTCTCAACATCAATTGTGGTACTTTATTAAAGAAAGCTAAATCATTTATAGAGAATAAATTGTTATGTTAGGTAATCGGAAAAGGGATTATATATATGACATTACGAAGGTATTACAATGTATTGACTTCCCTATATCGTTCTAAACCTAACTTTATCTTAAGTTTGTATGTGAATTTCTAATTTTACATAACTTTAACAGCATTTTATTAAAAAGGATCACAAAATTTCAGTTATATATAATTATATGATGAATGAAAATGGCTTAGACCATTTATCAAAATATATATTTTAAATTAAATATTTCTTGCCGGAAATATAATAATAATATTTTTGAATAAAATTAAAAGTAAAATTTCATTTTAACCAGAATCTTAATTTAGTTCGTCGCATTTATGTTTAAAAGACATTATTATAAGACTCGGACAATCATTATCTTGAAAATATCATAAAATTAATTCTAAGAAGTATATAAATATAAAGTCATGGGACAGAAGCACAAAATATTAATATGATAATGTATATAAAACATAGAAAAAAAAATTATTTACTCTACTATAATACAATAAAAAATTTAGGCGACTAGAAGACTGTGACGTTTAAATATTCATGAATCTTATTTTTGTGGTGACTTTGTTTGAAAAAAAAAAGTTCCATCACATGACAATGTTACTGAACGTTCCGCCAGCTTTTGAGACATTTTTGCATACATTATGTTTTTTTTGTATATTAATAAAATTCAGTTTACGATATAAATCTCCTTCTTAAAATACAGAAAAAAAAATATATAACCTGTTACGCTGTTTACGATGACTGACTAAGAAGTTCAAATTTATCTCATAAATATTTATGTATTTAATTTGAAATGGAAATGTGTAGATAAAAAAGTGCAACAGGAATAAGTCAATTATCTAATGTAATTTTGAATTTGATAAAATTATTATTATAATTTAGGTTTTTAAATATATAAGATTTGAGATATTGAATTATAATTTTAAAAAAATATTACTAAAAATCATATTTTATTTGTTTAAATTTCATTAAATAATATTTATAAAACTTCTATAACAAAGCCTTCAGTGCAACATAGACGATTACATGATTTTGAATGATAATTTTGAAATAACCTATTCGAGGCAGTTAGAAATGCTGCCGGTCACTCTAATTATATTTATTAAGGCTATGAGATGAGTCGCTATGTTGTAGAGATAAGTAATTGGACCATAAGTCGAGTATAAGACAGAATAACGAGCTTATAATATTGGTTGTTCGACGGGCACGTTTCCTACTTAGTTGGAACTTGGAAAGGTTTATTTATATTCGATAAACTAACGTGTTTTAAAATCAATCATCAATTATTGTCACCACTATAAAATTACTTGTGAAATTTTGGTTAGAAATGCTTTACTATCAAAACCGTTTAATGAAAGAAGCCTGGGTTACAAAATAAGAGAAGATCAGCTGAAAACAATTCAGCAAAAGAGTGTAATCTACGGATTTTTAGTACCAACATTAAGTCCATTGTATACTTAACATAATTAGTGTAATATAACGAATCTAAGCCACTTTTTTTTCGTAATTTAGGATCATTATTATTTACAGTGCAGATCATATGGTAAATAAATTATTGAACGCTAATTTATTGTCAAAAAGCTTCAAATAAATTAATTATATATTTAATTTAAAATTTGATATTAATGTATTTCGGAAGTGGCGATTTTTTTCCCTATAGATTTTATTGTACTCTCGAGCGTTTGTTATATATTTTTTTTATTTTATGACAAGATACAAATCAAATTTATTTTCAAAATATGGTGGAGTTTCATTAAATAACCAGATCACAAAAAAAATATGATTGCCCTAAAGCGTGTGATTATTCAAAATTTATGTTACGATCATAAAAACCTCCTCATTGTTTATATGTATTTTTTTTATAATATGATCAGATTTCAAAAAAAATATATTTGAGAACATCTGCCACAGAAGACGGACGAACGTATTACAACACCAGAACAAGGATTTTTGTTGTGTATTGTTTGAGAGCTTTCATAATATAGGGTGGAAGTCTATCGCGCAGATACAAAACATTTCTTTCGCAATAATGCCTTAAGTAACAATAATAATTTTATTCCAAAATACATTGGACTACACAACTACAGCGTGTATAGAACTTATAAATATTTTAATATGCACTGGGTCCATTGCAGAAAGGTGTGCACAACGCAAACGCTCCATCGTCAAAAAAATATACAAACAGTCTCCAATTTGTAATTAAATTGTTTTTTTTTATTTTTTTTTTACATAACTTACACTAACTCATTGCTTCAAGTATGAATTTGCCGATAGTAAAGTGAATGAATATTTCGTTATTTACATGATTTTCTTCTTTATATAATATTGGGGGTAATTTGTATTCAAAATATGAATCGCTTTAATAACCGTTTACGTCATGTTAAACACTTATTACTTCATTACTGTTATTACTCACCAAAACGTTTAAAGGGCCATCCCTCATTTGATCTTTAAAAGAGGCTAAATAATAATATTAAAATAGCTCATTTATATTGAATAAATTTCTTTATTAATTTTTTTTTGTATTTTGTGGATAATTTTTATTATTTTTTCCTCAAGTTTCTATTTAGGTTACACACCCATGAGGCATGTCCCCGTCGTAATCAGTCAAAAAGAGATGAAATATTAAAATATCCTCGAGGCATACGCAAAAAAGTGTTAATATTAAGTAATATTGAAAAAAATTATAAAAATTGAAAAATGCACTTAAAAGAACACTGAAATTAGTAAGTGAATTTTTATTTAATAATTATTGTTATTAACTTGTTTGCACAGAAATTTAATGTATTGATGATGAAGATTTGCATAATGATAAGTTTCTTAGTATAGGTTACATAATTAAGGGATGAATTATTAATATTAGAATAAAAATATATTTTAAAATTTTGTATTTATCATGACGATTATATTTTGAATTAATAATTTTTTATCAATTGAATTTGAACATTCTAAATTTGGACGTTATACTTATTATATTTTAAAGTTAAAATCGCAGCGGATTATATTTTAATTTAGATATTTTGATATATTTTGTATATGTATTATAATTGCTTACTAAACGATTCGTATACATAACATTTCAATGCCGGAAGTAGCGTATCGGTTACAAAGTATGTCAAGTGGAAATTCTTATGTTAATGATTAAAGTTTTATTTAAACCTTGAAATAATTATTACAGACTATACAATAGGAAAAGCCACAACATAAATTTTGAAGTAATAAAGATGAAAACAGAATTTTTGGAACTATTATAGAAGCATTTGATTAAGTGATTCTAAATAAAAATGACAGTATAAGAACTAATTATAAATTTTGTATGGATTTAAGACATTTTAAATACGATAGAACTTTTTGACTTATTGTATTTCACGACATTATTACTGTCTTCCAAGATAGAAAATGTCCATCTAACTTATACTTACTTAATCGTCCATAGTAGGCAAAATGTAAACTCTCTTATCCAAAAGAATTTGTCCTGCTTAGATCACATACAATGGAAATCCAAAAAACGTGATTTACACTGACAACTAATTTTCATCTGTGATAACAACCGAAAAACTGATTTTCCATTGCGGAGATAACCAAATTAGATATATATATGGCTAAAGCTACAATTTTCTTATAAACAGCTTCAATTAGCTGTAATTTTTACAATACTTTTAAACTCATATGAATAGCGTTGCGTAAGGGTTTGTAATTATAGGTTTATTTAATATTATTACACTGCAATTAATACAAATAATCATTCCATAAATTTAAATAAATAAAAATTATTTATTATTTGCGTTTGTACTAGTAATGTAGCCAGTATAAATATTAGCAAAATTTACTAATTTAAAGACTTTTAAGCTTAACTTAAGATTACAAAATCTTCAATTCTCACCTTTCTAGATTAATTATGTTTGCTTGGTCCGGATTTTACTGTGTCTTTAACCCATTCTTTCTGTCATATAATATTCAAAAATTAAATCATTTTAGTAAAAAATAATTAATTTCAAAAATTGAAATTTAATTATTTAAAAAAAAATATATTCATTTTATGGTAATTCAAGATTTCGTACTACTATATGAAAAATGAAATGACAAGGGTTAATTATACAATACTTAAATCCATTAACATCGCTTACCAATTAACTTTTTCTCTGTACTATTTACAATATAGAAACATAAATCCTTAATAATAATTTAAAAAATACTGTACAAATTGTATAATTATGGACTTTATATTTTGTGATTTATCATTCTTATTTAATAATTATAAAAACTTCATAATTAGTTATTAACAGGCTCAGCAAATATTGTTATTGTTTTACAGACAACGCTAATTAACAAGATTTTATTTTATTATATATATATTTTTTGGTAAATATGCAACTACTATACTTGTCAAACTTTACACATGAAAAACGTCTCCGAAAGCGGCATCACTTTCTATATACAAAAATTATATATTTACACTTCAGTTTTGGTGTTAATTTTGTAATTTTTTTTTTTGTTTTTTTTTTTTGTAACGATTTTAAATTACCATCAGATAATTTTTTTTTTATCACTTAATATTTATTTTCTTCGAGATTTTAAAATGTTTAATTTAACTTTAAAATAATTTTGAAAAATCAACATATGATAATTCAATTTTAATTAGTTGCTAATAGTTTAACAAGAAATAAATCTCATAGTTGTTAAAGTTATCCATAAATAATTTTACAAAAAAAAAAAAAAAAAATTAAAATCTTTTAAATATATAGTTTTGAACTGGACAGTTTTTTTTTATTGTTTTTGCTTTTTAACACATTTTTAAAGTGTAATTATGAATGTGAAAATAAATTAAAACTATAATTTTATTAACCATTCTTTGAATAAAAAAAAGTGGCAACATGTGAAATGTAAACTGTTGTTTACTTAAATCAATTTTATTCATTTGTCTTAAGATTAACATTTTCTGGATGCATGCAAATAACTTCACATGGGAATTTAATTTACTTCAAATGGGAAATAATTTTATTTAATTCAAATTAATTGTCACACAAGAGAAATGGCAATTATTGTCATTTTTTAGTTTTAATCTAATCCAATTTTTTAAAGCCCAACTCTACATTTAAATTTACTTCTATTCTGGTTGATTGGACTGTTAAATTGGCGAGTCCCATTTAACACACCGGTGACCTCAATGCGCGTGAGCTCCGTTTTCCTACCACTCATGCGACCTACTAACTAGCTTGGCTAAGATATTCTCTTTAGATTCAATTCGTTGCATTCAGAAACCGTACCATTTCTGTAAGTCACTTAGCCTCTCTAGATAGCCAAAGTGGTTGCATTCGTGATTGCCTAGTGTATCCCTTCTGAAACTGACCAGAGTTGGGCACTTGAAGGTGAAGTGTGCTGTCATGCAATGGGATCTTAACTCATATTATTCAATTGATCAATATCTCTTTTCACTCTGTTTTATTGGGCGATTATCAGCTCTGCTAGTGACGAATCGATTCTGAAGTCCCTTCTAGCTACCTCGTCTGCATGTTGTATCTCTGGGATGTTGCTATTGTCACCAAACCCACATTACACAACTGTGTATTGATTCCATAAGAACGCAATTTCGTTGTCGGTGTACTTCGCTAAGTTCAGTTAGTCCCTAACAAAATACACGAATACAAAACCACTGTTTTAACAATCTCCGAATTTTGGATTACCTATAAATTTTCCAGTTGATTTTGACAAAATAATATTAATTGCTGAAATTGAAAAAAAAATAACATCTTAAAATTAATGAGCAATCATAAAAAATTTCAGGTTAAATGATTTTTTTTTTTTTTTAATATTCTTATCGCATCAGTCAAATCATAACAATACGAGAACATCAAATTTATCAACATATATCAATCCAATCCATATTTTATGTCTTCCATAAAAACAATTTAATCATGACGTTTTCTATTATTATACATATTACATACTTCATAGACTGGTATGCTCTCCTCAACTACAAATATTTTAAATCATTTGATTTTTGTACGCGCGCATATACGCATAATAATTATAATAAAAAAATACGTCCATGTCGCTAGAGTTCAATCAAAAGACGAAAAATATTATATAGACGCCATCAATAATTTACAAAGTCATCATTTCCAAACTGATGGAATGATTTTTTTCTTATTAGTTTTTTTTTTTTTTTTACTTTTGTTTTTTGTACTATCCCTAGATTTTTTCAAACTGATGTGTGTAGTACATTTGTATCTAAACACGTTACAAACAGCTTTTCAAAAACATAAAAATAAAAAAAAATGAAAAGGTACGTACCAGCTATCCAGCTTGTCCAGGTAAATATACTGTTGTATATGGCGTTCTACTTTACAAAAACAAAAAAATTTCCCTAAAGGCAACTGACAAAATATAATACGGAGAGTAGAACCAATGTTAAGCGATTTTTTGCTGATCATCTACAA
This sequence comes from Rhamphomyia laevipes, assembly GCA_963920725.1. Lineage (NCBI taxonomy): Eukaryota > Metazoa > Arthropoda > Insecta > Diptera > Empididae > Rhamphomyia > Rhamphomyia laevipes. Next base: position 4,880,442 of record OY987256.1, on the reverse strand, counting down.
ATTTTTTTTTTTATTATTATATTTTGTTGTTAATTCCACATTCTCATTATTAAAAAAAAAAAAAAAAAATGGAATCAAAGAGTAAAAAAAAAAGTAAAAGCCCAAAAACAAAACAACTAACATAACAAAAAAAAATTTAGAGCCGCGCCAACACCATAAAAGTAGAATCATCGATAGAATTCTGTAGAAGGAATATCTACCAACAACATTGGATAACATGAAGAAAAAAAAAGACAATCTGGTCGACTTTTGACACTTTTGACAAATTACTTTAATATCCTTCTCAAAATAAAAAAAAAAAACCTTTTTCGGCATAATAGGCAGATACACATTATGATTATCATTATTATTTTTGTCATTATCATCATCATCGTCATATTGCATATATCCAATCAAAGGTAAATGTTATTAAAAAAAAAAAAACAATAAAAATTATTAATAATCTGGACAATTATTATCTAAAACAAAGTCGCGATAATGAATTTTTAAATATGGACTTTCGAAAATTTGTCAATTTGTTAGATAAACATCAGATTTACTAATTTGAGAAAATATATAAACGAAAGATCTTGATGGTTAAAAGGTATATCCAAAAATGATATCAAGTTTTTTTTATGCTAGAATAGGTAATTATTAAGTCCATAAAAGTATTCAGAGATTGATATTGTTAAAGAAGACATCATGCAATAACCGAATAACATAAATTTAACAGCCATCAATGTCCTGGTAATCATCATGATTTTACTAATAATTAACGTCAAGTTTATATCCACACTGAAGTAAATATACCGCAGTTATCATACGCGTACCATATAAGTTTTATAATTATTAGTGTCCAAAGCTTCGATTTCATTCGCTAGTTTCATACAATCTGAATACAAGAAAGCTTAATCAATGGAACAGATTTAATCGGTTGTGGAAAAGGCTGCAATTTTTTTTTTTAACAAATTCTAGCAACGAATTAAAGAATGTGCGACGTTTTATACTACATCACATCATTGACGACTTGTTTTAAACTTTTAAATTTAATATTCTAAATAATATAACTCAGGCTGCTAATTTGTCCTAAAAAAGGCGATGCTTTGTAAATTACTTAAGAAACTCTAGACTGAACAGATTCAATTATCCAATTAAAAATATATTTAATTTAAACTTTCGAAGACTATATGCTATAATTCGCTGTACGGATGGAGTACACTAAGGCCTTTAATCATTGTAAATTCTAATCATTTCAACAATTTAATGAGTATTAAGGTATGACATATTATTTCGTACTTAAATATTGTGAATCCTTTTCATCTTGCGAGGATGAACAGTTTTAATTTTTTGAAAGATTTTTACACGACATTCTCTTGTATATAGTATGAGAATATTTAGGATGAATTTGACCAAAGATATATTTGCAGATTAGAATTGATATTTGCATCAATTTTTGGTATAAACATGATTGTAAATGATATTATCTTATAGTGAAAATCTTTAATATTATAAAAGGCTAAACCCGCATTGTTCAATTTTAAATATTTGCTAATACAATATCAAACAGACAAATTATAACCATACCGATAAGCATACAGTCTCCTTTTTTCTTGTTTAATTGTATATATATATAGTTTCATCATACCCTAAGGGTTAGATGAAATCATTTTGAACGCAGTCTTTGGACTGTCCAAAGCTCCAAAGACTCTATATATAAAAGAATAATATTCAAAAACAATGGAAGGAGGTGGTGATCAGATCAAAATAAGACAGGAGTATACAAATGCAAAAAATAAAAATAAAATAAAAAATTTCATAATAACGACCGACGAAACTTCAGAAAGATCATGTAAACAAGGAAACATATCCCAGATAAAGAATATAAAGATGAGACCAAAAAATAATAATACAAATGAATCATAAACGTTTTTTTTTTGTTAAGTTAGGCGTAAAGTGTCCAATATAACAACAAATATATTTTCTTTTTTTTTTTTTTTAGAGAAAAACCTAACGAATTTAATAATAATAATATGTAATAATAATAAAATAGTTATTTCTAAAGGGTATAAGAAAAATCCAATCCAAAGATATGCTCACTTTCCATACTTTAATAGGTTTTTTTCTTTGGGATGCAAAAGAAATAATCATTGATGCAAAATAAAAACAAAACTTTAAGGTATCCTGTGGTGTATCAAAAAAAAAAATATAAAAAAATGCCGATCGATTGCAATTTTTTTTATGGCATCCACAGGGCCATTAATCACATTCCGATGAAAATATTAGTAAAGGAACGTTGTTCTATAGCGCGAACATTATATGAAAAAAAAAATATGGTCAATTTTGGTTTGTTTATTTCATCCTCCAACGCCAACCAGCGTGTAGGCTAAAAAATGTTTATTTTTTGGTTATAATCTTTATATATATTATTTAAAATGTTTCTTTTTTTTTTTAATATATTTTTCGCATTCCACACCACCAAATAAAAATATAATTTAATATGAACTGAAATTGTTAAACAAAATGATTTGAATTATATTATGTACTGAGATTTTTCGTAGTACGGTAAAGGTTGTTAAAGAAGTGATAATATATATCACTATTAAATTTTTTAAGCACATTTTAAAAGAATTTCGTATAAAAATGAATTATAAATTTAAATTTATGTGGTTATAAATTTTCTGTCATATTAGGATAAACAGAGTTCACTAGGAAGTGATTCTTCATCAAAATTGGTAAAAAAGTTTCGAATAGGTCATAATAATTAAGTTGATTTTGTAAAATTAGTGTTATCTGGATTTTCTGCCAAATTTGGTGCCTCCTAGATTCAAGAGAAATTGAAATGAAACTTTATTAAAATAAAAAAAAAATGGAATCATATTTTTACTGGCTAGTACGATAAAAAATTGCTTATTAATTATACATAACCAAAAACCATATATAAGAAGAGATCAAAACTTATATAAAAGTTTTTGTATGGACTCAATACTCAAATTTGGAGATTAAATCGAACAAGAATGAAAGTTTTTTTTCAAATACACATATACTTCCATAAAATCAAAAAGAATTTATATACATATAAAAAACTTTTTGGTTTTATATTAGTATGTGTATTAGAAAAGGCTTTATATTTGTGGGTAGTACGATAATCTTGATATCTTGAAATTAAATCCCATAGTAAAAAAGTTTATATGCGTTTTCATCTCTTCATATATATACTTTTTGGCATAACCTAATAAGATTCATAAAGAAGGGAATGGTAAAGAGCTTTAGTCTGTTAAGAGATTAACCAAAATGTATCCATAATTTGTGGAAGGTATGGCAACACTTTCAATATGTTTTCCAATATATAAATTATAATAAGTTACCACCAAGGCATGTTAACCTCAAATTTAATATTCTAGTTTTTGATATTATTAAAGCATAATTGTTAGGTTTTATATTATTCAATACTGGTTCAAATAAAGTCAACATTTTAACTTTAAGCAAACCTTTCATTTTGTGTCTAAAAAAAATAAAAATTGTTCTTCATTATATTTTGAAAATATTATTAAATTCATCGACACAGTACCATTAATTTTGAATTATTAACAATTTTTGGATTATATAAACAATATGTATTTAAAATATTAAAGGAAATTGTAAATATTTCACTTGCTAATCAAAAATGATGAATGTATCATTTAATATATAAAATAAATGACCTTGAAATAATTGTTTTTAGTTATATAGTTGGTAAATTAAGTCTCGTCACACTCGTATATATAATTATATATAGGATTTTTTATGATAATTTCAATTTTTATAATAAATTTGATTACAACCAGATTGCTAAACAAAATACTTCATATACATATAGAGTCATATACAGAGACAGAAATGGGCCTTCATTAATTAACCTTCATTAATTCTGAGTAAAATCGTTCACTTAAATTTAAGGGTGATCTACTATCGCGAGTTCTTCGTTTCCCTAAGTGTATGCTGTATTGCTTAATGGAAGTGAATTATTAAATAAGATGAGTATGATGATAATTTTGGTTTGTGTTCTGCATTTCAACTAGTCTCACCAATTTCATCCAACTTTTATTGTTTTGTGTTCTGCATGCTGGCCTGTAAGACACCTTAGTAGAGATTTCTGTTGTATAATTTGATGGTCTTCAGTTAAATCGGCTTCGCTGCTTTAAACAATTGTGTTTAATTGCAAACATTTGTTTCTTTTCCGTGATGGAAATATCAGAGCTTAATCCACTGTGGATAGGATTACATATTCGATTACTAATTAGACTGTTGCAATGGCTTTTATTACTAACCGCTGATTCCATGTTTTATTTCAGTAAAATTCATAATTTATTTTATAATTTTTAAATGTTTGACCACTTTTGCATTCAATTGAACTTTCAATTCATTTTGTTTCAATGCTTTAAAACCAATTCATTCAAAATAAAACTTTTATCATATACTTACTTTCTTCCATTTATTTAGATGATTATCATATTACAGATTATTTCTAGATTTAAATTTCAAACATTTTGTTTTATACATAAATAACCTGTCAAGAACCATCCAAATAAACTGGTAATTATAAAAATATGTTCAGATTAAAGTAAAAAATCATTAGAAAAAAAAAAAATATTGTTCCATTTCTTTTAATAAATAATTTATTTTTTTCCCTTAAATTTTTTTTTTCTTCAGCCAAACAAAGAATTTTATAACAAACTAAGAAAATATACTATCAAAATATATATAAGAAAAATTGTAACCAACTCATCAGATTTTCTTATATATATTTATATATTAATAATAAAATTCTTAGATATGACGCTTTACATCAAACAAAACTCAAAAATAGTCGATTAATCTTTCGATAATTTACATGTGATTGACGGAAACGAATATAATATATAAGAGAATCCTTACCATCAACATAACAAAAAATCTAAAAATCCAATTTAAATCATAAAAAAACAAAAAAAAAAATTATTACACACTGATTGTGAGAGTGCACAATTTCGTTCTTTGGAATCATAAAGTATATAAAAAATCACCAGGTAACAACAATCAGCAAAGGTATAAACTAAACACAGATTCCATCATCATCAAAAAAAAAAAAATTGAAGAGAGAGAAGAAGAAAATTACCTAAGCTAATGATGAGCAATTTTTCATAATGACTGGTCCGATTTGAAAGGCCCGAAATCAATCACACCGGGAACATTTGTCAATTTTTGTGTAAGGCTGGACATAACCATAAGTTCATAACTATCCGACTTTGGCCCACAGAAGAACTTCATCCGATAAAAAAAAGAAGAAATTTTATATTTTTGTTGTTATTAAAATTAATAAAGGCCAGTTTTTTTTATTTTCGATATAAATAATGAAAATTTCAAAATATTTTCGTCGTTTTTATCATATTTTATATGTTGGCAATAAGATTGTTTTTTTTTTATTTTATAGTATCTTGTTATGATCATTTTTTGAGATTTGTTATTTTTTTTCTTTTTTTTATATAAATTACATAATTTAGTTTTGTAGAGTTCATGTGGTTCGTATATGGAAATAATTGACTTTTTGGTTGGTTTTAGAGTTTTGTGCTGAGAAGAACCTTTGTCAATTCTGAATTTTGAAGAAAATAAAAAAAAAAAAAATATATCAAATAAAATATGGACCTTTCAGATACGTAATAATTTTATATAATGATTTGTGAAGAATTTGATTTTTTTAGTATATTTATATATTTTATTCAAATTAATATTAAATAAAAATGATGTTTATTGTATAAATATAAAAAGTTGATTATTATATTTTGAACATGTCATAAATAATAATCATTTTTATATGCTTCGTTTATGATAATTACATATATGTAGAGTGAAGGATTTTTATTTTAAATTACAATAAATTTATTATAAATTTTAATATAATAAGAAATTCAATTTATTAAATGGAAACAAAATTAATAATAAAATTGTGATTTATTTGTAAAAATTAATAATTTAGGATCATTTATAAATGTAATTTACAAAATTTAACATATTATCAGCCAAGGTTTTCGCTCTACCCCCATGTGCTCTGTTTGCTGGACAATGTGAAGCTCTTATCACCTTCTCAGTTAGGCCAGATGGAACCCAGAGTTTCCAGGAGTTTTCATCTTATCAGATCATCATATAAATTAATACTTTATTTTAAATGTTTAATTATAAAATTTATACTGAATTAAATTATTTTAATATTTTTGAATCCATTACAATTTTTTAAATTGCGTTTTTAATTTGTATTAGTATTGAAAGATACATTTTAATATATAAAAGATAGAAGATGTATAAATAAAATACATAGTATTTTTCTAGATTATATTAGTACCAAATTTTTCGATTACCTTTAAATTACAAATATACTTTATTTAAATTATTTAAATTCGAACCTAAAACCTTCTGATTTTTCTTATGTCAGTCATTCTGAATTTTCCGAGTTTTCGTGTAATTAAAATCGTTTTAAAAATGTGCATCGAAATTGAAAATTCAGATTTTTTTTTGTGTGAAAACTCTAGTTATCTTGTCAAATTTAAGTACTTTTATACATTCCTGAATTTTGATAAATATTTCTTAATTTATATATACATACAATTATTCATTCACAGAATAATATTTATTTATTAAATATTAATCGAATTTAAAAATTTGTACTATTTAATTTATTAATACATAATAATAAAAAATTAATCACCTATAATAAAAGCTGCTAAATACCTTAGCAGATAACTCGTAGATCGTAGTTAGTAACAAACAGTACCTTAACTAACAGTAGAACTCTTGATTTTAATAGGGACCCACTAAAACTACCGACTCTAGGCATCAACTACATTAAAAAACTAATATTTGTTTTAAATTTCATTAGTATCGTATAATATATTCACCATATGATCTAGCTAGAACATATGAAATGTAAATCGGAAATTACAAGGACCCCCTAAAACTACTAACCTTTACCTTGGCCAACGCTTTATATTTACTTACAGGCCTTTCTTTTTAGCCAAGTGTCTTTATTTTACTTATGTGGTACCGTCAGCATAGTTTAAGTCCTCCAGCAAACTGGTGAGTGTCCATTTTAACCTTCCTTGTTATTTGTTTTCTTCATGCTTGACTATTAAATAAATAAAGATTGTTTTTTGCTCTGCGCTTTTATAATGTCCAGATCGCATTACACTAATTAGGATATTCTGTGATAGGAGGCCATCTCTTTTTTAAATTGTAAGTAAACTAAAAAGTTTTATAGCTGCTTAACTATAAAAGGAACTGAAATTGATTAATATATTCACAATAATATTGAAAAAAAAGTAGAAGTTATGATATTTAATTCCGTGAAGGATGAAATCCGAAATTGATTAAAAAAGTTTATAGTTTTGTAATTTCATATTTGCAAAAGGACAATTCTTGTTTCCACTGTTGTACTTATATTTTCACTGTGCATTTCCCAAATAACTTTAAAGTGTGAATATTTAAAAATTTGACACCAATATTTAGCAAAACAAGAAAATAATATTAATCTTAAACAAATTAAATAAATATAAGAATCATTACTAAGAGACCAATAAATTTATTCAAGTTTTTTTTTTGTAATTTAAATAAATGTACACTTTCAGTTTATATCTAAATTATGATTTATTAAATATTTTATATTATTATACTATGGAATATAAATAATAAAATTTACATAAATTTATTAATATTATTATGAAATAATAATAAAATACGACACAATTTTTATATTGATTTATGACAGCCGCAATAACAAAATTGGACACCTAATAATTAGCTTGCACGCTCCCATCAAAATTGAATATGTTTTCTTAATAATTTTTATACAAACTTTATAAACTAAAAGGTTTGTTGAAAGTATATTTAATTACGATTTTAAAGATGTGATTCCTTAGATTAATACAGTCAATTCCATGTTCACATTTCAATTTTGAATATTTTTTTTTTTGTTAGAGTTAGATAATTATAATTTTAACAACACAAAATCAAAACCGGACAGAAAATCCGTTTATTGACCTGAACCTGCTAATCGTTAGTTAAATTAATGTAAAAATATTAATTTTACATATTTAATCACTGTAATAGAATAGAACAACACCGTGAAGAACAACGATTCGATCTCCACACAACATCAAAGATTTTGATCCTTTTCCTACATAATGTCCTTCTAATGCTACGAGTTTCGATTATTTTATGTGTATAATTATTAATCAGAAATTTTTGTCTTAAGACTAAACGACATTGGTAATTTTAAATTATTAGGTTCATTTAAAATGATTTTAAATGAAAATGTGCTTAAAAATATATTTAAATTTATTATTTTGAATATATATTTAGAGGCACCTGTGCAGGTATATTGAAACAGTAGAAAATCGTCATTTTTGTTAAAATATTCACAAGTAGCGTGACATAGTTTGTCATTTACATAACAATAGGATAGGATTGTATAAATATTCTATTCTCGGACAATTATTTGTCTGGCTGGAAGGACAGAGAAGATTGCTGAGAATAATTTATTCTATATAATTATAATTTTTTTTTGTATATCTTACGAGAAAAATTAAACAAATTAATTCAACAAAAAAAAAGTAGTATTTGTAGTGCAAATTACTATAAAATAAAATATAAAAATTGAATTAATTATTTTTGTGAATTTAAAGAAAATATAAACAACACCAACTGCCCTAGCTAACATGACTTTGAAGATGACAATTAAACTGCCGAGTTATTTTCAATGTCTTTTAAAACAATTCTTTATAAAGTCACTGTCCTTCCCCCCATTTCTTTATTTCGAAAAAATATGCTAATCAACTTTTTATAGCATATTTTAGATTTTTATTACATTTTGCCCCTTTTTTTTTTGCTTGTTGATTTTTGGAGTCTTGGCGGGATGACACCAAATTGACATTTGAAAATAAAAATTTATGAATAATATATTTCTCGAAAAGTTGATTAGGATTAAAACTATGGAATGACATTTATTGCCAGTAAATTGGCTCAATTTTTTTTTGGCAATATGATTGAGTGAAAAGTTCAATTCAATTATTTAAATATGAATACTAATTTAAAGTGAATTCAGGTAAAAATTATTTAATTTAATATAGAGCTGGATCAAAATCACTGTCGCTAATATTTAATTTATAATATTTCAAATACAAAGTATTGAGTATGTGTTCCAGGAACACCAAATCATTTTGTACTTAAAAAATGAATTATATATTTGTATAAAATTAATATTAACTTACTGCGAATACATTTTCTTACTAGTATATATTTGAGGTGCGGTTACAATCTTATCCATCAATACTAAAAACGAAAAAAAAAGTTTTGAGTTCAAGTCTGAATATCGATGCTGCTAAACTATATAAAGAACTTAAACCTATCAAACCTGCCCAACAGTTTTACCAGTCAATTTATTGTTAAACTGGAAAAATATTCCCAGATTACATTTCATGGTCATCATAAATAGATTATTCCCTAGCATTTTCCACATGTTTAAGAGATAGTATTTTGAGAGACAAGAGAAAGGGTTTCTCTTGCATAAACTCTAGGTCTAGAGTGACCATTAAAACAAACTAAAATGGTATGGAGAAATTGTATAAATTGAATTTAAAATTTATATTTACTAATATGGTCCACTTTTTATTATAATTAAATTATGAAGTTCGGTTCAGTTGGTTTTACTGATGGTTTCATGAAAATTGGGTTTTAATATAGGACATTTTAAAATATGTATAAATAAGTATGTATATATAAATAAATAATTATACTCTAGTTTCTGTACATACATGTACTGCAAAAAACAAAAAAAAACATTACATTAAAATTTCAAACTAATTTTCTTTTAGATTTCATTTCTCACTTTGTCAAGCAGGTAAGAAAGCGAAACAAACGTATTCAATCATAGTTTATCTTATTGCTGGTATAGATATTAAATTATTTTACATAAAAAAAACTAAGTATAGTAACGCATATAAGACAAATATATGTTAATAAATAAAACACTTGTTATTAGAAATTACAAGGTGATTTACAAAAAAAATTGTATATGAGATTTTGAAAGTAATTTCATTTAATTAATTCTTTTAAATGAACTACACAATTTGAACCAAAAATTTAATTTATATAAATAAAGTTTTAGGAATTACTAATTCAAATATTATCTTGTCGCCATTATTATTATTTGTTCTTCATTGCAGACAGCCTAATCGCATTTAAGTCATCAGACTGCTTAAGTAATAACTTACTATTTTTTCATTTTGTCATAATGAGACCATGATGTCACTGCAATTTAAATCAGCTTCAAACTTCAAACTGACTGCATTATACATAGCAAACACATGGCGAGATTAGGGCTTACAACACATATATATCAGTAGGGATGGCGTAGAAGAGGACAGATTATTGTAGCTGTAGCATCTCCTGTTCCACTGTATCGTGTTGTACAAGACGGAAGCACTTCAAATTCAAATGTCTTCACTTTATAAGACAGGTAAAGTGAAGCCGGTCAGTCCGATTTCATTCATAAGAGAATATGATAGTTGGGAGTGCTGTACACATAAGTAGCCTTCAACTGTTGGTACAACGTGACCAAGTGACTTCATTAGGAGATAACTTTAAGTCACTCCCTAAATCAAACCAACCAACCTAAAGGCTATCATCTTAACAGCCGTTATGCAAGAAGAAGAACAGATTTTATATCCTAAAGACAAAATTTTATAAATCACCTTGTAATTATATGTATATATATTTAAATTACAAACAAAACACCCATAAAAAAATTATAATATATATAAAGAAACGATGTTACACATTATATTATGTATATAAAGACATTTTGGTCACAGTACGATGAGTTATTTCACATAAATTGTATAACTAGTGCATAATAAAAGCACACCTGGATATAAACTTACGTCTTGACGGTACGATAAATAAAATTCTTGTATATATACATATAATATTAATTCGTTAAACCAACGGCATTACAAAAAAAAAGAGTTTAGCATTTTAAAAGAAATACCGAAACGATCTTGAAATAGTTTTCTACTATATTGTGACGACGACTTCTTGCGACACTCACACAGATTTGACCAATAATGTGATAATTAGTTCCACTAAAGTGAATTTTAATCTCAGGTAGAGGACGATTAATGACCGGAAAAAACTTTAAAATATGCCATTTAGGTTTTTAGGGTGGTAAATTTTATTTTTTTTCAGTTTTTTGAGAATATTTATTAATAACAAAACAAAATTAAAAATAAATTTATTGTAGGTTATCAAAAATAAAAAATAAAGAAATTTGTGACAAAAAATTTCACATAATATGTTTTTTTGACATACATAGTAAAAATCTTTTTATGTTTTGTCATTTCCGGTTAAACTATATCAAAAATTTTAAATGTATTTTTAAATTAACTAATTAGAAAGCCTCTTAAAACTGTAAATGAGATACTATTAACAATTTAAATATATTGAAATGATAAGAAATAGTTCGTACTAATGAACGTTTAATTGAGGCTCTCTAAATCATAATTTTTTTGACAGGTGTAAAGACTTTCTCGTTGTCGCCTCTGTTTTTTGATTATGCATATAGTTGGAGACAATCAAATTTTGGTAGGAAAGAATAGAAAAGCAAATTCGGAAAGCCACATGAAGTGGTATAATCTAAGCCTTTCCGTTCAATAAGTTAAATCCATAACAATACTTGTAGTCAAGGGAGTGAGTCGTTTCAAAACGGTGCAAACGCACTAATTAGGACTCCATGCCAGTTGATAGTTCGCCACTTAAACCAACCTACCAACCTAGTTAAATCCATTTTAATTTTAATACCAACTGAACACTTACTTACAAATGTTTACCATATCTTTTGTTTAAATGTTAACTTCCATAATTTGAATTGTATAAATTTAACAGAATCGATATTGTCAAAATGTACCCGCCGATTAATCAGTGAACTGATTTTATATAATAGATATTATACACTGTATTCAAATTAAAGAAGATTGAAGATTATGAGGAAGAACAAGGACTAACGAGATCAAAGAAGAACAAGAATAAAAGAAAAAGTAGAAGAAGAACAAAAAGAGTAAGAACAAAAACAAGGAAACCAGAAATAAAGAAGAACAATTATGAAATTAAGGAAAACAACAAGAACAACAGGAACTCGAATAGAAACATTAAGAAGAAGGATAAGAATAAGCCTTGAATAACAAGAAAAGAAGAAGAAGAAGAAGAATACCAATAAAAACAAGAGGAAGACGAAGAATTAGCAAAAATAGTTAAATCAGAAACAAGAAGAAAAACAAGAATCACAAGGACGAAAATAAGAAGAACAAAAAAAAAAGAATATTTCACAATTTTATTACAAAAATTGGTAAATATTGTAGAAATCTTAACATTAATTAATGAATTTGTATATGTAATGTACCGATAATATGTACTGTTTTAAATTATAGTCATCTCACATGCAACCATATTTTTATGTTCAGCACTTTTAATATTCAAATATACCAAATAAAAAAGATACATTGACAAAAAATTTGTGTAATTTGAAATTTAATATCTAAATTAACATAATATAGAAAGAAACTTGTTTTAATTACTTTTATGACAATAGAATGTTAACTTCAATAAATCTGCTTACTTTATTTTTAATTAGCATAAGACAAATACATAATTTATTCAATTATCAAGTATTTTTTTATTCAAAATCTAATGTTATTTTAGTAGATACACAGATATTATATTATTACTATCAGTAAAAATAAGCCTTGTTTAACATTTCATCTATTTTCTTTTAAATATAATACAAAATTATAAAAAAAAAAATTTCATCAACATGCACTGAATTCAGAGAAATCGCCAGCTCAACCGTGGGGATTTTCGCGTACTAAATATTTTCCTTATAATAAATGTACTAAGTATATAACATCAATTAAATGATACAATTGCAAAGCATAAATTTTGATTAATAATGAAGCGCAATGTCGACCGTAATATGTTCGCATCTTCTGTCAAGCACTTAAAGTGGTTTTTATATTTTTAATTAAGTCACAATGTTATGCGCGTATTCAGTGAGAAAGATCTTTGATGTTAATTGTATCTACAAAAAAAAACATAAGAAAAAATTATGTTTTTTTTTTATGTATTCACATTTTTTTGTATTATTACTTTTTATTATTATTTTCACCTTCAGCCATGCGCTTTTTCATTTCTGAGAATTTACAATTATTATTATTATTATTTAATTAGAAATATGCGTAAATATCATAAAAAAAAACTAGTTTGCATTTTTCGAACTTATGGTTCAGTTCACATTATCTTGATTCACGCAATAAATAAAAACAAAATCATTTGTAGTAAAATCATAAATATAACTGTTTATGTTAATTCATGATTTTGAATTTGTAAAGTACAGAAATAATTTAATTGATTGAAATTGACTTAAAAGTAAATGTAAATTCACAAACTATTAAAATTGTAAAATTAATCATATTTTAATTTCAGAATGGTATATATATTATCCCGATAATCCACTTGAAATATGCACCCTGTAGAAAGGATTAATCAAAAATATTTCATATAGTGGGATTCAAAAGTATTACAAAATTGGTAGGATTTATATTTAAATGTTTATTTCATGATTTAATTATATCTAGACTCGAGCATTTGGTAATTATATTTTTTTTGTATTCACATCACAAATAGTAGTAAATATAACCTCCCGTGTAGATGAAATAAGGACTAACAAAGCTATGGAAATTGTGGAAGAATTTCCAACAATATTCGAAACTGAAATTCATATGTTTTAAAGCTTAGCATCAGAGAAATTCTAAAAATAGCTAGCTATTAAAGGTGGCACTCAGAACAAATCATATCGAAATTAATTACAAATTCCCTTCGAAGTTTTAAAATCGTAGAAATGTATCTTAACCTAGACCAAGAAAACATAGGTTAATTTGATACAAACTTCTTCTTACTAATAAATTGTTCATTTGTTGTCAATTCCATTTAAGTTCAGGGACATTACGAGGACGTAAATCATGCAAATTCTTCCAAGTTTAATCTTGGTCTTCTCGACGAGATTTCATGACATTTTTATTGCAATTTGGTCCTACTAATTTTATATGGATTCTGAATACCATAATTTTCTTTATAGTGAAGAAACATTTAATTAAAACAACCTAATGATTTTAAATAGTGAAACATTTGTTGTCAGCATTTTTCCCAGTCATAAAATCACAATTATACATATTGGAAATTTTATTACTTATGGCACTCATTTAAATCTGAGTTTGTTTGGAGCGACTTGGTCTGGAGTAAACATAAAATATACAATGAAAAGGATTTAACATTAAAATGAAATCAATTTCCAACAAAAAACTATTAGAACTTTTTATATATAATTAAATATGATACAATTCTAAAGTATCAAAACTATATTATAAACGCTGCAGTTTTTGATTACAAATAAAAACATACTGGTACAATTTGAGCGTTTCGATTTTTTTGTTCAAACTGAAATGTTTAAATGAGATAGCAATTTTATAAATTGTAAATTATAATTCGGAACAATTTTTTTTTTCTTATACATTATTTACTAAATAATAATTACATATAAATATATGTATTTATAATCGAAATATTACATAATAATCGAAGATTATGTTTTCTCTAAATATGATATGAAATATTATAATAGAATATTATATATAAAATATGATCCCATCATCATAACCTAATTTTTTTTTAACTTATACCTTATTATATTATAACCATCAACAATATGGCACAAAGGAAACCGTACATCTGTTCTAATGTTACAAGGATCGCATCATCAAACCGATAATGAAAAAAAATAAAATCATAATATTTTTTTTTTCTTCTTTTGTATAAGGATAAGTATTCGTCCCTTTTTTTTGCGTCAATCGTTATCATCTGTACAACAGTAACACACAAATCAACCATTGATCATTCACATAGAGTACGAGAAGATACATCGAGACATAAAAATTAATCCATTTTTTGTTGTTGTTGCTGTTGTAATTATTTGTATAACGAAGACCAGAGAATGGCATAATTTTTGAGGGTTGATAATTGCGTGATTATAATTTTTTTTTTGTAGGTCCTGTCGTGTGTATATGTAATATCCTTTTGCCATTTAATATTTTTGTCTTTTATGATTCGAAATTATACAGCAACAACAACAACGAAAAAAAACATAAAGTATAAAATTTCATTGTATACAATTTTAAGGAATTACAGGAAATTTTACGGTCGTGATTTTTTTGGTATGATGAAATTAAGATTGACAATTTGTTGACATTACATTTCAATATTTTGTCTGATTGGTTAAAAAAAATGTAATGTTGTCAAATTGTAATACAAAATGGTTTCAAAAATTTAGAAATTGTGATTTGTGCAAATGTGTTTTTGCAATGCTGTATATAAAAATAAGTTTATGATGAAAAAAAAAAATCAATGTATATAATTAAGTCGCGCATGTGTACTGGGGCGTACAAGCTATTGCTGCCGACTATGGCTGTCAACGGTGCACAATATTGTTGTGCTTCGTTAAGTTTTTTTGTATAATTAAATTAAATTGAGTTTTAATGGAATTAATAAAAAAAAATATCAATAAATTTTAATAATTAAATAAATTTATTATTTATATAAATTGAAATTAATTCTAAGTAAATTATTAAATGATAAAATATAAGATTATGATATATTCAAAATAATTAAGGATTCTGTTAATTAAAAATATATTATTCTAATTTTATTGAGAGTTTTAAATGTTACTGAATAGTTGCCTGGCTGGAACAGTATTATAAAAGTTACGAATAACTAGATGAAAAAGCTAATCAAGATGTCATGGAAGTGTAGGTTGATTTAGCTTAGAGTGGAAGGGACTGTCTAGCAAATACAATCACAAGTCTTTATAGCGATGCCACTTAAGAGAATGCTCAGAGTATTTACCGCAAAAATTTCTTTTAACTCGAAGGATTTTTAAAACTCCTCCAAATTAGAAAGGATATGCTGAAAAGTAAAAATATTGCTTACTGCCATTCCACACGACAAAGAAATTAGTTGTGGAATTGAAATATTATTTTCTGAATAAACTGTAAGAAGGAGGCATTAAAAGAGGAAGCCAACCGTCATCTCTTATGTGAGATTCACAATAGCAAAACTTAAGTAACTTATATTCACAATAGCAAAACTTAAAAAGCAAATTTGAAAATAGTATTACCATTCTCAATAAGATTGACGCAAAGCAAACCAAAAGTTACCCAACTTTCAACTTTTTCGATTTGCAACGCTGGCAAATGTTAAAACTTTGCTTTGCGTTGCAACATTTTCATTGTGAATCCAGGGTTATGCAGTAATTGAACAAACAAATTAGAAAAACACAATTTGACGAAATCCGAAATTTAATTTTATTTTATAGTGCCATTCTGTCCATAACAACATATCGAAAACTGTTCGATTATTTTATTGGCTTAATTCGCCTCAATCTTATTAGGATAATTAATCTAAATTCTATATTATAGATTAACTTACTCTAAGCTCTGGCACTATAGCACAAATGTAAAATTTCAAAAAATACTTATATACAAATGCCCACCAAATCTATAAATATCCAGCGTCGCCGTAAAAATTTTCCATTTTTATATATACAGCAAAAAAATATATAAATATATTTTTAATAAATTCAATTTAATTGAATTTGGCTATATCATTTGAAAAAATAGACAAGTTGTTACCAATTTTCATATAAATTTTATATAAACAAATTTTCATTTCTATTTTTAATATTTTCAGACTTTGTACTTATTATATTTGTACATATCATCTCAACTCTAAATTGAATAAGGAATCAATTCTTATGTATACAATAAGAAAAGTGTCGAAACTTTGTTCCCCTTTTTTTTCATATATACATAAATGCAGATTCTATTTTGTATACCATCAATTATTTATTGGACAATTTGATATCCCGCCGAAGGTAAACAGAAAAATTTTTTTTGCTTGTTTTTCATTTTCTTGTAAATTAAATCCTCAATTTTTCCGATCGATTTTCATTTTCATATAGTCACAAGAAGAAGAATAAGTTTATAATGTGAAGAATATTTATTACAATTGAAAAGAGTGTGAAAAATATCATTGAATTTTTTAGATTATTTTTATGGGTGATGTTTTTATAAAAAAAAGTATAAACAAAAAAAAAAAAGCACTAAAGCCAAAAAAATATATAATAAAATATAAAATTATTTCCAGCTTGGAGACCTCTAACTAAGAGAAAGGAAATTACAATCAAAATAAAAGCAAAATATACAAAAAAAAAAAAATTCTAAATTGAACACCAAATAATTTTCGATAAGATCTTTTTGAACAAAATTCATATACCGCGCTCGGAATATATATATACAAATCATGTTATAGAACACTGGGAACACTCAGAAGAAGAAAAGTGCAAAATGGCCTGATTTAAATCGATATTATTTTATATACATAGACGTATGACATTTTTATTGAAATTCTCCGCGCAATTGCTGGCCACAAAATGATAAATAAAAAAATTATATTCTTTTTTTATTTTTCGAAATATATATTTATTTTAAAGGCGTAAATTTTAGGTGTGCTTATATTTATAGATCCAGCGCATTTTCTTTGATATTATTATATACATATATTGATCTACATCGAACATCGACATCAAAAAGACAACCTGCTGAGCCAATCTACTCTTCTGGACATCGTCATTTCAAATTTTTGTTTGGCATTTAAAAAACGGCACCAATCTTCACTATAGGAAAAATAAAAAAAAAATACATAATATTAACATCCTCAGCAAAAAAAAAAAAACAAGGTTTCACATTTTGTATTGCGCGGCGCGTATTTTAAGTAAATAAATATAAAAATGTAAAAAAAAAAAAAAACTAAAACAATTTTTCAATACGAAAGTTATTTTATTATAAATAAATGAAATTGTTGATTTGATTATTACTATCTAATTGCATATAGTCTTAAATTTTACATGAACCATAAAAGACTTGATGAAATATGGAATCTTTAAATTATTAATATAAAATGAATGAATTCAATATTTGATATTTTGGATTTATAGATTGGAATGACAAAACTGGTTAAGGTTAAAATGAGCCACTGAACGATCAATAAACCTCAATTATGATGCAAGACAGCATTTGGTATTCTTACTGGACACAGCTTATTGGCAAGCATGCTCCTAGAGATGAACTTATCATTTATCGCAAGTGATCAATGCTGAAAACCTTGGAACACATCATTCCCAAAGGTCTCATTATAGGAGTCTGAATTTGCTAATTGCAAGTTTATCTTAAAAACAGTTTATGGAAAATTCATGGAGACAAAAATTCGTTGCAATGAAAATACATCGCAGGTGAAATTAATCGCTCATGGAAAACTCGTAAAAAGAAAGTCATTGCTGAGTAAATAGAGTAAATACATATAGAAAATATATCGCAAAGAAAAGTCATCGCGATTTAATCATTAAGGTTCTTATTCGTAAATGTGATTTTATGATGGAAATATAAAGTATTAACTCTTTGAATCAAATTCATCGCAAAAAATTCTTAGTTAATTGATGGAGTTATGTATAGATTTTTAATTGAATTGTTTTCTCATTTGAAATATTAAATTGACATTATTTTCAAAATTTTATACACAACTAAACTTAATACCATCCTCCTAAATAAAAACCGTCTCAATAATTACGTTTACTTATATCAAAATTTAATTTCTTAATAATTACCTATATAAAAAAAATTAATTTAATTATTCCAACCCTTGGCACAATAATTTAATCTGAATGATATAAATCTTTTTAAAAGCTATTTATTAGGTCTATAATATACAGAAATAAATGTAGAGCAAGCAACACTATTTATATTAATTTCATATATTCAAAGATTATAATAATAACAGAAAACAGCCGACACCAATAAAATAAAGTTTCTGCCACATGCTTTGAGGGTAACCCCTAATTTAGTTTAGAGAAGATAGATGACTTTTTATCATCTGCGGTTTAGTTTTTCTGTTATAAACAGAAAACGGACTATTATAAACACACAGTTCCGCGAAATATGGAAATATACCCTCTTATTAGTCCTGGTCAATAAATTTTTCTATATTTTAATACTCTATAATTTGACAGCAATTATCTACCGATAAATGTCATAGTTTTCATGGATATAATCGTTCCAGAACAATTTTATGGAAAATATTTTTTATATGGTTATTTTTTATAATTTCAGATTATAATTGGAATTTTTGTATTTTTATTCTTCTTTATTTTATTATGTTTTCATTTTACTAAATTCCAATTTAATTTATATTGAAGTTATTAAAATGGTCCTTTCAATAAAATAATATAGTATTAGGAGATGGTATTAAATGTATAAGAGACAAAAATTATGTCATTATAGTACAAAAATAAATTTAAAACAAATGACATTAATGTTAACAAAATTATGTTAATTAAAATTTAAGTAAATTTATAGTCTTTGCAGGCATTCGTTTATCAATATTAAAACTGCTTTCAAACAGCAAAATCATTTAATAAAAATATTTACTAAAAGAGTTGCCTAAAGTGTTACTTTCTGTTAAAGAAAAAAGACCGAAATTTATCTTCCGGTTATTTCAAAGTACATATAATAAATTCCATTAAATAATTTGTGGAAACAAATTATATAATTTTTGGAAAATGAGACAAGAGGGAAATGAAGGGTAATGTCCGATACAATCTTCTACTGATTATACCGATTACTTCCAATTGTAATACATAAACCCATTTACAAAAATTTAACTTGGCCGGTTATTTAATATTTTCCGGTGGCTGTGAATTCTTTATTAAGTTGGTCAAAAAGTGACATTCCCGATAATTTAATTTTCTTAAGTCATTTTATATATATTCGGAACTATTCATCAAGAAAGTGAGTAACCGAGCTCCTTCAAATAAATAGGAGAGAATTGGTGATCTTCGTTACAGCTGACTGTAACTGTAACACAATTCATATACCAGCAGGCCAGTTGTGTAGGTTCTATCAATACGAGGACGAAACGGTGGTATAGATACTATGTTGCTGTCTAGACGATTTCGACACAATAATTATAAAAGACATCACAAGAAACAAATGACTGCAGTGATTTGGACTGCAGCCATTACCTAACCTTATGGTCAGTTGGATACGGAAATGAATTGATCAGCGTCATCTTATATGTTCAACAAAATTCATGTTTAAACAAAATTTGATATTAATAATTTTGACACCTGAACTCTCTCTGTTACAGTATTTATAACGATTATAATATAATCATTTTACTATTATAAAAATATAGTTTATTGCACCATAATTGCATACAGAATACCGTATTTACAATTCATTGCACTGTTGCAAAAATATTTATACTATATCAACCACCAAGAAAGTGTACATATTATTATTATACAAGAATAAATTGTACTCTCTCAAGCCGAAAATGGAATGGCTACACTTTATAGTTTTTAATTAATTTAATTAATGGTAAAACAATTCGCTGCCTAATCCGTGTTTCAAAAAAAAATATATATAAAAAACAAAATTAAATTGCGCATAATTCGCCAGTTGTTTTTAGTTTATAATTTATATATAAATATGAAATAATAAATGAATTGCATTATTTACTTAGATATAGTATCTAAAAAAAAAATTGAAGAGGAGATCCGGAAGTGTGCAACAAATTACAGTCAAGCAAAACCAAAAGAAACAAAAAAAAAAACACAGAAATATTAAAAAGGTGGCATCGTAAATTCATTTTTGCGAATAAAAAAAAAAACATGTAAAAGAAGCGGCAACAATTTTCAGCGTTACAGAATGTGCTTGCATAAATAAATATTACGAGAGAGATGGGTCCCTTAAGCATAAAAAAAATAGCAGTTTTATAGTGTTATGATGTATTTCTGGTATTGTGCGCTTTGTATACTCTTATTACTTCTCTATCAAAAAGAAGTCTAGTTATATATTACGAGATACAATTTTAGTTACAAGGCGCACTTTCAATATAACAGTTCAGAATATAAAATATTATTTCGTTATGGTCAGTTTAGTGCACTTAACATGTACAACTCAACTATATGCCACAAAATTTCTGGTCTGCGCAAAAACAAACAAAATATTAAGAAATATAGGTGAATTCCAAGCTTCTAAATGTAATATGCAGACACAAGGAGCATCAATTAATTACAAGGAGCATGTATTAATTACACAGTCTACTTGATGTCCAGTGGCATATTGTTTTCGTAGTCATTAATAAATAAATATTAAATATAAAATGTAAAAAATAATTCACGATACTTCATTATACTTCAAAATACTTCATCATAAAAATGTGAATTATTTGTAATTGTAATGCAATCAAAATTTCATTTCATTTAGTGGAATTGTAATGCAGTCAAACATAATTACTTTTTGCAAATTATTATGTATATGTTAGCATCATTTGGTAATGAAACTGTACAAAAATATTCAGAGTATTATTGCACTCTGAAATGGTGATCTTACGAGTATGTTAGTTTAGAAGTCAAAGTCGATTTACGTTCAACATAAATTTCTAGATCCTAAAATAAAATAAAAGTTTGCAGTTTGTTTATATATCAAAATTATATAAGTCAGTTTGAGTTTTATGATATAGTATATAGAGCAAGAGCTCATTAAGCTTTAGCTTACAAATCATATTTACGAATAATGATTACAATTTAAGTTCATCAGTATTCATAGTGCTCTTGATTAGGAATTACCAACATTTTTATGAGTCTTTCAAATATATCGGACAATTTCATATATTTCGGACCATGACTGCCAAAGAATTAAGCAATATGTTATGTAATATTAAAACTATAAGCAATTTATATTGAAACTGATGAACTTATCTCAGTTTTAATTTCAAGTTATATTACAAGATAACATCATACATTTTTAAATTCTCCATAAACAGAATTTAAATGCATTTGCACATAGTTAGTAAATGATAGGAAAATTTCATTCACAAACTTCATTGCTTCCTAATTCACGAATTTAATAATCTAACTTTTAAAACAGTGTTAATATTCATTACCGAAATCCAAGTTTTATCAACCAAACAATTTAATTTAAGGAATCGCCCTATTTTATAATATGATGATTCTTTTTAATGCAATGCAAATGTTATTGAGGAAAATAATATTCAAAAATGGATAATATTGAGCAAAAACACACAGTAGAGTAATGCAAGGCCAATTACAGGTGTAATTTATTTCAAGAGTTTAGCATAGAAAATATTGTATAATAAATTTAAGTGCAATTATTGTATCAAAACTACTTTAATGATTTAAAAAAAAAAAATTGTATTTAAGACAAAATCATAAATCCAAAGCATGTAGATGTAGCCATATATAGTCGGCTTAAACTAGGAGTCGGCTTTTTATTATCAAATATTATTCTTCTATCAATGAATTTGTATAAATTATATATTAAAGAATTAAAATATTATAAAGTCACTTATATAATTATTAAGTGATAAAAATCTTATTTTACGAAATAATTCATTTTATTTGACCAATAAAGCTGCACTAGCTTAGGGGCAGCCGAAAAATCGAAGTTTATTAAAACAACGCTTACCAAAAACCACGAATGTATACAAAATTTCAAATCTTCTGGGGAGATCTCTCCAATATTTCAAATCTCTCCAGTAGAACACAGCAATGTATTTGATATAATTCTGAAATATTGGACAAATTCTAATGGAACCGTGGCGTACATTTTACGTGGACCAACAAGATTACGAAACTAAGCTGTAATATGCCAAATTTCATTAAAATCATGAGATATTATTGAAATATAATATTTGAAGATCTCCGATTTTTCATTTTTCAACCTATCTTTCCATTACAACATTTCATTATTCCGTAACTCTCCGTAAGAGTCCACATAATAATTATAAAAAAAAAAAAATTTAAAATAAAAGGACAAGAAAATTGTGTAAAATAAAATTCTAATAAAACTAGAGACGCGCAGAGGCTGTGTGATCAGATTGGGGTGGACACGATTTCGTTTTTATATATATAAAAATCTGAAAACCGCCATTTAGTAATAAATGCATTAGGTATCCAATATATAACCCTTAAGAAAATTTTTAAAGTCTGCGGTAAATGAGTTTTATAAAAATGTAAAGAAAAAGAAAAAAAAAACTATTGAAAAAAAGGAACCTAATCACGCAGAATTCATTTCGAATGGATCTCTGGGCTGTCTGGACTTCTCTAGAGGCTATAATTAAGAGAGGGTCATTTCGTTGAATGTAGTAAAAAAAAATAATATATTTTTTTTTTTTTGGGACGCGTAGATTATTATTATTAAATTTTACTTTTAATTTTTTTTTGTTAATGTCTCGATTCAGTTTTTTTTTTTTTTTCTTGTACAATTTTTCACTTTTTCATTATAAATATTAACAAACTTAAAAAGGGTTCAACATACCTACATGACACATGGGAGGTTCCAATCTTAATGGAATTTAGTTTTGCAGATCATTTATTATACACATTATTTTCTTATACATAAGGTATAGATATTATGCCGCCACCGTCATCCAGGACTTTAAAGAAAAAAAGACAAAACTAATTATATAAAATCCTTGTGAATTGTGATATGGTGCAGTTTTCATACACAAAAAAAGCATAATATTAAAACTTTGCTAATTTCTAAATCATTTTTTATTTTGTTTTTAAGTATTTGACATTGTCTGTTTCAACGGAACGGAAAATATAAGATTTAAGAATTACGAAAAAAGGTATATAGAAATTTCTAAAGAAGATTCTCAATAATTTTAATTAAAATAAAATAAAAACATAACGAACGCATAAAATCAAACTTTAAATAGATTAAATTCGGTAAAGTTCTACTCTATATATGCAGAGAAATTTGTATATTTATAGTATTTGAAACGGATATGAATGACTTACATAAACGCCCTATATTTTAATTGATATTTTGGTTAAAAAATTATGAACAAATTTGTTTAATAATATACGCATCGGACGTTCTTTGCATATATTCGTCTAAATAAACAACGTGAATCAATGGCACTCCTTCTGGGACGATGAAAATGTTCTGGGCATTCGATATTTTATATCGTAACACGATTAAAATATCATTTATCTTTTAGGTTACCGAAATCTGAACCAAATTTCTGATGGAAATTGTAGATGTAGCCTATTTTTATTTAGGCTACTATTTAGATACCGAAAATAGTAACATTTCTACAAAAGATTTTATAACAAATACTTTCATTATAGATTAATTAAACTCAGGTTTGATTTAAAATTTTATACCATATCCGCGTACTTCCCAATTAAAATTTTGATTCTATCAAAATTCTGAACTTACTACAAAAACCGGGAGATAATTGTCACCATTTTACCGAATATTTTGTTCTATAGTATATTTAAGCCAGTAAAGTTCCAGTGTATTCAGTCAGTCAACTAAATTACAGCGAACCGACGCTATAAACCAAAATATTATAAAATTTGAAAATCATTAATTTATATTATTATAAATTAAAGATGTTTTCTTCTACATTTTTGTTACCATAATTTAAAATTCTTTATATAATTAACAAAAAAAAAAAAAATCAATATTTAGTCATAAAATTTATCTGGAAGATACAATTTGTTGCTATGTAAAGCTTTTGTTATTGTTTCTTTAATTTAAGTATAATATCAAAAAGATTTTTCTTATACAAATGTAAGATATTTTTATAAAATTTATAAAAGCAAGCTAAAATATCGACTATACGACTATTATATATAAAAATAAATGAGTTCAAACACTTGAAGCTGACACTGTTCTATACTTCCGTTTAATAATATATTTATTTTTTAAAAAAAATAATAATAATTTTAAAGTGTGTTCACTTCTATATTTGTATAGTAAAACCGATAAATGCAATAAAGAAGTCCGATTGTGAATCCTTCAAAAATTTATAAATTTTATTTATAAATATCAAATTATGATGATAAACTCTATACTCTCTGGATGGGGCTATATATATATATAATAATAATATCTCAAGTGCTGGGGAATTATCAGTAATCCTATACAAACAATTTTCAATTTTATAATTGGTTTCATATTTGACATAATATAATATTTTTGAGTCATCAATACTAAAAATTTTATATGATGTCTGACATAAATACCCAGAAATAAAAATATTATAATATCAAGAGGAGTTTATTTTTTTCATATTTTGAAGTTTTTTATGCTTTAATGATAATCTATCTTTAATGTTTTTTAATGCCAAAATAAAAACAATGAAATGTATCTATTGAAAATATAAAAGAAGAATCTATTATTCAAAAACATAAAAAAAAATATGGTCAAATATAAATTATGTTACCTAATTTTTGACTTCAGGTGGGGTATGAAAATATAGT
Source organism: Rhamphomyia laevipes (assembly GCA_963920725.1). NCBI lineage: Eukaryota > Metazoa > Arthropoda > Insecta > Diptera > Empididae > Rhamphomyia > Rhamphomyia laevipes. The sequence goes on along the minus strand of OY987256.1, from coordinate 4,854,944 downwards.
ATAGATTTGTTAATACCAAAATGTGGAACTTAATGGTATTTAGAATAATTTATTGATTCATTGTGTATATAAATACAAATTAATGTTTTGGTATTTCTGATTAAATATCGTTTGATTGGGAATATTTAACAATTGATGGAACAAAGATATTTACAACAAGAAATACGTACAATATTTGAAGTTAGTTTTATAATATACCTATATAATTTTAATGGTCGTAATGTGGCCTCCTCTTAATCTCTATAATAAAAAATTGTCCTCAGGCGACTTATTGTTAAAGATTTATAATATATTTTATATATACATAAAATAAAAAACAGAAAAAAAAATTTGTTATATTATCGCCAATACTTAATCTAATAGTAGAGAATATGACGATAGCCAAATGCAAAATATTTAATAAAATAAAAAATAAGTTTTATTTTTGGTATCATGAAAAACCACAAAGTATTTTTTTTTTTTTTAATTTTCATCATTTTTTTTTAGATATGATGGCGACTGTCTAATTTTCATAAAAGGTGGGTGTTGTCCCGCCAAATTGATTGAAAACATAGCAGAAATTTGCGTATTTTTTATGATATCGGTTTGAAAGTTTGAAAATTATTTTAATCTTTAGTCTTTAAAACTGCAATTATATTAAAAATTAATGGAGAAAGGTGTTTTTTTTTTGTGCAATACTTCGAGTAAAGAATGAAAATTATTTAACTAAATTATGTAAAATTAGTGAAAAAATTAATTTAATTATTTAACATTCTGTTCCAATGACGACATAGTTCTTTTACATAGAAACTGACTAACAGACTATAATGTATAAGTAAAGTATTAAATAAAACACAATTTCTATATATTCTTGCATATTTCTGTATGGAACTGTCGAGAACCCATCAGACGTACGAAAACAACCTGGAATGAGCTTCATATTTACAAAGACCAAATATCATTTGAACAAAATTTGAAAGTAGGAAAGATATGGCTAATAGAATGAGGATGAAACTGCGGAATATTTGAAAATGTTGATTATAATTAACAATAAAAGACTGCGATACTTGGATAATGAATTTCTAATTCCTAATTAGGAGATGAACACAGTTGCCTTCATCTTTTCGAAAATAATATGATCGGGTAGAATTTGCCTTAACAATCCTTTCATAAACTAATTTAATTTTCTTGCATCATCAAATTAAGCTAAAATATATAAGGCAAACTAACAAATTTCCATTGGATAATATCTCAATTATGATTCAAGTTCCATAGTTGATAAAATAAAGTAATTTCGTTATGGCCAGGAAAGAATATTCAGCATAATCAAGACACGAAAATAGAAGTGGATTGGTCACACACTCCGAAAAAGTGAAAATAATATTCCACGGTATACAAATGGAATAGAACCCACTTGCCCAAGAAAATAATGTGAATGAGAACAATCAAAAAGGAATCTAAAACTCAGGGTAAAAAATGACTGGAATTGAATAATGTTGCCAGAAATAGAACTCGATGGACTCCTTATACTTCACAAGTTGGATCTAGAAAATGAAGGAAAATCTTATATAGCAAATGTACTTCTTATCATAATTTCACAATTGAATATGAAACACGGTTCATTAGCCTAACCCATAATTTAACTATATATTTCATTTTCTATATATAGGTACATTATTTTAATTAATATAATTTGAATCAATCCATAAATAATCTTCGGTCATCAAAACTATTAAATCTAAATTAAATTTTTGACTATTAACAACTAATCAATTTTTTTCATTTGTTTGTATCTATACCTAATACAAAAAAAAATTTTTTTTTTCTGAACGATTAAATTCATAAGATTATGAAGAAGCTCAACTCAAAACAGACTATAATAATGTTGAGAATATTTTTACTTGTTTTATATATACCAAGAATCATCGTTTAATCATAAATCTAAAATGTGGTAATACTATTTACTTCTCTTAATACTTGTTTTAATTTTGCACAGGTGTTTTAATTTCACTGGATGTTGTTGTGCATACACCAACCCCGTCATATTTAATTCATTATGCTTAGCTTGATTTCAGTTTTGGTGGATGGATATTTTTTATTGTAGAATATATAAAAATATTTTTTTGTATTTTTTTTATTATTTTGTAGTTACCAGCCCCATTAAAATTCATAATTCATATATACTGGATAATATGGTTCACATATATACTCTTTTATATAGAACCAAAGAAACAGGCCGATGATCTCGTTTATAACATAAAAAACAATTGTATAAATTGTATACGTTTTTTTATATAAGGATCATATTAATATTTAAGATCTGTTCCTGTTTTACCAAAATAAAAACAATATATATTTTTTTATATAGAAAAACTATTAAAGTGGACGACGATACGCCATGTTACTGACGATGTATAATAGTGATATTTTTGCTTCATATAATAATAGTATACCGGGTAATTTAAAAATAAAAAAATAAATTATTATTATAAAATAACACGGTATCAGGTAAATTTATCGAAGATGAGTTTCATTACCGAATTTAGAAAGAATCGTAAAAAATTGGAATAGAATTATCTTATTTTTATTATTATATTAATTATTGTTAGCTTTAGTTCTCCTAATATTCATTCAATAAAACTGTGTAAAACACATAGCTTTATTCTGAAGTGTACTAGAAAAATTTCTACTATCAGCACTGAAATACGAGTTTGAAACAAATACTTTTAAGTATGACTTTAAGAAGCATCAATTGCAACGTTTAAAAGTTCCATTCAAAATTTAAGGTCACCGTTGTGGCACTGTGTTTCCATTTGAACCTCTACTAAGTGTACATGTTTGTTTATAAGATCATTAGTAAATCTACTTTACTTGATTGTGTATCTAATTTTTCTTGTAACTTCTCTCGGGATTATTTCTGTTAATAACTTTGTTCACCATTAATTCTCTATTTCTTTTTTAATGTGACTATATCCTTTTTAGAGGTACAGAAACCAGGAAAATTGATTATTTTTAAAGTTTTATAATAAATCATTTATTTAATCATGTTGACCAAGAATTTTAATTAAATAAAACTAAGTCACAGATTTTAATATCTATTTAAATATTTTAAACTAATTAAACTTTAAATTAATTCATTTTGATTTAAATTTATTTTATTGTAGGTTAATTTTATATTCGGCGAATTACCATTCGATAAATTTTCATTATATCATTCATACAAAACAATATAATTTTTATTGTATAAAATACTGGGTGTCTCTTATTGATATCTAGAATATGTAATTTCTTTAAATTTCAGAAATGTAGTCAATTTCAAGCTTGTTGGTATAATTGTAAATTTAAAAATGGAAATATAGCTGTACAAATATGTAATATATAGTTTACGAATGGTTTTTTTAAAAGGCTGCCAGTTGTTTCACTATTCGAAATACTTAATGTTTGGAATATAATAAACCAAAAATGATATATTAATCTAGAAATGTCACTACTCACATACAGATCAATATTTTATTTTATCTAATGTACGACTTAAAATTAAAGCATATTTTTTGGTTAATATCTAATAAACTGTATATCCTAAGCCATTGAATTGCAAGGTTAGAAATTTTATCGCCACCTTTTGATTTTATGAGATTCACTGTCACTGTCAGATTTAAAGACTATATGTAAACCGAAATTTTTGGTATTATACAAGTATTTAGCTAACAAGTGAAGAGACAGACTGAAAATTAAAAAATATAAGTATATAACGAAATGGTAACCATAATCAGATTAAAAATGAAAAAAATTGTTTTTAGACAACTTGTACAATTCCAATATCCGCAGTGTAATGGAAGTGCGATCATGTACCTATAAATACAGATTGAAAAATACTAAAAATTGATCTTATTCGAATCATTTTATAAAAAAAAATATAATATTTATTTTTATTTATTTTTTATTTATTTTTTATTTTTTTGTCTTCCGATAAATAATTTATTTTTCGTACATGTTTAAATGAAATTGAAATGCATGTACATAATAAAATCATATACAATATTCAAACATCGATACACAATAAAAGTGCAAAGTGAACACATCGTTTCTCATGCCATACCATCCAGAATCATATAGTAATAAGAATATTTATTTATTTTATGCACTCCTGAGACCGCCTTGTCTCTATTGCACTATATAACTAACTACTCTATACAAAAACAAAAAAAAAATGTTTCATCTATGAAATTAACAATAAAAAAATAAAAAAATTCTGAAAAGACTTGAAAACACAGCACTAAATCTCTTCGGTTCTTATATATGATTCTTCATAGCTTCATACACATAACAGACTTGTTATCTTAATCTCTCATGAAACTTTTGGATAAAGGCCGAAGTTGTATATGGTATGATATCTTAAAATATATTGCGGTTTATAGGTTTGATTATATGGACTATTCGAGAATGGCAAATTCTTATGGACTATGTGAATAGTAATTCAGATAAATATAAATATTAAATAAAATTTGTTAGCATATTTAGGAATAATATTGTCAATAACTTCAGTTGTTCTGACCACTCTTAACATTTTTAATAAATGATTTGAAATGAAAGTGCTGCACTTTTCGTCAGAAGTGTGTTAGGCTGTGTAATGATCCCACTAACATCCTAGCTGGGAAGATGTAAAAGCAAAATGGACCTATTTTGAATAAACAGAAGTTCTAAACATTTCGCCATGATAATGTTAGGTTGTGTTTGGTTCAGATCATTGTAGATATTAAAAGTAATGAGTAGACCATCAATGTAGGCTAACAGCTAAAACTATCCAAACTCGACTAAACAGTTTTAGGCTATCGTTCAATTTAAGTTAACGAGACAAGATATATTAAATGCATTCTAGTTGATCCAATTGATTGTTAAAAAGATTAATCTACTTAAACATGACCCAGAACTATTAGTTCATTATAAAAAACTGGCCAGTTCTTGAGAAGTTGCATGTATTTAGTAAAGTTCTCCATGGACAAATGAGAATATAAATAAATAAATAGAAAGAATTCTTGTAGTAATGATAGAAATTTTGTCAGTTTTAATATAAAAGATGCCTTTTTATACAAGCTTAATATCCTATTTCACATTATATCTCCAGGGCGACCAACTGACGACTAATTATATTAAAATTTTTAAGCAAATATTTATATTTAATTGTTATTATAAAAATGTATATTTAACAAACCTATAAATATTATTATTTTCAAATACTGAGGAGTTATATAAAAAGGTTTCTATATTTTTTTTAGATATGGTGACATGCAATTTTGTAACACTTAGACAAGTTTTTCACATAATAATCTGTCTTGTAAAAAAATTATTTTTTAAATCACATTTTTAAATCTTTTAATATATATAATAAAATTACCACCTGTGAAACATTTATTATCAACTAATTTCATTAATTTTCTTTCTTGTGTAATTTTCTTAAGTTCTCCTCATTTTGGTATCAATTATCACAGCATTACAATTTCATGATTTTAAAAATTGCGTGCATCTTTTGTCATCACTTTTAGTTATTAAAATAATAATATTTAAACTTTGAAATTAATTATAAATTAAATAATTAAATAGATTAAGTAAATAGATTTTTAAAATATTTTGTTATAGACTCTGGGAAATATTTCACATAACTTTTTAGGGTATCTGTTAAGCTGTAAACATGTCTCGTTGTGGTAGGTACTATAGTTGCCGAATAAGTCCGACTGTATTTGATTCAGCAATTGCGTCAAATTCCTGAGTACGTGCTCATTCAGTTTTGAATGTATATCAACGACATTTTGTTGAGCCTATAATATGTTTTAAACATGAAATCCGAATCGTACTCATCAGTAGCTATGAAACAAAGATTTAATTGATCATGTAATTGCTGAAAAATTCTTATTATTCAGATGCCATGACCTGTATTTTTTTGACATAAAATTTGCATACTCTTCTGTTTGATTTATAAGGAAATTGAATTTTCTTATTTGTCGTTTCTTTTCAATTATTTCTACATATAGCACTTCAGTTTAGCTCTAATTTGGCATTGAATAACTTGGATTTTAAGTATAATCAACATAACATTGTATTATACTGATTCAAAATTGCAATATTTTGATTCTTAGAATCCTTCGAAATGTAATTGTTCGTAAACAGTCTCAGATTTATAATGGAAGAGGTTGAACTAATATGAAAAACCCAATGGAATTATATAATTAGATAGTCGAGGATTCAATTTCACTTATTAAATTATATAAAAAAATGGTGGAAAATCTAAGGGGAATTTGTTAAATAGCATTCTCAATTGTGATGTACACATTAAAATATATATCAAGAATTATATTAAATATAAATTGATAATTTAAGGGACTCACTGACCTTAGTGACAAATTTTACTAGCAACAATTACTATAACATAATGCTGAACACCAGGTAAACGGATTCATTTTTAAAATTACAATCATTGGAAATTTTGTCATCCACTATGGTTGAACTATATATGATTCAATTCTACATCTCGTAGAATTGTATAATGTTAGTGAATGTCAATTTTTTAATACGTGGCTCCTCAATATCAAAATATTGCATTATTTAATTTATTAAGTATATTTTTATATGGTTTCGAATAATTATTTGTATGGCAAATATTCAAAATTAATACATGATGCGAATTTACTATACAATCTTAAAAGAGGTCGTGACAGCTTAAGTTATCAATAAAAAAATGAATTATTCAATCAAAATATACAATTTTTTATTTATGTAAAGTATTAATAATTTTAATTGTATATTTCTAAAATTTCCAAACATTAATACTGAATAGTATATTGCCGAAAGTTTATTTCAAAATTTTGATATTATAACTTAAAATGAACAATAGTTCAAAATTACCAAAAACCGAAGTAAAAAAAAAGTACAGATTAGCCTATATATTTCATTTATTAAAAAACCGAGAGTAGACTTAATTCTCTATGTAAATATTGCCAAAGACTATTTGAATTTATATAACTTAAGTTTGCATATAGTTCGTTTAAATATATTAGCCTTTTTTTTGTGGACTTAACGTTAATACCAATTATTTTTCTAAAAAAATAAAAATTCTAAATCCTTTTCAAAAATATGATGACATTTAAATCCCATATGGATGAAAAGGGAATAATAATAAGACCATCATCAAAGTATATTCATATATATATAAATATAAAATCCTTATCTTTTGATGATAATAAAGATGACAATAGAAAAAGGCAAGCGCCATGCGCTACAGATTATCCAGTTAAAAAAAAAATATTAAGTAGACCTGAAAAATTTTTGCTAATAAATTTTTTTATGTGGTTTCTTCGGCTACATAACTAAAAAAAATTGTAGATTGAAATTTCTATATTTTGATCCTTTTTTTATAAGCAAAAGGACCAAAAAAACTGTTTCTTCTTATCTCGAAACAATTGTTATTTTGTACCTGTTAAATATGTGAATTACAACACGAACAATACTTGTAAGTGAGAAGACCATTCAGCCCAGCAATATAGTTATAGAAGACCTCTTTATATATCTCTATATTTATGGGCCTATAGATAAAATATAAAATTATCTCTGACATATGTTCCGAGTTAATGATCTTTTTCTTGTTTTTTAGAGAGTATATTATTTGTTTGATGACAGGCCACATAAAAGGACACGATACCTTACTTGATATTAAAGGTATTAGATAAAAAAAATAATCTTACCTGGTCATCTCTAAAATGAACTTTTGTTAGTGCCGCCAAAACAGTAATATTAACTAATAAAACAAATTATTTTCATTCTTCATATAAAATAGAAAAATAGAAAAATAATTTCAGATAGGGTCATTAAATTGATTGACCACCCATTGAGTTAACATAGAATGTCAAAATTATTGGTCAGCAACTGTTAGAAAATAAAATTTATTGTTGCACTAATTATAAAATAAAAATTTTCTTCGGTTTCAATTTTTTATTTTAAATTAATGATTATTTTTATTTAATTAAGATATAATTTAATTAAAATATCTTTAAAAGTAATTGATTAATTAAAAGAATCACATAAATAAAATTATAGATTTGTTATGGTACTAAAAGCCATCAGAATTTTTAATTATCTGCGGGAAGAATTATAATTATTATTATCTAATCTCAGTTAAATATATATTTAATTTTAATTGATGATCATTCAATTCAATTAATTATTTAAATCTTAATAAGAAGAGAATTATATTTCTTAAATTTCTTAATTTGGTAATGTTTTAATAAATATCTTATGAGACCAGCTTTGTTTAATGACATATGTACATTCTGGTTAAATGCACGCACATGAACAATATTTAATTGGTGATAATTTAAGGAAATAGATTTTAAAAAATTTCGTTTTTTTATGGAAAAAATAACAATTTAATTAAAATGTGAACTTGGGCCTGTAACAAACAACAGAATCTGTTCATTATATGAAAAATATAAGGATTTCAGTTGAATTAGTATAATGTCAAAGTATGAAAAGAACTTAAGCAATTAAATACGCGACGTTTTTTCGTCACTGCGAATTTTATTTTGTTGCTTTTAACCAATCAAAAAGTGAAGTGAAGCGGCTTTTCTTTGGAAGTACAGAATTAGTCATGCGTGCAGAGTGTAAATTTTTATTTATAAAATTATGATGTAGTTGTCTTTTAATTTGTTATTAATTTATTAGTTATTTTATTTAATTTATTTTTTATTTTTATAATAACAAACTCTTTTTTCTAACTTAATATTACCTAAGATTTGATTAATTTTATGTATGCATTTAGTAGCGGCGCGAAAAAGAGTTACATAACTAATTCGTACGTCAGTTATGTCTGTCGCAGGTATTCGCGATTAGAAAACGTCGCATGTGTTAAACAATCTTAGAATTACAAAATATTTTAAATTAATTCTAAAGTAAATTATATTTGTTTCAGAATTGCGTTGAGTTTCGAATTATTCGACATTGATCAGTTCTTCCATTTTATGTTTCTGAATGATGTATCCAATAAATTGGAAAAAGCGAGTTCAAATGTAGTTAAAAATTAATTATATTACAAAATTTATGTAAAGATATAAATTTGTACTATACCGATGGTCACTCTAAAAACTCTAAAAAAACAAAATTGTTTGAAAGCAACTAAAACTAGCAGCTAAATACATTTCGTATATAACCAATTCAGATTAATGAGATTATTTAAAATTAATTATATGTATTGATAATTATAAAGCCTTTAGCTTGTTCCTATTTCAGATTTCAAAATTCTGATTAACCTCCTTTAATATGCAAATACGGTTTTCAGATAACAAAAAAAAAATATTGAAAGAAATAAGCTTGTATAAAAATATTAGAAAATAAAGATTGAGGTACCAGAAAGTGCAATTTAATGAATTCAATATAACCAATAATATTTTAACATATTTTTACCGATATTTCAGCATTATATTACTAGTTAGTAAGTAGTCAGTGTTCATTGGGTAAAGTCTCAGAATAGATCTAAAAAAATTCTTCATTAATTCATTAATGTTACTCCCATTGTGCCGAATTCTGGGTTTTATAAATTGTTCGTAATGTGTGGACCGCGTAAAATATTTATATTATAAGAATTTCTTTGCAGTTATTTTCTGAAGTCATAAACAACCCATATATTTCAAAATATCATAGTCCTAATTTCTATCCAAGAGTGGCTCGCGTATGGAATATGTAGTTCTATATTTTACCATTTACAAATTTTGATCTTCAATCCATCGTAACTGTGATACGAATTATACTATCTTTAGGCATAAATAATATCTATTTGCATTAATTTATAACAAGATTCTGGAGGTCATGCTTTCCTCTTATATGATCACAATATGGTTTTCATCCATAAATTTCACACAGTAATAATCTCTTTAATTCCAACTTATAAATAAATTAATTTAATATAAATTATGGTAGGAATTAACCTGAACATTTTATATAAAATAAACTATTAATTACGATGAGTTATATATGGAATAATTATGAATTGTTGTGATCGAAAGATTATATTCCTTAACGTTTTCAAGACTTTTTAGTTTATATTCAAATACATAAAAGAAAAAGATAATTGAAATCACGATAAGTTAAAATTTGAAGTCTAAAAGTTCAGTGGGTTAACATCAAAATTTCTGAAATTTGAAATTTTGTATAAATTCCTATATAAATTTTATTTTAGTAGCACGATTTTTTTAACATACTCTGTATTTTGGGCAGCCCCTAGGTTAGTAGTTTTTATTTCTATATATATATTTATCCATTCCACCTTAATTACGTCAATATCGCATAATGAAGAAAATCTTATCTATGAATTTAAGGTTTGCCTTCTTTCGCAAAAATTTAGGCATAAATAATTTTAAAATTTTTTTTTGTTATTTTTTTAATTCGTGTTGCACACTCTAAACAATGCAATTAGAATATCAATTTTACACAATAATTTTTTTATTTTTGCGTAATATACACTGTTTTTTTTAACATTATTATTTCTATACCCTCCAGTGATTATTCAGGAGAAAATTAACATAATGTGGTCATGAAATATGCCCACAAAAGTTAATACATATTAGTTGAAAGCCACCACCACCAACTTATAAGAAAGAAGATGTTAAATGTTAAATATATCTTTCAGATTTATATATATTTAGATTTTGAATTTCTCTATGTTAAATAGATAAAATAATTATATTTTAAAAAGAATATAATCTTTTTGTGTTTAGTAATAAACTTTTGGAAGAAAAAAAAATAATTGATATCGTAACTAAAAGCGTTAATTTGGCAGATTTTTTATTATTTATTTATGTATAATCATAAATGTAATTAGATGTATTTTTTTTAAATTACTAGGGTGTTGTAGATATAAGAAAAATTGTAATTAGTTATTAATAGTAACTGCGTTCCATTTATATGAATAAACGTATTCCTAAATTTAATAACATTAAAGATTAATGTATAGAAAGTGAAAATTACTTTATGTAACCAAAATTTGTAAAATGTTTTCTATGTAATATTTATTTAATTAGAAATTTTATTTTAATATATAATTCTTATAAGCAAAACTTCATGGATAAAAAGAAACTATGATATTAACAGTGACATCTTGCGGAAATTTAATGCGTAACTACTCTCAATATTTAGCTATAAATAATGTATAACAATAATTTTAAGTATACTCTAGAATCTAGATTAGAATAATTAAATTATAAAAATGAATCAAAACAAATAATTATATTAATTATATTTACACCTCATTCCTATTTGAATCCGAATGTTGAAAATTTCTTGAACTACAATGAAATAATCATTAAAATCTGAAAATGAAATTTATAAAGGATTATAAAAAATGGAGATTCATTGAATTAGATACATTAGTTAAATTTATTCAAAATTATATGATTTTAAATCAGAACCGAAAAATCGTTATTTTAAAGTATCATTAATGTATCATTAAAATAATTTATATTTTGTGCCTGATTCTAAAACTAAAAGCAACTCTTCCATTGAAGGATCAAGCGAAATCAGGATAATTTAAACCAAATAATTGTTTTTATTAAATTGAACTGTACCAATTCAATGACAAGCGGATACAAAATTTTAATTATGTTACAGAATTTTTCAATTCTTATGTATTCTGAAAACATATTTAAATCATAAATTCTTCATTTTCTGCTAATCTAAAAATACTGAAATTGAAATAACAGAAAAATCAATCAAATTTATTGATTATTTTCAATTATTAACAAAACTGATAATAATAATAATATTTATATAATTTCATTAAAAATGTATCAATATAAAAATATATTTATAAATAATTAATATAATTTTTTTTTTTGAGAAATAATGAAGATTTTACTGCACTCAGAGAAATAATTCTTTGGAATGAGGTTGCGAGACTAACTTCTCAATTGTGGCAACCGTAAATCGGTTTTAATTACTAAATTACGATAATAGCAATAACATTGCTATTAAAGCAAGTGAATTATGATAGAACTTAATGCTCTTGCTTTTACTGCAACTTCCTGTAATAATTTTATGTCCATTAAATAATGTATTTCTTGACTGCTTTGCTACAACCAAATAAGTTTCGCTTATGCAAATGTAATGCTGTTATAACAATTACATGATTTGTTATTATAATTAAATGGGTTTTTATAACAATTAAATTTACTACATTATATTCGTGGACTGAATCGTAGTGTTACCATTAACAATATATGGTTTAGTCATGAACGTGATATTCTTGACGCGTAATAGAATTGCACTTAGCATTCGGTTCTTCCAACAGAAATTTAAGATTTATTAATTTAATTAAGCATTCGGTTGAAACATCAAAAATAAAAAAGCCATTCTGTTTAAGCAACTCCAATTTGTTTATTATGATTAAATTGAATTGCAGCAACAACTAACATATATATTCAAACTGTCAAATTAACTCTAATTCGTTTGCATTAACAGCAATGCAATCTTCGCAACAGCAATTCGGTTACCACAACTTCGTTGTTGATTGTGATATCGCTGACAATAGAAATGCTAAACCCATGTGCTATTCTAACTGGTACAAGTACAGTTCATCTCAATAGTTAAAGAAGCGTACATTAAATAGTTAAAAGAAAAATTAAAATATAAAAGTTAGTGTAGTGCGTATTTCAATTATTACATTAAAAATATTTACGTAAGTACATAAAATTATATTTGCAATTGTTCTTCATAAATATGTAAACTATTTATTGGTCATAAATATATTTTTTTATGTTTTGCAAGTTTGTATCTTATGTGTATAATTGTATGTATAAGCAATAAGCATGGCTTCAAAATAAAAACTTGTTTTTTCTCGTTTTGTAATTTTTTTTTCTAAAGTGTAAAATGCTATTAAAGATGCTTTTAAAAATTCTTTTGTAATTTTTTCTACAAAAATCTATGAGTAAATTATAGTAAAAAACTTTATAATATTTTTAAAATATTTTAAATTTTTATTTTATAAAAATATAAATTTAATTGATAAAATTGTTAGTTTCCATATTCATTTCTTTAGAATTTTAATACATATACGATTTCAAGCTTGCAGTTCTTATAGTTTTTGGTTTTAATAACAAAATAATACTATAAAATTCATTTAATTTGAATGTCAATAGAAATTTTGAACAATAACAAATTGCGAAATTCTTTTTAAAATTTAACCGAATAGGTAAATATATATGCACTTTAGTCCTTTTTGCATATTTAAGGGAATAAAATGCGTCTCTTTCACTGGGGGGCCCAAAAAATCGTGGCGGTAGGCTCCGTGAGCGAGTACAGAATACCCTGAAGTTTATATGGGAGAGTGTAAGGTTGGTTCCGTGTATGATATCAAATGAAAGCTCTTAATAAGCAGAGTACGAAAAAGTCATTAATTTTTCACCAGGGGCGGGTCATTCCGCCAAAAATAAAATTAGGCTCAAAGTCCCGTTAATTATATGGGGTCGTGTTGTAACATCCGGGGCTAGAGATATCAGAACTATTCTGCTTATTAAGAGCTTTCATTTGATACGATACACGAAACCAACCTTACGCGATACACCTAAAGTTCTCCCATACAAACTTCAGGATATTCTGTACTCGCTCCAAAAAGGACTCAAGTGCATATAACTCAAGCAAATTAGAAACGTATTAATTAATGGTCTAGTTTATGGATAATTTCAAAAATGGGTTCAGTTTAGATATGGTTTTGGTTCACAGGAAATTGAACGTTTTAATTAAAAAAATAACTTTTCCTGCTATATCTTTTAATTTTAATTTAAAAAAAAAAAAAACCATTGTTAAAGCATGGAGAAACAAAATTAGTTAAATAGTTTTCTGTATTTAGTCACCTATTTTGCTTAGTTTCTCAATATATTTTGATATTACTCTTGTTATATTTTTTATACTTTCTATACTATTTATTCTTTGCATACATCATACTATAGCATGTCTTGTTTAATTAACGTATTTTATAAGGACAGTGCAGGCGTAATAAAAGTCATCCCATCAGACATTATGTTAAGTAAAGATGATTTACACAATGCTGGTACAAAATTGTTCCAAACATTGAAATGTTTTATAAATCTTTTTTTTGCAATTTTACAGTTAAGGCCTACTTTAATATTAAGCATAAAATAAAATTTTATGACTATAAGACTACATGCATTATAAGTGATGATAATTTAGTGGAATACGTGCAACAATTCAGTAGTTCGGCAGGCTGGTCTCTAGGAGCAATTGATGACGAAATTAATGAAGAAATAGAATCAGGTTAATTTACTTTAAATCATGCTAAGAATGAAATACTGTAATATGTTTTTTTTTACATTTCAGAAACTACCACAGAGGCAGAAATAAATTCATTATTGTCAGAAGACATATTGGTGCAAATATCCCAGCCAGTAGATATAACCTTTCCTACATCCCAAGAATCGTTAAATTCAACTCATTCCACCTCACAAGGGACACCTCATGAAGAAATAACTGCCAGTACTTCAAACCATGCAATTCCATATCGGACACTTTCATGTCATAGCGATGCAGATTTTTCAAAAAATAGACTACAAACCTACGTGAGCAACACACTGACAGCTGAGGCAAATAAAAATTTTAATATTCCGATTTTTTTTTATTTTCTTTTTTTCTTTTCCAGAAGTTACGAAATCTTAATAATATTGATTTTAAAATTATATATTCTTTGTATAAGAAAAATAACAATATTTCTAATTCTGACAAAATAAAATTAAGTAAAATAATAATTAAACTACTCCTTGAAACTAATTTAAATTTAGAGTAAGTAAAAATAACATATTCTCATTAATTTACTGTTCAAATGAATAATATTTTTATTTCAGGTTAAACCGGCAGGATTTCATATATTTGTCTGAAATTATTTGCCAAGTGTTTACCTGTGAAATACCTGAAGCGTATTACACCTGTGCAATAAACGGTCAAAAACCCTCTGGGAAACTATATGATGCATACTCAAATTGTCGCAGATTACTTTGTTTAGCTGGACTCATTAGTCGAAGAGTAACAACACCAAGTAGAGCATCAATTTCAAATATAGGTTAGTATTATGATTTTTTATGTAGATTGTACAGATTATAACATTTTGTGTTTTCAAGTAAACACAATCGATGAAGATTGTGCTAATGATCTTGAATTTATAAAAAATAATGATGATCCTTTCGAAATCATCACGCAAAAATGGATTAGAAGCTTTGTAGAGCGGTCTAAAATTTTAGAAGATAAAACAATCTCTACTTCGGAATATTTGTCATTATTTCCAATATTTAAACTAAACGACAACAAAATATTTAAACTTGTAAGTATTTCAATTTATAATTTAGAGTTCAATTTTAGTTATTGAATCCACAGTTTTTAGAAGACTGTAAAATTTTACATCCTAATATTTCAAATATTGAATCTTGGAAAACAATTTACAAAAGTGTTTTAGAAAAGGGAGCCAAATTGAAAGATCCGGTGGTTAAAAGCTGGATGAACGCATGTTCCGACTGTAATGAAAGTAATTTGAAATTTTATTTAATATATTTTTATAAATTATAAATAAATAATTCGTTTCCTAGATATTAAGATAGCAGTAGCTCTCCTCATACTCCCATTTTTCTTTCCTTCAACAAAAATAAGAGGAAAAACTTCAAGAAAATCGTTTAAAGCATCGAAAATTGAAATACAAGAAAAATTTATTCTGTACTTTGAGGTGTGTATAAAATAATTCATAAAATTATATATACAAAATTTAAATTTAAAAATATAGCTAACACTAATATTTTTTTTTTTTTTAGACATTGGAAAAAGCGGATACTTATGAAAGATCCATTTTAGACACAAATTGTGGACTGCAGCCACGAATTGTTTTCGTAGGGTCTTTTGATAATCTTCAAGCATACGTTACTTTAGTAGACAAGAAATTTATTTTCACTGAGCCTCTTGAAGCTGTCGAGCAGTGTTTTTTCCTGTATCAGGCGCTAAATATTGCATATCCATCCGAGAGTATTGCCGTTTGGAATTTTATGCAAATATATATTTTCAACGTAAAAACTAAATTTGATATCAACACTTCATCTATCAAAACCATTTGGCACAACTTGAATCAACATTAATATTTGTGTATGTAAATCTTCTGAATTTAATAAAATTATACATACCAACGTATGTTGTATTTAACATAGTACTAGTAATTATATTAAGTAATATTAAAATGGTACATATTTGTAAAAATTGTAAGGCAAATTTCATGTCACTAAAATTATATGCTAATCACTTTAAAAATGTGCATCCACATCTTAAACGGTTTAGTTGTGTAGATAAAAAATGCCAAAGGGTTTACTCAGTTTTATATAAACACATTATCCATATTGAAAGAGACCACAATTATTCTGAAGAAGAATTATGTGAAACTGGCAATACTTCTGGCTCTGCAAATTCAGAACCACATCACAGAACTTGTGATATCGATACTATTGATGAAGATTTATTTATATTAGAACATTCTCCAGTTCAAACTAATGATTTATCTAAAGATTGGATAAAAGTTATTTTAAAAATCTTAAGTGATGACAGAGTCCCAAGAAGTACTGCCATGGACTTTTTAAATAATATATTATCATTTTATGATAAACATATTTCCTCTGCAAAAGATTTTCTTGAAAAAAGTGAAAATGTTGAAGATCAAGTTTCCATTTTAACAAATCTGTTAAGCCCTTCGTATATAAAATCAGAGTTTTTATTATTAAAAAAATTAAATGAAATGAAAGTTTTAATTAATTTCGAAAGTGTTGAACTTGGTTCCGAATTCAATCAAGGATATTCTGTTGAAAATTCTATCAATATTATCCGGTCCGACTATTTCATGGAAGTCGTTAATCTTACACAGCTTTTCATTATATATAAAAAATATAGAAACATTATCTTACACAATATCAAATATAATTCAAACACCACTTTGGAAAAAGAAAAAAAAACAATTTAATCCAGAAAATAAATCAAATGTGTTGCTAATTCCGCTTTTAATATACTTTGATGATTTTGAATATCTAAACCCATTAGGTTCACATAGTGGAATTCAAAAAGTTGGGGCTGTTTATATTAAAATTATGTGTCTTCCCGATTATATATCATCAAAGTTATCACATATTCTTTTAGCAATGCTGTTTTTTACAGAAGACAGAAAAAAATTTGGAAATGCACGAATCTTTAAAGTTCTGATAGATAAACTTAATAATTTGCAAAATGAAGGCATTAACATAAATTATAAAAATTACAATACTATAAAGTTAATTTCATGTGTAGTAACTGGTGATAACTTGGGTGTAAACTCCATCTTAGGGTTTTCAGAGTCTTTCAATTCGTTGCACTATTGCAGATTTTGTAGATGTAATAGTAATGATATGAAATGCCAACTTTTTGAACAAATTGAGCATTTAAGAAACATTTGTAACTACGAAGAAGATGTTAATATAAACAACATAAATAGCACAGGAATTAAAGAGCAATCAATATGGAACACTTTAACAAATTTTCATGTGGTTGAAAACTTTAGTGTGGATTGTATGCATGACATACTAGAAACTAGAAGGTGTTTGTCATTACGACTTAACAATTATTCTAAAGTCATTTATTTTAAAAGAAAAATATTTTTCTTTACACCAACTAAATCGACGCATTGAAATATATAATTTTGGTCCTTCAGCACAAAAACCACCACTTTTAAATTCAGATAGTCTTCTGAAAGGTAAATTCAAACTTTCAGCTTCAGAAATGCTTGTGTTTGTAATACATTTACCATTAATAATTGGAGATTTAATTCCTACTACATCCATTGAATGGAAATTTTTTCTATCTCTTAGAGAAATTGTTTCGTTGGTTTTCAGAAAAAAAATTCACATTAATTCTACAACATATTTAAAACAATTAATCGCGAATCACAATTCATTATATATTAGTATATCGGAAAGTAATTTAAAACCAAAATTTCATTTTATGTTACATTATTCAAAAATTATTGAAAATATTGGTCCAATCGTTGCCATAAGTTCTATGCGTTTTGAAGCGAAACATCAAACATTTAAGAAATATGGCTATGTTTCCAACAATCGACGTAATATTTTAAAAACCATGAATATTAAACATCAATTAAAAGTTTCAAATTTGATTTTAAATTACGAGGAATTTAATAGAACTTCTGTTACTCATGGATCATATATTTATCTAGATAAATGTGAATTTTTAAAATACAATTTGATATCAAATGAGAGAAATAAAATTTTCAGAATATCGTGGTTAAACTATAAAAATTTATTATTAAAAGTAAATATGGTTCTATGTATAGGTTTATATGGAAATGATGATCCAATGTTTGGTTTAATAAATCATTTGATATTTTCGAATAATAATTATTATATATGCTATGAATTACTCGAAACCCAATTTTTTAACACACATTACTTTGCATATCAAATAATAAAAACCGACATGTTTTTTGTTTTAAATTTAAAAGATTTAAAATACTGGCATACATCTCATATTAGCACATGCGCCAATGGATATAATTATATTATATGGGATTTTTAATTTTAGTTATTAAGATAAAGTATTAAATATTAACTAAAAGTAATAAGTATATTATATGTAGTAGTATTAAGTTTGTTTTGTACAATAAAATATTTACAATATAATTTGTGTTTTTTATATTGAATAAAGTTTTTGTATATATAAAATTTTATTTTAAATTAATTGAACTGGAAAAACAAATAAAAATACAATTAATCTAACTAAAAATCCTGTAAAATCACTATAGAATTTTGTCTATAAATACTAATTTCACTCAAATAACTAACTCAAATCTGTGAAAAGCTTTTTTACAGCAAAATGCAGTAAATTGCTTTCTAATTTAAATAATTTCAGTGGAATTAGTATTTCTAGACAAAATTCTATTGATTTTACAGAATTTCTAGTTATATTAATTGTATTTTTATTTGTTCTTCCAGTCCAATTAATTTAACAATATCATTCTGTTGAATGAAACGAATTGATGCAATCATACCAACTGTGAACAGCACTACTAGCAACAATGTCAATCCGTTGAAACAAACGCATTCACACAATCATGCCAATTATTACAGAGTATGTTGTAACAAACAATCGATTATACCAACATCTTCCTTTCGGTTGAGGGAACTGAAATATGGTTGAATTAAATAAATTTCTAGACATTTCCAACAGATTAGTTGTCCAAAGTCAGTTATAGCAACCGTAAATCAATCATATAATACAAATAATGTCCTTTAATCCAATGCAATTATAGGTAAACATAACTTCTTTATCATTTCTATTAACATCAAAAAGGCTATTGCTGCTAATGTTAACACAAAACATGTTTACGACCGAATTATTCGGTAGGGCAATTTATGCGGTTGCCACAAACGGGGTTGTTCTCTGGGTGTGCCATTTTTATTTTTTTATATAAATATCACCAACAGAAATTGTTATATGAAAAATACGATTATTATGTATTTGTCACTATGAGAAATTTATTTATCATATTCTCATATAATACTCATATATATATAAATATATATTCCAAAAAGTACGTGTAAATATACTTCTGTATAGCTGCAAAATATCATATACTAAAATTCAATATAAAAATGTTTTTTTTTTATACTATATAATTTTTTAAGAGGGGATAAATATTGTGCACATATTATCTGTCCTCTTCAATCGCATTTTGTCGTTCATATATCTGGCTATTTCAAAATATATATATAAATATATATATATATATAAAAACGGTCACAGTAGGTCGCATGTCCCCGTGAGCTAAGGTGACGTCCCACAAAAAGCAAACACACAAAGAACCGAAAGTTTCCCATTCGTCCCAACTGTCGTTGTTGGTTTTTTTTTTACTTTACTTTATATCTATATATTATATATAACAAAATACTCTACTATGATACGCAGAGTGGGGTGTATCGTGTACGTAGTCTATTTAAATATATATACAATACGTAAATACTAAAAAAAAAAAAATATTGAGAGTTTGTTTTATGTCGTTTTGTTCCTGATATGTACCCAAAAAATGGGATTTCGAATAAATACTTGTCTCTAAATTGTACATATATATATAAATGTCGCCTTGGTTTTTATGTATAGAGGGTATGAGAGAGAGAAAATTGTCGTTTAATGCGACAATTCCAATACCAGAAGAAAAAAAATTATAACAAATCCATATAAAACTCTCAGATTAATTCAGCAGAAAACTCGGTATACAAAATGTATCTATTGAATGTATATTTATGATTATACATAGATACACGAACACATCTAAACAATTTTCTCAAATTTTATGATTTTATTCTCTCTTCCTCGTTCTCTACAAAAAAATAAATAATTGTTTTTATTAAATTAAAATAAATATTATAAAATCTATAGTAAAATTTAGACTACACATAATCACAACACTAATTCATATATTGGACAAGGTGGAACTGAACTGAATACATAAAAACATAAATAAACTAAATTGTCAATTCCAAAAAAAAAGAGAAAGAAAAAGAAGTTATACATAAATTTGAGAGAATTAAGAGAAATAAAAAAATATGTACCAATTTTTGTTTGGAACCATATTGAAAAAGAAAACTACATTACCGACACATTGAATCCTTTAAGTTCATATAAGAAGAAAAATTGTCGCAGAGGAAATCAGGATAATTTAATTGACTTTATAGTGGTAATATTGTGCAAAAAAATAAAATGGTAAATAAGTTTCATGATTCTCTCTTTAATATAAGAAATCCATTTTTTTTGTTTCTATTAGTCCTTTTTAAAGGACATGAATTGAACTATCCAGAAAAACTTTTAAAAAGAAAATTATATTATAAAATATATTTATTTTTTGTTTTGTTATAAAAGTGATCAAATTCTCTCCAACATTAAAAATAATATGTAGCTCAGGTGTGTAGTGTAGTAAATTGATAGAGGTTTTGATAGGCTAAAATTCATTTGTAGTGGTTATAGCTACTTAAATGTATTTAAACTAACGAAAATACAATTAGAAATTATAAAATTTATACAAAATAAATGTGACTTTTCATATAATATGATTTTGCTGAAATCCATGGACACAACAAATCCCAGTATGGAATGGACCATCTCAGCAAATTTTGTTGACTTAATTTTTTTTTTCAGGGAATGGACCATCTCAGCAAAACACCCTGAAAAAAATAATTATTTGTTTATATACATACTTTTAAAACTAAACTATATTTATATAAAATTAACAAAAAACCATATTACAAATTTGTGTGACACTTGACTTTGGTTCTCTTGCGTCCGTCCAATTCCGAAATTAAAATCACAATTTTTTTGATTCACTAATACAATCAAAGATTTTACTTCTATCGTATCTCTTTAAATATGTAAAATCTGAAAATACATTTACATTGGAAACACATTCAAACAATTCACGTTTAACGTGTATAAAGTATAACTCTAAAAAAAATATTACGGGCTTTACGTTTTGTCGCGTCGTTTTATTTGTAGATAGCTCAATGGCTGATTTTTTTGTATTATTTTCAGTATTCAGTTTGTGTTGTTGGTTTTTATTTGGTTTCTTTAATATATAACTATATTTTTTTTTTGCGAAATATAGAGACGCAGCAGTAAAAGCCAGTATCAATGAATCCGTTCGAGGGGACACTGTCGCGTCGTTGTTGTTAGTTAACAAAAAAAAAAAAAAAAATTATATATAATAATATTTTTGTCCTTTTAAGTCGTAGTCATTCGCCGTCGCAAAGAATTTTTGTTGTTTTTTTTTTATGTATATAACGTATCGTTAACGTTACACAATATTTTTTTTTGTATATATTGAGCTCAACTGAAAAATAAGGATATTTATATACTACATACATTTATATACGTAAAAAAAATGTTTAAACTCCTAGAGCACATCCTCAATTGATCTTGTTCCTCTTTACACTCTCCGTTTTTTTTTTTTTTTTTTTTTTTTTATTATTTTTTTTTATATTATTTTTATTTTTATTATAACAACAACAACAATTTTTTGTTGTCTTTTCTTATGGTTCCGTTTTTGTCGTTGTCGTAGAGTGTCATTGGTCGAAAAAGTTTTTTATCCAATCTTGTGTTGTGTGATGCCCAAGCCATTCGTCGTTGGGTATAGATCCTGAGAGGCGTGCGAGTTGTTAACAAAAAAAAAGAGTTTTTTATTTTTATGCAAAGGAACCTAAAAAAAATGTATAGATAATAAAAAAAAAAGAAAATATGATAAAAAATCTGTAATTAAATTTGGTGCATGGCTTTTCGTCGTGTGCAAAACATAAAAAAGAAAAAAAAAGAAAATTGCCTTTTCACAAAGACTTTTTAATTAGTGTTTGCTCAAAATAGTTTAATAATAATTGATTTTTCATTTTTTTTGAAAATAAAAAAATAATTGCGAATTGATTTTTTTTTATTATTATATGGTTTGGTTCTGGTGTAAAGAATAAGGAAAATACAAAAATTTGAAAGAAAAATATATAACAAAAAAAAATTAATAATAATTACAAAAAAAAATAAAAATGGAAGGAAATAAAAAATGAAAATAAATTAAAATTATTATTTTTAGTCATTAAAAAAATATATATTTATGTATATAATAATAAATATATATATAAAAATTGTGAATTTCTGTGATTAATGGTGTAAAAAATAATATAGATAACAAATAAAAATAAAAAAAAAAAAAAAGAAATATATCTAAAAAATAAATTAATTTATGTACAACATAACAAAATTTATTTATGTTCAAATAAATTATAAATAATTGTATATACATATATACAGAAAATTAAAATTATATTTATGAAAATATAATTGTATTAGTTAACTGAGAAGAAAAAGGATTACATTTTACAAATTAAAAAAATTAAAATAATATAATTAATTAATTTAAAATTGGGGTACTTTTAACTATGGTTTACATAAAAAGGTACATATAAATATATATTTTATTAATTTACTAATTAAATATATAAATAAAATTAAAGTTAAATGAATTAAAAATTCGTATAAATAATTAGTGCAATTTTGTTGTTCACCATTTTCAAAAACTGATTTTGCTCAAAACTCAAAATTGATTAAATTATTTATTATGTACAGTTTTGGTATTGGTATTTAATTGAGACCAGAAACTTCCAAGTCGAAGAGATTAAAATTTAATTGTTATAAAAGATTAATTTAAAATTATTTAACGATTCAAATTTGCCATTATAGTTTAAAGTTTGATATCTTCTATGAATCTTCCAGTCTTCCAGATGATTAAGTATCTATAGAACAAAAATTATTCAGATCTTTTGCCGGACATGAGTAGTTAGTGTTGTTATAGTTCATTTGGACGCTAGTAAATGATGAAAGATTAATAATTAATTAAAATTATGGACCAAAAATGTATTATCATAAAAATTTAAAAATTACTGAAATTTTGTCTTCATTTTAAGTGTTTAATGAAAAAATGCAATTGAAAAAATTACTGAAAAGTCAAAAATTGATTAACATTTCATTAAAATTTGAATATTCCATTGAATAAATGGTTTATATATTTTAAATATCTTTGATATGAAACGTTGATGTGGAACATATGAAAGTGTACTGTTATGGAAAATTAGATTAACCATAAAATTATAATTGTAGGTCTATGGTTAAACTCTTTGACTTCTATGTTATTAATATTTAACATTTCGAATTTATTATAATTTTGATTTGTGTCGAAGTGGCTTTCGAAACGCACCATTCTGTTTATTGTATTATGACATTATGACATGAGTGAAGCAAACCCAGAAGTACATAAGTTATTTAGAATATTACCAGTCAAAATTCTCGAAACATAAAAGTGTCGTATTGTCACTTTAATCCAGTGAAGCCATAGTCACTGATAATTTAAGTTATGAACCAAAAAGTATAAATAATTTTTGTCTCTACCAAATTTTTACAAATTTTCTCAAATTGTCTGAACTATTTAAAAAAAAAAATGTAATTTAAATTATACTCGAAACCAAAAATCAAAAGAACCCACTTTGTTAATATAAATTTATAATTACTTAACGAAATGTGAATTTTAACTTAATATTTTTCTAATTTATCGAATATAAAACTTTAATTTATAATTAAATTAAACAATGAATTTTTAGATTGGTTTACTTTAGTTTTACTATCATGTTTTGCATATTTTGAATATTAAATTAAATTTTTAAATATTCTCTTAATATTTTTACAAAACATACTCTATTAACATTCAAATTTAACGAAACGGAAACTGAATCAAACATAATCATACACTTAGTAATTTGTACTATGATAGCGTGGATAAAATAAATTTTGAAGTCTGGAATTATTATGGACGACTGGCAAAAAGACTGGCATCAATTATATGATAAATAATATTTCGAACTAAATGTTATACAAAATATTTTTCTAAACTTAATAATTTACATCTGACTGAGCAAGATGAAAATTCTACAAAATCTGAAAAAGTTCCTTTAAACATTTTCCAATTTATTTATATGAACTACCACCATAAACATGACTCGAGATAACTTTCATTTTGATATTCACAATTGTGCTTAACAATTTTAATTATTTTATGTAATCTAAAATCATAAGTAAAACCACTCCAATAAATCTCTGTCTACGAAACATCATTTGGACTGATTGGTTCATCATAATTTCAAACGAACACTTGCTTCGTAAAACTAGCCAAGAAAAAATAAAATGAATCTTAAACTCAGGGTAAAAGGTGGCTTGGTAGAAATACAACTCATTGACGGACAAGAGTGTGGACACAAATGTATCTTGGCATTGAAGAAGAAAGAATCAAAAGACTAAAAAAATACTATTAATTATTAAATTATTATATCCAAAGGTGGAATCCATTTTTATACATTTTTTGTAATAATATTTAAAATTCAATAACGCGCTAGAATTTGCGATTGCGAGTATTTTTTCAGTCAATTTAATTTATACTATTGGCTGAAACTAATTAGAAAAATCAAAATTTTGATTAATCCATCAATTAACGATAATCGAAATAAAATACCTAATGATGTCCTTTCGCCGATAAATGGCATCCTTATAATTATATACTAATCTTATGATAGTTATGAAGAAAATATTTCAATATTTTAATAAAATTTCATTTAAAATTCACATTAAGACATGAATTATTTTGGAAAATACTCTTTTATAATTCTAGAAAGATTTCCAGACCTAATCGAAAAATTAAGATAACTCTAGTAATAGAAATTTTTTAAAAAAATATAAATTGACAGTGAATTAATTTATGAAATTTCATATAAAGTTTCAATTAATACTAAAAAAAACACGAAATTTGATACTTTAGTGGCCTAAAAATGAAGTCCCCTAAAAATTAAACATTTCCGTAAAATCTAATAAATTAATTTCATCATTTTAATTAAAACTTTAAATAAGAAATATTATAAAAATTATAATTAATTGAAATTGATTAAAAATTAATTGAGATTGTCTTTAAAAGTTTAAAATTAAAATCTTAAGTTAACGAACGCGTATTTGAAATTTAACCACAAATATTTATATACAGTCCGTCATTCTGACAATATAAAAGTTTATTTTTTATTATTGAATCAAATAATTATCACTTTAATAATAATTAAATTATAATTTAATAGTTAAATTAATATTTATAAGTAAATTTTACTGCTGTAATATGATTTTTATCGAATATATGACAAATTGATAAAAAAAATAGTCTATTTTAGCCTATTTTTATACTATAGACTAATCTCAATTTTAGACGACACCATGTCAATAATTAAAATTAATTTCCACTTTTAAAACTGCTACCAATTTGGAAAATAAATATAAATATGTTTAGATCTATCTGGGTAGCATTGTCTTTATATATAAGGTTTATGAAGACTCACAGAATTTTTTTATGGAGTATCTTGATTAAGGATACAGACATATTCGTTTAATAGAGGATAATTTGTTGCGAACTACCAGAACTCAGAATGTAGTGTTCCTGTAAAATAAATAGGAAATTTTTAATTGATATCAAGAATATTTTAAATCCCTTTTTGATAGACCTAAATTTTCAGTCAAATATCAATTACAGGAACTAACAAAATAACAAATAACAAAAAGAATTCTACATTGAAAATTGATGTAAAAAGTGAATATCAATCATCAATTTTAGTCACAAATTTATTGAAAGCTTTGATTTCTCAGAACTTGTATTGAATAAATTGGTATTAGTTTAGTTCTTAAGTGATGTCAATAATGTCTCACTCGCTTTTCTTCTGGTTCTGCATCAAATGATGTTCCTTCTACCTAGTATTAGCTAAGGATAAGAATTGAGTGTAGTAATAACTCTCCCAGTTAATAGTAATTTAAAGGAGGGTCTAGCCGTTCAAATATTGACAGATAACACATTCTTGGTGGAATCTCCACTTTTTAGCTCATCAGCGTGTTCGTTACTTGGGATGTTCCTATCCCCAGCCATTAACTTCTTAGCAATTAAAATTTTTTCATTATTATAAAGAAAATTATGATTCAAAATTATAAATTGCAGATCGATTATGTCATTTAAATTATATGAATTGTGGAATATGTCCCTGCAGTTGTAAGTTAATCCAAATAACTATAAAATATCTGAAAAGCTATTGACATTAATTAGCAATCCAATAAATAATTGTATTTTCTATCTTTAAATAATTTAAAAAAGATTCGACTTCCCCCTTAGTTGCACTTAATAAACTACTAAAGAATACTTATATTGTAAGCATAGGAATTGAAACTACATAAAAATGTCAAGAAACATTTAGTAAGGAGGCCAAAGTTCGATATAGGGTGCTGCGCAATCAGAAGAAAAAGAATCATACTACAGTAAACAGTCATCAATCATAATTCAATTAAGGAATGAATGTGAACTATTGCATTTTACAAAATAAATCTTTCTGGCTTTGATAAAAATTAAAATGTTTGTTCACGCTATTAAATAAAATCTTTAATAATTATACGCCAGAATGTTTTAATTTAATTAATAAAAACGCTTTGCGTTCTTTTTAATTGATATTTTTAAAAGAAGTTAATCTTAATTAAAATTTGATTATGAAAATTCAAATAATGGAAGCATAAATTATAGAGTAAATTTAAAATATTTATAAATGTATTTAAATTTCTTTTAATACTATATAAAAAATATGATTTAATTTTGTAAAGGCTAATTAAATTCAAAAGAATTAACACACAAAAGTGTCCAAAGGCTAATTTTTATAATACACAATTTTATTCAAAATATTTTATTTTTATTTGGGTAAACGTTAACAAGTCTCAAAAGATTAAAAATTTAATTATTGCTAAATAACCTCTTTGGCATCTGGTATTTTTATGACAAATGTGCCAATTATAGTCAATTTAGTTCTTTGACAATAATATAACTTTTCAAACTTAAATCTTATAAGTATATACAATTTAAAATTTAATTTTTATAAGCGATGATTTCATTAGCATTACAGAATGCCTCCGTTTCTAGAGACAATCAATAACCAAAATTTTATTGAAATTAATGAAAATTATCTTAACTATTGTGTATCACAAGTAAAACTTTTAGATTAAAGAAAGTTTACTGTAAAATAAATAACTCCCCAATTAATGATCATTCAAAGATAGCTCAACTTTGGAAAGAAATTTCATAACATAATTCTTTATGTTATGCTGATAGGGCAGGGTTTATGAGTGACAGAAAATAATGGAAAAGGAATCTTATTAATTATGATAAGACTTTTCTATATTGACATCAAAATTAATTAAATTGCCCACATATTTGGTATCATTCGATAGAGAATACAAATATAAATTACATAAAAATAATTTAAAAATTACCGAGGCAATTCAAAAATACTTGAGAATTTTCTGATATTATAAAAACTGAAATGGATTGATCTATAGTACTTACCTACTTAAATAATGAATTAATTAGTATTGATAAAATATTTTAGGTAAAATACATCCCCCAAAAAATATTTATTAATTTTACATCTAAACTTCATAATATGGTTGTAATTATGCAATGCTGATTCTGCATTACATTGCAGAGTTAATAATGTGATTTAAACTGTTTAGCCAATTTACTGTCAATAATATATCACTCGTTTTTCTTCTGGTTCTGCATCACTTCATAAATTCCTTCTACCTAGTATAAGCTAAGGAGAAGAATTGAGGGTAGCTCAACTCTCATATTTAATAGTATTTCAAGGATGGTCTAACCATTCAATACATAACACATTCATAGTGGAACTATCTAGCTCACCAGCGTGTTCATTACCTGGGATGTTCCTATCCCCAGCCATTAACTTCTTTTTCAATTAAAATTTCTTCATTATATAAAGAAAATTATGATTAAAAATTGGAAATTGCAGATGGATTATATCATTTAAATTATTTGAATTGTGGAATATGTCCTTGCAGTAGTAAGTGTAATAGTAGTAAAGCTATTTGACATTAATTAGCAAAAAGATATAGACTTATAGGTTCATATTTAAATTGTCGCGTTAGAATCTAACCAAATTCAACAAAATATTTAAAATTTTCATTCTATCAATTTAATTTTTATGTTCATTTTTTCCAATTTTTTTTTTATTTTCTTCTTTTTAATAATTACTATCACTTTTTTTTTTTAATTTAAATAAAATTATAAATAATTTTAATTAATCTTTTTTGCATGTATAACAATAATAACTGTTGAAATGTAAATTTATTCTGGGAAATAAAATTAATTATATTTATAGTAAAATAATTATCGTATCTTTTTTTGATACTATACAAAGATACTTTTATTTATTGTATTGGTAATAATATACAGAAACACATACATACACACTTAAACATTCTCACAACATAAATATCACCTCAGGCTTTATAATAAATGATTATTCAAAAAAAAAAAGAGCAAAAACATAAATTGATATTCCCAAAAATATCAATTATCCCCAATACAATTCGCCTTGTCACTTCAGTTTTTTTTTTTTTTGGTGGAAATATCAAATTTTATATAATTAAATAATTCCAAAAACAAAAAAAAAAAAATGGCCATTGAAAATGTCGCAAAAATTTCAATGTATTAGTATTAAAAAAAAAATATTATTATTATATTGTGTTAACAACTACAATAATAATAATAATTACAATAATATTTTTTATTTATTTCCCACAATATCTTTAAACTTTATGTATACCTCTCAGTTTCATTTCAAGTCATCTTCAGGGTCTTTTCGACCTTCATATTCTTTAATAATATTATGTTGTATATGTATATAAAACATAAAGATAGTTATAATACATATACATAAAAAATATCTTTTAGCTGTCAGTTTTGTTAACAATATAAAAATTGAAGAAATAAAAAAAAAAAAGTTTATTTTGCACGCATTTTGAAATGTGAAAGACATAACACTGATTTTTGTCCATTTGCTTTTACATTCCAATATAAAAAAAAATATCATCCTTTTCGCCGCCATTACAAATCTGATCTTTTGGAAATTATACTGATAATTTTTAAAATTGCGTTAAAGACGATGATGATGACGACAAAAACCAGAAAATCAATCTGATCTCTGAACAATACTTTTTTTTTTTAAACATTATATATCGTCAGATATAAAACATTAAAGATATTTATAATAAATTATGTATTATATTATGTGAAGAGTTATTGTGAAATTAAAGGCATAAAAAATGAAGCAGCTTAGCAAGGGGTAGCATAAATGTAGGGGTTTCGGAAATCTAATTCGGAAATTTAAATATGAACCCAATAAACTTAACGACCTCAAAATTTACCTGGTATCAACTGCAACATAAAACAAAGCTTTTGTATGCCAATTAAAATTGAATTCAGGTAACAATTATCATTTGATATTTTAGTTGGCACAGTAAAGCGTATAATGCATTTTTGAAATATTCAATTTCGGAAATAGCATTTCAAGAACTAAACTTCCCATTAAATATGTATGTAGTATATTTCACGGGAAATTAAATAGTACTGGGGGAATTGGAAACTCTTCTAAAGATAAAGGATAATTAATTTTAACATTTTTTTTAAATCTATACATTCGGAAATAGAGTTTCCATCCTAGGATCTCCAAAGAAAAGTTTTTCATTACCCAAATCCCGAAAATGTTTTTCTTTTCTATTTCACGGGAATTAAATAGTACTGGGGATTTGGAAAACTCTTCTAAAGATAAAGGATAATTAATTTTAACATTTTTTTTAAATCTATACATTCGGAAATAGAGTTTCCATCCGAGGATTTCCAAAGAAAAGTTTTTCATTACCCAAATCCCGAAAATGTTTTTTTTTTCTATTTCACGGGAAATTAAATAGTACTGGGGGATTCGGAAACTCTTATGAAGATAAAGGATAATTAATTTTAACATTTTTTTAAATTTATACATTTGGAAATAGAGTTTCCATCCGAGGATTTCCAGAAAAATATTTATAGTTTTTCATTTATCGAATTCCAATTTTATTTTCCCATTTCCTGGAAATGTAAAAAATATTGCTCAGAACCGTAAACATTTATCCATCACATAACCCTTTATATAGTTATTCTACAACTCTTCGTAAAATAATAATAATAATAATATAAAATCTGAATTTATAGTAAAAGGACTCAGAATGATGATGAGTGTCTTCAGCAGCGTGAATGTCATAAAATTTATAGTTTTATTTATATATATTTATACATATATAGATATGAAACCATCTGCGCAAATTGAGCGTGATGCCATTATGAAAAACAACAACAATAATATTATAAGGAATGTCAATTGCTTGTCAAACAGCAAAAAAAAAAAAACAATTTTTTTTTTTGAACCTTGAAAAAAACGAAAAGAATAATAATAATAAAATACAGATTTCAAGTAGATAGATATTAAAAAAAAAATCGGCCATTGGCCTTCCTGATAGTAAAACTATCTGAATAACTAAATAACAACAATTTTTTTTTTTATAAAAATCTTGGAAAATTTACTCTGAAACAATAACAACAACAACAACAGCAAGAAAAACTATTTTAACTTTGACAAGGTAATATTTATATATTTTTGTAGCTTCAGGTGTGCAAAATTGTCTATTACATTTTAAAATAAGTAACTATTATAAATACAATTTTTTTTTTTTTACTGTATGGTAAATGTCGTAAAATTATATTATTATAATACCGAATAGCCCCCCAAACTATACACAACCAACTGCAAAAAAAAAAAAACATTGTATATATAGAAGACTGATGTCTAATAAGAGCATCGATCTCGACTTTATGTACAACCACTAACATTAAGTTAAGATTTTCTTTTGAAAAGAGACGGTTTTCATGATAGATTTTCTTATTATATGAGTATATATAAATATTTATCATATGTGGATTAACATTATTATATACTTTTTGTTAAATTCAGTATCATAATATTATTTGAGGTTAGAGATTGATTATATTTTGTATCTTTATTTATATAGGGTGTTAATAAGTTTCGGCTGATATAATAAGTTATATTTTGAGTACTGAAAAAGTTAGATCAGTTTATATTAGATAAAAATTATGCCTTAAAAATAGTATTCAACAACATTCCACCAATAAAATTGCGAACCTTCCTATAATGGTACTCCTTCCTATCCTAATCGTACTCTAATATCCCATCTTATATTTTGGATGTATGTTTTCTATTTTGAGCTCTGATATTTGAGTTAAATTAAAGTATTTGACTAGAGACTGAGAATATGTTTGTTTATGGAATAGCCTCTATAATAGGCACGCCATCATTTTGTAGTTATTTTTATGAAATGTTACACAGCATTGCCCAATATTCTATTCAATATTTTGGTTAAAATGGCTTAAGATAAGTAGTTAGAGTTCAAATTTAATCTTTAAACACTTCTAAAAGGAAAACAATTTCTCATTCAATTGATATATTAGTGTCATATATATTCCACAATGGCAAGGCCATTAGATTTAGAAAATTCAAAATTTTCATTTTATATAGTTACATAGTTTATTCAAAATTATTTTTAAGACTGTTTATTTATTTAAATCTTTTCAATGTTTATATAAAATTATTTCTAAGAGATATTAATATTCAATAATTATGTGTAATTCATTATGTAACACCCTGTATATTTTACATAAAATTTTCATATTTGTGATATATTTAAATATGTACAGCAAATAAATAACTGCATAAGCATAATAATATACAATTTAGAGAACCTAATTCTAGGAAATTGATATGTTCTGTAATCTTTTTGTATATAGAAATATGCCCCCACGAAATTTCATTATTAATGAAATTTACTTGTATTTTCTTACTATTAAAATTTTGTGTTTTAGAACCGAGAAAGTTCGATTTGTGGAAGCAATTCCATTATTATAGAGGTATTTGTCAATGAGTATGAATTTAAATATAATGAACGCAATGTTTGTTTCCAATCAGAAGAACTACTAACCCACCGAAATAATGTAGCATAAATCGGTTTATGTCTCAGAAATGCCATGATTTGTTAATTATTTTAGTTTCACAAACTGTGTCTTAAATGGTCTACTACTAGGTTGGTCGATATTGTTCAATTCAATTCAATTAAAGCGATAATTTTACTAAATTATTGATTATGCTTTTTCTCAAACAGTGTTAGAAGGTGTCAGTCGTTTCATCTATTGATTACATAAATCGATAATATATTATTAAACATAAGCACTGACTTCCAGTCCATTATCCACCAAATAACTCAGATTAATGACAAATCATTACAACTAATTTATCTTCTTTTACAAGCTTGATTTTAAATAAAAATCCTAAATTAAATTAATATTACAAGTGGAATTTCAATTTAAGAAATTCTGTACAAGTGGACATTAAGTAGTGAGAAAATATAGTATAATGCCAAAAATCAGGGCTGAAAACCAATTTGTACTTTTTTTTTCAGACCATTAAGAAAATATAGAAATGCCAAAAATCAGAGCTGAAAATCAATTTATACTTTTTTCAGACTATTAAAATTCGGTTTTAGTTATGGTTTTATAAAAATTTAAAAATTAGAAAGTGGTAAGCGGTTGAACATAATCGAGCACTGTGCAAAGCAAAAGCTGTGAAAGATAACATTTATGTTGCATAGTAGGTAGAGCTATAGAACTGTCTACAATAATATTATAAGGTATTATTAGGTACATAAAATTACTGTTTGTGATAAAGAAGTCATCACTTTTTATTTATTACCTATGCTATCTTAACACAAATCGGCAACTCTGATAATATACTGTGATACTAAATGACTTTTTACAAATTTTCTTAAATAAAATTCAATAGTAAAACTTAATTATAAAAACAAACCAAAAAAAAACTATTTTTTAAGTATATATATGAGAAAATTGTTGAAATGATCGAGGTTTAGTCATAATAATAAAAAAAAACTCTAAAAAAAATTTATTACTTCTTCATTTTTTTTTTTTTTTTGGGATTAGCTACTACCGCAAAGAAGAAATTATTATGGAAATTTGCTTACATTATAATATCTTAAAGATTTAAAAGCCGTAAATTATTATTTGACGACCATCAATAAAATTTTTATATATCAGTTCAGTTTTAAAGTGTCAAGACAATAATTTGTTAAAAATACTGGATGAATATATGAATATGAAATCTAAATTTATTATTGTTAATATCGTCGACTTGATTAGTTGGGGAATTACATATCATATAAATATATACTTGCTCAAGATGAATAACCTAATTTCAAAAGATTCAGAAAAGCTGTTATAACCTGACAGTTACACCCGTAGATTATAAAAATAAAAAAATTCAATCGAAACGGAAATGGTTTAAGAAATCGAATGAAATCAGAAAAATAAATTTTCTTCATTTTGAAATGCGTCACAGCGATGACAGCGATACATTTAAATTAAATTTATTAAGTATAACTGCTTTGAATACTTAGATATGTTTATTAACTGATATAAAGCACAGAATAATTATGTACGTAATAGGCGCAAATAGGCGCCATCAAAAAAGTGTTTACCCACAAAAATAATGTTTTTATATGTTTTTGGTTGAACCAATACGCGTTCACTGTCTTACACTCTGATAACTACATATATCAGAGGACACTCATTCATAATTCCAAAATGAATGATTTTGGAATTATGGCTGCTTTGCAATGAATTGCATTTGTTTACCATATTTTTGTAATTCATCTATGACCCATGATACTTTTCAGTATCATTTATTGAACATTAATTATTTTGTTTATAATTTTCAAATAATTTCAATAAAAGAGATTCGAATAATAAATAAGGTTCTTAACATCCAAATTATAAGTTATCCAAATTATAACTAATTTAATCAGATCAATTGATTTGAACTGTAGAATTTGTGATTGTGGTACAGTGGATGAAAAGTCTGAAAAAAGGTTTTACATAGCAAATTTAGACCAGACATTACTTAATTAAAAAGGATTCTTAGCATAGAGTATTTTCATCTAAATTATTGGCTATAACTAAATTTGGTAGATCATTTTAAATTCTTAAAATATCCTCTAAAAGATTTTGTTAAAATTTTCTTCAATCAAACAGTTCGTTCATTGGCTCATATTCAATCCAAATTGTATGACGTTAATCTTCTTATCAGAAAATCAGTGCATTATTGTCTAAATTATCAGTTATATGTATAAACTTTTGCAAATCAATGTAGTAAACAGGAGGATTTAGTAAATGTCCAATTTATAGAACTCATACTCGCTAAAAAAGGACGTTATTTATTAGTTTGATGAAAAATATAATCAGATTGAATCAGAAACTGAGTTTTATTATTGCATATTTTAGATATAAAAATGGGGTATGTCGTCTGTTATTATCAAAATAGTTCATTGGGCTCAAATCTATTTCCAACCATGACAATCAATTTTTGAAATTTTTAAAATTATCTGTTATAGTTCAACTCTCTCTAGAGGTAGTTTTGCAATATTCAAATTTACCCTTTTGTGACGAATTATATTGGTTCTATTCGGTATAGTATACCCACAAATCACTATTATAATAAAAAAAAAGGATTACAATATTTTAAATTCTTTTTATCTCCGAGACATCATAATAAAATATGATTTTTTTTCATTATTAAATTGTTATAATGTGTGTGTGTAAAATTAACACATATGAATATGAACATAAAAAAATTTCGTGATATTTAACAAGTTTTTCTCTCACGAAACATACAATTTTGTTTTTGATTATGCTTTAATATTTTTATATGTGTTAGTGTGATTATGTTGAAAATTTTCATATAATATTGTATAATAAAAATCACAAATACAATCAAAATTTATATGTTAGTAATAGTTTAAGTCTGGCGGGTTTACGATTGCCCTTATATTTTTTTTATATCCGTTTTATATTACCGACAAACAATTATTTTGTGTGACAGCGAAAAAGCTTACCTGGTGATTTTATATGCTCTTTTTGTTAAATGACACGCTTTATTTTATATCCCAAATAAAAGAAGAGGTTTCGTCGTTAAGTTATTACGTTGAGTTACATGGAATAACTTATAAACTGTTGTGATGGAAAGATGGATTGAAAAAATATAAATTGTTCAAATCAATTTTTCTTGTAATATTAGGTATACGTTTCCGAACATGAGGATTCTAAAGATGCATGAATAAAAATTAACGGACTAGAGCCACGAATCGGTTAATTCTTAAATTTAAGTAGATACTGTCTGGATTCCGAATCCCTATCTACCCGTAATATAAGTGGATTTTAATTATATGTTAAATATTCTTTTTATTATATCATTTTACTCCTTCCACGTCTTTCGAGATTGCAATGTATTTGTCTATATTTCTATTACAAATGTATACTGTACGACCATGTTTCTTGCTTCCTTGTAGTTAACTTAAGCTTTTTCATTAGGATTTCTTTTAAAATCCAGTTCCACTTACTTGCTTTGATCTCAGTTGCAATTGGTTGACATCTAAGTATAGTATTCAATTCCACATTGAAGATCGTGTTTTTCCATCGGTTAATGAGCCTATGAACGTTTTACGGGATAGATTTTAACATAAAGCTTTAAAGGATTGTGCACAACAATATTTCATAGTAATTATTGTACGATTCCAATGTAACTTGGTACCTGCAGTTTTGTTTCATGATTTATATAAGTCACAGGTTACATAAAATACAATTTAGTACATAAGATTTAGTACATAATTTGAAGTGCTCTGTTTTTAACAACTCCGATTTTAGACTTCCCCTATATGTTAACAGATTTGATTGTTTATTTTGAATATAACCACCAGCAACCAGTTTTCTATATAATATTTGTATATACATAAATACTATCTTAAATATTTGTTAGTATGTATATAAAGTTGTGATTAAATCATAAATTTTAAGTCGCACTTAAATAATAAATTTAATTATAAGACATCAACGAAATATTTTAGCGACCTTTACCAAGAGTACCGCTCAGCTCGATCTAATCAAAAACATTAACAAATCAATCATTCTTTCTTTTCCTCATTTCAAATTTCATTTTTATAATACACTATACAAAAAAAAAAACATAAATTATTTATAAATTTTATGTTTATTATTTTTTTTTTTTGAATGTGCATTTGCAAAACTTAAAGATATTTTTATATTCGACAAAACAACACCAATTTTTTTTGATTAACATTTCAAGGTTACGACAAATAATAATGATTTATTCAATAAAATTTATTAGTTGTCCATAAATAACCGCTCACTTTAAATATTATACAATTACAATCAAGAAAAAAAAATTAGTAATCACGATAATTTTTGTTTGAATTTCGTGTAATTTGTATTACCAAATTTTTTTTAAAAAATATCATGATTTTTGTCCAAAATGTTCTTTAAAACATAATATTTTCAATGTTTTTATGTTTTTAAAAATATTTTTGTTAAATTAGATTTTATGCAATTTTATTACTATCAGAAATTTTCTTTGAAATAAATTTATTTCGGTCAAATTATAGGATATGTATTTATAGTAGGTTTAAAATTACGGAATGGTATAGAAACATTTATTTCGATAATTGTAGCCACAACAATTTAATTATTAAAATTTTCAATACAAAATTAAAATTAATTATTAAATATTTAATTATTTATATATAAAAGTATCACCACAACTAATTTATATTTAATCCTAGATTGCCTAAAGTCAAACCCAGAAGTCAAACTCATACTCAAGCTCTAGCTTAGATACTAAAACATCCAATAAAGTGACACTCATAATTAATTCTAGAAAGATTTGAAACTCTAGTTACATTTATATATAACTTACTGTAGTTGGAGTATGTGATCTGAATAATGACTTCTAATGGAAATTGAATGTATTCATTAAAATGTAATACTGTATTTAATTTTACACTGAATTTCTACTAATCTCTATAATTACTTAGCTGAATTCGAAACTGAGGCTTATTAAATAAAAGTTACTAATGCCAGATTTCACAGTGTAAATATAAGGTTTCCTTAAAATGAAATTAAACTTATATTTATTAGAATAAAATGTAATTCATAAAAAAGACGAGTCAGTAAACAATTAATAATATATCAAGTTAAATGCATATAAATATAGGCCTGACATAGGTTTATTGTGTTATGTCTTACTTTAACTCATAGTTTGTTGGCATATATTGCCAACAAACTATGTACGAGTTGGGACTGACATAAAAATCATTTTGATATTTATCGAGGAACTGATTGTAAAAATTACGTTTTAGTTTCTAGGTGTAATCAAATAGTAGCCATAGTCTCTGATTAACTCACTACAGACCATAAACCAGATAAATTGAAATTTAGTTAGTGATATCATTAAACTTTGAATAATGTCAAATAAATTAAATTAAAAAATAAAAATAGAAAAATTTAATTTTTAAAATATATTAGCGCCACATTGTATTTCAGTAAACATAAAATGTAAATTTGTTTATGTAAAATAGTTTATTTAATAAAATACCTACATCATATAAATATTTTTTTTTTTTGAAAATAAGTATACAATATTTTTCACTAGATAAATAGATTTGTTAGAAGTTTTAATTGGAGAATTTCAGTAAACCTTTTTATTATTAGATACCATTTATATTTAAAACGAGTACAAAAAGGACGAAAAGAAAAATTAGTTATGCTTTATTTATTATATATGTGTAGGCCTTCAAGAAAGTAATTATATATAATTACAAAATAAGTTGTGCAATATTAATCGTACCAGAAACACCTAAATCAGATATTCAAGAATGGATTAATATAATTAAATAATAAGTAATTCACGTAAATTTATATAAACTATATATAAATATTTTAATATGCGTTACCATAATTTTATGGTTTTCGATTGAATCTTATTCTCTACATTGTTATTTTCAAATCCACAGCTAAACTATACACTGCCCCAAATCGAGTGATTTCAGCAGACGCAAGAATTTTCAATAGGAAATTGTTATACCAATAATCTTCGATTCGCTCCTGTATTCTGTAGTAAATATTTATTATTAATATATTGTATTGACTGAATTATAATTGCAAGTCCTTACTATATATAAATTCTTCAGGTACTCTAGATGGTTCTAGTATGAGCTACGGTTACTAATTCTTTTGTTTTTCATTTTCTGATAAACTGATAAACACTTCCTTAAAATTCCATATATTAAATCGTTTTCCTTGTCTATTAAAAATAATTTGTAACACAATATTCATAAATATTATTATTTCTGGAAAAATTCACTAATTAAATTTAAGTATTAATTTATTTGACAAGATACAATAACTAAACATCAAATTATTATTAATCGCATACAAATATTTAAATAGAAAACACTTGTTAAACATAATTTTTATAGATTTTTTTATACATATAATTTTTTTTTTATATTGGTATTTTATACCAACGTCAACAAAATATCAATTTACCCTCTCCAAAATATTAAACATAAAATATATATGTTTAAAAGAGATATAAACATAAATAATGATATATTATAACCCACAATTCCGGTGATCATATTTATATGAAAAACTCATCAAAATAAAATATATGTATAAAAAAACTATGTAATTTAGCATAACTAAAAATGCATTTTTTGTTTATATGGCTTGTTTAATCAAAAAAAAGCTTATACTTTACTTTTTTTCCCCTATAATTATTGATGTGAATAATTAACCGCTGTTTGATCACAGCTAACGATCCTCTGGTTTGACATGGTATTAATTCACATCACACAAAAAATATAAAAAAGGTCTCTTTTTTTGTTGTTGTTGAAAAAGTGCGACTTAACCTAATTGTGCTAACTGAAGTGTAAACGAGCTAACTTGTCTAACACTTTTTCTGATATTTATATACTATATAGAGTAGAGTCGCCAATGTGGTTATCAGATTTCAAAACTGTCCAATTCATTACTTATCATCGAATCATTCAATCGTTAAGATTTTTTTTAAAAAAAAAAATAATGTTTGGCTATGTTTTTTGTGACTTTATGTAATATTAACACAACCATAAAAAAGTCACCATAATGCGCGTGTTAAAATGTTTAATATTTAACTGATTTAACATAAAATACAAAAAAAAAAAAATTATTTGATTAATTTTTTATCTTCTTAACATAATATTTATTTAAGATTATCAAAAGAATTAATGGTCCAAAGCTTGTTTGTTTAGAGTCTCAATAAAATTTTTGTGAATTTTTTTTTTTTGATTTTAAGCATGTTCTTTACATTATAGTAAAAAAAAACAGAAAATTGTTTATTCATTCATTTTGTCTTTACGGATTTATGTATGGCCTCTGTCATGGACCAGTAGAATAGTTTAGAAATCTTTATTTGAAAGTGTTATATCCATTCAAATGTTTATATTAAAACCAATTATTTGTTGAATTAAAATCAGAATAATAAATTTTTTAGAAGCTAATTTGTCACAAATTACCGTGACAAATTATGTAATATTTACAAATGTTAGACGTTTCTAAACTTTATAATGTAATAGGAGAAATGTGTAATATATCGGTGAAATTTGGAATGAACTTTTTTGTGGGTTATTAATTGTATTCAATTATCCCCAAACAAACCACAACCACCTATTTGTTATTCTAACCCAGAATCAATTAAGAAATAAAGATTTTCAATAATTGTTTAACTACAGCGCCATCTAATGGGAGAAATCTAAAAGAATGCTGTGACCAATTATTAAAATTCCTATTTTTTATTTAAAATATGTTCGATCTTAAAATACATCTGAAGTTTGTAAAATATCAACTGAGACTTTAATTTTTTGCTATTTAAAAGTAATTTATATAAACTCTGTTCTACTGGGTAAATGTCTAGGATTATGTGTTTCGATCTAGGTCGAAAATATCAGAAAATTTTGAGTAATGAAGGACAATAAAGTGTTACTATATCCAAACTGTTCAAGATATTCGGTAGATGTTGATTTAATTGACTGAAAAAGAAGTAACTAAGATCAAACAAGTGGAAATCCTTAGTAGAACAGAAAAACTCTATGAGCAGTGCCCGATTCTGTGCTTTACTATATTTTTATATGAAAATACATTTCCACAGTACCGTTCATAATGTCACACTGGTTATTGCTTTAGATTCGGAGGAAAACAGGATAATAATTTATTATGATTTTAAGTTTTGGAGAGAAGAAATTACAGGCCAGCAAAAAAAATCATAATATATGGCTAAATATACTTAAGAACGCGAAGACTAACCACGTACAGTCCGAGGCTTTACTATTCTTTTTCCACCCAGTTATTTTGTTGTAAACAAACCCCTTAACTTCACAATGTTTATTTGATTTATTTTTAATACATTTTTTATGTAGAACAAATTGGTTCGGACAACACAGCTTCTGTCGAGTTCAAAAATATGTAAAATCTGATTTTTTTTATATTATTAAAGATCATTTGAAGGTTTTTAGCGATTTGTCAACTGAAAAAATAAACAATAAATTGCTATGTCATCGTCAATTATTATCTTTACTTTTATGTAGTTTATATCTTTTTAGATTTATGTCAATATAGATTTTAATAAAATGTTAAAAAATATTTATTCATTTGAACAATATTTTTTTGTCATTTAATATTGTTAAAAATTAAATAAATTCAAGTATATTCAGTTTTTTTTGTTACCCTGTGGTACTAAGGAGAATTCAGTATATATTTGGAAATCGTGATTTAATAAAATTCGTCAATTCAATACATCATGGGAACCTCTAATCATAATATATTTTAATATTTTTTATTAAATCAATAAAATTTTAATTTTAATAATTTTAAAAATATTTCAATAATGTCCGAGTAGACAATAACTTTGGGAAAATAGTGTAGACCGAAAAAAGTTAATCTTAAATTGTTCACTTGAAGAAATTATGGTCAGAACAGAAAATGTTGATTTTTTTATACTGAACGAAAATTTGGAACCAGAACTTAAGTTATTATTATCAACTATTTTTTTTAATAAGTGCATTAGCTTTAATAGTTTTGGATTACGAAATTTTGTTGAACAAATCTTGCTCAGAAATATTCTATTCCTCTTATAACTGACTACCTTATTTAAGGATTTAAGCTATTACTATTAATAATATTACAAAATCTAATTATGTTTTACATGCAGTCGAATTATTAATAAGTGATCAAAAGTGGATAATTTGTTGAATGTTTTAGAAGAATTATTTGTAGTCATTTTGTTATTATCGATCACCAATTTATTGTAAACTAGATTTTTTTTTCAAAAAAAAAAATTGTACTTTTAGTTAAATAGTTTCACTTAGTATTTGGAAATCCTGAATTTGAAAATTACAAATTCTAATTTTTTATAAAAATAAAAAATAACAAAATATATAGCAAAAATAATTAAGTGGAATAGCTAATTTATTTATAAACTTTTAATTAAATCAAATAAATGAAAATTTAGATTTATTATTTAATAAACATTAATGTTTAAAAGTTTTTAATATTGAATTATTTATTTCAATTTAAGATCTCGATCACACTCACAAATTTAAGATTTTTGAAAGACATTCTGTTGCTATTACTTTAGAATATCAGTGTTGATTACCAATAAAAATATTAATTTTAATAATATAGTTCGTTATTTATTATTTAAACAAATCTTTCTTCCTTATATATCAAAGAATTATATAAAAAGTTAAAACATATGTAAAGAAACTTCTGGTTCATCCTATATTTCCTTATTTAATACAGTGAGGCGCACTTACGTCAAATATTTTAATTTACAAATTTAGACTTTTAATAACATTTTCAAATTTTGATATTATATTCATATATTTCAAAATTCTAGATAAAATTAATAATAGAATTACTTTCTTTTAAAATCTTACCTTGTTCTTCATTGATCTGTTCCCAACTGATTCTGAGGATTCTTCTCTTCTTGATCTATAAATTTGTATTTTTCACATCTCTATCAAATAATTGTATATATTGATAATTGTATTGATTAATAATTGTATTGATTTAATTATGCATTATAAACAATGTTTCCTTAGTGATGTCTTCTTTTCTATATACAAGTACCACTTACCACCAAGTGTGATGGATGGTGACAATTAATTCAGTATCAGAACCAGAAAATTTTTCAAAAATCTTGGTTGCCAATTCTAAACTCTTAATTACTAAATCGACATCGACTATATTATAGTTTATAACTGGTAAGGTCAAACTCTCTGTAATTTGGTTGGAATTCTATATAGTTAATATATAATTAATATCTCGTCATCATTGATATGATGAGATATTGAAAACAAATTGATGGAATCATCTACCTAATCAAGATGATTTAAAAACACTAAATGATTATTTAATTTATCAAATAATTGATAAAAATCGTAAATTGTAATATAAAAATATGTAAAATTTCCTTATTTTCTAAATAAAGATTCAAAAATTTATTGAAAAAATTAGTCGCCAAATAATCAATTTCTTATACATATATACAACGAATTTATTATAATTAAATTAGTTGTTATCAAAATGAAAATATCAAATACCATTTTTTTTTTAATTTTCAAACATGAAACATTCTATAAAAATTACTCATTTACGTATACAAAATTTTGTATCTATCAATATTTTCTATACTATCCAATATTATGTTAACCATACTCACGAATGTATTTAATGATTATATTTATAATAAAACATAATATTTTTGTTGTTTTTTTGTAGATTTCCAGATTGTAACATTATTTCCAACAAAAAATAAAAAAAAAATTATATTGATTTTTATTGTTTTTAACAAAATTGATTGCATGTAAAATTATCGCTTTTCGTTTGGTTTTATTTTTCATGTAAACTTTAGATACTTATATAATATTTTTTGTCATTGGCAACATTAAAATGCATATAGATTGTCGTTGTCGTCCACTTCTTAATATTATTTTATATACATACATATATACAAAAAACGACGGATTCACAACATTGATTATAGTA
Organism: Rhamphomyia laevipes; assembly: GCA_963920725.1. Lineage (NCBI taxonomy): Eukaryota > Metazoa > Arthropoda > Insecta > Diptera > Empididae > Rhamphomyia > Rhamphomyia laevipes. Next base: position 4,811,350 of record OY987256.1, on the reverse strand, counting down.
TATTAATATGAAAAAAAATACCTCCTTTTTTTACAAATAAAATATAGAATTTGGCGACGAAGGGGTGAATGGATAATATAATTAAAATTTTATGAATTGTATATTATGTTTATATGTATTTTTTATGTTTAGAGTTTATGTTGTTCGTTAACATGCCATAAGAATTTTTTTATATATAAGTATGTAATATATTTTTATGCTATATTAATAAAGTAAAATTTTTGCTGGCAACAGCATGTCCAAAAAGCATTTTGTAATTTGAGATTTTTTTTTTTATCTTTCTATATATTTATTTATTAAAGAGATTGTGTATATAATTATAGTACTGATTACGATTTTGTTTATATATATATGTATAATAATTTGTCATATATTGTCTTTTAATAAACCATGGCATATCAAATGATGAACAACAAGAATTTCTTTGTCATTTGAATGTCAATGTTGGAAAAAAAAAAACAAAAAATTTATATATAAACGAATATAAAACACTTAACAGCAAAAAAAATATGTTTAAAATAAAAAAAAAAATGAAGACTTGCGATTAAATCAAGAAAGATTAGTAAAATAAATATATACAAATATTGTATAAAATTTACGATGGTGGCCTCTAAGTAGTAGTGTGTATATATGTTGAACGTTCAGATAACGATGTTTTGTAATTTAACTCAGATTTAATTTAAATGATTACCATCAGTCATAATTATAATTACAAAATGTAAAATGATTTTTAGATTATATGCTAAGGGCTATCAAATTGGTAGCTCTACATTACAATAAAATGTCATGCAACATCATAACATAACATTTTGAGTTGTAGTGTAGCACAAGTTAAAATAAAAATCTTATTCGATGTTATGTTGTGACCGTTTGAGCCGAAAATAAGGAATGCACAAATACTTTACAACTCCTAAAATGTCTGTTTCACTCCCATTAAAGATTAGGTCATCCACGTCTGTCTATTATCTCCGGGTGCAAATTAAAAATGCTATTTTTTTGATAATGTAACATAACATAGAAAAACATAGAAATAATCTATAACTTTTAAAGTAATATGATAGCTTTTACATTTGTATTGCTTCAATTCTGCGAAATCTGAAATAATTTCCTATAGACTATGAAGACTATCCGCATTATCTTCAAAGTGCCCGGCGCTGGCTAGGATCAGATTCTGCGCGCTTGGTATAGTCTTTTCTTTAACGACTTGAACAATCTCGTCGCAAAATGACCCACGGAAACTGTAAAGTTTCTGGACGCCACTAGGTGGATCTAAAACTACCCCACCGCTACTTAATAACAATACATGCGGTCACGGGAGTGAATGGTTTCAAAACGGCGCAAACGTGCTGATTGCGACTCCATGTCAGCTGATGTGTGGTTCGCCACATTTACCATCCAATCAACCATTAAGACTATTTTCCATAAACGTTTAAACTTTCTTCCATCTACACAATTTCTTAATAATCCTATAAATAAAATTGTAAATTGGTCGTCCTTTTATTTGCTTTTGTTTCGTGTTATTTACTTTCAGTTTAATCTAATTAAAATCTTATTTTTCTGTATTATACTATGCATTTAGTTAATTTGTTTATTTTTGTAAAACATTAAATTTTATAGTTCCCAAATAAAAACTTTGTTCTAGGCATATCATTGCACGCAGCCTTTCACATAATACACAAAACCTTTCCTATTTTCTACAGATCATTACCAAATTTATATTGCAATTTCCATAATCGTCTCTGGAGGTATTCCAGGTATTCTAGCCATGTCGCACATTTTAATTAATGTTGTATAATTGACCCTTGAGAAGTGAATACAGTAGTAAAGAATGTAAATCAGGGTTTCCTCCTGCTTCTATTCTTCTATTCCTTGTTGTTAGTTGCAAAAAAAAAAAAATTTTAATTTCTAATATAAAATCAATAAAACTGATAAATAAATAAAATAAAAATTTACAAATTCTACAAAAAAAAAGGATTAAAATAGTCGACAAGTGTTCTAAGCCAACAGTTTTAACTTTACCATCAACAATATAAACAATGTAAATAAAAGAAAACGACATCATAACAAAATCCCTCTTCTAAAATAAGAAAAACTCTGGTGGATTGTGAATCATCACTTGAACATATTTAATCGTATTCTATGGTAACTCTTCAGTCGGAAGGATTGTATATTTAATAAAAAAAAAATATAAAAATTATAAATTTTTAATATCGTGTGATTTTTCATATTTTGTACATAAAAAAAAAATCTTAAGAGCAGTTTATGATACCTACATCAAGTGGTCATACTTAATATAAATCTTCATGTCTCTTGACACTTTTGGAATTGTCACATCATTCTCGCACTCTTACCCATATTTAAATAAATATATTTGTATATATGTGCAATCGGCAAAATTCGAAGAAATATCTTTTAATTTAAATCTTTTGTAAATATCATTTTTTTTTATCTTTTTTTTGGTGCTAAGTTTTGTTTGGTATTCGTAGAAATTGAAATTAAAAAAATAACGATTTTAAAATATATTTTTATGACATTTAAAATTATTAAAATGATTATAAACTTTAATAAAAATTCTTTTTTTTTTACAGATAAATATGCAATTCAAAAATGTTATGAAAAAAGGAGAGTTTTAGAAAATTTTGATAAAAGCAAACGGAAAATTTTGAAATAACTTTAATGAGCTTCCATAAGCGTCACAGAAGTAATCTTATTCTAGATGAACAACGAGATCATTATAAAAATCGAGATTTGGTGACAATAAAAAATCATACACAAAACGTTCACCAATTAACAGCAGCATTACAAAATACCCAAATGGTAATGTCCCCAAGTAGAAGACCGTCACCACCACGAATAGCTGCACATCCAATTAATATGCATTTGAGCTCATTGGCTCATGCTCAAATGCAATTTCAATCACATATTCAACAGAAATTAGCAGCTGGTCTTCCACCAAATCATTTGGGTAGTTATTTTGGTAATAGTTCATCATCATCGTGTGGTCCAATACCAGGCTCAACTAGTATACATAGTGAAAATAATACATCTAATCATCCGCTTAATCATTTACAAAATATGCAACCATTTGATTTTCGTAAAATAAGTACAGCAGCACTTAGTTCCTTTCCACCAAATATACAAGGATCTCGTATGAGTCCTGATTTAGCTCAACATCCTCATTTACAACAACAGCATAAAGTATTAAATCAAGCTCGCCGAAGAATGTCAGATTCTTCATCGAATTTAGATAAAAATGTTCAAAATAATCATATGTTTAATATAGCAATGGCACAACATCATTTGCCATTCCATTTACCACCACCACCACAACATCCATCCGGATCTTTGAATAATCATCAGGTAGCTGCATTAGCAGCAGCTGCTGCTAGTGGTAATCATATATCGCATGGTATGTTATCATCACATTTTTCTGCAATGAATCCTCATTTAAAACGTGGTAAGTCTCCCACAATGACCGATCTCAACAGGGACATTAGTCCAAAACAAAAAGCCGAAGATAGAAATCCCTCGCAAAATATATTAAATTTAAGTCGTGCTTCAAGAACCAAAAGTCCACATAGCTCACACCAAAGTCAACAATCACATTCACGTATAAATAACTCTTCTAATTCCTCGGAATCACCACAAAACACAAGAAAATCTCATTCACCTGGGAAAAGGCAATGGGGTTCATTGCCTGTTAATTTAGGAACACAATTTATAAATCCAGTTACAGGCAAAAAAAGAGTGCAATGCAATGTATGCTTTAAGACATTTTGTGATAAAGGTGCACTCAAAATACACTTTTCAGCTGTACATTTAAGAGAAATGCATAAATGCACCGTTGAAGGATGCAGTATGATGTTTAGTTCTCGACGATCTAGAAATCGGCATAGTGCAAATCCAAATCCAAAGTTACACTCACCACACTTAAGAAGAAAAATATCACCACATGATGGACGCAGTGCACAACCACATCCGCTTTTATTACAACCACCGAATGGAATTTTGACAAGTGCAATAAATCCATTAAATCCATTTGGTTCTTTCCCACTACTAACTCCTCCTCCAGATATGCGTCATCATTCAATGTCAGTCATGGATCTTAAACAAAATCCTGAATATTTGAATAGATCATACGGTGAAGAAGCTATGTTAAGATATGATGAGAATAATTTACATCAAGATGATGACGATGATGATGATGACGATCCTAATGGTATACTAATTGTTGAAGATGAATCCGAAAATATGTATGAGAAATCTTTATCAGATGATTGTAATACTGGAGCTGAAGAAAAACCTGCAGATTATAGCTTATCTAAAAATAATGTTACTTCCATTATAGAATATGATGATAATTTTAGTAATGTTGAAAGTAACGATGATTCGTTGAGTGTAACAGATTCGTTCAGCTTAAAAGAAGAACCCGAATCTCTTCCGCCGTCAAACAAGAGAAAGCGAAAAAGCCAAAATCCTTTACGTTGTACAGTTCAAGAACTTCAATTATCTGCTGAAAATTCATCTGATGAATACGAAGTAACTGACTTATCATATAAAATTAAAAATGATAACAATAAAAATGTTCTTAAACCACTTTCCCAGCATAGTGAAAATTCTAAAGCACTTCCTTCTCCGCCTCTAACACCTTCTGCATCAATTAACATATCAGATAGAATTATTAAAGAAGACAATGAGAAAGTAGCTAAAGAAGGTTTTAGTATTAAAATAGAATCAAATTTTGATTCGGAACCAGAAAACTTAACATTAGATTTGTCAAGAAAACGTCGACAGTCAGTAGAATCACAAATTGAAACCAAATCGGTGATAGAAAATGTAGAATCACTTGAACATAAACTAATTTCCAAAGATACTAATCAATTAGAGAATCTTAGTGATATAAAAATTGAAAATGATATAAATTTGGAAGAAAATGAGATTAAAAATAATACAGAACGTTCTCACATCCCAATTCACGAAGAACTTATTTCACCAGAATTTATTTCTAAGAATATAGATGATCGCTACTCTACACCACCAAATAATGTTTTTGAAGATGATGAGGATGAAGATTATTATGAAAATGGTGATGAATTTGGAGATGACGTGCCTATTGACAAAGAAAATCCTAGAAAATGTGCTGCATGTGGTAAAGTCTTCCAGAATCATTTTGGTGTTAAAACGCATTTTCAAAATGTTCATTTAAAACTTTTACATAAATGTAATATTGATGGTTGTAATGCTGCATTTCCATCGAAACGTAGCCGTGATCGACATAGTTCAAATTTAAATTTACATCGAAAACTATTGTCAACAAGCTCAGATGATAATTTAGATGATACCGAATCAAATAATAATAAAAATTTTAATCCAATACCAAGTGCTATTCAAGCTGAATTTTTAGCTCGTCTTTATGCTGGTACACAACGTATGCCACAATTTAATTTTGATGCTTTAAAGAATTTTTCACGTTCACAAAGATTTCCCGAACATTTTTTACCTAACGATAATCGATTATTTGGTAATATGAATCATTCAGCAGCAGCAAATCCTTTATTATTTCCACCATTAAGTGGAATATCTGGTTTTCCGCCATTTACATCATTAGCACCACATATGATACCAAATCCATTTAATGGTGGTATTAATCCATTTTGCCGGAGACCATCATCAGATTCAAATTCACCAAGATCTGGTTTATCACCATCATCTAATAATAATAATAATAATCATCATTCAGCAACAAGAAATAACATATCATCATCACCGTATATGCTGAATATAGAAGAAGATCCGGCAACACAATCAATACGTGGTGATTTACGAAAAACTCGATGTACACCCGATAGAATTTCATGACCACCACATCCACCATTTTTTAATAATCATAATTTTTCATATAGACATTTGCAGTAATATTTATATTATTTTTTTTTTTATTTTGGTTTTAAAGATCAATATTTTTATTATTATATACTATTATTATTAAAATATATAATTAGAATATATTAAAAAAATCAATAGTTCATATTTAATTTATATATTAAAAGGTAAACTTTATACTGACTCATATAATATTAGACAACAAAACTCAACTCATCATAATGAGATTAAAGTGCAATATCTACATAATGATTCTCTCAATATAAATATATAAAATATAAGAATTTAATTTCTAATTTATATTAATTATTAACGTACAATTACAATTAATTTTTATTTTTGTATATAATAATAAACATTAAATTATAATTTACAAAATCATTTTTTTTTTAATTTCTCTATAACAATTTCCCCGTTCAGGAGTAGCTAGTTCTAGTATATAGTTCACGGCAATCTTTAGATAGAATAGCGATAAATAATTCGCCATTAAATTTTATCTAAAAATCTCTCAATCATTTTCAAAGGATTCAAATTCGGAAGAAATTTAAAATTTACAACTTTCCTTAGAACGTATGGCGTACGACGTCTATGAAAATAGACTCATGGTGCATTGCATACATTTTGTATTGAAGTTCCTAAAATATACAAAGCTTTATATAGCGTTAAATTGTAAACGATCAATTAGCCTGACCTGACACTATTCTAACAAATCGATACTTTAAATATATCTGGAAGTTAACCAATTTTTCTCAATAATTTGTGAGGGATGTCAAAATCAACATTTCGATATTTATAACGTGCCGAAATTTGTCAATCGAGTCTAGACCTGTAGGAATTTTAAACGAGTCCCAAATTTGGATCAAAAATTTATCCAATTTTTCTCAAGAATTTGTGCGCGACGTCAAAATCATTTAACATTTCGATATTTATAACGTCGTGTCGAAATTTGTCATTCGAGTTTTTTAACAAATAATTTTAAACGAGTCCCGAAATTTAGATCATTCGGTTACCAGGATATTAATCGTTTTAAGGCTTTAGATTTACCTGAAATCACAAATTGTTCAATTGCAGTTAAAATTCGAATTTCGTATACATTTTGGCGATTAGCGTTTTACAGATACTGTGCTAGCGACTTCTGTATGTGGCAAATAATTAAATTTTGCAATTTTTATTTTTATTTTTTTATCAATTTAAATCTACTCCAGTCATAACTATTTATTCAATTTTAAGTTACTACATATTCCAATATTAATTCTATATAAAATACTTAAAAACAAAGAGCAAAATTCATTATGGAAATGTGCTAAATAAATAATAAAAAAAAACGATATTATTAAAATTAAGCGATCAAAAATTATAAATTCATTATACATTAATTAAAATTATTGAACTGAATAAAATTAAAGAATAAATATTTAATAAAAAATTATATATAATATAATTAAAAAAATAGAACTAAATAATTGTCAAAAATAAAATTATAAAATTTACATAATAATCAAAATTTATATTTTTAAGTATCTTCATCACAAAAAAAATGATTATTATTTTTTATGTAAAATAGGATGCGTTCGAAGGACTGCATAGGGTCAAAAAATTTACAAAAAAAAAAGTATTCAAATCGAAAGTATTTTCTAAAAAGCTGTACTGTTGTCTATAGTATTATTAAATATATTATATAAATTATTTAAGGAGATTTTAGTTTAATTGTAAAAATAAAAAATTATATTTTTTTTTATTTTATAAATACTCTAATTATGAATTTAATTCTTTATATTTTCTATTGATTTATGTAAAAAAAAAATATGTTCTATAATAAAAAAAAAACTTGAATACTTAATAATGTTAAATTTAAACATAATAATAAATAAATAAAAAAAAGAAACTAGTTAATTATATAATCTTGATTAAAATATATACAGAAAATAAATGAAAATAAAATATCAACAAAATAATCTGAGTATAAATTTCAATTTTATTTCGTTATTGCACCATAAATGAATATTTAATTTTCGTCTTTTTTGAGCTACACTAAAGCTTGATTTACACATCGGCCGAAGAACTCTCGGAGTCGATTGTAACCAATCAAAAATTTCTGTCATAAAAATCCCAGCACGGCGAAGAGTTGGTTCAACTTTATCTTGTCAAACAACCAAATAAATTTACTATGAAAATCGAAATTTTACATTACACAATTGTCAAAAACAAAAAAATCATTTAGTTTACTTGGCTGAAAACCGTCACAAGAGTAAATTTCCTTATAAAAACCATCGCACAATTTGTCGATTATTACGAGTTTTCCGCGGATGTGTAAATCAAGCTTAAAAACCATTCAACGATCGGTCAGATATAATCAAATATATTTAATAATTGTTTTCCAATATGATTTTCCGAGTTGTTGATCACTCTGATCAAGATGGATTCTATTAAATATTTTTGATATTATTTTAAACAGCATTTGCTTACTAGAAAACTGATTTTGATGACACTTGGCAGATTAGTCTTCTTTTCTTTATTAAATATTCTAAACATATTTTAAGAATTTTCCTATTTTGAACACGCGAAAAATGCAGTCTGATTTTAACACCATTACATATACCTATGTGCATATAGACGATGTTGTTTAATTAACATGGAGTAATGATATTTGCTAATTAAAAGCGATGTGGTTCACTCAAGGATATCAAGTAATTTAATAAAATTGAAGAATTGATAGATATGTAAACTTAAGTTAAATCTCATCTTATACAATGAAATTGTTCCATGACATGATAATACTGTGCTGAAAGGTAAGTTGCAGTTTACGAATTATCCTTGAGATATAAGTTTTCAAAATTATTAATAATATAAGTCGAAAATGGATTTGGAGATAACTATATATTGTAATTAGATGCTATAGTTGATTTTATCGGATTCTATTAAATATTAGTAAGCTCAATACAAACCCCATCAAAAACAGCCAAACCTTCATAAAATATATAAGGAATTTTGATGATTTATAACATTAATATATTTTAAAAAGGATCGATGATTTTTTTGAAAATTATTATTTTTCTTTTCCTGTACTATTTTTCAGGTTGCACTTTTACATAGATCCATAATCAAACTCAAATTTATAGCATTATTTTATAAGCATCAAATTAGCATTAAGGCTATAAATAAAATTAAATGGAAGTATCAGGTCACTTCTAAAATTTTAATATGTATATATAAAAATTTAAGAAGCGAAAATAAAGACTCAATTCTTAAAAAAAATATCAATATATTCCTACCCAGTAATCAAGGATCTACTAATAATGAAGGTTCCTCTAATAACCAAGGTTCTTCCAACAATCAAGGGTGTTTCGATATTTGTATGACTAAATATCAATACAAAATCATTAATTATGATATGATGGACCTTGATTCTATGAAGCTTTTGCACCTTCCAAACTTTAGATTTTTTAAGACTTTTTAGATTTTTTTCATAAATAAATTCTATCATAGATGAAGTTATTTCAGATCCATAACTACTACTAGTAACTACTACCTTAAATAAAATCCGATGTATATACAGATACAGCCCTAGGTATGCCCCTGCGTGATAATTTTAGGAGGTTATTTGTTTTATTTTTCAGGTAGAGTGATCATATTTTCTTCTTATTCTGCACGTGATAAGTAGTGTCCAACTAGCATCAGCTAAGGATAGGAAATGATCAGCTGAAGATAGGAACGGATTATGTATAGGTGTGTATGAGTTGTGAACGGTGCCAGTCAGACAAGCTTTAATTACTTTCCATAGATTTCATATAGCATTGTAAAAGCTTTTATCTATCTAAGAGCTTCCAAATCACCTTATTTTTAATAACAAAAATTGCTTTAAATCTATAGATACAAAAAACATGTATAAGGATAATAAATTGCATTACAAAACTTGACTAATGTTTGAATTTGAGTAATTTATATATTTTTTGGTGGTATGAAACAAGTGTGAATTAATTGTAAATAATCACAACTATATTTTCAAAAATGTTAAAATTTTCCATTTTAATTCATACTTTTCACATATACATATATAACAAATGAAAAACCTATTAATTTTCAAATAAGTTTTTTTGTTTTTTTTTGGAAATTCAAGACGAATTTTACAAATTGCATTTCGTGCTGCAAAATAATTCATGTACATTGCAATAATTTTCTTTATATATAGTTAATACATAAATATTGTAGGAAGGCAAAATATATAAAGTAGTTAATTTTTGTTATAAGGGTTGGTTTTAAAGAGTATGACTTTTTGCTGAGGTTAGGATCTAAAGGGGTTTTTTTTCAGTAAATTGTATATAACTGGGCGATATGTTATATGGTAACCGCAAAATTTAAATGATTATAGCATAAGAATATAGAGTGTATTTAAAAACATTAGTATTGTCTATTGTTAAATTGCATGTTATTTGCATTATGCAAATTTAAAAGTTACCATCCCAATTAACTATAAATACTATTTATTATAATATATAATCATATATAGCACCATAAATATAAATCTGATGCAATCACAAATATTTTGTGAAGGTAATTTCCATTTTTGAAAATTTAGTTTTATACGGCCCCATTATTTTTTTTTTTTTGTATTCCGTATAATGTTTTTGTTATCAGTTGCAAAAGTTTTGTGTCGAACAAAATTTTAAAGTTTCTAGAAGTTTCCGTTCCTGATGTTATGTTAATGTTTTTAATATCTTTTTTCCTTTTTTTGATTATGCGCTTAATGTATCTTTTATAAATAGTAAGTGGAAATGATTATTTTTTAGGGTTATATAATATAAGTTTTCTGTATATATGTAATTTAATTTCAAAACTTTTGTACATTTTTATTTATATTTTAGTTATATTATATTGGATTTAGAATATATACAATTTTTTTAAAAAAGGATACACAAACGATAAATTATTCAAATAAAACTAACACCGAAATTGATATATGGTCTAATAGTAATCATTATTATTGTAAAATTTAGCTAGGATTCTTTTGTAAATTGGAACGTTCATGGAAAACAGGGTAAACCTGACATTCATTTTTGAATTAGTAATGGAAAGCAAAACTTTATCGAATCATGAAATGAAAAACTCTACTATGGTTCAAATTAATCAACATCGTCACCATCACATTCGTTTTACATCCGGATTGGAATACTTAATAAATCTTCAACTCAATAATTTTAGTTGTTCTTGCTCAGGCACTCAAAAAAAGGAGCATACAAAATAGCAACTGAAGAAATTGATAGTTTATAAGTATTTCTTATGTAATATTTAATTTTAATCATGTTGTAAAAGCCAATACATTTTTTTCAAACTACAGTAATGGTCAATTTCATCGCCTTTGCTATATACTAAATTTAAACTATGAAATTAGCGTTAAGGTATTGCTGATTCAAAAGTATCAATATCACATATTTTTTTTAACTAGAACTAGGTACGTTTTATATAACCTTTTACCAAAAAGAAAGTGGTCATCAGATTTTACAGGACCTTTTTTATATTAAGAATGTTAAAAATTGTAGATTATGCAGAAATTAGATGAAAATTAGCTAAATGTAAACAAAACTGTCCAAAAATTTGCGAGGACCAAATAACAACTTTAGAGATTTTAATAAATTTGAAAAATGTATTGGGCATTTGATGCATACTTCCAATATGAAAACTCTGTAATATAAAAATACCTTCCAAATCGAAAACTATTTCAAATTAATATTACAGCAACAAAATATGAAAATGTGAACTTCACATTTACAGCAGCTATTAACAAATCGTCTTTCAGATTTAACGTTGGATATATTTTCTTGCTTGACTATTGTTGATCCAATTTATGAAATATTCTTCACATTCTCCATTCCAAATAATTGCCGACAACAAATTTTATGTGAAAAGCTATTAAAAAAAGCTCTTAACTTGTGTTGCAACCATATTGTTGACTATAAAGAAGCTGGCTGACTTCTTTCTTTACGATACTCTGTATATACCATTTTTAAATGGAAGCAAATGCTCTTATATCAGTTCACTCCACCATGGACTTTAAAATTTTATAGATCAAATAAAAAACCAAACTAAATTTTTATTATTAATATTTTTTTATGACTTTCTTATTATTATACTATAAGACAAAGAATATTAATCGTTATAGTATCATTAGAGTCCACCATTTATGTACCATTTTCCATTCTCAATCTTAGCAATTACGCATTTTGTATAAATATTTCTTTACATATACGTATACGTTTTATTTTAAATCGATTTGATTTTTTTTTATTTCTTGATGTTTTTGCTCCATTCCTTATTGAAGGTTTCTTTATTTTATAACAAATGTTTCTGGAAAACATCAATTATTATCAATAATGTTGTATATAGTAAAGTATAGAACTGTTATTGTATCTCTTCTTTTCAATCATATATGTGAACATCATTTTACGTGCACCAAATCTAAAGAAAATAATCCCATGAAAAATCTAAAATGAAATTAAGTTAGGTAAGCATAAAATATAAAAAATTCTCACATAAAGACACGCATTTATACAAAACTAAAAAAAAAAAAAAACTTATATCCATAGCTTCATAATGTCCGCATTTATGATTTCAGCAAAAACAAAACAAAAAAAAATATATCTAAACTTTAAATTACAGGATCGATAATATAATTTTCTTGAAGCATATCGTTCAGTAAAGTGTATAGCATTAACAGAGCCATATAGAAAGGAAGAGCGATTATATATGGATATTTGGATCGCAACCGACATTGGGGCATGTCAGTTCACGATTTTTAAAATTATGCTTCCGAATGATGCTGTAAATACTCATAATATATACATATACATATATATATATAATAATTACTAATTGGAGATCTTATGGGCAACCGCAAAAATATAACATTTTTAGATCTATATACAACAACAAAAAATTATTATAAAAGGAGAAGATAGTTTTGTGAAGGCCACTATATATCTGATCTTCTAGGTTATTTTATTGGTGTGTGGTGGGCATGCATGAAAGAGTAAAACCAGGGTCTTATTTAGGTAGCAAAGCAACATAATATTGAAGAATCAGTTTAATTTTAATGAAGAAAAAAGTGGAATCCGGGTATGCTTCTTTTTAGGTCACCTGAAGACTTCAAAAGTAATTACTGCAAAGAAATTTCATTTTTCGAAATTGAAACTGCGAGATTGAAGTATTGTTCCATTTCTACAATTTATTAACTATATACTTGAACTTAAAAAGCGCTAAATTTGTTGGCTCTTCTAAATCTTATACTTGTAATCTCATCGAAATTTATAAATCCAAACTTAAACATTAGAAAAATGTTATTAATAACCTCTGATCTGATTATTTCTCATTACTCTTCACTTGCATCTTCATTCCAATCTCATTGTGTGATCTTATTTATAAATCGTATATATTTTTCTATAGTTGTATTCAATTGAAAATCATTTCAATATTCGTCACTACAATGAATAGTTACTTTAAAATGTCTCTTCTTTAAATCCTTCAACATTTTTGACCTTGCTGTAGTATTTTTTTTTATATGGAATGCAACACTTATAAAATTAGATTAAATAATCGAATTTAGTTCCACTATATAATAAATTAGGTTAGGTTTAGAAGAGTGTTTATATAATATCAACCGATCGTTCCCACGATAATCCTCGGTGAATCCCTTGTGGTCACTTTTCTATATAATAGACCTACACTCCGTCTTCTGATAGTTCATGATAATATATTTTCTATATCAAAAAATCAGTTTTCTTATCCTGCATAAAAGTAATTACACTCGAGTATCAATATTGCCACAGTTTCTCGCCATACTAACACCTACCCTGATCACAAATATATTGGCTATTAACTTGGTAATAATATATAGAAAATGTTGTTTTTATTTATTTTTTTCATCTGGATTTAATATGCATTAACTTTTCATATGCATTCATAACTTTTAGCTACCTAAAAGAGTCAAAACTTTTCAAAAAGATAATGATTTAAAGTGGACTTTTCCAATATAAGATTTTTTTTTATATATATATACTTCTAACCTATGTACTTATATAATAATATACATATGTATGATATATGTAAACATTTTCAAATATTAAAATTAGACTCTTAGGATCGTTAATAAAGCACTAATAAAAATTACCAATGTTTTGAATTAACTTCATGGGAATATTTTCCATTACACTTCAAATTAAATTTTTTTTTCATTTATATTTAAGTTAGCATAGTTTTTCTTAACTAATAATTTAAAATATTTCTTTTTAAAAGTTTCATTCTAAAACAGTTGTGGATAGTTAGTTGGTTCCATTATACGCAAAAAAAAACACAAAGTGGTAAATATCACCCTTCAATTTAATATTATTTTGCAGCCGTAATAAATACACTAAATAAAAAAATTATAAATATATTGATGAAAAACGATTTTCGGAAACTAATTTACTTTTTCTTTTTTTTTTTTTTTGTAAACTAAATGTACAATTACTGGTTAGTATAAATTTACTACGATCGTTTCTGTAATCTGCTCTTTATTTTTTTGTTATACCATCATTTTTTTGGCATATGCGCGCCAAGGATTAAAAGAATTAGGAGTTGTTTTGGTAAAAATATGAACCAATATTTCCAAAAATTATCGAAACTTTTAATAGTATGCTTTGTCATGGTCATTTTATGGTATTATTTTTAAGTATTCTACAAAAACAGTAACTTTTAAGACTTAACTCGATTTCTGAGTATATTCAAAAGACTTGTCATGTCCGAATTTATTGCACAACCCAGTTTTCTTCACACACATCCACCCTCCCTTTATCGATAAATGTAGTATGAATAAAGCAAAAAATATGGATTTAAGAAGTTCGTGAACCGTGGACTTTTTGTATATATATAAAAGACACTCTATGGGTTTCAATTAAAAAACACTCCCTGCACGATTTCACCTGCTGGTTTATGTAATTGTATTGTACAACACGATATTTTATTTGTAATTTTCGATATACGGAAGATATTGTGGTGGAACCGCCTTTTTAGGATATTTATTTTTTATTTTAAGTAAAAATAAAAAAACTTATTAAATAACAACGCACATGTTTTTGGTGGAAAACACATTTTACAATTATTTACAAAATTTCATTTTCATCATTATTACTTGGTTTACGATGAACGAACATCTTTGATACATAAAAAATTTGATGTATATAAAATTTATAAATTACTGGTGTTTATTGGAATTATTATGGGAAATTTACAAGATCAATATAATGAAGATTATATTATACAACAAATTTGTCGGAAACACCATATTGAGTTTAATACATTTTTAAATTTTGAATTTGACATGTCTACGGATATGATTAGTTTCAAGTCAAAGAATATATTATTATGATGAGAGCCAATTCCAGGTAATACTTTGAAAAAAAATGTTTATAAAACAAAATCATATAAATCTGTCAATTATGTAGTAACTAATTAAGATATAATCAATTAAGTTCTTAGCTTAGTAAATCAATTAGTTTAGACACTGGGTATAGTTCGCTGACGCCACATGAAAATGATACTTACAGAAGACAATTATTTAGCCAATAGCTACGTAACATTTTGTTATTATTATTATTGTTATTGAATCCAAATGGTTCTCTTCATGAACCTTAGTATAACTATTATTATATCCACTTCTACTTCACATCACTTTTTCTTTTAAGACTGTTACAGAGCATGTACTTCATTTAACTACCGAAATATCTAGGCATTTTGTACAAAGAAAATGTCTACTGTTGTCAGTCACAGCAGCCATTTTACCCAATCAATATAGACAGTGACTCAGTAGGTCAGGATGACCCGAATTCATAGATTCATCCTGATCGAACTTTGTATAAATATATAATATAAATTAAATAAGGTTGATAATACTGGAATGCTGTCAAAAACTTATTTATTTGTTTATTTTAATTATTATATTTTAGAAAACTAGAGAACGAAAAAGGATATACTCACGGTTTTCTTGCAATAACTAATTTCCTATCAGAGCTGTCAGAGTTACCAAAAAAGGTGAATTGGTTACAAAATAGAGCTTAGGAAATATGTGTGGAGAACTGGAACTCACTGGATGACATTGCAACTTAGAAATATAGCCCAAGTGTTGTTTGGAAAAAATCAAGTAACGATCACTTAAGTTATCTAGTTTTTTTTTGTTAAAAGATTTTCTTTTTCAGTACATTCTATTTTTCAAATCTGGATACGGATATAGTTTCTAACGCAGTTACAATATTATGTAACAATTATTCATTTGAAAGCTTAATTTATTTGTTTAACTCGCAATATAAACAAGAACTATATAATAAATCTTCAGTGGCTGCAGCAGTTGATGATGTAACTATTAAATAATATTTGGATATCTTTGATGAAGTCGTTATAAAGTTATGCTTGCGGCTTGGTAAAAGTTTTAATCAAATTGGTATCCACAAAATATTACAGAAGACTAAATTTAATTCACGCTTTCAAATTCAGAATTAGCTCTGTATCATGCCTCATATATTATTGAATTTGTCTCATGTTCTTCAGATGTCAAATTGATATCCACAATAAATTCTAACTAGAAACTCAATATTATTAGATAACAATTTTAAATTTATATCTGGCAGTTAGATGGTCTCATTTGTTATGGTTCCGTACTCATAAATCATTGTCCCTATCGCATGAAATTTCTTTCTATGATCACACTGGATAATAAAGGAACTCAACATGAAATTTAATCCTGACATTTCTTTTGGATGCATTTTTTAAACCATATAATGTCATAAAGTTGGTGCATGTAATTAATAATAGTTATGTAAATAAGATGCCATTTTTATATTTCAATATGTAAAATCTTAATTTCGAAATATATTCAAATAAAACAATGTAATAAAATTCTTATCTATAGTAATCTAAATAAATATTTTCAATAAAATTGGCATCACATTTAATTGAAATAATAAATTGGCTAGGCAATTAGTAAGTTTTCTAAATGATATAAATTAATAATGCCCAGTTTTACAAACGTTTTAATATAATATTAAATATATTTCCTAATTTTAATAAACAATAATTGCTTCAGGATAATAATTACTACAATAAAATAATAAAAAAACTATATACACAAATATTTAAAACGAAATAACATTTATAATAAAAAAATAATCTCTAATGTTAAAAATTGCCTTAAATTATAAATTTATATTACCCAAAAAAAAACCCTCGAAGGTAACTAAAAATTTAATGAGATAAAAATACGACAACAACTCAAAAACATCATTTAATTCTTCAAATGACATCAATTCGTAGCGTCAACATCCACAACACAGAAAGCATCAGAGAGACAATATATATTTTACACACTGTTGTAAACGAATATACTCAGTGCCGCCTACAGGCACTAATTATAGACCTGGGACATCAAAAATTCTGAAATCACAGTAAATCCATATATAATATAAATAAAAAAGACATTTTGTTCCCAAGTTTTATCTTAATTCCCCGATATAAACAATAACAACAAAACCTGTCCACAAAAGTTATAATAATAATCCAAAAGATTATGGCTTTCTCGGGCAAATAATTTTCAGAGATATTCAGAGAAATAATTTTTTTATATGATGATCATTCATTTCAGATAAAAAAACCAAGCTATATTTATATTCTGCACAACATCATATAATAATAGACTAGAAATATTTTCCACATTCCAATGTAATTAGGATCTCGTGTCTGCTCTCTGGATGGTTAATAATTACGTTTGGGGACTTAAATTCATAGTTAATTTTTGCCCATTGGATTTTTTATTTATTTTTTTATGGTTTTATATATGTATGATTATTGTGTGAGGCAATGTCATTTTTAGTTATATATGGACAGTGTTTTCGGGACAAACAATTAAAATAACATTAGGTCGGAAAATATTTTCTATGGGATGGTATCAGCATCAGAAGAAAAATACTTTAAATTTATGATATTTTTTTAAGATAATCTCAAAAAGCTATCAATTTTCTGATTACCATTTAGTCATCATACCATAATTCTATAAAATAATGGCGGTGGGTGCATTAAACTTGATAGAATTAGATATATATACTGAAGTTACTTACATCAATCAGACTTCACAATCACGAATACTAGACACTACTAATGGCGACTTTAATACTTGCAATATTGTTTAACTAAAATTGTTATAAATTTATCATTATTATTGTTATCAAAACTGGTAAATTTTAGGTAGTTTCTGAAATCTTAATACCCGATTTCACAGTAAAAGCTTTAGCTTAAACTGAACTAAACCGCCGGATTATGGCCCTTAATCTTAACTAAACCAAAAATGGTCAATTATTGTGAAATTTAAATAGAAAATAATTTTTATTCTGAATGAAAATGAATCAGCTGATAACAAAAATTAATGTGACATTTAAATTTGTGTATTAGTGTGCGTATTGTGGAAAGGACTTTAAATTGAATATGAATTTAGTCAAAAAAAAGTGTCAAAACTGAAGTTTAAACTCAACCCATTTACGTCATAAGTTAAACCTCATTTTTAGTAAGGTTTATCTTAAAGCTTGCACTGAGAAGACAGAAAATAAGTTAAACCGAAGTAATAGGCTTAATATCTCACTGTGAAATTGGGCATAATAGTTTTATAAAATGTAATAAAAGCTTACAATTACAATATAAATAATAAAATACAAAACTAATATGGAAAATAAAACAAAAATTTCAAGAATTATTTCAAAATGCTCGATTCCAATTACAGGATTTTCTTAAGACAACTTTTTAAAATTGTTGCAGTTGTCATATTGTCAAAATAATTCAGTAAAATGTCATCAAAATAAATTTAAGTTAACGTATATTTTTAAGGATACAGAAGTCATAACTAGAATATTTCGATATGTACAAGAATATCTGAATTGTGGTAATGATCACAATTAGGTCAATTTTAAGAATGTGTTGTGATAGTTTAGATTAGATTAGAGTTACAGAAGTGGGCACAGTGTTCCCATATGTCACTAAGACCATTACTGACCTTACAAAGTTATGTTGTGATAATAGTGAGCGCAACTTCTTAGCATTTTTATATTTCATTTTTTTTTTTTAGATTTTTCAGTCAAAATTGTTGGTAAATTTTGCAAGCTGTAATGTCATATGCTTTTCAAGTTATTCCAAAATTATTATACAATTTTTAGTAATGACAGTACTGAGAATTTTTATCCTTTACAGGTACTGTATATGACATATTGCCATTTAAATTTTGCAAATTATAATTTTAATATGAAATTCTCAAAAATAATATATTTGCAATTAACTTTAATTCCTTATTCGAAAATTCGAAAAAATTATTTTATATATTAAAATTTAAATATTTATTTGCCATTTTTCGGAAGTTAATATTACATAAAAATAATTATATACTAAAATAGTTTATCAATATATAGAAGTAAAATTGTAAAAACATATTTTAGAAGTTAGAAAGCAAATTCTTATCCGGAAGTGTAGAAAATTTCGCAATATTATTTTTTTATAGACAATAATAGAACTTTATAAAATATACTGGATATCAGAAGGTTATTAAAAAGGGTGTTCTTTCCTGTATTCGCGTGATCCATGAAAATGTCGTAAATTTTTGAAAAGTAAATTATAAAGGAAAACAATTTTATCATATACCTAAAACTATATTATACCACTGACAATAATAAAAAAGAAAGGAGCTATGGAGTACTGTGTACTACAGAAAAACGCCTTACTGAAGAACTTATAGTTTAAGTGGCGTATAATTTGGTTGGTGTTCGTTTTTGATATAATTTTCAAATATATTTATAAATATACATAAACCCCAAAAAAAAAAAACTTGCAATATATTATAATGAAAATAAAATGGTAATTTTTGGATACCCAACATTAAAGGGAAATTCTTTTTTTTGATGTATATTGCTGGAGTTTTTCTTCTATATATATATTAAGCATAAGTAAAATGGAAAATTTTTATAGCGTTTATAGCTTAAGACAAAAAAAAATTTATTAAGAAATAAGGGACAGGTGTTGCCAATTAAAAACTTTTAAATTAGTTTTTTTTTTTTTTCCTTTTAATTTTTTATTATAATCTTTTCTTCTTTTTCTTTAATTTTATTTAGAATATATTAGCAGCGAAAATGCAAATTGGTTTATTAATTATGCGTTTAAAGGATATCAAGAAAGAAAATATTATAAATTGAATTATGAATGGCCGATAGCCAATTTTGTGATCCATATAGAATATTTATAGATAATAATTAAATATATAATAAATTAAAATTATTGTTATAATAATAATAAAAATGAAAATAAATATTTATAAACCGCCTGGATTGGCAAGGATATTTATTTTAGATCCAACTCATGCCATTCAGAAACTGAACCATATCTGTAAGTTGTTTAGCTGCTAGATCGCTGAGCTTGTTGAGATCGTAACCCCATAAGCCAAGTGTATCCTTTCCTCCTATCTTGAATGGTAGAATTGTTTATGGCATCTTTCTCATTCAGTTGTTTAGAACTCGTAGGTTGAGTAGGATGCCTAGTCGGTCCACATGTTCACCAATTGATCAATTTCCCAGGAACACAGCGCTGTTGATCCTGGATATATCCCTTCGTTTTTAATTCTGCCATACGATGGCCACGTCTTCTTCTTCTTACCGCACGTGGTTATATACATATTAACACACCATAAATCTAGAATGAATTTTTTGAAGCAAAATCATCGAATATATTGCTAGAAATCGAAAATTTGTATTTCTTAATAAACAATTCAATTAGAGGAGAGCCTTTATTATTGATAACCTAAAAAATTGGACATAAAATGAGAAATAATTAAAATATATAAAAAGAAATATAAACTATAATAAAATAACTCAAAATCGAAGACAAAAATATTTAAGGCCAATTTTTAGAAAATAAATATAATTTAACATTAAATTAAAAGCAATTTTGAAGCTTAAAGAAATTAATTTTGGCTATGCCGACGGTTAAGAAAGAAGTTAGGTAGTTGGAGTTAGGAAAAATATACTAAATTGTTTTAACTTTTGGGTGAATATGATACAACAAAATGTCGAGTACTTTATTGATTGCAAATTAAATTTTATTAATAACTAAAGTAACGCAGTTCCTCGATGAACGTGAAGTAACTATATTATAGTTCCTATGTGATACTGTACTATATTTTAAATTATAAAAAGGATCATACAGTTCCATAGCGAATTTAAAATTTCTATTTAAAAAACCTAGTTCTTGAACCATTCTATTATCTTCCTGTGATAATGTTTTACATTTAAACAGATTTTGAGTTTGTTGTAACGTCATTGTAATTAGAATGAGAGGACGATTTGAAAAATTCAAAGGACTATTACAAAATTTCAAAGCAATATTTCAGAAATATTTCAAAAATTTATTGTCTTTCTAATATATATGATAAAATATGTTACTACAATTTTAAATACAGTCGACGATGAGAAAGAAAATTCAGCATGAAATTGAAAACTTTTTTTTATTTTTTTCATATACCCCGCTAAGATTACTTTAATTACAAAAAATCGAAGACCTGTAGGGAAGTATATTTCAATCAAAACTTTAGCGGACGTATAGTAAAATTATATATTATTTTTCTATCTATATACAACATATTACATTGACCTTATGGCTTTTGTCATTTCTCTAAGATTGTATATATGAAAGAATCATCAATATATAACTATTTTTTTTTTTTTTGAACAAAGATTGATCTCTGATGTTGGGAAAAAGCGGAATCCAGGAGGTCTCTATCTATATATAGTAATGTCCATTATTATTATTATTTTTTTCTTGTTCTCATCAATTTATCATATATATATATTTAAGAATCGAAAATAAAATGACGATGATGATGATCTATTAGAAATGGTATGATGACTCTGGAAAAAAAAATGAACATGTAAAAGGTACTTTTTTTATTAATTCCAATCAAAAAAAAATGTACAAACAATATATTTTATAATAGATATAACTCTATGAAGAAAGAGAAATACTTCTCTAAGACATATTATGAAGGTGACCATATGACGGATCTACCACCGTTTTTAGTTAGACCATAAAGAACACAAAACTTTTGTTTTTTTATTTTCAAAAAAAAAAATTTTAAAAGTCCAAATTTAACCCCCACAGAGTCAACTGCGCCATTCATAGAAAAAAAATAATGATTTTAAATTATGGCAAAAAAGTAAAATGAAGTAACATTTTTAATTTTGTTACTGGGTCTGTAGAATAGATTCCTCCTGTTATATATATAAGGTATTACTTCACTGAGACAGGTCATAAGGGACACTCCAGAAACTTAAATCTTTTATGTGGTAATTACACAAAACGTGCTTCAAGGATTCATCTTCTTCTTCGCACTGCCTAATACATGGAGAAGTTTTGACGTTACCAATCACATGTTTTCTAAGTAAAATATGACCCGTCTTTAAGTTTAACATCAGGACTCTTATTTTTACAAGTATTTTTCCTTTTTCTTTGCTCACATATAGTATTTGTCTACATTTTTGAATTTAACAATTCCATTATAGCAATTTTTTCGGTAGCTATTGATTTGATTAATTCTGATTCTTATCTAGATAGTAGTTTATTAGTTTAATTGCGTTCAATAATATGTTTTATAACTCTCTTTGAGTTTTCAAAGGTTAAGTATTTGAGAACAATGAGATAAACAAGATTATAGACATAACCCAATCCGTACTGCTCTATAAAAATTAATCATTTGGTACTCATTTTAAATTTGGAAGACAATTTGAGATAATTTTTGGACGTTCTACATATTTGACAGTCTGTGGTACGTTTTGGACGTTCTACGGAAACCTCAGCACTACTTCTCTGTTAGTATTGGATTAGTATTATAGTAAATAATTAAAGCATAAATAATTAAAAAAAAATGAATTAAAATTTGAACCTGAAGTAATGTTTTCTTAACGTTACTTAATAGTTTAAGCAGATTTTTAAAATGGAGTTGGAAACTCTAAATTTATAAATGGTAACTAAAAAATCTTGATTAAATTTCATCTAACGCTTCTTTAAATTTTTATCACACAAAAAAGGTCAACGAAAAAAATTATGATGGTTTTGTAAAATCTTTTGCTCAAAACTTTTATTATTTCATTATCTATTTTTATATATAAATATATTTTATCTCCCGCGTAAAATTAAATGACCTCCCAATTTTTTTATTTTTTTTTTTAATATTATTTGTCCCGATCACACTTTCAAGGCTCTGTGGTACAATATGGATGTATATAATATAGTTCACCACAAAACAAGATATTGCACGATCCACGATTTAATTTCTCTGTCCAATTGATGGCAGGGAACATCACGCATGGAATTTCAAGCTATTTGTGACAACCGTGACAATCGTTCTTCTTGTTGCTATATATTCGAGAAATTACCTATCTATCTAAAGGTATTTAATTTTATTTTTAAGCGTTTATATGTTGTTGTATCGTTTTTTTTTTATATACGTATTATACTTGAGAAAATGTTTTTTGGTGTGTCTTGAAGGGTCAGGGATGACAGTTCGATTATTAATTGCTTTTCAAAAGTGCTGTTTTGTCCGTTTATTTTTTTTTTTGTTTAGTAGATTTCATTTCATGGGAATTAGTTGATTTGTGAATAGTTAAATTGTATTTCAATTTATTTTACAACAGAAAATTTATATAAAAATTGTTGAAAATTTTTAAAATTATAATAAAAAACATGTGGATTGAAAAATATTATAAATGAAAGGTTTTTTTAAAAAAATATATATATAGTTTTAAAACATTTTTTGCACATTTAATCTCTAAATATACTTGATCATTTTTATGGTAAATTAATGTTTAACTATATATATTACAATAATTTAAAATACGGAGATTGACAATTATTTTGGAAATGAATTTAAAATATATACATTTGAATCCTTGAACGATTACAATGATTAATTTAATTTAATCGTATAGAAAATATTATATGGTATCACACATGAAAAATCGACAAAATAAAGGCCGAACAAAGAAAATCGAACACAAAAAGATCGAAAAACAAAAATGAGTTACAACTGACAGGTATTATTAGAGAAGAAAATACCAAAAAGAGGTATGAGCAGAGATCAAAAAGAGTACCATCAATCAAACAGTTGAAAAAATTATAGAGGAACACCTAAATTAGGTTAAATTAGAAGTCTGAAAATAAGGTCATACGCTGGGCCACATTAATTCCATTTTGGTGGAGATTTAACTCTTGATGGATATACTAAGTTGAAGTATCTCCTTTTATTTTCATTTCTGCTTTCGATTCTTCTGTTTGACATGTTTATTATCTTGGGATTTTTCACTCTCGAAGTTCTTACTGTTACTAATTTTGATTTCTTACCCGCGGGAGTTAGTCTTAACGCACGTTATACATACGCAACAATTAAAATTAGAATATGCGTTAACGTCACAGTCGCACGTTAAAACGCGCTTTCGATATTTGCATTGAGATTAACTGGGCTATCAATATTTTTGCTTTCGGTCTTTTTTTTTCAATCCTTTTTCGTAGAACCAAAATATGTGTTCTATACAAATTTTATAAGAAAACGTAACAGATTAAGTTAGGGCTATTTTTCAAACATATGTTAGCGACCTTTACGTTTTATATGTCAAAATTTTAATCATAGGTTCCAAAATAAAAAACAGAAATTGTAAATTTCAGTTCCATCAAGAAACGTCGTATAGTCAGAGTAAAACACAGAATAAAAGGCAAAATAATAAAAAAAAAGCAAATCAAATTATAAAAACTTAAATTTTCTTGATATTGTTGTTTCCCATTTATATACACCATTATATTTTCAAACTCTATAATGAAAGAATTCTTATACAGTTTCTGTCCGATGCTTTTATACCTTTGACAGCACTAGAGAGATTTAAATTTATATACATTATTATTATTTATTGTGTTCTTTTTAGCTTTATTTAGTGCAGATCCCCCAAAAAAAACGGATCGTTTTTAATGAGAAGGACACGCCTACTCGTTTAACCAGACTATATACGTGATTTTGCCCATTTTCTCATTTATTTCGTTTTGTTGTTAATCCAAATTTAATGACCATGTGTCTATGACATTGAAATATTTGATAATATTTAATATACCTTGTCAATTATAGTCTACCTATAACGAAAAAAAAAAAACAATTTTCAGAAAGCATTATAACTTATAAACCATAGATACTAATTTCAAGGACAATATACAAGAGATAGATTCCAATTTATCTTAATAGTTATAGTAGGGAACCATAATTTTGTTTCCTCTGTTTCTCTTGGGCCGATACAATGACAGAAGGTGAACAGAATTTAAAAATCGCAAAACACTGTTTTTCAATATTGTTGTGATCCACCATAGCCCAACAACCAAAAGATTATTTAGTTTCTGGGAACGAACAATATGTTTATTATTTTTTTTTTTTTTTTTTTGGTAGACTTCCGAAAGCAACAAATTATTAGTGTGGACGAAAAATGATTAAAAAATTCTGCACAGTGGGGTTTTTGTTGTTATTGTTGTTGTTTGTAATATTTTATTAATATTTTTAAATTAATGGTGACAGACAGACAATTTACCTACTAACGCCGCTAAAATTGATAATTGGTCTAATCTTTATTTTTGTTGTTAACTTTCCAAATTAATAATCTGCGTGTATAACATTATCAAAATTTTGCAACTGAGTAACTTAAATGGCACTACATAGTATCCAAAAAATTTGTTTTAATTTTGAATTCTATTTTAAGGTCTATACTTTTTTTGACTGTTTTATAAATTATTCGTTTTCAATATAAATTCAAAATTTTGATTTCGTTTTTTTTTTTATGTTTTAATTTTTTATTCGCCCCTTTTTGTAGTTGTGTATTTCAAAATTTCTTGCGATATGGTCAATTATAATTATAGGGTTTGAAGAAGTAGTCTTTGCAGATCTATACATTTTGGTTTTACAAATATAACTAAGTTTAATATAGAATATGAAATCAGTGACTTGCAGTCTATTACAGGATAATTTTAATGAACCTATAAGAATGTAAAAATTGTTAAAATTGCAGTTCATCAGATGGCAACCATAGAAAACTTAGTTTTGTGCCAAATGTAAACTTTAGGACGATCAATGCACACAGAATACGAGGAGTATATTTGTCATTGTCGTTCTCGCATTTTATCTGCTATTTAAATTTGAAATTTCTTTGGTGATCAGCCAGAAATTTAAGAAACTATACCATTTGCAAGTGGTTAGGTTTTCTCGGTCGAAAGCGAGATGAACGGAGAATATGAAATTGATAGTTTTTGGCCTAAATGCATATAGATTGATAATGTAATTGGGATCTTTTAGGGGAATATGCCAATGTCCAAGAGTTTAGTAGAGAAGATTTAGAATTGAATATTAGGAGCAGAGGGAGAAGATGGTAAAAATGTTTAGTTTCGTTAGAGAAACTGGATGGATGAAAATAAAAATTGTATGAGTTCTTGTTGTGCAAATGTAATTTTACTTACTGTTACTCTAGGACAACTGAACTGGACAGAAGAAGAGTTAAATGGTACCCAGTTCGATGTTATAAAGTTGTGCAACAATAGGTGTACATAAAAGATGATGAATTGGATGTCTCTCTGTGTTAACAGAAAGGTTGGAAGACCATATAGAAAATGCTGTGATAATTCACTACATTACAACAATAATTTGAGGCAACTGGCACAAAATAGAAAAAAATAGAAAAATTTGGAGAAAGCTTATATCCTATAACGAATCATATTAAATTCAAGTACATAACATTAACTGAAATTACATTAAATATAATACAATATAATTAAATGGAAACTAAGATTATAAATATTTACAATTTGCATATATTTTATTTAGAAATTTTACGAATTCATTTCATTATCGTGAAGATAATATTAAGAGCGTAACAAGATTTACAACACAACAAAAAAAAAAATCTTATATTTTATAGAAATTTTTAAATCTAATTTTAATTTCATATCTGTACAAATATAATGACAAAAGATTGTATAGGACTACGTAGTAGCGGATTGATTTTTTTTTAAAATCAATCTGTTTTCAACTTTCCAGAAAGAAAGATCCATAAAAACATAAGCTGTTTTTTTTATCATTTCACAATTCACAATAAAAGTCTACAAAAAAAAGAAAAAATTTATGAAATTACCTTTCTCAGAGAATAACTCTTGAAGTCTAAATAACCATAAATGTGATTATGACGAAAAGAGACAATAACTGGACATACTAAACAAAAATATAAAGTCTTTTTTTTTTTACCACCAACCACGGTACTTCAATTATAAGTCGAAAATCAAAATTAATCATCGCATTCATCATTATCAAAAAAAAAAAACAAAGTCCAAATAGTACGTCCACAGTATGTGGACTATAGTAATACAGTCAAAAATAATTTCAAATATAATATTAACAAACACTTGAAGAACACACATTAAGCTTAAGCCTGAATCCCCTAAATCTTTTGTTACTTTGTATATGTATCATTCTTACATACATAAATATCATAAAAGACCATATTTTGAAACTCTCTGACTTCTTTATATCTGTTTTTTTTATTTATTTTTTTGGTTTGGGAATCTGTGAAATTATAAAGGTGCCGTATCATATAAATGTATATATATTTATACCCAAAACACATTCAATTGCGGATATTGCCACCAAAATACTCATTCAAAATCATATAAGATATTTCTATGTTTAAATAAAGCATAAAGCAATCAACTCTCAATATAAATACAAAAAAAAAAAATCTGAAGAGAATTAAATTAACAATCAATCAAAATTATTTGTCGTTTAGCTATAAATAATGTTATGTTTTGACTATAAGTTTAAGTTACTGAACGCAGTAATATTTTAATTTATGCTCCTAAAGCAGGATTTATTATGAATAAGAATATAATTAGTTATAGAATATTTTTCAAAGTTTTTTTTTCGTAATACGAGTATTTCGTATATTGTCCAGGTTCAGTAGTTCATTAGCAATTCAATCAAAAGATTCTTTATAAAAATCTAATTTGAAAAAAAAAGTTTTATTTTGTCCACATAATTTTTGATGACATTAAAATTGTATTTTCGTTAATTACGACAGTAAAATCCTTGGAAAAATAAGTCGTTATAATTTAAAAAGCTTAAAGACTTGTTGACTCAACGAAATCAACCGCTGCGGCATGTATACAATGTGGTACAATGGGAGTAATTCTGGCAAGTGCATGAATCCCGAGCAGTTCCTTATCTATATAAATCAAGCAATGACAAAAATGATTTCACGAAAACCAGTATTTTGACAATATTGATGAGTAACGTTTTAAGATTAAGGGCCGGCTAACAAATGTTGTTTCATACATGCATTCAATCCAACAGCCATATCGTACATATTAGAATAATTGGTCATACAAATATCTGTAATTTTTTATTGCGTGAAATGTAATAAAACCACAATTTCAAACATTCGATCCTATCTAATTAGTTAATTAAGAAATGGTGATCATACCATACAATAAAACAATATTTGGGTGATATGTATCCTTTAAATTTGTAACCCTATTAATTGATGCACCCTGTTTTCCTTACGAATCTAAAGAAATTTTATTAATGTGATTTTGCCCAACTCCTCCAGACAGTAAAACTTTTCTATTCCCAATATAGAAATCTTTGAAATTGGTTCTTATACATATGAAAATATTGTGGAAAATGAGTCACAAGTCACTAAATATTTTAAATTTGGGAGTTCAACTTAATATATTTATACAAAATTTGTAAAATATAGTCTCAATTGAATTCTTTAATTAATATAGTTCTTGTGGGCCACAAAAATGATTTAC
The DNA here is from genome assembly GCA_963920725.1 of Rhamphomyia laevipes. Taxonomy (NCBI): domain Eukaryota; kingdom Metazoa; phylum Arthropoda; class Insecta; order Diptera; family Empididae; genus Rhamphomyia; species Rhamphomyia laevipes. The sequence goes on along the minus strand of OY987256.1, from coordinate 4,782,541 downwards.
TGATGCCCTCATTTTTCCATCACTCAATATTTTAATTCAGTATCTTACTATAATCATAAATTAATACATTTAGATTTACATTTTCATATAAATTATAATCAAAATTAGTGTTTACAATAATTACAGAAATGTTTCGAAATATTATAATCACAAATCATTAACATAAAATTTTATTTCACTTAACTATATTAAGTAACTATAGAGAAATTACCAATTAACTATTACATTTAGTTAACTATAGATAATACCTTCGGACAATCAGTATCTTATTTAACCATTAAACATATTTTCATAGTAAGACAATAAATATTACATATATCCCAAAAAAATAATTGTATATATATTTGCAAAGGTATGAAAAATGTTATTTTTTTTGGTCCTGATGGGGAAAATTAATGAGGAAAAAATTCCCTTGACCGATCATTCTCTCTGTGCTTCAAATTAAATATTTACTTCATGTATCAATGTCAATTTCTGTAAATTATCCTCAATAAATCTCAATTTACAAACACCTTAAATATAATAATATGTATAGTACTATAATATAAAAGGTAAAATGGATACATATTGGTTCAACTCTGTCCATTTAAATAATGATTGAATTTGTGTATATACGATATGCTTAAATAATATAAAAAATTATCCTTTTCGATTTGGTCGAAAGCAATAAACAACTTCATATACAACAAAAAAATATACAAGTAAAAAGGATTATTTTGTTTTGTATCTAGGAAAATATATTTAACAGTCAATTTCAATAAATAATCGAAAAAGACTAAATTATTTTTTTTTTTTTTTTGTAAAATAAATAAATTATATTCTAATTAAATAAAATTAGAAATTGCTTCAATATTGAAGAATATATTTAGAAATACTTTGAACACTAATCAATGAATTTGTTCATTTAATGTAAAAGTTTAATCTAAAAGAAGGTTAAATTTATTTTATCTAAAACTTTCCATTTAAGGTATTAAGAGAGACCGATGTCTAGATGAGCCAATAGTAAAAAGTACAATGAAGGAGTCATGGAATACCAAAAACGAAAATGTATATTCATTCTATTTTAAAATTTATATAATCAAAATTTTGTTTAAAGATCATTATCCAAAACTAGTTACGTATAATGTGTATCATTAGATTTAAAAGAGGGCAACAAAAACAGTGTCGTTTACACTTTATTGTTGTTACAATCTACTGACAGTTGAAGCAAAAGAAGTTGAGTCAATGAATTGTAGATGTGATAGTGATAGAATACACTTCCATTAAGTTAAATAGAAGACATCAAATTATGAAACTTGGTAGAAGCTACAATGTATATCATCCAAAGTTTTATCCTATATATCCTATATATTATTGCCAAAAACTAGACAATTGGACTGCACTTAGTCCCGATGTATATTTTTTTAATAACCTATTAGAAAACTTGCTATTTATCTACCTACTCAATTATTTTTAATCAGTTTCGAATGTTATCACTGGCCCTTCATGAATATTGGACATTTTTTTTTTTCTTTTCTCATGTTTTGTCAATAATTCTACCATATCATTACTATAAAAAAATTTACGTAGGCTAAAATTTGAGATAAATAATATTATCCTGGTTTTAAGTTTTAACTAGTTCAGTACAATTACAATTTTCTATAATAATTCACATATCCATTTTGATCAAACTTCATTAATATTATAAAATTTATACCGAAATATGATATATTAAACAATGTTCTGATAATTAATTTCTTTGGGCTTCCGATTAAGTGCGTTTAAATATCATGTTTTGTCAATTTAACGCAACATTTTGGTATAATGTAAGGCGATAAATGAATTTGTTAACATTAAGGACTAAAATAAAAAATATTAAACAATTATAATCATTGTGAACCACTAAACTCCATTTTATTCTATAACCACTTTAGTTCCACTTAAGAATCTAAGAATTTGTATTATGAGAATTCTAGACTTTTGCTCCAAGCTAGCAAATTTATAATTCCCAATGTGTTTCAGTTTGTTTTTGCTTAAACTTAGGCAGTCGCATAATATCTGAATTATGTCCTGATATCCTCGACAGATGTCGACAGTTGTGAGACCCACTCTCTTGTATATCTTCCCCAAAAGACATTGTCCTTATGATGTTTATGTTAAGAGATAACATCAACGACGTATTTAACTCATTGGCCATAGAGCCCTTGCAGGATCCTGTAGTGGCCCATGTAATATACTCTTTATCAATTTTTTTACCTCATTATTTTAGTTTCAATACTTCCCATATGAATTAGAACAGATTGATAGGCTAATCTTATATCTATGTCGGAACCCTACTGATCCTTTATAGTTCAATAATTTATTTTTCACATACATATGACTTACAATTCACAAAATAACACTTTTACTCTATATAAACAGATTTTTGTTACAGAATCAAATTTATTAGATACTCTTCAAAATGCTTTAATTTAAGATGATTAATCATTTTCATCCCCCCAGCATAAAATAAAAACACATCCTTAAGATTAAGAATATAATTTTATATATAAATTCAATATTATATTCGGCCAAGAATAATTATCAAAATTACAATTTATACTATACCACAAAACACAAAACATAAACCAATTCCAAAATATTAAGGATTATTCAACAACAAAAAATCAATCTTTATGTTATATTACATATTATTTTCCATCCCCCGCCACATAAATCCCAACCGAAAAATTATGATACCACTCCGTATTTTATATCCAAAAATGAATTGAGTAGAAAAATGACAAAACGACAGAATATAATGAACCTAAGAGTGCGGTTATTAAGTCGGCATTTTGTCAAAAGATTTTGAATTGAAATTAAAAAAAAAATATTAAAACTCAAATACACACATACAAATACCAATACTATCACAATAATATCAAATAAAACTGAATATATACATATAGAAAAATTCATTTCCATTTGTGGGATTTTTATCGATATAAATATTTGATCTCTCCAGATATTATTTTACCCCATGGGGTTATATAAATCACACCAAATCAAATTCGGGATACCATGTAGGTATACCATACAAAGACACTCTACATCTACAATCGCATATACATAAAGATTCAAAATTATGTTTTTTATTTTTTGTGATGTTGGAACTCTTCTTCTTTTCAGTCATTTTGTGGTTTCATTATTATTATTGTTGTTGTTGGGTAATATTTGTAATAGGAGGTATACAATAAAAAAAAGGGCTGCTAAATATTATTCTGCCGTCCGGTGAGGTATTATATATAGAGTGTTTATACTAAAATCTAAAATGCGACGAGTATCCTTTTTTAATTGAGTTGCATGTCTTATCCATATAAATTTTATATATTTTTATTTGCCTGAAACGATCATAACTGTCGTCTGTTGGTTTTCACAAAAAAGAACAACGGACCGGAGACAAGTTATTGGGGTTCGGTTCCATTATTTTCCATTTGCAAAATCAAAAAAAAAAAAAAGGTTCTCTTCTTCTTCTTCTTTGGTTATTTTCATTCAGAGATTTTGTACTTTAATAAGACCAAATTAAAAAAAAAAAATAGTTTTACAATTTAAAATGAAATTTCAATCTTTTGGATTGTATATATACATAATATTATGTTGTAAAATATGTTTTCTGTGGTGTTTATTATTCATAAATAATAAAAGATTGTGGAAATATTATGTGGCAAACCACCCCAAGAGCGTTTGATGATTATTTGACAAAATTATTATTATAAGAAAACAGTGGTCGAATATTTAACATAAAGTTGGTAATTTAATATTTAATTTAAATTGTTTTGAAAAATAAATTGTTTAAAAATATTATTATGGTGACAACTGACAAGTTTTCAATTATAAAACTTAATATTTATTATTTTCATAATTATATATATACCAAAATGGAACTTTTTGGGTATAACCTTTTTTTTAATTAATTTTTATATAGATATGCAATTTGAATAAGAATTTTGTTATCGTCTTCACGAAATGTGATTTTATTTATACATTTTTTAATTAAATATATTACAAGGAGCGAGTAACTAAAGATACGAATTGTTGTGATGGAATGAAATGTTGAAATTACTTACAAAATTAGGTATTTCTTTAAGTATAGGATTATAATTATTCCAGTTCAGGAAAAAATTGGGATACAGCTTTGTTTCTTCAGTTCTAGTGGAAGGAAATACCCCTTCAAATTTTGGTCCTATAAGTTCTGTATATCCATATCAAAATTTGTGACTTATAATTTATTATTTAGAGATTTGTAATTCTTAAAAATGCCCGACATTTAATCTTGTTCTGATGCTATGATGTTTTGTATAGCACAAACCAAAATATCAGATCAAACGCTTTGTGAATTAATATTTTTTTTAATTAAGTTCTGGGAGCGAAACGTTTAATGTTTAATCAAAGCGACAATTTCGTGGATTAAAATACTGTCAAAGAAAATAGGCAAGTGGGATTTAAATCAGAGATGTTTAGGGCAAAGAATCATTTAAATCAATACGATCGAGAATAATTGAAAATTTTTGAGAATTAAAATTCGATTAACTTCACTCGTTGTGAAGATCCTGAACATTTTTATAATACGCCATTTTAACAAACTCCGAGTTTTGAAAAGCTTATTATATTTTAGTATATATAAAATAAATGGAGATATTTGAACTATAAACCCTAATTAAGATATTTTACTTGCCTTTTATTGTATACAAATTATTGATATTTATGGTAAAAATTATTTAGCTTTCCATTTTATGATTTGAATTACTAAATTAGATTTGTTAATTTCATAGGTCCAAGAATAAAATAATAGTCACATTTTTTTTTTTAATTTTAGACGTAAGATTAGAGTAAAGTTTACAACTCTTACTAAACGATGACGGTGAAGGAATACTTTTTCTAAATCTGCAGCTTTTTTTCTCAATATTGAAGACATTTTTTATGATAAGCCACAACACAAATTTATTGACGAAACCCATGCTAACAAGAACCAGACGCTGACTGAAAAATATATGGGAGCATAGAATTGAAAAGCTAGACTAGAAAACTATATGCAATCGATTATAATTCAGATGTGAGATACAATGAGCAATGTAGTTTAATTGTGAAGAACGTTAGAGATGACCCAGAGCTTTGACGCTATAGGAAGAAGTGGAAGAAAGAAGGATATGATATCAATGAAAATGAATTAAAAATGTTCATCTATGTAAGGATATTTTTGAAAAATTTCTATTAATTTAAAAAGTCGTAATTTTTATTTGGACACTTAGAAAATTAGTCGTTAATGATAAATAATTTAAATTGATTAAATTTAATGAAAGTTTTTTGACCTTATTATAATTTTTTTGAAATAATTTATTTTTACAGGTAATAAAACTTTCATTTTGAACAAAATATTTTCTCACAAAATTCTTCTAATGGTCAATTTTGAAATTTAACCACATACATTAAAACGTGGTTTTTTAATGATACAATTTTTATTTTCTGGTACTTTAAAAGTTTAATCAATTTTTGTTCCACTACTGCTACTCACTATAATTTTATACAATTAAGAAAATATAACAAATTATTATAAATATTGTGGCTACCTACAAATAATATTAATATTTCGAGTAAAATACAACTGCTAGAAGCTCTGAAAGCCTGTCTGGTCTGAATAACATAATTTGGTAAGTTTTGCCAAATAAAAAATTAAATTTATTAGGTTTTAGTATAAATTTCCTTTAGAAGTCTAGGTCTAGATCTAACCACAATAATTTTTTGGTATAAAAAAAAAACTAGTTAGAAAATAATTGGAAAATGTAAAAATAGGGAAAAACAAAAAAAAAACGTACAGAAAAACAAAATTTATTTATTACGAAAATCCTAAATGGATTTTGTTATTTTCAAATTTATAGATTTGTTCACATTTGTGGCTTAATTGACCGAAAGCATTTGACTGAATGCACATTGATCTAATGTAAATTTACCTTAACTACCATTTTAACGAAGTAAATGATTCTGGACAGTTGTTGTGGTGTCGTGTAGATCGCCAGTAGAAATAACAAACCAGCAATCAATTAATTGTATCTAATAGATCAATTATATTCTCGGGTAATTGTGTAAGTTTATTTTCAGTAAATTTTACATTCGGTCAATTGATTTTCGCTAAATTTTATATTCAGTTAGTTGTTTGGTAAGTTTTGGTTTAGATTAAATTTAAAGTAAGGGTGAGCAACAGATAATCCTGATCAGCCCTTTGGTTTATTGTGATATTCCTTTTCATTATTCGTCACTGAATAAACTCACTGTTAAATAAACACTACATCTATTTCGGTGACAGCGACCACGTTTTGGAAAAAGCGACAGTATAGCCTTCGATGTGTTAAAGTGGTCTATACAATAACGCCTCACTGTAACAGAGTATGTGTTCCTCCATTTTGCCTTCCTGTCAGATTGTGTGTAGGTGGTTTTTGAGGTTAGCCCTTTAATAATTTATTTTTTTCCTTTTGCATCGCCTTAAATTCGACTTAGCAGTTTGAGACATGACAGAACATTTCTAGTCCAGTAAAATTGCTGCTAACTACTTATTTCGCCAATTCAGTTACACATTCGGTAAATTGTTTCCGATCAAATTAACTGGATACCATTTGTTCTATTTGCAAATTCTCATTTAATACTACAACAACTTAGAAATAGTTTCCATTTAAAGTAATATAAAATGTCGCAAGTCAAAGTAATATCAAATCGAAATTTTATTTCTTTTTTTTTTTGCTATAATTTAAACAATCTATAATTTGATGGGCTTGTCATTTTTCTAAAGAACGATGACGATTGCAAATATATAATATATTTTTATTTACCCAAAACGATGACAGGATCTTTTACAATAAGAAGTTTTTTCAAAAAAAAAATATATACATTTGTCAGGAGTGATTGTAAAATACAGTTTAAGCCCAGATAGAATGAGATTGCGAAATATTTTTTATCTTAACTAAAAGCATCGGCAATGCTATTAATCTTTTATTTTTTTTTAATATTCTTCTATACAATTTCTTAAGTAATACATTTTAATGTGTCGTTCTTTTCAATCTTCAAACATTTAACATAACAAAAATTAATTATACTTGAACGAATTTTAATTATTTCTAAAATCTACTATAATATTTTCTTAAAAAAATGGTATTTGATTGAAGTCTTTACATCTTTGACATGTGTAATAAGTAATTAATTATATACAAATGGTTCATAAAATGTATTGGAAATGAAAATGGTTAACTATAAATTATAAAATATGTAATTCTTGCTGGTAAATAATTTATCTAACAAACCAGTTGATGAAAATTATAATTTTATCTTAATTATTTAACTTTTCAAATGTGGAGTCTATAAAAACAAATTAGTTTACCATATTTTTGTTAAATAAATATAGCTATACGAACGTATGAACAGACTATCAGAGTTAACTATAACAATCTTCTGCTAATCCAAAAAAAAATTATCCTGGAATTGATAAGAATAAAGTTGGCCACTCTGTAAACCGCGTGTGAACAGAAGAATAAAATGGACACAACACAAATATCTAAATTATCCTAATGTTTCCACTATTACATGGTTTCTAACAAATCCTTAAAAGTTTATTTACATATTATTTACATATTAGTTTTATTACATCAATGTTGCTTTTTCGATCCTGTTTTCGTCCTTGCATTTATTTTCTTCTTGTCTTGTTTGCTTATATCATTGATTTCGTTGTTATACTTCAAATTTTTGCTGCTCGTTTGACCTAAAACTTGCCTATTACGATAAGGTAATAGGATAGACGTATCATAATTATTAATGGTAAATCTACGAATAATATTAATGATTATGAAGGCAAATAACTAAAACAATATATTTTGAATATATTTCACCTGAATCCTTGAAATTGCTATAAAATGCCATTATAGGCTTACAATTTAATATAAATTTTTGAATAAACCATCAAATTTCTATAAATATTATCCACAAGTTTTATATTTTTAGAAATATTATACAAATATGTAAAGATTAGAGTCAGTTCAAAGTCAAGCAATTCAAAAGTTATAACAAATTTACTGACATCAAAAATACTTAAAAATAAAAACAAAATAAAAATATTAATTGTTTTGCAATTAATGAAAATGAAAAGTGTTTCTGTCCGAAAAGGCAATTCTTTTATATATTTAGAAACTACAAACAGATCAGATTCAAAATATATAATTCACAATCGTTCCATCTTACCAGGCTTATATAGTATAGATAGAGAAAAGCATAATTTGAAATTTTGCAAAAATATATATATTGTTAAAGAAACCTCAGAAGTAAAACATATATATAATTGGTTATAAAATCATCAGGTGTCAAATTCTATTCTCCCTTGGGCTAAAATTGTCTGTACGTCCAATGAAGTTAAGATATATAAACAATTTCCAAAAGATCAGTGTATAAAAAGATCCTTGTAATATTACATTTAATCCCCAGCGCAATAAAGAACATATGTTAAATAATATTATATTATATTATTTATATTTCAAGAAACCTCCGCAGACTCCTCACCATCTATCCTATATCTATATACATTTCAAGAAACTCTTTACTGACAT